>OY728162.1:246431145-247681145 GCA_963277665.1 Viscum album
ACCTCCTCTTTTAAATTCTATCTTTTTCATATAAGCATCCAATCAAAAATACCACACTCGTGGTGTCTACTTCAGACCATAGAGAGTTTTCTTTAATCTACAAACCTTCATCTCACTATTTCCAATCAGAAATCCTACTAGTTGTTCAATGTAGACTTCTTCTTCAAGAACTCCATTTAAGAATGTTGTTTTTCCATCCATTTGAAAAACTTTGTACCCTCTTTGAATTGTCATGGAAAGGAAGAGTTTGATTGACTCCAGACTAGCTACTGGATAAAATGTTTCTCCAACATCAATGTCTTCAATTTGTGCATAGACTTTAACATAAGTGTGCCTTATTTCTGATCACATTTTCATGCTCATTAAAAAAATTAAAGATCCACTTTGTTCCAATCACATTGTGATTTTCGGGTCTCTTAACAAGATCTCATGTCTGGTTCTTGTCAATCTGATCTAGTTCTTGATTTGTGGTCATAACCCATGATTCATCCTTCGTTGCTTCTTCAAGTTAAGTTGGTTCCACAATTGTTGGGAAGGCAAAATATGTTTCATTCCTCATTCTCCTTGTCTGTGAAGGTGTGTTCCAATCCCCAGTGATGTTGGATTGATCAATTTCTGCTCTTCTATTTCTCCTATGAGGTTCTAATGAAGTTTCATCAGTAACGGTTTCCTCTTCTGATTCTTCTTTTGAATCATCGTCATTTTGTGAGCCATGAATGTTTTGCAAGACTTCCAATATTTCTGCATTTGAATCTATCCCTTGTCCACTTTCTTCTTCATCTTCATTCATATCAACATCTAAGCTCCTCGAGGTATTTATGGTTTTATCCTCAATAATCTTGACATCATTGCTTTCCACAATCTTTATAAGATAATTATCGTAACATTTGTAGGCTTTACTCTTCATTGAATATCCAAAGAATATTTCTTCATCTGCAGCACCATTGTACTTTCCTTGATTACCTTCTTTGTTTCGGATGAAACATTTACTTCCAAAAACACGAAAATACTTCAGAGAAGGCTTCCTTCCATACCATATCTCATATGATGTCCTGGTTTCTCCTATAAAAACCCTTAGACAATTCTGAGTGTACACCACCACTTGAACAACCTCTTTCCAGTAATGAAGAGAAATGCGACTCTCAATTAGCATAGTTATCGCCATATTATTCATGTGTCGATTTCTGTGTTTAACCACCTCATTTTGTTGAGGGGTTCGGTCGGTCGGAATGGCCCGAAGGCCTTCATTTTTTATTATTTTTTATAATCCACCTTTCAAGGGGTAAGGTGGAACTCTTACAAGGCTTGAAGGCTTAGAGACAATTACATGACCCATGGGTCTTAAAGGGAATCACCCAGACAAGACAACTTGGAACTGCTCCTGCCCAGCATATGTCATGATATCAGCACTCCACCTTCACAGGGCTGGTCGGCTGTCCTATGAAAAGCTGCACAGGCCCGGTACCGATGGCAAAGTCATACACTCTCATTCTTCCAAATCTGGTTAGCTCTGCTCTAGTGAATGTGGCTGCCCTGAATCCTCATCTGAAGCCTTGTTCCTTGTAGTCAAACTGGTACATCTGAATTCAAGTGGCTCGAAGGCCTTGGGGTGGCCCTGAGGCCTTAAAGTGGCCCGAAGGCCTTGAGAATCAACTGGCCCGAAGGCCTTGGGTGGCCCGAAAGCCTTGCAAGACCCGAGGCCCAAACCGGTGGCCCAAACGCCCAAATGGATGAATAGTTCTGGCTGTTACAGTACAGAACAGTGTCTGCTATAGTGCTACTACAGTACCCGGAAATACTCCTCCACCAGGATTTGATCTTGGGTCTCTTGTTGAGGGGTTCACTAATGGAAAAATTTCATATACCCAAACTGTTGGGATGGGTCTTGTTGTGAAATTGTCAGGAGACACAACGACAAAAACGAGAAAACGAAAGAAAGAAAGAAAATAAGGACACAACGATTTACGTGGTTTGGGAAAAATCCCTACGTCCACGGGAGAGGCAGAATTCACTATATCGGGAGCACAATATTACAGAGGATTTTCAGTGATAACTCTAGCCCGAAATGGGCTATAAAATGAAGAAGACGATCACTGTTCCGAAAAGGTAAGTCTGCATCGCTACAGTGAACGACGGCCGACTTTGTCAAAAGCGCTACAGTGGCTGCCGGCTGGAAGTCAAAAGTGCTACAGTGATGTTGACTCCGAAGTCCGCACTGCTACAGTGTTTGTCGGTGTCGGTCGGTCAACTCTGCTACAGTAGTCGGAGATGCTACAGTACCAGAAAAAAAAATGGGTCGGGGGCCTTCGGCCCTCGGACCCCCGGAGCAGGGGCGCGTTGCCCCCTACAACCCCCAACGAGCTCACCACGGAGCTCGACCCGCGACAATTGCGGGCCAAAAGCATTCGGCCCAACCGGATCGGGCAACACCAATCCAACAGGTCTTTCCCAACGGTTTTCCCCAAACTGTTGGGACAGGTAAATCTAAAACAAAAATTACAGCAGAGGTTTAAACCTACAACCTGCACGTTATATATCAAAAGACTTTACCACTATCCTACAGTTACCTTTGTGAATATATTTAGATAAATATGTGTGTGTGTGTGTAATTTATATATTGATTTATTTGATGATATTCGACAAAAGAATTCATAAAAAATAAGGGTACCTATACCAACGGTTTTGAGAACCGTTGGAATATGTACCCTTGTAAAAATGGTCTATCCCAGCGGTTTTGGAAAACCGTTGGGATAGCCAGACCCTTTCACAACGGTTTTCCAAAACTGTTGGGAAAAGTGGTCTGAAAGTGGTATATCCCAACGGTTTTCCAAAACCGTTGGGAAAAGTGTTCTCAAAGTGGCATATCCCAACGATTTTCCAAAATCGTTGGGATAGCCATACCCTTTCCCAACGGTTTTCCAAAACCATTGGGAAAAGTGGTCTCAAAGTGGCATATCCTAACGGTTTTGGAAAACTGTTGGGATAGCCATACCCTTTCCCAACAGTTTTCCAAAACCATTCGGAAAAGTGGTCTCAATGTGGCATATCCCAACGGTTTTGGAAAACCGTTGGGATCGCCATACCCTTTCCCAATATTTTTCCAAAACTGTTGGGAAAAGTGGTGTCAAAGTGGCTTATCCCAACGATTTTTGGAAAACTGTTGGGAAAGGGGGCCTATACCAACGGTTTTTACAAACCGTTGGTATAGGTAGGATTTCTAGTGGTGGTTCTCACTGCATACACCTCATGCTTTATCCCATATCTTTCGAGGTAATTTTCAAATTCAATGGATGTGTATTCTCCTTCATTGTCAGATCGTAGAATCTTGATTGTGTGGCCAGTTTCATTCGCATCTCTTTGACGGTAACTCTTCATGCAGTCAGGCACTTATCGTTTCCTCTGTATAAATATCGTAAAAGTCATTCTACTATAATCATCAATAAAAATAATGAAGTACCTCTCTCTATATGTGTCATACACATTCATTGGACCACAAACATCTGTGTGGATGAGAATGAGCAGATTCGATGCCCTTTTTTTCTTCGATCGATATGAACTTTCGACCATCTTTCCTCACATGCATGCATCACATTTCTTTTCTTGATCACGCTTCAGATTTAGAATATCGATAACTATATTATGCTTAGATATGTATTCCATGCTCTTTTGATTAATGTGATCCAACCTCTGGTGCCACAAGTTATTTTCTTCTTCAATTGTTAAGTAACAAATGTTCTCTTTACTGTCAACCTAGTATAAATTGACATCTATTTTGCATCCTTTCATGAGAGAATTACCTGTCTTTACTTTGAGAGTGCACCCCTTCTAATTAAATGTCAATACCAGTTCTGAGTCATAGAGTTAACTCACACTCAGAAGATTGTGACGCAAACCGTCTATGTAGAGAACTTCAGTTTTCCTTAGCTCATCATTTTTTAGTTCTGTATTTCCAATGTCTTTGATCTTTAAAACATCGTCATTACAAAATCTCATTGTTCCATCAACCCTTTTCTTAACAATCTTCAATAAATATGCATTTCCTTTCATATGGGATGAGCAATCGTTGTCAAGAATCCAGGTGCTACTGTTCTTTGTAGTTTTGAGGGTTATTTCTACAAGATTGAATTTCTCGATTTTCTTCTTTTCCTTCCATGAGATACCTGATTGAGTGGAGGCAAAAGATAGCCTTTCTGATATCTTTTCACTATGCATGGGTTCATCATACTCATATTCTTCTTCTAGAGGAGAATACCTATTTTGAAGAGTAAGGTATTGACTTGTCTCTGGGTTCTTTAGGTATTGTTCCCGCCTTTTCTTGACCTGTAATGAATAGCTTTATGACCATAGTTAGAACAGTAAAAACAATATCCATAGAAACTATTTCTTCTATATAATGAAGGATATGGTCTCATTCTTCTTTGTTGACTTCCAAGCGCTTCCTCATTCAGATAGCTCCTTGCCTCTTCATAGTAAGACATGGTATGGCCTAGAAAGCCACAGAATTGACATTTTATAAGGTGAAATATCTTCTCACTTCCATTCCTCCACATGTCCCCTTCTTTTGTAAAGGTGTTTGACTAGTGATCCTCTCTAGATACTTAAGGATTATTTTTAGCTCTCTTTTCTGTTTGGTTCAAAACTTTCTTTGTTAAGACATCAAGCACCTTTGTGATATGTCCAACTTTCTGCTTCCCTTTATTTTGGCTCATCCCGTTTTCATCCTTTGATGTTTCTGCATCACAACCAATTCTACTTTTTCCTATACATGTGGATCACTGATCATTCAAGGCCTTCTTTACTCCTTCATAACCACATTTAGCTCTTTTTAATAGCTTTGCATCTAAGAATCTTCCAAACTGTAATTTCCTCTTTGTTTCTCTTAATGTTAATTCAGTTTCCAGTTTACTCCTTAGAGTAACAACTTCTTCTTCAAGTCCTTCAACTATCTTAGTCTTTTCCTCTAGTCTCGATATAAGGTCATTAATGACTTTTTCATGCTCTTCAATCATGAGTTTAAACTCCACAACCTCTTCTGAGCTTTCAAGAGTTTGCAAGTGTTCTTCTGCCTCTCCTTCCAGTCGATCAATTTTTGTTTCAAGCCAATCAACATACACTGATGACACTTTCAGCAAATTTCTCATCTTTCTGTTTTTCTTTCTTTGAATGTCAAGCTATCAAGAGCACCCTAAAGTTCCATCTTTAGATCAACAACACCAATCAACTGATTATCTTCATCTTTTGTAGGTTTTCCCATTTCAATTGTAGCCATCATGGATGCTTTGGGTTCAGATTTAAAATATGGTTCTACATCCTCCAAAAAGTACTCAGCGTCTTATTCATCTTTGCAGACAAAGATCTTTCTTTGTAATTTCTTTCCTGATTTGAAGTCTCCCTTGTTAGGGAACCTCTTCTGAGGCTTTTGCATGATTTCTGCTTCACTTTCAACATCATTAACTTTCCTTGAGCATCGAGCGGTAATGTGCCCTAGTTTACCACATCGAAAGCAAGCCAAGGAAATCTTGCCTTAAAATCTCCCTTTTCCTCTCTTGAATTTTCTGGCAACAAGAGAAACAGATCCATTATACACATCATCTCCATCATCACTACCTTTGGAAATGTCAAGAATTTTCCATGGCTTTGAATTTCATTTCCTTGCTCGAATTGTTGTTTCTTTTGGTTTGACTCTCATTTCATAAGTCATCATACTGCTTAGCATATCATCAAGAGAAAGTTTAGACATATCTATTTCCATAAGGCATGACACTTTTGGATTGTACAGAGGTGGAAACCTTCTCAATATTTTCTTCACAATGTCAATATCTTTAATTTCTTCACTAATTCCTCAAATTTCTCCAACAACTTCAGTAATTCAGTTAAAAAATCCATCTGCATTTTCATCTGGATGTATTTTCAAATCATCAAACATATTAAGCAAAACTTGGAGTTTGTCCTCCTTCACTTTATTATTGCCTTTGTATATATTTTCCAGTTTCTCCCACATGGACTTGGCTGAAGTGAAACTCATCACCTTCAAATAGATTTGATAAGATAGAGCTACAGTAAGGGCATTTTGTGCTTTGGCATCTGCATCAAGCATTTTCCTATCAGTTTCAATCATAGAAAGACATGTTGTATCACTGACCTGGATCCCTTGAGATGTGGTAAAGAGAACATCCATCCTAAGGGATCGTAGATGAGATCTCATCATATTCTTCCAAATCTGGAATTTGGTTCCATCAAAGAGGGGGACTCCCCTAACATTCACGGAATTCTCTAGGAAAACAACAGAGGAAATATTTAACATCAAAAACTTGTATGCTTTGATACCACTTGTAGGACCCTAGAACACTCTGAGAGGGGAGGGGTGAATCAGGGTATCAACTTTTTATTTTAAAGAGACTGATCTTATTCCCACATTGGTAGGAACTTGTAAAACTTCTCTGATGGAATCGTGTAGTTATTAAACATTCATATGCAGAGAGACAACAAAGCGGTTTTACTTGGTTCACCGCTAAAGGTTATTCCAAGGAGCATATGTCAACAGTGTGTTGGTCGTACCTAAATACACTAAGCTTCACTAGTTATTGTGGAGTACAGAAGATCAAACAGTCACTATGTGTCAAGCACACTACCTTTACAATAATTTTAAGGATAACACACTGCCTCCCTCAAAACACTTCTGTCGACTCCCCCTAGCTCACTACCTTGGGTGAAGTCTTACTCAGTTTAACGATTTGAATGTAGCTTCAATAGATTGGGGATTTGAGTCTTTGGCCCTGATTAGCCTGAAACTCTGCTTGCACCATAATCCTGAATTGATTCACTTGAAAGCTCTGTTTACTTAAACCAGATGTTCAACACTACTATTTGTGAAGCTCCCAGCCTTTGTGAAACCCCCTTTATGTTTCAAAGAAAAATCGGCATTCGTGAACCCACACACTTTCACGAAGCACCCAACTTTCACAAAGCTTCCATCCTTCACGAAACTCCTAGCCTTCACGGTCTTCGCGAAACTCCCAGTCTTTGTGAAACTACATTTTCTGAAAAGCCTTAATATCAGTTGAGACTTAACTAGTCTTTTCACAATGCTCAAGCTCGCAAAGAATTCATGATTCACGAAACTCCTAGCCTTCACAAATTCAGAGTGATTCAGCCTTTTCTCAAATTTTCTTCATCATTTCAAATGAGGGGTGGCCGCCTATTTATAGACTTTACCTTTCACGAAGATCCCAAGCTCCTAGAAGTCATTTTCTAAACCTCTTTTTTCCTGTTAGCAAAGTTCTTTTATTCTCAAACCTCAAGTGAAATTTTACCTATTCACAAACCTTCTCGTAGCCACATAGATTTACCGTCACACCATCACGCATTCGCAGAGCTTCTCGTAGTCGCGAGAACACCACCATGTTCGTGATGCTCCACACCTTTGTGAAAACAAAACCTTCATGAAACCCAACCTTCACGAAAGTCATGCCTTTACTATATTTATGAAGATTCAATTCTAGAAATCCACCTTTCGTGAATCTTGCTCCTTCATCCTGATTTTGAGCTCCAAAAATTTGACAAACACTGGGAAATGGCGCCACCATCAACATCGAAGCCATCTGCATCGTAAGATCTCTTTCCTTACAAACTCCTTGATCAACCCTAGTGTGGATTGACAACAAACAAAAAACACACTCCATTTCCAACGGTGAAAATCCTGGGTTCCAACAACATATTTAATAGGTGCAGTTGTGCTCATGAAACACACCCACCCAGAAGCATAACATGCAAGAACATCAAACATACATGTCGGGTCATTGGGTGCTTAAAAGGATACCTTGAGTCCCAACTACAAATACTTCATCTAGTGTTGAATGTCTATGAAAATGTCATACCACCCAGGAGCAATTCCTAGCACAAAACCAACACTCAGTATTTATTATACCTACTTTAGCCAGTATTGTGATGTCTCTGAGCATGTGACATACCACCCAACCAATATCAGGACCACAAACTTTTCCTTAGAGAAATTCCTAGGAAATAAAATAATATCAAGATCAATATCTGGATCCTAGGAGTACGTCCTATGCATCCAATAGTAGCACATATGAATCCAAGGAGTGTGTCCAAGGAATTTTAAATCGATGGTAAATCTGAATCCAAGGATCTCGTACAAGGCATTACAAATGAACATCTGGAGGGTCACATCCCCTACCCCAATTCCAAGGAACATATCAATGGCAATCAAAAACAATAGTCAATCTGAATCTAAGGATCTCATTTAAGGAATTCCAAAATGAAAATCTAGGGGATCGTATCCCATACCCTGATTCTGTTAGTTTGGTGTAGCCTGATCCGTTGTGGATGTTGTTAGGCCGAATGCTTCTAGCCCATACTGCACACCAGGCCGCAACTTCCACGGGTCGAGCTTCATGGTGAGCTCATTGGGGGGTTGTAGGAGGCAACACGCCCCTGCTCCAGGGGTCAGGGGGGCCTCCGGCCCAAATTTTAGGGACTGTAGCAATGTTGACCACTATAGCAAAGCTGACTGACCGACACTGACAGGGCACTGTAGCGATGTGGACTTCCATCCGTCATTCATTGTAGCTCTTTGGACTTCCAGCCGACAGTCACTGTAGCACTTTTGACTTAGGTGGTCGTCTTTCACTGTAGCGATGCGGACTTCCTGTGCGGTTGGTGGAACAGTGGATCATCTTCCTCCTTTTGTAGCCCATTTCGGGCTAGGGTTCCTTAGTGAGAAATTCTGAGAAATCTCCCTGTAATTTGTGATCCCGACATATAGTGAAATTATGCATCTCTGTGGACGTAGGGATTATTCCTGAACCACGTAAATCCTCGTGTTCTCGTTCTGATTTTTTTTTTCATTTTTACTCTTCTATGAATCGTTGTTTTTCCATTGTGACTCCCGACATTTCCGCATCAGATTCAAGGGAACAATTTTAAGAAAATCCAAAATGGTAGTCAATCAGAATCCATGGATCTCATCCAAGGCATTCCAAGTCAAACATATAGGCAGTTGCATCCCCTAGCCTAATTTTATAGAACTTGTCCAAGGAAATCTAAACTAATAGCATTATGAATCCAAGGAGCTTGTCCAATGTATTCTAAACCAATACCAGGCATGAAGGGTATATCCAAGGAGCGTGTCCAAGGCATCCCATATATCATCATACATCTTGGTGGGCAGTGCATCCCACCCAAATCATCTCATGGTAGCGTGTCTCACAAGGGTTTACCATCTTCCTGAACCTGTCTCGTACTTGAGGTCAACTTTTTAATTACTAAACCAATCATCACTATAATATTCATATCATGATTGCACCAATGATTTGATTCTAAGGAAACACATATAATCGGTAATACTTATATCTCATGTGCACCATCTCTAGGGTCAACATACAATTGGGGCACCCACCTAGGGTCCCCTAGGTCAAGCCACGGTATATTCACCCTACATGGGTTCCTCGAACATATTTCCATCCCTCTGCCCTAACCCATTATTCCTTCCATTACCTCTCTCATCAGTCGCTAGGGTCCATCAGACCCATATTTACCCTCTAAGGCACCTCTATTCGGATCAACTCGCCACTCTAATACCACCCACTCTAATACCACCCAACATCATAATATAACATGCACAGTCATTCATCAACATGCAATGAGAAGCAAACAATGCAATCACAGCAAATGGCACGTGCAAAAGCACTTGTGCTTTCAAAAACAGGGAATTTCCCTCATGAGGTCAAACAGGGCAAAAAATGAGCAGAGTCCAGCACTTCCAACATCCCGCTTTTTAAAATCAATCAATATCATCTCTATAACCATCTAGAATATGCATCACATGATTTATTTTAATCATGCTCAAACCTTGGTCAAAATCAAGTCAAAACGTTCTTTAAAAAAATCATTTCTATTTTGAAATACCGTCTCAAAATCCCTTTCTTAATTAACCCATTTCTATTGAAATTCTAGTTTAATCAAAACCCCTTTTAATGTGCATTTTACAAAGGAAATGTATTTTCTTTTGAACTCCAATACAATGCCAAAAAACATACTATAAAGGGGGCCATCGGAACACTGTTGACCAAGGTGCCACCATCGAACCGTTTAGTAAGTTATGTGGCCCATGTTGACTATCAGGAAAACGCAAGTAAATGCCACTTAATGGGGACAGATCACACAAGCATGCAATATAGAAACAATAAACTAATGATGTCGTACAAGAAAAAAATCACCAAAAGAACAAGAGACTAAAATAAAGTCAAGGCCAACTACCTCAATTAATCCATTTCCCTTTAATTCAAAGCTCGATCATCACTGCTTGGGCTTATCCAAGCGTTGCCTCCACTCCCAGGCACCTATCTCAAACCATGACACCCAATAATTAGTTATTAACAATTCATAATCAATTATTTAACTCATTAATGAAAATTTATAATTCAATTCCATTTTTAAAAATTAGACATCATTGCCTAAAACTCACTGATTGATCTCGTTAAATCGAAATGATAACCAACCATGAATAGAAGACCCAAAACATACTCCTGACACCATCTTAGAGAAAATACATAAAATGAAACATCGATTCAATAAGCAATTTGATTTAATTTATGCCAAAAAAACCTAAATTTTTCTGTGACGCAACGTACCTCATGGAAAATGATGATTGGTGGCTTAGTTAAATCCTCTCAGGACCTCCTCTATCAGTTGCACACGAATCCACCAAGAAAATGGAAGATTTCCACCATGATCCAGTGGAAATCATCATAAACCTTAAGCTAGAGAAGCCCAAAATTAGTGAAGAATGAGGGAGGGGAGGAGTGATGGTAAATAGAAGAAGGAACATAACTTTAATCGTTGAATGAATCTCCCAAGAACCCCCAAAATCAAAGGGGTGAATAGGAAGGTGGGGGAAGGGCCCCTAGCCATTGCGTGCATAAGAGGGAATGAGAGTGGGGTTTGGGATAAAAATATGACATGGGAAAAGCATCATTTCCCAATTGTTGACAAAAATCGAAAGGACACGTAGTTTGGCCGCATAGTTTTCCAAACCATGTGTCAATCGTGCTGATGTCACTGTCCAAGAAAACCTTTGTCACCCGGTTTGGATGCACGGTTTACCAAAGTATAACATACATATGTGTTAAGTAATTTCATGTTGAAAAATTCTGATTCATTACATTATTCTCCACTTGAAATTTCACCCTTGGAATTTCAATTCATAACCTCAATAAATAATAAATATATTTGCTTCTATTTCATTGCATCCTTAGTTTCTTATGTTTCCACTTTTAAGTTATGATTTTGTTGAAGTACATTGACAAGGTGAGTAGTATTATTGCGTAGAACTTTTTATCTACATCCCAAGATCCACACTAGTTTGTCTTTGTAAGAGAAGTCTTTCGCCAGTTATGCAACCTCTGGATTTAGTATATGTGAAGGATCAGATATTTGCTTCCACCAAAAAGATGAGCGGAACGCATTATGAACTCGTGTCAAGTTTGGTAGAAGTTCCAGTCAATGGGCCACAATTCCTACATGGTCATGGATCTCAAATGGGAAAATGTACTTAAGGATGAGCTTTCCATCATTTTTAAACCTCAAGACACTCTTCCAAGAACACATTATTACCGACATCGAACTCCATATCTCTTTGAAAATTACCAGTATAGCTCTTCAATAAACTTTGTGCTACATTAATGTGATATTGAATGGCTTGGATCTTCTCTATCATTTCTTGCACAAGTTTGGGCCATAATAAATTTCATTTGAAAACATCATCCCAGCACATTGGATTTATAAATCTCTTACCATTTAGAGCTTCATATGGTAAAATCTAAATAAATGAGTGGAAACTGTTATTGTATAAGCATTCAATGAAGGGAAGATGTTGATCCCAAACTTCTTTGACATCCATAGTGTATGATCTCAGCATCTCTTCAAGGGTTCAAATGGTATTTTTAGATTAACCATCTATTTGGGGATGATAGACGACACTGAAGATCAACTTCATGTTCAAAGGATGCTAAAGAGTCCTCCATAAGATAGAGGTAAACCTTAAGTCTTCATCATATATAATTAAAAGCGGTACTCCATGCAGCCTTAATAATATTATAACATATATCAGGGAAAATTGATTGAGTTAGAAATATTCTCAAATAATGATGAAGTGAGAATCCTTGGAAAGTCGATCCACCACAACATATATGGAATTCTTTCTTTTAAAAGTCTTCAAAATACCCATGAATAAATCCATAGTGGTTTTATCTCAATTCCATGTTAATATGCGTAATGGTTGCATCATCTCCATAGATTTTTTATACTATGTGTGGTACTGTAGCAGTATTGTAGCAGTACTGTACATTGTGTGGTACTGTAGAAGAACTGTACTCTGTACAGGTACTGTAGCAGAACTGTACACTGTGGGGGTGTTGTAGCAAGCACTGTAGCAGTTACTGTAGCAGATATTGTTCGGTATTGTAGCAGATGGAACTATTCACCTTGGGTCATCGGTTTGGGCTTGAAGTCCTTAAGGATTTCAGGCCACCCAGGCATTCGGGACAGTAGGGATTTCGGGCCAACTTTAAGGCCTTTGGGCCACCTCAAGGCCTTCGGGCCACATGCAGTTACCCCAGACACACTACAAAAAAGGAGTAGCCCCAGAAGAGGATTCAAAGCAGATGCACTCACCAGAGCAGAGCCAAATGGATTTGTCAGAATGAGAGGGTATGGCTATGTCATCGGGACCAGCTTGTGCTTGCACGGGAAGCCTAGTCAGACGGTCATGCGAAGATGAAGAGTTACTATCATGGTGCAGATGCTGGGGAGGGGCAGTTCCTTGTAGATAGTCTGGTTGAATTCCCTAAGACCTTCAGGTCATGTAATCTCTGAGCCTACGGGCCATGTAATCTCTGAGCCTACGGGCCTTGTAAGGGTTCCACCTCATCCCTTGAAAGGGGATTATCAAAAATCAATAAAAATGAAGGCTTTCAGGCCATTCAGACTATCTTTGTCAAAGTTGAATTTATGAGTTTTTTCTTAGTAGTTTTCATCTTCTTTTGAAGCTACAAATAATCTATTTATGCCACCTTGTTTTTAATTTTAATAGGTTTCGATATTATAAAAGCATCAGCTACATTATTCACCCTCCCTAGATAGTGGTGTATTGAGTAGTCAGGGTCCTTGATTAACTCATGTCATCTTCATCGATGCATGTTCATGTCCTTTTGTGAGAATATATACTTTAAACATATGTGGTAAATATGTATTTCAAACTTCTCACCATAGAGGTAGTGTCCTCAAATCATTAATGCAAAGATCGCACCTTTTAACTCCAAATCATGTGCTAGATAATTGTGTGACTAGCCTCTTCTTGAGCTATTTAAATATTTCTTCACATTGAAATGTCCAAACATACTTTACTCTTCTCTGTGTCAACTTAGTTAGTGGGATAGAAAATCATGAGAAATTTCTCACAAAGAGTAAGTATTACCTAGCTAATCTAGAAAATAAAAATCTTTGACATTTTTTAATATGGTTCATTCCTCAATTGTCTTTTCCTTTAAAGGATATATAAAAATTAGTTTACTCATGATTTTATACCCCAAGAATTTTTCTCTATGCGCCCAAAAATTATACATGCTAAACTTAGTGTACAACTTATCTTTCCATAGTGTCTTCAATTCATTCCTTGTATGTTCCTTATATTCTTCTTTTCTCTTGGGTTATAAAACAATTTCATCAATAAATATCACCACAAATTTATCAATATAACCTCTAAAAACTCTATTCATAAAATATATAAAATTATGGAGGTGTTTGTGAGTCTAAATGGCATCACTATAAACTCAGTGTCCATATATTGTATAAAAGGATGTAATTTTATTATATTTTCTCTTCACCTTTAGTTACATGGTAGGTCTGAGGGAAGGGATACAAAGGAAAGAAAACTTGCAGATGCGGAAGTTCGAAACTAGGACCTCCTCAACTCACCACCACATGTACAGCAGGGACGTAACCACTGAATTGTGCCCCATGGGGCTCTCTCGTCACCTTTAGTTGATTGTATCTAGAATAAAGATCCACTTGTAAGAAGTACAGAGCTCCTCAAAATTGATCAAACAAGTTGTCAATTCAAGTTAGTGGATACTTGTTTTTAAGGTGATGTTGTTAAACACTTGATAATCTATTAAAGGTTATATAAAATCATATTTTCTCTTGATAAAGAGCAATGGTTCAATCCAATGTGATGCGATATGAGATATAAACCCTTACCCAAATTATCTTAAAGTTTCTTTAATTTTTCTAGTTATATTTGTTCTATTTTATAGAGAATATTGGATTATAGGTGTCTCACCGATTATACATTCTATTGGAAAATTCACCTCAAAACCTAGAAGTCCAAGAGATTCTTCAATGTATAGATTAGTATATTCCCTTATAATTAGCATGCCAGGTAGAAATTTTCTTTATTTCAACCATTGGAGTAGGATGGGATTCTTCAATATATATCAATACCCATACCTTTGAAAGATTTTTTAAATGAAATTTGTAATCCTCGTTGCATTTGTATAAAATCACGAGATTAGTTTAAGATGTAGAAATAAATTTACATTTCCTGATAGTTGATATGAGCTCTATATAAAGGGAATTAATCCACGGCTGGTATAGATCCAAATTCCAATAAAAGAATAATTACATGATTTTTTTGAAGAATTTCACCACAAATCCTAATTAGTGGAGAATTAAACACTTGAGTTGTAATAATTGCACCACTAAATGTTTTCACAATTATCTTCACATCATGATTCAAAGAGTTGATTCAATATTTGTAGTAAACTTGCAAGATATAGGCCACTCCTCACGTCGCTCTCCCGTGTGACAGCGCCTCCTTGCGCGATGCCTCTTGTGCGCGACGTCCTCCTCCCAAAGCTCTCCTGAACAACGGCCCATCTGTGTTGTCCTGGTGCGCTCGACGGCAGCTCCCTCCCATGAAGGAATGTGTCAATCTAGAATCAAATAAAACATTCACAATTCTAGAGTGAAATAAGTGTACCCTTTCACCAATAAATTTTATTTCTCAGCATCAATGATGGTAATGGTATATTCCCTTCTTTTATCTCTGAGCTTAGGCTGTTGGTGCCAATTATCCTCAAAGACTCTTGGTTTTGTGCACAGGATTGTATAGTGACCAAGTTCATTGCAATTGAATCATTGAACCATTGGTGGTTCATACAGTGGAGCCTTCGATTCCTCTATTGTATCAAGTTCCCTTTTCATGTATCTTTTACACTATTTTGTGTGTTTTCCTCCTTTTCCACACTTGACTCATTTTCCAGTTCCATTATGCAGTTCTCTGGGTGCTTCTTACCACATTTTCGGCATGTGGGTAGTTGGATATTCTTTCCTCCATGTCCTTTGACATTTGATCCTCTAGTATGAAACTCCATTTATTTCTTGTATTTGTGTTTGTGAGACTATTCAACAAACTTCATCTATACTTTAAAAACATATCAAACAGATTCATCATAACTCCCAATGTCATGAATAGGTCGATCTTTTCATAAATATATTTTTAAGCCACAAAAGAAGCTATCTATATTTCTATCATGACTGATAAAAAAAACAAGAATTATACATTGCAAGCCTATAGAAATTTTCCTATTAAGTCGTAAAAAAATTCCTATAAAGAAATTATCTCTCTATTTTTGGTACAAAGGGTATATGGAAAATACTTAAGAAATATTTTCTTAAAGTTTTCTTATTTCATTGATTAAACTACATCCTTAGACTTTGTATTCTTGATCAATGTGCATCATTAATCAACTTATACTTCTACTTTTAAATGGTAGATGTCAAGAGTAACCATCTACTCAAAACAAAACAAAAAAGCACATAAAAGTATCTTTTCCATGTATTGACCCACTATTCTATAATAAGTAGATCAAAATATCAACTTCATTAAGTTTGACTTTTTCATATTAAGGATTTAAAGGCCAATTTCTCCTTATTAGGTAGAGGTGCACATTAAACATTGTTCAAGATATTGTTCATAACCTGAGACAAGTGGTTACGTACCCCCACGAGGATTAGTAATCCATCTCCAATTGCATTAGGAATTTCATTTGGAAAATCATTGAATTATGCATCACATGGGTTGTTGGTTTTATTTCTACTACTTCCCACAATTTTCTAGATTAGAAATGGTTATAAAAACACTTTAATAAAGTAAATTACATATATTTATATGGCTAAATAAACCCTAATTAAGGTTTCAACATATGAAATGTGTAAGTTTGATAATGGTTATCTTTTAACGTCTAACCTAATTACCAATTTAACTAAACATTATTCAAATACCAACTATAAGGCATCCCTAGACTCGCACTTCCAGATCTGATGTGAAACATACGTTATAAATATATAATATAAATGTTTATTAGAATCAACCATTCTCAAAATCCATTATTTAGTGTCGTTGGGAACTAGGTACATAATGAATCATCTAACATATATATTACCACAAAAAGCTTATAAAATCTTTCATCATAGACCTCCAATAAGTTAATTGAACGCTTCACCTAGGGATTTATATCAAAGAAAAGGTGGGATGAAAGACCGGTAAGGGGAAAGAAAGGGAAACATTATTAGATACATAATCAATGTGAGTCACCAAGATATCATCAAATATGTCATCGGATCATAACATCATAATTATAAGGAATGGAAAAGGAATGTGGAATAGGAATCCAGAATACTATGAGATCATCAAGTTAAACATAGGACCATAAGAGAAACATCAATCATAACAATAGAACATGGAATATAAATATAAAAATAATAGGTATGTGTCATGCATAATTATAAAACCATCTAAACATAAGTCAAGGTTCATTTACAAAACATCATAGAATAATAGAATAATCCAACTGCATCATGACCCTGCATAACATAATAGACGAAACTAACTCCATGTTTATGCATAACATAATAGACGAAACTAACAGCATCATGTCAACGCACAGTGACCTCATGAGATATAAAGATTCACCTGATTCATTGGAGGGCATAATGTGTTCGAAATTATGTATTTCATATATAATAGAAAAATGCAATTATAATAGGTAAATCCATAAGGGGTATTCAAGATAATAAAAACTTGAGCCAATATTTAGAAGTGGTGGGTCATTAATATATAATTGGATTCATTAGTGGACTTGAAAAGAGTCTTTATAAGGGTTTATTTATGATTTTAATTGAAAGCCCTTGGAAATATAAAAATACATGTAAAAAATATAATTAACAATAATAAAAGGTTTATAAAAATTAAAGGGAAGCATGCAACAAAAATTATAAAAGAAGACAGGAAAAGGGACGACTTAAGTGGAGAATAAGGAAGAAGATTTCATACAACGCCATAATTATGTAAGGGATGTAAGGATCTCTATATTAAGGGTCGAAGAATTATATAAAATATACATACTTTTCTATAAATTATATTTCAAATTCTATCAGATTAATTCAAATTAGTGTCACCTAGCCCAAGTTATAGACCATTTAGTGAAGGTGCGCTCAAAATAATTTTGTAAGCCTATAGTAGGCCTTATATTGTTTTTTATCAAAAAAAATATATTTTTATTATAAAAACTGCAAGGAGAACAGCCATGCATGAAGCCAAAAATGAAAAAGAAAGGGAGAAATGTTTATTTAGGACCAAAGAAATAAAGGCGCTATGCATTGGTACCTGCAAACCGCTCGCAAGGTAAAGGAAGACTCCCCCATGAGAGAAGAAGACCTCAACATCAGTTTTCGACTACCCATTTGAAGCAAGAGATTCAGCCAACATATTTCCTTCTCGCCATTAGTGAGAAATAATTGCACCCTCTTCTATCTTCATGGCACATGCCTGAATGAGGTATGAAACTAACCAATGAGCTGACTCCAAATTATTCAAAAAAATAGAAATGATAGTGGCGTCCAGTTCAATACATGCCTATGGGATACCCATATCTTGGTAGAGATTGAGACCAAACAATAATTCCTGAGTTTCAACTACGAGAGAGGAGCTATGTCCAATGTTTACAGCAAACCTCAGCAGCACCGAACCATTTTGACCACGTATTGCACCTCCCCTAACCATATTATTGTTTCAAAAAGAAGTATCCGTGTTCCGTTTATACTAGAAACAAGGAGGATTCCACTGAACCCAGTTTCGTCTAGCCATAATCATCCAAATAAAGGACCTTAATCAGACCATAGTCGTTGGACTCCTGTTGAAGGAGTGATAGGCAGCCGAAGAGAAGCACTAGGAAAATAAACAGGACAATCATACTCTGATGAGAGAAAAATATCTCTGGTAATGGTTTATTGGTCATCCTCAAACACTGCATGAAGGAGGTCCAGGTGTGAAAAGGCCTCCCTGATAGTAATGATTGGCAATGGGAACCTTGGAAAGTGCAGTTGAGCACTCCCCCACTGATCCTTCCAAAATGAGATATCACAACTACCAATTATCCAATGAGATTTATCAATGATGTCAGGAAATATTGACAGTGTCCGGTTCTAGATTTTAGAAGTCCATCCCCCATTACCCCCAGTATTCACTTCCCATAAATTCTCATGTTTAGCATGAGTGAACTGCACTTATGTATTTTAGTAATAAAATTATATGAGAAATTGTAAAGACTAATCAACCGGAAGTGTTGAAAGAGATACAGATTCCTGACTTTGGGGAGAAGGATCAGCATAGTTGCTACCATGGATTTAGGGATCTGTCCATCCATAAAAATACCTTTGTAGCACTAAAAACATCATCTTTTATGATATCCCATGGAAACAGGAAGAATTAACCTTAAAAACCATCAAGTCTAGCGCTCCAAACCCATGTGTTTAACACCGTCATAAAAAAAAATTCATCGAGGAAGCTAGTAATTGTTTCATTATGCAGGTCCTAAATTCTGGATGGGAATATTACTAATATAGTCTTTCCCTTCACCGGCCTGGCCACATAGTTTAGAATCTGACATGGGAGTGGAAAGGGTACCAACAAAGTAGTTAACTACTAGGCTGCCTAGTGTATCAACATCAGATTCAATGGAACCATCCTCCTTTTGATGATTGAGTTTCCCTAAAAATTGTTTCTCTATAATACAAGCATGAAAATAGGATGTATTGCGATTTCCTTCTCTTAACCATAAATCATGAGACTTATACTTCACCTAAATCTCTTCCTTCAATAGAATACATTTCAGATTCTCCTGCTACTGGGACATCTCCTCATGGACCTGCGAGTTCCATACAAAAAGCTAACTCTTATCAGTCGCTTCAATCTCCCTCGATATAGCTTCAGTCCCATCCATGCCCGCAATATGATCACCACACCACTTCAGAATTTCCTTTATAAGATTCTTCAATTTTCCCTATAAGCACAACATGGCAGGGAGATGATTCCTAGTGCCTTCATCCTTCTTCCTCTGGTAGTATGAGTCATATAATCATCATGACTTCCCTCCAGCAGACTAAAGGTATTGTTAGAAAAAAAATGGCACCAAAGAGGAGAACATGTCAGACCACCAACTAGACGCACAAGACTTCTTTGAGACATTCCACATCGGAGAGAACGGTCACCTATTTTTGTAAGTGATGCTGGAATAATGAAGCTAGTTCCATGATCTCAGGAGATGCAGGTCAGCGAGTCATCAACCATCTTATTGACTGAAATCCTGTGAATAGAAGAAGTCATCAGCAGCAGAAGGAATACAGAGCCTCATGAGTAAAACCAACTGAAGGATAAATGTCCTCTGTAGGGAGACCATCCAAAAGAGATAAACAATGAAGGCACAAACGCCGGACACGTTAATAGAGCTTTAACCAGCATGAGATGATGCTCACCAGAGTGGGAATCCTCAACTGACATTGAAGGAGAACCAACCACCCCCTTCTTGCATACGTCTGGTCACAATTGAAAAACTACAAGGGAACGAGACTTATCATGATGAGGATGGGACAAACAAGATGGTGTCAAAAAGTACACATGAATACAAACATCAATCGAAGCAGATGACCTCAAACTAGTATTCTGGTGAGGAATCGACAAGTCCCACACAAGGGAAGAGAAAACCAGATTCTTCCCCCATGTTAAGATAATCTTCCTACATCAATCTACGCAGTGAAATTGAAGTCGACGTTGAGAAAAATCTTGATAACCAACTCATAATGAATCCTTTCCATCTAAAGTCCTCGTCTCTGATCTTTAACTGAATCTGACCTGGAAGAGCTTGAGAAATATCCTTCTCCACATAGATGCGAGGGGATATGGGTTGAAAGAGATTCAACGTAAGGTTATCAGCCTTGAGGAAAGTACCCAAGTATTTGCTGATGCCCTAGAGACCAACCAGATTTTGAAATGGCAGAGGGAGACGAGGGACCAAAAGACAAAAATCTACAGTGGTAGGATCTATCTAAGGTTCATGTGAAGGTAATAAAGCAAGATAGATCATATAATTGAAATTCCCATGATGAAATACTATTTATCACCTAGATACAAACAGCTCGTTTGACAGGCGTGATTTGCAGGAATGGAACCAAACCGAGCGATTGAAAGTGATTTCCGTGTTTGGCGACTTCGGATTCGACGGAGAGAAATGATGGGCGGAGAGACGGAGAGAAAGGATTAAAATGGTTTCAGGTAGGACACCTCGTAGCCTCACATAGACCAAAAATATATTAATACATAAATAAACAATGCAAATTTGTACTGAAAATTTACAGTGGAATTTTGAAAATAAAATTGTCATCTTAAATTCCCGATTTGGATTTCCACTTAAATTACAATTGAGAATATATCAATACACAAATAAACAATGCAAAATTCCGGTGGAAATTTCCATTGCAATTTTACAATTCAAATTTCTACTTAAAATTACAATGCAAATGAATTAATATGGAAAAAAAATTGTAAATTTTCACCGGAAATTTACATTGGAAATTTGCATTGGAAACTTTTAGTGCAAATTTACAATGAAAAATTGCAGTTCATATTCCCATTTAAGATTCCAGTTAAAAATTCCACTTAATATTTACAATAACTAGTACTCATCCGTGCTACTGCACGACGTATTTGATTACTGGTTTTTCTTTTAATAAGATATTAGTATTTATAAAAGTTGAGAAAAAACAATAACATTGAATAAATTTTAATTAGAAAGTAATGATGTATGATAATGGAATAGGAGTGCATAGAATATGAAGACACTATTCAAATAGTTGACAAAGAAAAATGATAGAGTAGAAGTATATGGATTCTTAATTTTTGAGGAAGAATTGAATCCATTTTCAATTTCGATCACAATAACTGTAATGAGGGCACTGAAATAAATAGTGATAGATAAATCAAAGATAAAACAATGGTTGTAATAATAAAAATGAGAACTGTGAAAACAAATGAATTAATAAAAAATTGAATGAATGGGTTGTTTCGGGACACTTCCATACTTCGTTTTGGTGGCCGCTGCTTACGACCGCCCATTGCCAACCATGCAGACACCACGACCCATCTCCAATCTTAATGGGAACCTTATCCAGAAGAAAACCATTTAAAAAATAGTAAAAATACATATTTTCAATTAGAAATTTAGAAAAAATTGTATGAAAGCAGTTATTATAAATGTCAAGTGCAATAAGAGTCTTTCGATTAGTTTTCTAAAATGGAACAAAAACAGTAGCAGAGTGCACCAACCAATGAGATATTTACCTAAATAGTATCTGAAATGTCCATTATAGAGATTAGTAAATCACATATTGGATAACAGTGACATGAAACCTGCACATTAAATGTCTTTTAAAGAAACCTGTACTATAAATGGGCAATGTCTCGCATATATTTTAAAGAGGAAGGTGGAAACCATCAAATACATTGAAAACAAAGTAAAAATAGGAACTTGAATGTTTGTTTCTGCTTCTAACAACAGTATGATTCGATCTTCAACAGGTATGTGAGGTGCTGTCCGGTTTTTTTCCAACCCATAAAACAGGAAAAAATTGTTAGTAAATAGTAAAATAACTAAAGGAAATAAAAGGAAATGAAAGGGATAATATTTTTTGGGTTTAAAACCCCAAACAGGTGCTATAGTTAACCTGTCCACAGCTGGACAGTTCTTCCAGGTCAACCCCAGTCCAGTAGCGAGTGTGGTCTTCGGAGTAGGAACCACCACATCCTGGTATGCACCCCCTTCACATGCACTGAAATAACGAGAAACTGAAAAATAATAGTTCAGAACGCAAATATATCCTATAATAGAATTGCACATGATCAAATCAGAACCTTATAAAATAAATACATTAACGTGTCTTCCTAAATATAGTTCCTATTTTACTTATTAACATTGAATTTTTCAAGGGATTGATTAAATTTGGCATACTAAAATCATGTAATACATCAGGAAAACTGTTTCACATGAGAAAACATAATATAGAAACAATTGTGTGATTAGAAATGGTAAAACATAACAACTGACAGAGAAAAAAATATATGAAGTAGGTTCAGCTTCGGCAGGTTCAGAATGCCATGAAGCTGGGTAGAGGCCCACCTCTCGGTAGTCTTGCTGGCAAGGTTTATCCCATTCATGTGCAGGTATCGCTCAATGTCAATCATGTCACGTGGGAGCTCAATCTCGCATATGAGCTGCTTAATGTCATCATCCACCTCGATGATCAAAAGCGAATATACATGTAGGTGAAAAAGATAACTAACCTACAAATTTTGAAACTCAAGTGAACCCATAGATGAAGAATCAGTTTTCTCATACAGAATTAAACAAAGGATGTCTATGTATTGAAAGTAAGATGGTGACTTCATGTGGGTGGGGGGGGGGGGTACAGAACACATGTTATGTTATCTATAAATATCAACTTCATTAATACAAAACCAGTAATGAAGTGCACCAACCAAGGAGATATTTACCTAAATAGTCTCTGAAATGTCCATTGGAGAGATCACTTAATCAAATCTTGGATAACAATGACATGAAACCTGCACATTAAATGTCTTTTAGAGAAACCTGCACATTAAATCGGAAATGTCTCGCATACACTTTAAAGAGGAAGGTGGAAACCATCAAATACATTGAAAAAAAAGTAAAAACACAAACCTGGATGTCTGTTTCTGCTTCCAACAATAGTATGATTCGATCTTCAACAGGTGCGTGAGGTGCTGTCCAGCTTTTTTCCAGACCAGAAAACACAAAAAAATGTTATTAAATAGTAAAATAACACCTTATGCATGTCAGTAATACTCTAGGTGATCACATTCATCAAGGCATTGTCTTCACTCAGACTTGCAGTGTTAAAAAAGATTCAAATTGATAGACTAAGGCATTAGATATGCTCCCCTCAACATTAAAGATCACAATTTAAGTGTACTACTGATTCATACTAATAAAAACTGTAGGAAGTTAAGGTATGAAACAGGATATTGAAATTACAGATATTGTTGACTAAAATGTTGAAGGTTTTTTGAGAACTGTATTTGAATGTAATTGAACTGAAAAAGTATAATATGCAAGTGATGTAGTAATCCAAAAAAATCACGAAATCATTATAACTGTTTAATGTGACTTTTCATTAAATATATTCAAATATGTCTGAATCTTTATATGAAAACATTAATATATTTTCCCACAATAGTGACATCCTTGAGAAATTAGTGAACATAACATACTCACTGGAAACACATCAACTATGGGTTTACTGGATCATGGAAACTGAAGGTAGACAAACTTACCAGTACTGAAGTCATTCAATGTTTCCATAGAGAAGTGATGACAAAAATAGTACAAACTACCTAAAAACTTGTGTTGAAGAAAACAGAAGCAGACCCTGGACACATCTTCTGAACAAACATGTCCCTCGAAGACAAGATATAGCGAGGAATTAAAGTACACATGCCCTGGTTTGAAGAATATATATATCCTACCTTGGACAGAGAATACTGAAAAAAAAATAATTGGAGGCGCCCATAGGTTTTACATTAATCCATAGGATGTCTGGACAGAGGTCCTATTTCAGTTTTGCCTTCTACAAACCTAAAACCACAATCCACAAGTCAATCCAAAAGTTGTTGAATTGCAATGAACAGATGACAAATGAAAAAAAATTACAAGAGTATCATTTACTTGACACCAAATTAATGAAACAGAAAACTGAGTGTCTTGAATTTGCATATTGAATTCAGAATAATTCATGCACAAATTACCTGTATTCATATGATGGTCGAAACAGAGGTTAACTTCCCGATTTTACGACACAATACATGCATTCATTACCAATTCCTGTTGTTGTATTCACAACTACTGGTAAAACAATTAGATAACAGTGAAACAACACAGTAAACATTTAATGATGAGTAAAAGGGAAAAAAATGTCATTAAATGTGTAACGTCCACCCAAAAAACCATCCATAAACTTTAAAAACCTAATATATAACATAACGCCTTGTTTTTGATGACGTCTAGCATGAGTAACACAAACTAAACAATATGCATTAAAACGTACAACATTAAAAACCTCTACCATTTTCATATTCCATAATGAGTAACATTCAGCTTAATGATAAAACATCGAGCAAGAAAAACTGATTAAAAAATGTCTTTCATGAAAATTGTCCATCATGAAAAGCGTGATGTATGAAAATCATCCAGCATGTAAAATTTATAATCAACTTGCAGATAATTCATACAGAAATTTCCTCCATGAGAAATTCCAAATAGAAAAATCTGCAGAACAATACTTATTGCACTTAAGGTTTCACAAAAAAGGAATGAAAACCAATGAAATAACCAATAAGTATTATTACCAAGACATTAGAGTAGAACATCTCAGTCTGCTTTCTAATTTTTCTTGTTCAAATTTCCCTTCATTTTCCTTTCTTGTTGAGTACAATGAGTAATTGTACCTAAACTGTCTCGACTAATCTGAAGACCATGTTGCATCTCATCCTCTGTATCAAATTCACGTGAAAGGTTTTTCTATGTAGAGAATACAGTTAGAAGAATTTGAATGTACTTATTGAAGTTGAAATCAATGAAGAACATATCTGATTGTTAACAGTTTCTAGTAATAGATTTAAATAATTGTACGTCAGATATATTAAAAACATTGAAACTCTATGTTAATCATGCATGTATTGTTACAGTAAAGGAAATAAGTTAGTAGCCACTCAAGATGACTGTTACATACCTAAGTAGATGACATATTAGAGGTACAAGCATCAAATCTAGTGGCAGTGTTTGAACTTGATGGAGAAGACCTACTAATTTGATGCTCCTATTATGCAAGGTTGGAAGGAAAATTACAGTAACATGACTTATGTCTCTTATTTAAGAAAATTGAAAATCAAATGAAGCACATTGTACCTTTATATATTTAATACCACTACTAACTTGTGAAGACCCACTACTTTGAGGACCCTGTAGAGTAAAATAAATAAAAAAGTATAGTTATGTAATTTTAAGTTATCTTTGGAAAATAAGAAAACCTATACTTTAATACCTGATTGTGTTCAAAGTTGTCAGTAAAGCTTCTAATTTAGTTGTCATTATCACTGATAAATAGTACTCTAAAGATGTTTTATTCAAATGAACGATGATGGTTTTGAATATTGTAATTGGTTACATCAATTGATAATAGCACTTTTTTTATTTAAAAATGTTCAACTATGGAGGAAAACCATACTCATCATCGTCCTAAATTACAAACAATAAGCATTATTAGGAAAAATATTTGAAAAAATCTTTGAGGTTATACAAGAAGTTGGTTGTACCTGTGTCATAGCAGTTCTCAACTCTGCAGCTATTTTATATAAGAATTGGATGACTTGTTTGTCAAATAAAACAACTAAACATGAGGTTGTCCTATCAGTAACCATTAGTTGCACTCTGAATCTGTTGGATTAAATATTGGGGTTACATGGTCAGTGATATTAAGTAATTTTCTTTATTAGCATGATAGCAGCATACTGACAATAAGTAATTTCAAAAATAAAAAAATAGGAAACCTGGGAGTAGTGCTGTTAGGAGATATTTTTCAATTGTGGCACCAAATCTTGTCATTTAAAACATGTACTTTCTTCATAAAAAAGTTACATGAATTGAAAAACCAGCAGTGAGTACTTTGAATTTTTAGTATTGTAGCTACTATTAAGCAACATGCAGGCTACAATAGAGTGAGTGCATAATAATAATCTCATTAATACGGGAAAGAGGTGAAGAGTTCATAATAGAACATATTGAATTTCTAAAAATAAGGATGATTTAGTTACCTCAAAATAGATTTTTACATCTGATATTGTTTTCTTGTTATTCCAATACAAGACTGCAGTAGAGGGGTTGGCAATAGTTGGTGGTGGGCTATGAAACTGTGGTGTTATTACTAACCCATACCTGGTCAATTTAGAATGAAATTCTTGAAAATAATTAATAAGAACAGTTGTGTATTAATATTGTGATGTACATAGATTAAACTTGTAAAAATACACAACAAATAGTATATATAATGTTACCTGCTTATGAAATTGTCTACTTCAGGAATATGAAGATTGTAAATAATTTTTGTTGCATTCATAGTATTTATGACAATAACAAATACTGAAAGGATTATGAAGTCAAAGAAATCATTATTATAGAGTTAGGTGTTCATGCAACATATTTTATGAAAGAATTACAAACTGCAAAAGTATCTAATGTAGAAAAAAACCATACTGCTCAACCGCTTCACCCGGATGAGTTGTAATATCATAATGGTAGATGACTCTTTGTTATTTTCCAAGTATTTCGTCATTTCATTTACAAACTCACCCCATAAAATACAGGTTAGTTGCAAACCTCTGTATGAAAATAAAGTAACAAAATGAATAAATATTTATTTTTTACAGCCACAGAATGTAAATTTATAGAAACATTGACATGTCATCCTCTAGAGTAATCTGCATCCTACAGTTGGAAGGACCCATAGATTGCACCAATTTAGTGTATCATATTAGTCCAATTATTTCTATAAGATATATGAAAGAAATATACTTAATTTGAAAACAATAAGGATGAAGTATAAAATACTGTAATGTTTAATTTATTAAACTTTTCTAGACAGAACTTTAACATGTTGTTGGCAGTGGAACATACCTATTAAATGTTCTTCTGGAGCCTTTATTTGAATAATATCATCGTATGAAGTAAAAATCAAAACTAAAAAAAGGAATTTTTGCATCACATGGACGAACATACGTCGTAGATGTGAACATCATTCTGCAGGCATGTCTATATCCCAAGTAACTGCCATGGTTTGATCCTATTTAGAAGTTTTGTATAATATAGCAGAGCCCTTCACACAAGAGATCTCTGTACTTAGAGATAAGCTGGCGGGTAGTGATTGTACACTGAATTTTGATTCCCTTGACATAGAATGTAAAAACGCAGGACATTAGATTAAAAAAGTTTATGACATAGGACAAAGAGAATATATATATATATACTGACATATGTATAAATCACATCAGGAAAATAAAGTGGAAGAAATAGACAATAATCATGTAATGTATGTTGGGCTCTTTATCAGTAAGTATTAGATCTATAGCAACAACTGCATTAGAGTAATTTGGCGATGAATTGCACCACATGTTTAAAACACGAACCTCAATCCTGAGTGTTTCATCATCCTCGGGGGTAATCACATTCAACAAGGTAATTGATGTGAAAATTTTATTTTCAATATGTACAAATTTAATTAGTGTTGAAAAAATGAAAATATCAAGCAGTTACACACTTCTTGAAGTACACATTCCAAAGTCAAACAACTATAAAAAATTTGACACGTTATTTAAAATGGTACCTAAGACAGGTTATCAAATATTTCCTTGTACACAATATTTTGTGTGTAATGAGATGATGTGTTATTGTTATCATCAACAACAATTTTTAAACCACTTGAAAATGTGACCCTAGAAACCGCAATATATAGTTGACCATGAGAGAACACAGGTTTGCGAAGATATAACCCAACAGAAGACAATGATTGAACTTGAATTTTATTAATAGTCATTGCATAAGAAAATGTCAAAGGATATTGTATTCTCTGTAATTTTAAAGGCTATCTAACATTAGAGTGTGTTATAGTTAGTCTTGGGATGAATGTCGAATACCTTGATTGACAACCAATCAAAACCTTTTTCTCCGATGACATGATCACCTAAGTGTGTAACTACTATACGGGTGCCGTTACATAAACCAATATATCGATCTACATTTCTTAGTAACATAATGGGGACACCAATATTTAGAGAAATTTTGTGGGAAGCCAAACCAGAGATGTTTATACCATTTAACATCTTAGAGGTTTATATGTTTTTGGCCCTATCTGTATCAAAACTTGCATTGTAGACTGAATCAGAGCTGAAGTAGTCTTTCTTTTTAGAGTTTGTGAGAGACAACATGTAATCATTTACTTCTTGAATAACATCATGGGTTGGATCTAGAATGGAACACTCTTTCAGATAGGATACATCACTATATTTTTCAATGAAATCAGGATAAGTATGCTCCATAATGGAAACCATTGTATTTGTAGTGTAGTTAAGAAGATATGCAGATGGAATTTGGAAGAGCGATTCACCATCATTAAGTTCTCCAACTCTACCTTCGCCAATATCCAAATTCCATTTAGCAAATTGATGGACCTCATTTGAATCATCAGTGGATGTAGAGGAAAGAAATCTCATGTTCTTTGTTAGATTTAATACCCGACAATGCTGCCAAAGATACGATGACTTAATACTTGCGAATACAATGTCATTTTTATTACCACCTGGTATTACAAGTAATATTTGTCTGAAATCTCCACCCAATACAACTGTTATACCCCCAAATGGTAAATTCATTACATTAACATTTTTTACTGTCATTATATCTCTGAGAGTATGATCTAGAGCCTCAAAGCAGTACTTATGAACCATAGAAGCTTCATCCTAAATAATCAACTTTATAGAGTGTAGAAGTTCTGCTATATCACTTCCTTGCTATATATTGAAAACAAACTTCTCAATAATGGAGATTGGAATACAGAATTTAGAATGTGCAGTGCGTCTGCCTGGAAGTAGCAAGGATGCAATTCCACTTGAAGCAACTGTAAGTACAATAGAGCCCTCAGACCGAAGAAATGATGTTAGGATTTTCCATATGAATGTTTTACCTGTGCCTCTATTTCCGTGCAAGAAGAATAAAACACCAGTATTTGTAGATAGAGAAGACAAAATGACATCCATCACCTCATTCTGTTCATTAGTAAGCATAGTCCATAAAGTTCTGTACTCATTTTGTAGTAATTCTCTATTGTAATGTAGTTATTCTGCAACTAAACGATTTGTTTGAGTATCAATTGCAGAATCTAGAACTGGAATGGGAGGATAAAATTGAAGAGATGTTCCATTGCTCGGTACTATCTACTCTATTTCAAGCAGAGCATACATATGTATCTGATGTTCTGTGAGTGTCAAATCTAGTAAATTGAGAAACATGGTCTTAGAGTAGTATAAAAGAAACTACATGCAGTGAATCTACTAATTTATACTAACTAAAAGATACATCCATATCGGTGGAGAAATAACTAATTAGATAGCACAAACTACACATAAACAAATAAACAACCTTTAAGTATTATTTAATCTACTAATTTCACTGAATTTTTAAGTTAATTTTATCTAACTATATTTATGAACTTCATAATAAAGATAAAAAAACAAAAAATAGTTAGATGTAACTGGTTTGAAAATATAAGATGAGAAACACATTCAAACCTTGCATTTGTAGCCTATGTCTTTGGGAAAATAAAATGTCATCAGTTAGAATGTGACAGGTTTGTTTCCAAACAATGTCTGTATGAGAAATGTTATTGGAAAATAACATGCTTGCAAAGAACCTACGTATATAATGTCCCATTCCCCAAGTTGAAACCTCCTTTATAGCTTCAAAAAATTTAGTGTCATCTGCAAGTAGTCCCAAAGCATAACAAGCCTCTCTAAATGTTCCATGAGTAATAATGTTCACTGTTTTGATATATTCATATGAAGTAGCACCTTTGATTTTTGTTAGAAGTATCCACAAGTAAAATATCTCTCTGGTTGTTGGAGGAACATAGTAAAGCCTGCCAATAGAAAATCCCTGCCTTTGACGATTCCATTTCTTGTCATTTAAGTGGTAAACAAATTTAGTTGGAAATTCTGCAAAAGTTAGAGCTCTAGCCTCTGGGTACTCTGTATTTGCTTGAAACCAAGAGGTAAACATTGTATCATTGACGTTATAGTGATTTAAGACATCTATAATATTATCTGTGTCATTTTAGGTTACAGAATGTTGTCTTGGTAAATGGAAACCTAACCTCTCAACTGGTGGATATCTGTAATGGATATCAAAAGAAAATATCCTCCAAGAGGACTCACAAGGAGAAATGTACCGACAATCATAGTACATTTTTATTTCATCCACATTTTTGTCTGAGAACTAACTGTTGTTGCTCTCATAGAGTGCTTCTGTTACATGATCATTTCCTTTGTTAATATACTTATGAAGATATTTGATGGAAGATGACTAATTTAAACTTCAATATTAAGATGAGCTTGATACTTTAATATTAAAACAGGATTGTATGGTACAACAAACCAATTATCTAAAGGGATTACATTTTTTAGAACTATTATTTCATTATCCCTTCTACAATAGAGAATGTAACCATCATCATGAATAGTGGTATGCCCAACAAATTTCTTTGGAAAAAATTTGGAACAATTTCCATTTCTCATACAGGGCGAAGTACGGTAGGCATCACCGCAAGGGCCGTGGATCATAAAATTCTTAACAGCTCTGTGTAGTCTTGGGTAGGCACAATTATTTGGAATTTCGGCACATACAATCTTGTTTACATATGTTGGAGTGTGAACTTTATTTTCATGATAGAGAAATATAAGGATGTGCACATGAGGCAAGCCTCGTTTTTTAAACTCCATAGTTCGGACAACTGCATGGTAAGATAATAGTTTGACAATTAATAGAAGATGACAAATTATATAAAAAGGAACTGAACATATGGGAATGTAAATAAAAAAATAGTTACCTGCCCGTGACTTCCCAAAAAAAACCTTATCTCAAATCTTTCATTATATGATCAACTTTAATATTGAAAACTCACGATAATATTTACGGGAAGTCTGGTGGACGAAGATTGCGATTTCTAAGAAATCGAGTTATTTTAGGCCACAATGGGTTACATGTAAATGTTAAGAACAAATCTGGATACCCGACCCAATTACACATCGACACAACATCTTGGTAATTTGGGATCATATACCTCATTCCACCCATAAAAGTAGAAGGTAATGTGATACGCTTCCCGCAAGATGTCCCTTCACGGTCACCTCGAAGCAATGCATCTTGTAACCCACTGTAAAGTTCGACCCTCAATTTATTTTGATTGAAGTGAATGAATGATAGTCTTTGAGACTCAATCATTGTATAAGCATCAACTGTAAACTGTTGGAGTAATCTTTTAGAATGTAGTAAGATCGATGCATCATTATCACAAAATTTCAAGTGGAATGCGAAGTACTCTCTCATTGTTACCTTCCTGAGTGTAGTACTTGTAGTGAATTGAGTAGCACGATGCAACATGTTGTCACGATATCCATCCTAACCACCTTTTAAAATCAAAGGATACCTCAAGAGAAGATACAGTGGGTGCATCTCATCAATTCATTGTAAATCACCGCTTTTGGTTTGTATGATGATGTCCCATTCATGGTTGAGATCCTCAATATCATCGACAATCAGCATTGCAATTTCAGAAGTATTTGGAAGGTTATATGTCACAGAATGTGTTTGTATTCTTTTAAGGAGTTGTAGCTTTATAGTTGTAACCTACTAATGGTTAAGACCATCCCTTTCATTTATAAATTCTCAAGACAAAGTATTTTTCTCATAAAGCATCTGTTGTAGGTTTTGAACAGTTTGTAGTTAATAATAGATTGTTGATTTCTATCGTCAAAGATGGAGAAATTATTAATGTTAATATAAAATGGTGAATGGTTTGTTAACTTAGTAGAAAGAATTGAATATAAAGGATACCTCATTCCGCGAATTCTATTCTGACACTCATGTGTTGTATCGTAGATGTACGGTTGTGAGAACCTCGGTGGATGACCATCAGGTAGGCATAAACTACTTATGTGATGGTAGTTTTGTCCATATAATCTGAATATACATGGAACTCAACCATTATTGAATGAACTATCTACCTTCCAACCCATTTATGTGAATGTAACCATCGAATTGTAAATATGAATGTGGTCTTTGAATAATCAGGCTTCAACAGAAGTTCGATCATACACCAACATCCTTAGGTATTCGGGACATTCTGGTAGTAAGTCCAAAGAAAAATTTCCCATTGATCAGCATAGAGAAAAACATTGTTTTTGTCTATTGATAAATTTCTTGTTTCTCTCATCAAACCACAAAAAAGAGTGACAATGTTGACAGATGTTAGAAGGATCTCCAATATCATAATAACCTGATTGAACATAATTGCATTGTAGAAAATGTTATTAAAAAGTTGCACTCAACAACATAGACAATGATTTAGTATTAAAGAACCATTAATGCATGTCTAGTAAGTACACGAACTCGTGTTCTCGGCAATGCCTTGTTCTAGTGACTCTCATATAGTAGTAAGCGGTATGTAATTTTATACTGGCTGAAATAATAAATAACTCTGTAATGTTTGAAGTGAAATGTGTACATTTAATTACCTCTACAGTTTTCTGCACCATTTATGTCAACATTTATGTTTTGTTGAGCCTAGGAAGTATTTATTCTAATTGCTTCTCGAAGAAATGAATGTTGTCCTGAACCTGAAAGTAGTCATAGAAAACAACTAACTTCTATGTAGAATGTACAGTGGTATATATATGTGTGCATGTCAACTTGTAGTGTACAACATACCTAAATAGGATAACGAATTGTATTTCCCATCAACAGAACGAGTTAAGAAGCATCTGTTTGTATAGGGAAGCATAAGAAGTATAACTGAAATAAAAGGTATGGTAATGTTTATAAACAATAGTCGTTCATACTGCATCGATGTATCTAGTGATGAATCAGGTAGAATATGTTATTCACCCATTAAAACTACGTAAATTGATGAACGAAATGTTATAAGGGGAATAAATATGTTATATGACATGAAGTATGTGCATGGAATATAATAGTTATGATACTTACATAAAGGTAAAGAAAATTCTATCAAGATAGTCAGTCGTTGTTTTCGTTTGTTAGATCCAACAGACCTTGTTGAGGTAGTCGCAGATGGTTTTGGCACTGTGCGTAATGAATAACTTAATTATTAATAATCTGTGTTACTGTGAAATGTAGTGTGTAGTTCAATGGTTTATAAATGAAAATTTAAATGGAACTAACCATTGTTACATAGAGATGATAATGGCGTGTCTGTGACTTCATTTGTGAACGTAATTGTTGGTAGAAGTACAATGTTTGGGGTTCCAGACAATCTACTAGATGCCACATAATAATTTTCAGTAGATGTCACCAATGAAAGTGTGGAAACATCAATTACTATAGAGAAAAATAGATTGTAAATAACTAAAACATTTTTCAGTGATGGTATTAGAAAACTCACCATCTTTATGTCGTTCCCTCATCAACAGTCTACACTGTATCCTTGCATCTATACACTTTGATGGGCAATACAAGTTTGTATTTGACTGAGTAGACAACTGTTTAGGCTCAGTAATAAAAGTAAGTTAGTATGAATGATTTTGGTTGTTATGAAATGTAATATGAAACATCGCAAAGATGCTACAGGTTAATGAAAATGAAACTAACCATTTATGCATTGAGATGATAATGGCATGCGTGTGACTCCATGTGTGATGCCACCTACTAATACTGATTTACTCGACTGAGTACCAGACTGGTTGGTAGATGACATAGAATAGTCTCCAGTACTTTTTGGAACTGATCACGTGGAAAGTGTAATGAGTGAAACTACTGAACAAAGGATATTAAATAGAACATTTTCAAGGATACTTAATAGACAACTCACAAATTGTCTGTTGTTCCTTCATAAGTAGCCTTTGTTTCATCCTTTCATATTTAGAGTTCAATAGAAATTTCATGTTTGTTTGTTTTTTCTTTATATCTTACAGTCAAGGTGCGCAGTGAGAGCATATAATGCACAGAGAACATAACAGTTACAGAATTTTACATAATAAATGAAAAGACGAAATAGGATTTAACAAACAACAGTAGACATTTATATTTCATTCAGTAATTTTATTATCAGACAACCAAATATGCATTTAGATATCCTCATGGATAATGAAATTTTAGTTGAAAAAATCTTAAAATAAATTCTAAAAGTATACTACAGTAGCGGTTTTTTTGGAAGCTTGTACTGTCAATTCAGACAACTAAATATTCAGTTGGATATCAACATGCTTAACCAAAGTGAAATTGGAATAAGTTGAAAGGAAAATCATAAAATAAAACATTGTAGAAGTATATTTTATTGAAAACGTTAAATAATATTCATAAAACGGTAACTGAACATGAACAGTTAGAGAGCTGAATTGATACCATATATGCGGTTTAAAGGATTTAGTTTTTCCATTACGAAGATATATTCATACCTGAGGTGAGAAGATGATGCGGGTGGGAATACGAATAGCAGTAAGGCTGTAGAGATGGGAAGGATAATTTCGTTGAAATTGGAAACCTATTAATCACGTGATTACCATCATGTAATTCCAAAATGTAGGGGGGGGGGAAGGTATGGACTGCCAGTTCTTAAAAATAACAAGAATTGAATTTAATCAAAGAGTACAGAAAGGAAGGAGGTTTTTAGAATAACACCTGGACATAGAAATATCTGGTTGAAAGAGAATCACAAACCGATTAAGAAGAAGACTATGCTAAGGTGCGTTTCAATAGGATGGAGGACTATGCTACAACCGACGCAATGAAGAAGATGAAGTGTGAGGGCGTCGCTCTTTAAGAAATCCTAGAGGTAGATGATGATCACTTCAGGAGTCTACAGGAACCCTAGTTCATGAATATTTTTTCCACGACCACGACCGGGAAAGGCAGAAAACATCTACACTACAGTCAAAACTAGAAGGAGGCGGTCGGAGGAGAAATACATGGAAATTGTAGTCGAAATTGGGAGGAGGTGGTCAGAGATATGCGACTAGTAGATTGCGACTACGAGGAAGACAATAGAGGGCATACAAGGGATCAGTAGGTCAAGACCTGCGAGTTTCTCAGCGGGAGTGATTACGGGAGGTGGAAAAAATAATTACATTCTGCGGGGAGGCGCAAAGTGGAGCCACGGATGATCAACACATATGAAAAATTAACATGCAAGCATATTGTTTTGACATGTGGTAGATTGAATGCTAGGATTTGTATATATGGTAGCACCTTTGATTTTTGTTATAAGTATCCGCAAGTAAAACAGCTCTCCGGTTGTTGAAGGAAAATAGTAAAGCCTGCCAATAGAAAATCCCCGCCTTCAATAATTCCATTTCTTGTCATTTGAGTGATAAAAAAATTTAGTTGGTAATTTTACAAAAGTTAGAGCTCTAGCCTATAGGTACAATGTATTTTCTTGAAACCAAGAGGTGAACATTGTATCATTTACGTTACAGTGATTTAGGAAATCTACAATATTATCAGTGTCGTTGTAGGTTATAGAATGTTGTCCTGGTAAATAGAAACCTAAGCTCTCAACTGGTGGATATCTATAATGTATATCATAAGAAAATATCCCCCAAGATGCCTCACAAGGAGATATGTACCGACAATCATAGTACATTTTTATTTCATCCACATTTTTGTCTGAGAACTCACTGTTTTTTCTCTCATAGAGTGCTGCTGTTACACGATCATTTTCATTATTAATATACCTAAAAAGATATTTGATGGAAGACAACCGATTTCAAACTTTAACATTAAGATGAGCTTGATACTTTAATAGAAAAACATGATTTTATGGTACAACAAACCGATTATCTAAAGGGATTCCATTTTTTAGAACTGTTATTCCATCACCCCTTATGCAATAGACAACGTAACCATCATCATCAAAAGTGGTATGCCCAAAAAATTTCTTTGGAAAAAAATTTGGAACATTTTCCATTTCTCATATAGGGCAAAGCACGGTAGGTATCACCGCAAGGGCTGTTGATCATAAAATTCTTAATAGCTCCGTGTAGTCTTGGGTAGGCACAATTATTTGGAATTTTAGCACATACAATATTGTTTACATCTGTTGGAGTGTGAAATTTATTTTCATGACATAGAATTAGAAGGATGTTCACATGAGGCAAGCCTCATTTTTGAAACTCCACGGTTCGAACAACTGCATGGTAAGATAATAGTTTGACAGTTAATAGAAGATGAAAAATTATATAAAAAGGAACTGAACATATGGGAAAGTAAATAAAAAATGGTTACCTGCCTGTGACTTCCCAAAAAAACAACCTTCTCTTAAATATTTAATTAGACAATCAACTTTAATATTGAAAACTCGCGATAATATTTGCGGGTAGTCTGGTGGACGAAGATTGCGATTTCTAAGAAATTGACTTATTTCAGGCCACATTAGGTTACATGTAAATGTTAAAAACAAATCTGGATACCCGACCCAATTACATATTGACATAACATCTTGGTAATTCTGGATCATATACCTTGGTCCACCCATAAAAGTAGAAGGTAATATGATACACTTCCTGCATGATGTCCCTTCACGGTCACCTCAAAGCAATGCATCTTGTAACCCACTTTAAAGTTTGACCCCCGGTTTCTTTTGATTGAAGCAAATGAATGATAGACTTTGAGACTCAATCATTGTATAAGCATTAACTGTAAAATATTGGAGTAATCTTATAGAATATAGTAAGATTGATGCATCATTATCACATAATTTCAAGTGGAATGAGAAGTACTCTCTCATTGTTACCTTCCTGAGTGTAGTACTTGTAGTGAATTGAGTAGCACGATGCAACATGTTGTCGCAATATCTATCCTAAACACCTGTGAAAATCAAAGGATAATACAATGGAAGATACAGTGGGTGAAACTCATAAATTCATTGTAAATCACCACTTTTGGTTTGAATGATGATGTCCCGTTCATGGTTGAGATACTCAATATCACTGACAATCAACATTGCAATTTCAGAAGTATTTGGAAGGTTATATGCCGCAAAATGCATTTGTCTACTTTTAAGGAGTTATAGCTTTAAATTTGGAACCTCATGAAGGTTAAGAACATCCCTTGCATTTATAAATTCTTGATCCAAAGCATTGTTCTCATGAATCATTTATTGTAGGTTCTGAACAGTATTGTAGTTAATAATAGATTGTTGATTTCTGTCATCAAAGATGGAGCAATTATAAATGTTAATATAAAATGGTGAATGGTTTGTTAACTTAGAAGAAAGAATTGAATATAAAGGGTACCACATTCTATGAATTCTATTCCGACACTCATGTGTTGTATCGTAGATGTATAGTTGTGCGAACCTTAGTGGATGACCATTAGGTGGACATAAATTACCTATGTGATGGTAGTCTTGTCCATGTAATCTGAATATACATGGAGCTAGACCATTATTGAATGACCTATCTACCTTCCCACCCATTTATGTGAATGCAAACATCAAATTGTAAATATGAATGCGGTCTTGGAATAATCAGGCTTCAACAGAAGTTCAATCAAACACCAGCATCCTTAGGTATTTGGGACATTCTGGTAGTAAGTCCAAAGAAACCTTTCCCATTGAACATCATAGAGAAAAACATTGGTTTTTTATATTTCTAAATTTCTTGTTTCTCTCATCAAACCACAAAAAAATAGTGACAATGTTGACAGACATTAGAAGGCTCTCCAATATCATAATAACCCGATTGAACATAATTTCTTTGTATAAAATGTTATTAAAAAGCTACACTCAATAATAGAGATGATGATTTAGTATTAAAGAACCATTAATGCATGTCTAGTAAGTACACGAACCCGTGTTCTCGGCAATGTCCTATTCTAGTGACTCTCCTGTAGTAGCAAGCAGTATGTAATTTTAGACTGGCTGAAATAATAAATAACTCTGTAATGTTTGAAGTGAAACATGTACATTTAATTACCTCTACAATTTTCTACACCATTTATGTCAACATTTATGTTTTGTTGAGCCTCATAAGTATTTATTCTAATTGCTACTTGAAGAAATGAATGTTTTCCAAAACCTAAAAGTAGTCATAGAAAACAACTAACTTCTATGCAGAATGTACAGTGGTATATATATGTGTGAGTGTCAACTTGTAGGGTATAACATACCTACACAGGATAATGAATTGTAGTTCCCATCAGCAGAAGGAGTTAAGAAAAATCTATTTGTATAGGGTAGCATAAGAAGTATAACTGAAATAAAAGTTATGGTAATGTGTATAAAAAATAGTTGTTCTTACTACATCGAGGTATCAAGTGATGAATCAGGTAGAGTATTTTCTTTAGCCATTAAAGCTAGGAAAATTGAGGAACGAAATGTTATAAGGGGAATAAATATGTTATATGACATACAATATGTGCATGGAATATAATAGTTATGATACTTACAAAAAGGTAAAGGAGATTCTGTCAAGCTAGTCGGTTGTTGTTTTCGTTTTTCAGATCCAGCAGACCTCGTTGACGTAGCCGCAGATGGTTCTGGCACTGTTCAAAATGAAGAACTTAATTATTAATAATTTGTGTTACTGTGAAATGTAGTGTGTAGTTCAATGGTTTATAAATGTAAATTTAAATGGAATTAACCATTGTTACATAGAGATGATAATGGAATGTCTGTGACTTCATTTGTGAATGTAATTGTTGGTAGAAGTACAATGTTTGGGGTTCCATATAGTCTACCAGATGCCACATAAGAATTTACAGTAGATATCGCCACTAAAAGTGTGGAAACTCCAATTACTATAGAGAAAAATAGATTGTAAATAACTACAACATTTTTTAGTGACGGTATTAGAAAACTCACCATCTTTATGTCATTCCCTCATGAGCAGTCTGCACTGTATCCTTGCATCTGTACACTTTGATGGGCAATACAATTTTCTATTTGACCGAGCAGACACCTGTTCAGGCTCTATAATAAAAGTAAGTTAGTATAAATGATTTCAGTTAGTATGAAATGTAATATGAAACATCACAAATATGCTACAGGTTAATGAAAATGAAACTAACCATTTATACATAGAGATGATAATGGCATGCATGTGACTCCACATGTGATGCCACCTACTGATACTGATTTACTCAACTGAGTACCAGACTTATTGGTAGATGAAATAGAATCGTCTCCAGTACTTGTCGGCACTGCTCATGTGGAAAGTGTAATGAGTGAAACTACTGAACATAGGATAATAAATAGAACATTTTCAAGGGTACTTAATAGACAACTCACAAACTATCTGTTGTTCCTTCATAAGTAGCCTTTGTTTCATCCTTTCATCATTAGAGTTTGAAGAAAATTTCATGTTTGTTTATTTTTTATTTATAGATTACAGTCAAGGTGTGTAGTGAGAGCATATAATGCACAGAGGACATAATAGTTACAAAATTTTACATAATAAACGAAAAGAAGAAATAGGATTTAACAAACAACAATAGACATTTATGTTTTATTCAGTAATTGTATTACCAGACAACCAAATATTCATGTGGATATCCTCATGGATAATGAAATTGTAGTTGAAAAAAGCTTAAAAGAAATTCTAATAGTAGACTACAGTAGCAGTTTTTTTGGAAGCTTGTACTATCAATTTAGACAACTAAATATGCAGTTGGATATCAACATACTTAACCGAAATGAAATTGGAATAAGTTTCAAGGAAAATCGTACAAGAAACCATCATAGAAGTATATTTTATTGAAAGTGTTAAAGAATATTCATAAAACGGTAACTGAACTCGAAAAGTTAGAGAACTAAATTGATACCATATATATGGTTTAAAGGATTTAGTTTTTCCATTACGAAGATATGTTTATACCTGAGGTGCGAAGATGATGTGGGTGGGAATACGAATAGCAGGAAGGCTATGGAGATGGGAAGGATACTTCTGTTGAAATTGGAAACCTATTAATCAAGTGAATACCATCTTGTAATTCCAAAATGTGGGGGGGGGGGGTAAAGGTATCGACTACCAGTTCTTACAATTAGCAAGCATGGAATTTAATCAAACTGTATAGAAAGGAAGGAGGTTTTTGGAAGAGCACCTGGACAAAGTGATATCTTGTTGAAAGGGAATCACAAACAGATTAAGAATAAGACTATGCTGAGGTGCGTTTCAAGAGGATGGAGGACTATGCTACAACCGACGCAACAAAGAAGACAAAGTGCGAGGACGTCGCTCTTTAAGAAATCCTGAAGGTAGATGAAGACCGCTTCGGGAGTCTACGGGAACCCTAGGTTGTGAATATTTTTTCCAAGAACGTGATCGAGAAAGGCATAAAACGTCGACACTGTAGTCGAAATCAGAAGGAGTCGGTCGGAGGAGAAATGCGTGGAAATTGTAGTCGAAATTGGTAGGAGGTGGTTGGAGATAGATAGCTGGTAGACCACGACTGCGAGGACGACAATGAAGGGCGTATGAGGGATTGGTAGGTCAAGACCTGTGAGTTTCTCAATGGGAGCAGTTGTGGGAGGCAGAGAAAAATAATTACATTCTACGGGGAGGCACAACATGGAGCTACGGAGGATCGGCACGTATGAAAAATTGATGTGGAAGCATATTGTTTTGACACATGGTAGCTTGAATGCCAGGATTAGTATATATAATAGATTATACTAGAATTTTAATTAAATAAATTCTAAAATACACACATGTTTACATTTTTAGTGTAGCTATATTAATACATGAATAATTTAATTTATGGTGAGAATTTTCAATACAAATTTCTGTTAGAAATTTCCAATGCAAACTTCAATAGGAAATTTATATTTCAAATTTTCACATAAAATTAAATTGAAAATATATTAATATATAAATAAAAAGATAAATTTTCACTAAAAAGTAATTTAATGATCGTTATTATATTTTCTATACTTATAATAAACAAAAATTGTCAAGACATAGTCTTTTAAAAAAATGACCTTATTAGTTTTCCTGTAAAATAATGAAAAAAATCTCTAAATTTTAGTATCTCGAAACCTTATTTGTTTTATTTTTAATAAATGGAAAAATTTCTATATAAAACGATGTATATAAAACATATATGAATTTTAAATTTTCACTGAAATTTTATACTATAAATTTTACTGTAAAATTGATTGTGAAAAATATAAAATAAACATTTTTATATATTTATTATTATTATTAAACATTTTTTATTTATCTATATTATTAATGTTTTATAATAACAGATTTTATTTTGACATTTTACAGTTATTTATTAAAACGGTTTACACAACATGGGGTATTATCATCCAACCATTGTAAATGAAACGATTTGAATTTTAAAAAACGTTTTAAATCAAAAACCATATCTTCCGCCACATCACGTTTTGCCCAGTGGAATTCATCTCGTGGTGTACCTAACCCTCACGTCCAATTGTTGGACCTGAGACGATAATTTTTGGGAGAGAAATCAGTTTCTCTCCCACCAAAGGATTCCCATCACCCCAAAATCAGGGTGATTCTGAAAGAAATCAATCCACGATGTGGATTTTTTAACTCCTATATAATCCCTAAACATATTTTATTTTATTGTGATAATTTTTTATTAGATTAGTGTTTATATAAATTATCATATTTGGGATTATTATTAATAATAAAAAACAATTATGTTTCTAATTTCAGCCTAATCTATAAATAATTTTGATAATTTATATACAATAGTTTGCATATAAATATTTTAATATTTTTATATAAATAATTTTGATAGTTGTTGAAAATTAAAATAATTTAAAATTATATTTATATTAATTACTCATAAATGATAAAATTATATTAAATATTTATTTGTAAATGGTAAGATGATAAAATTATATTTATTGATAAATTATATTTATTCGTAAATTATATTTATAAAATTATATATTCGTAAATTATATTTATTCATAAATGATAAAATTATATTTATTTTAATAATTATTCATAACTTATAAGATTATATTTATTCGTAAATTTTTATTTTTATAAAAATTATATTTATTTGTAAATTATATTTATTTGAAAATTGTATTTATTTTTAAATGGTGAAATTATATTTATTTTAATATTAATTCATAAATGATAAAATTATATTCATTTTAATATTTATTTTTAAATTATAAAAAATTATATTTATTTAATATTTAAAATTATATTTATTCTAATTTATATGTAAATAATATTTTTTCAAATTTTTTATATTTGTATATTAATATTTTTGATAATTATTGCAATTGTGAGTTTTAAAAAATTGAATATGTAACGAAAATTATGTAACAAATTAAAATATAATCAATTTAAAATAATTATGTATAATGATTATGATTTTTTTTAATTAATATATAGTCTGTTATATCCAAACTATTTTTTTCAAAAAATTAATTAATTTTATTAATATATTTATTGAAGTTAAATGTATAAGTGATTGTTGCGATATAAAAACATTGTGGAGAATTTAAAACAATGTAGTTATTTTAAAATATGAGCAAAAGGTAACAAAAAATTATTTTTTATTAAAGGTTATTTGTGCCATTTACATCAAAACAATTTATTTTTCTTTCTTTTAAAAATTTTCACCAAATAAACAAAATAGAAATTACACTCATTTATTTTCATTTATTAAATATTGTATCCAAACAAAATGGGGATAAATCAAACTCATTTCATTTCATTTCTTTTCATTTCATTTCTTTTCTGTTCCTTTATGAATTAGGAAATCTTTTCTTTTCTTTTACTAATATATCACCAAAAATAGTGTAACAATCGCCGATATTTCCAGATCCCAAGCTATGTTGACCCGTTGAGTGAACACAAGCACTAAAAGGGAGATCCTGACTAAACTTTGATATAAGAGTATAAGAATGAAACCCAATGAATTCTGAGAATTTAGATACTGATAAACAAAAAAATGGCATGCCATCAATATAGTTCAATAGATTATGAGAAATCTAGAAAGGAGGAACCTACTAAACTCCCATGGGAGGAGCTGAAACTGATGCACACAGATTGAATTAGATATCCTTAAATAATGGATAATGACCACTAGAGCCTTTCGACACCAAGTACTAATGATGATCTGCACCACTGAAAGGAATCCAAAGGATAGCTGGCTAGGTCACAATCTATTTGAAATCCAAAGGATCCATACAGAGATAGTAAACAAAAGGAATATGTATATTCATTGTTTTCTCCTATACAACCATGTCATATATTATTAGATCCAACATCAAGTATAATTGAATGATTTGTATCACCATGACCTATAGAGCATGTAGTTGGGGTTTGACTTAGTGGTAAGCTCCCCGTAATCCTACATGAAAAATGGGGGTACAAAACCCATTGAGCATAGGTTACTGTAGCGACGGCGGGGACTGTAGAAGACATGTACTATATCAACACTATTCACAGAATGGGCCTTGGGTCAAAAACATTGGGCCTACGGGCCATGTAATGTGCTATATTCCTGCTAGGCCTTCAGGCTATGTAATGGGTCTCCCTTTACCCATTTTAAAGAGGACTTTGATTTGCTTTAATAATAAAATGAGGCTTTAGCCCCAACCTTTAAAAAAAACCTATAGAGCATACAAACTGATATTTTTTAATTTAAATTATTTTAGAGATTTTTTTAAAAAAATATATTAAAATGTTTCCCAATTTAGTGAAATTATAAAATGTTACAATTTTATGTTTAAGATAAAAAACATAATTAAAATCCAAATATAAGGCCCAAATACTAATTCAGGGTATACATTTCTATTTAATAAGAGTGAATCCATTAAAACTGTAAGACATATATAGTTTATCCTTCCATGAAATCATCAAAGATAGTAAATTTTACAACTTAAATATGTTTTTATACAACGAGAATGAAATATAAATATAGTAAAAATAAATTTTAATGGTGGGAGACTGAAACCCATTAAAAAATGTAAATCAAAAGTTTAAGGGTGAAAATATATTATCACATCGGTCGGGGAGGGGAAGAAACAAATGAAAATTGTAAGAACCTGATTCTTCCTTTGAGGTATGAGTCTATTTTTTTTTCATTTCCAGGTTGTTTTTGAGTTGTTTTGAGGAAAAAAGGAAAGACTGGGCAATTATTGGTAAGAATTCGACACATGGCATGATTTAGGCTTACACGCCATGTGGGTTCTTAAGTACATGATGTATACTTTAAGCCATGTGTGATGGTCATACATGGCATGTAGGGATGTCGGTCGGGTAGAGAGAATTAAACATGCACACGCCGTGTATCCCCTCCCACACACCGTGTAGTCAAGTTGGAAAGACCTTGGTGAGAGTCGGATTCCAAATGAACAGTAAAAGAACCCACACGGAGTGTAGTCCAAAGTACACGATGTGTATTTTTTTGTTAAAATGGGCGGTAACCTCGTTTTGCGAAATAGGGCAGAGGGGTTTATCTGGGATTACGAACAAGTGGCATCGAGACTAATTTTTTCTCCCAACCTTCTGTCAGAACTCCGATTCGAATGCCGTAAGATCCATTAGAACCCCATAGGTAAGATATCGATTCCTCTTGAGTCATTCTTCATGATTTCTCCTCTCGACCGAGTTATAGGAGGTTGAGAGTTTTTGATCGTTCTGTAGATCTACCTTGTTCTAGACCGAATTAGAGGTGGGTACCGGACAAAGATTATCATACGAGTACGAGGTAGGTGGTTCATACTTTGTTTTGTGTTTTTGCTAACATTTGGGGGTTGCGACTTTTAGCACAATGATTGGTTTTTTGAGAGGAACCCTATTATTGCATTTTAAATTGATTGTTATACCTTGTGGGATGCTATTGGGTATTCCCTTACCTGTTACGCTTGAGCGAGGCTAGGCGAGAGACCGTTGCTCAATGGGACAGTTTGGCCAAGGGTTCCAAAATGGTTATAACTATTTTGTTTTGATTTAAACCGTTTAGTTTAAATTTTTAATGCTTGATTATGAAATTTAGAGACATTCAAGACCCTAGTGCTATTATGTTATAACTGATGGCTAGTGCTATTCAACTGGTTAAATTGTTTTGTCTGTTTAAAGTGTTTCATTGTGATTATCTATATGTGATGTTTGAGATTACATATGATGAGACCCTTAGGGTTGTGTTGGGCATGACCCGATTTTTCTTGAGTGATGTTGATCACAGGTTGGGCATTTCTTGGATTTTATTGGGTGGTTTTGACCACAAGATTGGGCATCATGGACATTGGGTTGAGGTAGTGTAACTTTCAGGTTGGGCATGACCCAGGTTACTTGAATGACATGAACATTGAATTTGATTTACATGGTCTTAGGGACATGATGTTTCAGATATGGTTTGTCTTGGGTTCTTATTTTGGTGTTTTTTGCTTACCCATGATGTCCAAAAGTCGCTTGAGTCGTGTGCACACAGGTTGACTATGTTATGAGGTGTTTTTGACCACTCATGTGGGTAGAGGCCCCCTATAGTTGCAGTTTAGGTACTATTGGTTTGGGGGTGCTTTTCATAGGAAGCCACATGGAAGGTGATGAGCCTTAAATTGGTAGCGATGAGGCTACTGGGTTATGTGATTGAGGGAAGACATCACTGTTCCTCTGGTTATTTATTTGAGGGTATAAAATGATGTTCCTATGATTATTATTTGAGTACAGACATCGATGTTCCTTCAGTTGTCGTGCCTTGGGCAGATGTGAGCTTTTGAGCAGGGGTCCATGGGACTAGGTTACTACTGTTTGGGTGTGCCTTCGGGACATTGGCACTTGAGACACGCGGTGTCGGGAGACACATGGTGCCAGGTTTTGTGATTGAGGTGGAACCTAAGGGTTCACCGAGACTTTGTGACTACAGGGGTACCTTGGACCGTGGGCCAAGGACTCTCTTTGTTTTTGATATTCCGGTATTGGCCAAAGCAGGTGACACTCCCTGGTGGATACTGAGCACCAGTGGAGGCTATGTTTATTTGTTGCATCATGCTGTTTATTTTACTTGAGATGCATGTCTATTTAAACACTTATACTAGGTACATTCCATTGGGTGGTATCCTACTAAGATTCATCTCACACCCTACATGGTCCCTTTGGGACGTGTGTAGACTTTATGGTTTTACGTATAGGTAAAGGGTTAGTTTTAGGAGCTGGATCATAGTACTGTTGGCACAGAGATTGGTATGAACCTTGAGGTCATGCCTAAATGGATTTTTACTTTTTTTTAGATTTCTTTCCTATATCAGCATGATTATTTTTATTATGTAGCTACTATTGGTTATCCATGGGAACCTTTGTATTGACATGTATGAATTTTTATGGATGCATTTCTTGTTTGTTTCAATGGTAGTTACAAGAAATTTCTACCATGCTGTTCTGTTTACTTTCTGTTGCTTCTATTATTTATTAATTTCTCTATTTTGTTGATATTCTTATGCTTCTGCTATGCGGGTCTGGTTTGAGTCTTCTAAGTCTTTTATTTCCGCTACATGTTTATTTATCATACTTGGACCAATAAATTATATTCCTATGAGAGGTTATAGACTCCCCACTATACCTATTTACACCCTCGCTACTAGTTGGCAGCCTTTGGAATTCGGGAAGGTGTGCCTAAGATAAGTGACACCCAACCCATTTAGCACTATTCGGGTGGCTGTTTGGATCGGTACGTTACAAAGTGGTATCAAAGGAGTTCTTGATTGAGATTTAGTAGCATCTTTTGATTGACTACTAATGAGATCAAGACTGTTTTTTTCTTTTCTATTGGGTTACTATTTGAGATATGGTAGACTAGAGATAGGTTGTAATTGGAACTGAGTTTCTAGTTTGTGCTTGGGTGCCTGCAGCCCTAGGTACGAGGGATGGACCAAGTTTCCTTGGGTGGGAAATTGTTGTTTTACTTTTGCTCAAATTACAGTTTATATGATTTCCATCTTGGTGGATCACTTGGTATGTGATGTTTTTGGTTGTGATATGTGACCCTTGACCCAGTGTGGTAAGAGAGAATTGGACCTTTTCCCAATATGGCAAGGTGTGGTTACTTGGCTTTTGATAGGCATATTTTTAGGGTATTTTAATTTCATATATGCATGTATGCCTTGTGAAGTGATAATACTATGTGAATAATATATCAAATGCCATGATGTGATAGAATTGATTGTTTTATGCAATGTGATCTACCATGCTTTATATATTGTAGAATTGCATGTGGCAGGGTATTTGGGCCTATCTCTTATACGAGCAGGCAGATTTTATTGTTGTGGTGATGTTGATCACTGGGATTGGGCATCATGGATGTCAGTTTGAGGTAGTGTGACTGTCAGGATTGGGAAAATCAGTCGTCGGTTTGAGGAAACATTGGTTGTTAGGATGGGTGTGGCCTTGGGATACTTTGATACTTGGATTTGTTGAGGGTGGGTAAGGAGCCCGTGAGGCCGGGATGCCATGGGGAATGGTTGCGATGGGGGAGAGTAAGGGTAGTTACGCGTTGTCTATTTACTGCTTTCTTTATCTGCATTATATATATATATTGTTATATATATGGGTTGTCTGACCATTTATGGTATTCATTAGGTTCCTTATAGATGGATCGATGGAACGTCAGGTAGGTGATGGTACAATGCTGCGAGAGCACAATCAGGTTCAAATCCTTGAGGTGAAGGAAAATCATGAGCTGCATGCATAGGCTTAGGGATAGGATTAGGTTCAGGACCTAGTGCATGAATAGTAGTAGCTAAGTTTGGTGGTGTTCGGGTCGTGGCTCTATGAGCAACTCTGATCTAGTCTGGTATGTGTTTTGTAGGGGATCGATAGAGGCGCGCAAGGAATATATCCCTCTCTGGAATATCTAACTCAGTATTTCCAGTCGCAATACCCTTCGCTTTTTCAAGGTGATGGTGGTTCGCAGGCGGTTGAGAACCGAATAGAGAGAATGCAGATGATATTTGAGTAGCTCGAAATGCCTCCAGGGCAGAGGGTCAAGTTGGCGACGTACATACTGAGAGAACTGGTGAAGCGTTGGTGGGATGTGTAGGTTCAAGCTCGTAGACATGAAGGACTGGCCTAGAAGAACTTCGAGGATAGATTCTTCGAGCACTTTTTCCCAGAGACACTGAGGGAAGAGAGAACTCCGGAGTTCTTAAGACTTCAATAGGGTGACATGTCTGTCATGGACTGTGAAACTACTTTCACTGAGTTGTCTCACTTCGCACCTGGCATGGTAAGTGATGACACCTCGAGGGTGAGGTACTTTGAAGATGGCTTAAGGTACTCCATACAGGTGCAGGTAAAAATCTTTAGACTAGCCTTGTTCTCAGAGGTGATGCATCAGGTGCTTATAACGGAGGGAAATTTGACAGAAATATCTCACGTGGGCCGGACGATGGTTTCAGGTGATGGTTTAGCTAGCAGGAAACGAGGTCAGGATGATTTCTAGTAGGGAAGGTAGGACAAATACTCAGATAGACCACCTCGTGGCAGTTCATTAGTGGTTTTCTTTCAGTGTGGGAAACTAGGGCATGCTCAGACTTAGTGCGATAGTCCTCCAAAGGAGTGTCGAGCATGTGGACAAGTCTGGAATCTTGAGAGGTTCTATAGGAAGCCTTCCCAAACAACCGGTTTATAGGGACCAAAGTAGGTGTAGGCTTCAGAGGCCGAATCAGGATCGGTACTAGGTGAGGGTAGCCAAGGTTCATCTGCACACGGAGGATGTGACAAAGATAGTGGGACCCAACCGTGGGGTCAGTGGCTGGTGGCTGGTGTAGCACCATAGGGAGGACATGCTTCAGGAAACTGTGTGTTAGGGCAGGTGCATGCTGTGAAGCTTCCAGGGGCTGAGCAAGTTGGAGAGCTGACGACAGTCAGAGGTATACCGCAGGCATGGCAGTGATTTTTTTCTTTCTTTTTCTTCTTTTGGAACGACCTGTTGAGGCATGTCTGTTTTGAGTGCACGAGGTGCACAAGATATATATGGACTGACTAGATGTTGGTCAATGGGTTGGCACCGTTTTGGGTGCGTGATTATATATATATATATATGTATGTATGTATGAGATGCTTGGCATCAGGATCATCATTGGATGTGGGTTACTTTAGGTTCCTTGGACATCGGGGCATCAAGGATGTAGCTGTAATTGAGGTGCAAGGCACTAGGTTGTTTTGAGCATCTATGGGATGCATGACCTCATTGTGCCATGGGTTCCATGGGCTCGAGTTAGAAGCCGATGTGGTGCGGGATGTGATTGGGTGTTGTGAACGACACAGGAGCACTAGATGTGGTGAAGGGGTGACGATGCATCATGGGAGGACCTTGAGTCTAGGTAATAGGTTAATAGCCCTTTGTTTAGTTTGAGTTTTGGACCAAAGTTGTCCTATAATGTTCCTTAACTGCCATTGGAAGGGAAATTAGAGGACGAATTGCTTTAAGGGGGGACGTTTTTAAGAACCTGGTTCTTCATTTGAGGTACGAGTCTCTTTTTTTTCGTTTCCAGGTTGTTTTTGATTTTTTTTGAGGAAACAAGGGAAAACTGGGAAATTAGTGGGAAAAATATGGCACATGGAATAATTTAGGGTTACACGTCATGTGGGTTATTAAGTACACACCATGTACTCTAAGCCATGTGTGATGGCCATACATGGAGTGTAGGGATGTCGGCCAGGTAGAGAGAATTAAACAAGTACACGCCGTGTATCCCCTCCCACACACCATGTAGTCAAGTCAGCAAGACCTCCGCAAGAGTCGACCGCCAAATGAATAGTAAAATAACCCACATGGCATGTAGTCTCAAGTACACGCCATTTTTTTTTGTTAAAATGGGAAGTATCCTCATTTTTAGAAAGAGGATATAGGGGTTCAATCGGGATTACGAACAAGTGGCACTGTGACTCATTTTTTATCCCGATCATTCGTCCGAACTCCGATTCAAATGCCATAAGATCCATTGGAACCCCATCGGCAAGATCTCAATTCCTCTTGATCTATTCTTTATGATTTATCTTCTCGATTGAGTTATTGGAGGTTGAGAATTTTCAATCATTTTGTAGATCTACCTTGTTCTAGACCGAATTAGAGGCAGGTATTGGATGAGGATTATCATACGAGTACAAGGTTGGTGGTACATACTTCGTTTTGTGTTTTTGAAGATATTTGGGGGTTGTGGATTTTAGTGCAATGATGGATTTTTAAGTGGAACCCTATTATTGAATTTTAAATTGATTGTTATACCTTATGGGATGTCGTTGGGTATTCCCTTACCTCTTACGTTTGAGCGAGGTCGGGCGAGAGGCCATTTCTCAATGGGATAGTTTGGCTAGGGTGCCAAAATGGTTATAACTGTTTTTTTAATTTAAAATGTTTAGTTTAAATTATCAATGCTTGATTATACTATTTAGAGGCATTCAAGACATCAGTGCTTCTATGTTATAGTTGATGGCTAGTGCAATTTATAGTTATTTTTTTTCTGTTTAAAGTGTTTCATTATGATTATCTATATGTGATGTTTGAGATTACATATGCTGAGACCCTTAGGGTTGTGTTGGGCATGGCCTGAATTTTCTTGAGTGATGTTGATCACAGGTTGGGCATTGCCTGGATTTTATTGGGTGGTTTTGATCACAAGATTGGGCATCATGGACGTCGGGTTGAGGCAGTGTAACTGTCAGTTTAGGCATGGCCCAAGTTACTTGGATGGCATGAACATCAAATTTTAGTGACATGGTTGTAGGGACATGAGGTGTCATAGATGGTGTGGCTTGGGTTCTTATTTTGGTGATTGCTGCTCACCCATAATGGAAAAAAGCCGCTTGAGTCGAGTGCACATAGGTTGACTCTGTGATGGGGTAGTTTTGACCAATCATGTGGATAGAGGCCCCTGATAGTTACAGTTTAGGTAATATTGGTTTGGGGGTGCTTACCATAGGAAGAAACATGGAAGTTGAGGAGCCTTCGGTTGGTAGCGATGAGGCTACCGAGTTATGTGATTGATGGCAGACATCACTATTCCTCCAGTTATTTATTTGACGACAGACATCGTTGTTCCTCTGGTTATTATTTGAGGACAAACATCGCTGTTACTCTGGTCATCATGCCTTGGGAAGATGTGAGCTTTTGAGCAGGGGTCCATGGGACCGGGTTAATACTATTTGGGCATGCCTTCGGGACGTCGGTACTTGAGACACGCGGTGTCAGGAGGCACATAGTGCCAGGATTTGTGATTGGGGTGGAACCTGAGGGTTCACTGGGACTTTGTGACTATAGGGGTACCTTGGACTATGGTCCAAGGACTCTCTTTTCTTTTGAGATTCTGGAATTGACCGAAGCAGGTGACACTCCCTAGTAGATACTGAGCACCAATGGAGGTTTTATTTATTTATTGCATCATGCTATTTATTTTACTTGATATGAATGTCTCCTTAAACACTTACACTAGGTACATACCATTGGGTGGTATCCTACTGAGATTTGTCTCACACCCTACATGGTCCCTTTGGGACGCATGTAGAATTTATGGTTTTACGTACAAATAAAGGGTCAACTTCAGGAGCTGGATCATAGTACTATTGGCATGAACCTTGAGGTCATGCCTAGCTAGAGTTTTATTTTTTTTAGCTTTGTTTTCTGTATCATCATGCTTACTTTTATTATGTAGATACTTTTGGTTAGCCATGAGTACCTTTGTATTGAAATGTATGGCCTATTATGGATTCATGAATAATTTGTTTCAATGGTAGTTACAAGTTATTACTGGCATGGTGTTCTGTTTACTTTCGATTACTTCTGTTATTTATCTCTTTCGCTATTTAGTTGATATTGCTATGCTTTCGCTATGCGGGTCTGGTTTGAGTATGTTGGGTCTTTTATTTCCACTACATGTTTATTTATTATGCTTGGACCAGTACCTTATCTTCCTCTGAGAGGGTATAACCTCCCCACTATGCCTATTTACACCCTCGCTGCTAGTTGGCAGCCTTTGGCGTTCAGGGAGGCGAGCCTAAGGTAAGTGACACCCAACTCGTTTAACACTGTTCGAGTGGCTGTTCGGGTTGGGAAATTACAAAAATCTATTCTAATTGTGTATAGGGAGGCTCGAAACCAAGATCTCTCAAACACCGCCATAGGAAGCAACCACTAGGATGCACCCATGTAGTGTGAAAATATATGATAAATCATTACATGATAACTCACCTTGTATTTGAGATAAATTAGAAACTATATAGAATAAAAGTTAAATTTGACTCAAAGTAAAATAGTTTTAACAAAATACAAAATGAAGATATTTATTAATTAAGTTAATGTCACACAAATAGAGAAATATGTATATATATAGATACACACACAATTTTTACTGGTATTGTTCTTTATTATGATAAATAAATGTGCGGGGGAGGGTTGAAAAATAAACATTATGTTACTCTAATTGAAAAGTGTCCATGAAATGACCATTGATGGTTGTATATACATAAATTCAGGGGAAATGGGCCACATTACAAAGACAATCATACAACACACAAATGAAAGGACTCATCAAGAATCAAATTTGAGACCTTTTTGAGACTCACAGGGTAGCTTCCACTAAGCTTCACCCTGAGGGATGACCATTAATGGTCGTAATAGATGATAAAAGTTTTCAATTAAATCTTATTTAAAAATTAGGCATAAAACTTAGGGTAAAATGAGTTAAAAAGTGTCCATAAAATTTTCACCCCATGTTAGAAGAGATGATGTAGTTATGAACCTATTTTCATATAAAAGTTGTAACACCCCAATATTTCATAGTAAGTTATTTTATTTAATTCAATAGCTTATGCTATACGCAACACGAATTACCAAACTAGCCATTCAAAAGCAGTTATGAATAATATTAACTGAATTTTGAATTTTATATACTCCATATAATTTTATAATCCATATTATGTGTTTCTTAGACATAATATAAGAACAAATTTATTTTTTTTCAGATAAAAGAAGTATTTTTCAAAAAAAATGCAATTTTACCACATTTTAATGGAAAAACCTTTTTAAAACCAATATTTGAAACTTTTATATATTAAATTTAATGAAATTAAATTATTCTATAGAACCAGGACATAAAAATTTATTTCGGATAAATTTTTTGTACTTTTCTAATAACTTTTATATTTTGATGAATACTGAAAAATACAAAATTTTAATTGAAATCAAATTTTTTAATAGAAATAATTTGTAGTGTTAAATTATGTATTTGAATGGTTTGGAAGTATAATTATATTATAATTTTATCATTTAATACAATTTAGGTGATTATAAGTAATTTCACATTAAAATTTTTCATAAACACATGTCAATCTTTTGATAGTTTTTACTTTTTAAAAACCCGCTTTTTGGTTTTGACAATGGGAATTAATTTTAAATTAATTAATGAAAATTATATGTTTTGAATTTGGTAAAATAGAATTAATTTTTGAATTTGGAATATCAAAATTATCTTAGGGTATTTTTTTTGGTATTTTTCTGAAAACATTCAATTTTGATGAATAGTGAAAACACCGCGTTATAGTTTAAAACCGAATTTTTATTTAAATAATTATTTATTTTATTTAAATTTATTTTAAGTAAAAATAGATATATAATACCTATATAAGTTCAATATAATTCATTGGAGTCATTTTATAATAAAATTAGATGTATAAAATTTTATTGAACTTTTTACCGTCTTTTACACACCTCCTAGGAGCATTTGCAAATTTACATAAAACTTAATTTTACCGCTTCTGTGAGTTGAATTTAAAAAATCCGATAAATACGGTTGATATCAGTAAATAAAATTTGGTTCAATAAAAATAATTTTTGGTGAATAATAACTTTTTACTTTTATTTACCACAGTTAAAAGTAAATAGGGTAATTAAGGGTAAAAATGATATTATTATTACCCTAACACATGTCCTAATTCTATTGGATAAGTATAATTCGATCAAAAACAACCTTAGGAATATAATATTATCCTTTAGGTCCACTTGGATTAGATTAGGACATTTATTATTATTTAATTCAAAGAAGAGTTAAAAGTGTTAAATTCAAAGTTTAATAACTAAACCATTTTAATATAGTATTACACATAATATAAATTCGACTATAAAAATTAATTAGAAAGATAAAAATATTTAATACATAATGGTATTTTATTTATATTTTTTAGACATAAAATAATTTAATTTATTTATGACATTATGATGATGCAGTAATTACCTAATTAGTGAAATATAAAAACAATTGATATTATAATTATCCAAATAAATGTAATTTGAGACTTTTTATGAATTAAACTAATTTTATAGGTTAATATGACATGTTAGAGTTTGTTAGATGAATTTTTTTTGAAGTAATAATGCTATTATGAATTTAGAGACAACAAAATACCAAATAGTGTCAAAATTGACATAAAAGAGTTTTTAAAACAAATATTATATTATTAATTGATATTCTATTCCTAAAAATCTAAGGTTCGGCCAAAATAATTATATAATGATAGGTGTATCATTAATTAACCACTTGGGTTTATCTTGGAAGTATATAGTAAGTTTATTAACCATATAATATAAACATACAAAGAGACATGGTAAATGTCAAACTATTTAACTAAGAGTTAAATCTAAAAGATAAGGTTAATATAGTGACCCAAACCTTTCTAAAACCTATTGGTTGAGTGAGTTTTGACTCATAACCACGTTATAATTTAAATAATTAAATTTTTATCCATTAGAAACCGAAAATAATTTTATTATAAAATAATATTTCTAGCTTTTCCTGAGGTGCCCCTCACCCCTCTTATAAAAGGGAACTCTCCCTTCTCTCTAATTCACACCTTAAAATCCATTAGGATCGGCCAAAACCTACCCAAATATCCTTCCAAACATCTTCCCTTCATCCTAGAGGCCTTATTTTAGTCAGAAAGCCAACCTAAGGAGCCCTTTTGATCAAATCAAAAGGAATAACCCGAAGAAGAGGTAAATATTTTGTCACCTCTTTCAAGTTCCTTTCTTTTTCCACTTCCTCTTTGTTTGTTGTTTTAATTATAAAATAACAAATCCAGTATCTTATATATACTATGATGTTATTATAAATATGGTACAACCATATTCATTATTCTATCCATCCTTTGAATGACATGTCACCATACGTGCGTACGTACGGCTTACCGTCTCCACGTCGTGTTGTAGTTGTTATTCAATACATTATTATTTGTATGGGTATAATAATGATGTACAATTGGTGTAAATAATAAATATAACATTATAATGATTCTTTATATATGATATACCATCCAATTATATATGATTTTAATATAAAAATAATGTTATTGTTGCTCGTGCGTACGTACGGATTACGGTCTCCATGAACGCGATGAGATTCATTCCCCATCGTACCCATTCAAGAATAATTTTCATTTTATGATTAAAAATAATTTTTAAAGACTTAATATAACTCTGAATATTAATCAGATACATCCCATCCATAACAAACATGGCTTACGTAACCAAGCATATAACAGAGAACGAATCAGTTAACACCCGAAACGATGATAATACTAAAATATCAATATTAGAAGATCATATATGATATCATATTAATGTATATGGTTATTATATAATTTAATAACAATTATTTCACCATTATACAGGAGATTAACATACCCTCGACCAAGGAAAATTACAAGGTAATGGGTTTCTTATCTCACTTTTAATTCCGTGATATTTCCATTGTTCGCCACTTATTTATTGCATATGGTGTATCGTGTACTTCCATTTGATATATATTATCATTATTATCTTTATATTCATGGTATTATGTGATCCATTTTGTGGTTATTAACTTTTGGTCAAACGAATCGATTGATTACAACAAAGTAAGGGTTTTTCATCTCACTTTTTATTCCCGTGAGATTCATGCTATATTGGCCACTATTTCCTTTTATGTGGTGTATGTACTGTCCACGATTGTATTCTTGGTGTAATATACTTTAATTTATGAGTATTTACATATTCATTTTATGATCCTTATTTTCGGGTTGTATGTTTCATAAGTTACCAAATCGGTATGGGAATTTCAAATTTTAATTTCCACTTAGTGGGCTTTACACATACTTCATTGATTATTTTACTCCAAGATTATGTGTGGAATCACTATTTATTATTTATGTAGTAATTTACACTCCCCTTTCTGTGGATATAATTTTGATACACATAATCACCCCATTGATAATTTCTCAAGTCATTGATATAAATTTGATCTTAACTCAATTTCCATTCATTGAGTTAAACATCCAAGTCATTGGTGTTGTTTTTACAAGAATATGTGTGAATGTCCTCTGATTTATTTAGACTGAATATCCAATCATATTAAGTGTATTTATATTTGTCACACATAATTATGTCATTTATTTATCCTTTATCTAAGGATATTATTTTTATAAGATATTTCATCTCAATTTACATTCCTTTGAGACTTCTTTGTTGTTATGCACCAATTCACTTTTATATGGTGTATATACTATCCTTTCACATAATATATAATGAAATCCTTTATTCTCATGGTATTATAAATTTTTTATTACCTCAATTATTTATATTCAAGCATCTCTCATTTGGATAGTAACTCTAACTAAAATACCATTTTAAATGTTTTAAAAATTTATTCTTATAAATCTTTATCATTAATGTCCATGTTTTAAAAATGGTTTTAAGGTTTTATTTATATGGACATTAATGTTTTAAAATTAAAATTCCTTTTAAAAGTTTCAAAGTGGCATGGGACACTTTGATTCAAAAATCTATTTTTAAACGGTTTTTTGAGAAATAGCGTGACTTTTAAATTTTTTCAAGAAAAAGGGGAATATTTCTCTCAAATAGTTTTGATGATTACTTTCATCTATGTCAATATCCTTCATTATTCTCAATTAAGGTTAATATGTTACAATACAATCTTCCATATTGTATTTAATGAGTTATGTTTGACCGTGGATGTGCTATTTTTATACCATTCATGTTTTATGGATAAGGTATTGACATTTCGTATGCTAGTTTTAATAGGAATGTTGATGTTATGTTTCAAAATTTTTATATGAGGAATGAATTGGACTTAGTAAGTGATGGGTTGAGCCCTCTATAGCTCATAGATGCATCAGTAGGTCTCATGAGACAAACTAGTGTCATGACACAAGGCCTTGAAAAAATCTTATTTGTAGTCTTGGCACAAGACCTTGACTATGTGGTTATGAAGTCTGGCATTATGCATTCCATCATTATGAAAGTGGCTATTGATATTGCATGTGATTATTTGAATAGTAGAATATCCATGTGAATAAGTAAATAGAACTATTTGATTTTATCTTTTCCATTTTATTCTGAAGTTCAAGTTTAAAAGGATTTTGTTTTAGTCTTATACATTGCCTTAAATGTTTATGGTTATTTATGAAAGTTTCCGCTTTATTGTTATCCTTACTGAGCATATGAGCTCACCCCTTTCTATGTTTTATTTTTCCCAGAATGCGAAGAAGTATATTATGACTGACCTGTAGATATAGTCTATGGGATCTCAGTGTTGTCTATGGAAACAATGTTGTTGTAGTTTTCAATTTTACAATGTAATGTAAACCTTATGAATGTATATAGTACTTATAAGGCTACTAAACTAATCAGTCTTTCGAGACTTGATCTTTTGTGATCATGACAATGATACATAATAATGCACCGAATTTGGGCTTCTGGGGTTGGGGTGTTACAGTTGGTATCGGAGGAAGTTTAGTACAAACCTTGGAATATAGATTTAGATAAACTCTGATTAGAGCACATTACCCAAAGATAGACTTTGAGGATTAGTATAGAAGAACTTCCTAGAATTTTGGTATTGTAGAGATTATGTGGGTTTTCTAAACAATACATTCATGTCTAGATACGAGAAGATAGAGGCGGCTCTGGCACATATGTACCTAGGAGTAAAAACTCTGACAAGGAGTTTTGGTCTTGACCCGGGGTATCTCGGTACATGACAACGGGCCTTACTGCACTCTTGGTTATGACACTCCAGGAGGATATGCTTAAAATAATTCACATTTTCTTTACAAACCGATTTGAAGGATTTTAATATAAGATGAGAATAAATAATCGTCATTAGTCCTATGGTGTTTTAGATTGAAAATAAGGTGTTATGATATTATCTAAATGATTTTATGACTCACACTATGCTTTCTTGTGTTAGTCAATGCCTAGATTCCAAGGAAGTAATAGTAACATTTAACATGATGTAAAAGGTGGGCATGGCGGAGGAAATGAGAAACATAATGGAATGTTGATAGGTGTAAAAGATATTGTGTTCATGTCGAATCAGTTTTCCAAAAATATGATCAATAAAATATATATTAACCAACTCCCAGACTCAACAAAGAAGAGAAAGGCAGTGAATGATAAGAGCTCCAGCAGTGGAGACCATGGAGAAAAGAAAGCTCAATTTCTATCATGCAGGAAATGTGGAAGGAGACACCTAGGGAAGTGTCTTAATGGAACAAATAAATACTTTATATGTGGGAAATAAGGACATAAAGTAAATAATTGCTGAGAAAAATGAAGAGTACTATAGAAGAAAATAAAAATGATCCCAAGAATCCATTTACAGTCATTTTCCGTAAATGTAGGGGACCTGAGCATTACCCGAGTGAATTCCCTATTCTATAGGATAACCCCTTGGTCAAGGAAGATCCTATGTGGAAATAAATGGATGGTCAAATGTTTAAAATTATTAGTGCTCTTTGTTGATGGGATTACTTTGGAAGACTTTTCTCTTATGTGTAACCCTACAGTTTATTATGTGAAAATGCTATTTTAGGAATAATTGTGTTTTCTATTGTTGATATAGTTATAAATAACCATTTGGGTTTATATGATCCTTGAATTTGAGTCAATTACATGTTATTAAATTTTGGGATGAAAATGCGAGGTATGAGATTACATTTGTGGTGAAATTATGTTATAATTTTTTTGAGGAATTTATCTCATTTTTGGAACATTATAAAATATAGTTTTTTTTGAAAAAGGACAACACACAGACCGTGTGACAACCCGTCGCATCGGACAAAGCTGCATGAATCGAACCCACAACCATAGTGCGATTGGGATTTATCACCTACTACTGGACTACGTGAAGTCCCTGGTTAGTGTGACTAATTATTTTTAGTTAAATGATTTTATTGATCAATAATAAGTTGATTTGAGATATTATATCTTATCAAATGGATATCCTTAGTATAGGAAAATGATTTAGGGATTGAGTGATAAATGTTATTTTGGAAGACGTTCACTCTGTTGGGAATACTATATGCCTAAGGAAAATAGAATACTATGGGATTTCATTTGAGGAGTAATGGTGGATTTTTATCTATGTTTTTATTATGGATTTATATTGATTTGGGTTATTTATGGAAACGATTAACCTATAATAGAGAATATGTGATTAAGTTAATTACTTTTAAGTATGTGACTTTAAGAGTAGCCGATGTTATTTGGAAATACAATTTAACATGGAAGACTACGTAATCAAATTCTTCTATGTTTTGGGTTTCAATATTAGTTTGGATTATATTGATGGATCTTAAGGACAATTATTTATTGAATGGTATTTATTGAACTTCGGGTATTGTTGGTTTAATTTTAGAAATTAAGATAAGTATTTCTTTCTCTAAAGGATTATCCTTTTTGGGGATCATCTGATCTTGTACTAACCATTTTTGTTTTGGTTAATCTCTAAAAACAAGGTAAATATATATATTTTATCCTTTGTGGATTATGGATTCACTAGAAGTTTATTCTAGCACTTCAGGTGTGACCAAGTCATCTTGAATACTCATCGTTTGAAAAAAAAAGATGAGTTATTGGTAGAAATTTATTAAAGGATGAAACTCTACTTAAAAATTAAGTATATCTCTTTATTTTCTTAGTCAATATCATAAATAAATTCCTCAAATTTATGAAATGGAACTTAAAACAAAAATCATTATCCATTTACTTTTTCTATTAGGAAATTAATGAACGTTTATCTCATCACAAGTTTGTGGTTTTCTTGTTGTTAAATTTCTCCTAATCATGTTTTCTATCACTCTCCACTAGAACTTGACACTTATTTTATCTTCCATATCCATGTTTTCTTACATGGAATCCTAGTGTGGGTTATCTCGGGTGACCTTTGTACTTCTCTTTATTTATTTTAAAGAGATAGTTATATTGACTATTTTTCCGATGTGGGACTTTCAATGAAGTTCTCAAGCCCAATTTTAAAATTATGAGGACACAATTTCCAAAAGGTGGGAAGAATGTAACACCCCAATATTTCATAGTAAGTTCTTTTCTTTAATTCAATAGCTTGCACTACATGCAACACCGAGTTCGAGCGCACCACGACTTACCAAACTATCTGTTCAAAAGCAATTATGAATATTATTAACTAAATTTTGAATTTTATATACTCCATATAATTTTAGAATCCATATTATGTGTTTCTTAGACATAATATAAGAACAAATTCATTTTTTCAGATAAAAGAAGTATTTTTCAAAAAAATGCAATTTTACCACCTTTTAATGGAAAAACATTTTTAAAACCAATATTTGAAACTTTTATATATTCAATTTAATGAAATTAAATTATTCTTTATAACCAGGACATAAAAATATATTTTTGGATAAATTTTTGGTACTTTTCTAATAACTTTTATATTTTGATGAATACTGAAAAATACTAAATTTTAATTGAAAACAACTTTTTTAATCGAAATAATTTATAGTGTTAAATTATTTATTTTAATGGTTTGGAAGTATAATTAGATTATATTTTTATCATTTAATACAATGTTGGTGATTATAAGTAATTTCAAATTAAAATTTGACATAAACACATGTCAATCTTTTGATAGTTTTTACTTTTTAAAAACCCGCTTTTTGGTTTTGACAACGGGAATTAATTTTAAATTAATTAATGAAACTTCTATGTTTTTAATTTGAAAAAATATAATTAATTTTTGAATTCGGAATATCAAAATTATCTTAGGGTTAATTTTTGGTATTTTTCTGAAAACATTCAATTTTTGATGAATAGTGAAAAACACTGCGTTATAGTTTAAACCCGACTTTTTATTTAAATAATTATTTATTTTATTTAAATTTATTTTAAGTAAAAATAGATATATAATACCTATATAAGTTCAATATAATTAATTGGAGTCATTTTATAATAAAATTAGATGTATAAAATTTTATTGAACTTTTTATCGTCTTTTACTCACCTCCTAGGAGCATTTGAAAATTTACATAAAACTTAATTTTACCACTTCTGTGATTTGAATTTAAAAAATATGAGAGAAACAGTTGATATCAGTAAGTAAAATTTGGTCCAATAAGATGAAAATAATTTTTGGTGAAAAGTAACTTTTTACTTTTATTTACCACGGTTAAAAGTAAATAGGGTAATTAAGGTTAAAAATAATATTATTATTGCCCTAACACATGTCCTAATTCTATTGGATAAGTGTAATTCGACCAAAAAAAAACCTTAGGAATAAAATATGATTCTTTAGGTCCACTTAGATTAGAACATTTATTATTATTTAATTCAAAGAAGAGTTAAAAGTGTTAAATTCAAAGTTTAATAACTAAACCATTTTTAATATAGGGTTACACATAATATAAATTAGACTATAAATATTAATTAGAAATATAATAATATTTCATACATAATTGTATTTTATTTATAATTTTTATACATTAAATAATTTAATTTATTTATGACACAATGATGATGCAGTAATTACCTAATTAATGAAATATTAAAATAATTGATTTTATAAATTTCTAAATAAATATAATTTGAGACTTTTTATGAATTACACTAATTTTCTAGGTTAATATGACATATTATTGTTATTTTTATGAATTTTTTTCTAAGTAATAATGCTGTTATGAATTTAGCAAAATCAAAATACCAAATAGTGTCAAAATTGACATAAAAGAGTTTTTAAAACAAATAATATATTATTAATTGATATTATATTCCTAAAAATCTAAGGTTTGGCCAAAAGACTTATATAATGATAGGTGTTTCATTAATGAACCACTTGGGGTTTTATTATAAGTATATAGGAAATTTATTAACCATATAATATAAAAATACAAAGAGACATGGTAAATGTCAAACTATTTAACTAAGAGTTAAATCTAAAAGATAAGGTTAATATAGTGACCCAAACCGGTCTAAAACCTATTGGTTGAGTGGTTTTCAACCCATTCGAACCTTATACTTTAAATAATTCATTTTTGAGCCATTGGAAATCGAAAATTATTTTATTATAAAATAATATTTCTAGCTTTTCCTGAGGTGCCCCTCACCCCTCTTATAAAAGGGAACTCCCCCTTGTCTCTAATTCACACCTTAAAAGTCATTAGGATCGGAAAAAACATGACCAAATATTCTCAAAAATCTCCTCCCTTTATCTTAGAGGCCTTACTTTAGTCATAAATCCAACCTAAGGATCCCTTTTGATCAAATCAAAAGGAAGAACCCGAAGAAGAGGTAAATATTTCGTCACCTCTTTCATGTTCCTTTCTTCTTCCACTTACTCTTTATTTGTTGTTTCCATTATAAAATAATAACTCCAGTATCTTCTATATACTGTAATGTTATTATAAATATGGTACAACCATATTCATTATTCTATCCATCCTTTGAATGACATGTCACTATACGTGCGTACGTACGGCTTACCGTCTCCACGTCATGGTGTAGTTGTTATTCAATACATTATTATTTTGATGGGTATAATAATGGTGTATAATTTGTGTAAATAATAAATATAACATTATGATGATTATTTATATATGATATACCATCCAATTATATATGATTTTAATATCAAAAGAATGATATTGTCGCTCGTGCGTACGTACGGATTACCGTCTCAATGATCGCAATGAGATGCATTCCCCATCGTATCCATTCAAGAATAATTTTCATTTTATGATTAAAAATAATGTTTAAAGACTTAATATCATTCTGAATATTAATAAGATACATCCCATCCATAAAAAACACGTCTTACGTAACCAAGCATATAACGAAGAACGAATCAGTTAACACCTGAAATGACGATAATACTAAAATATCAATATTATAAGGTCATATATGATATCATATTAATGTATATGATTATTTTATAATTTAATAACAATTATTTTACCATTATACAGGATATTAACATACCCTCGACCAAGGAAAAGTACAAGTTAAGGGGTTTCTTATCTCACTTTTAATTCCATGAGATTTCCATTGTTCGCCACTTATTTATTGCATGTGGTGTATTGTGTACTTAAATTTGATATATATTATCACGATTATATTTATATTCATGGAATTATGTTATCAATTTGGTGGTTATTAACTTTTTGTCATATGACTTGATTGATTACAATGAAGTAAGGGTTTTTCATCTCACTTTTTATTCTCGTGAGATTCATGCTATATTGGCCACTATTTTCTTTTGTGCGGCATATGTACTGTCCATGATTGTTTTCTTGGTGTAATATAATTTAATTTATGAGTATTTAAATATTAATTGTATTATCCTTATTTCATGGGTTGTATGTTTCATAAGTTACCAAATTAGTAAGGGAATTTCAAATTTCAATTTCCACTCAGTGGGCTTTACTGATACTTCATTGATTATTTTACTCCAAGATTATGTGTGGAATCACTATTTATTATTTATGTAGTACTTTCCACTCCCCTTTGTGTGGATATACTTTTGATACACATAATCACTCCATTTATAATTTCTCAATTCATTGATATAAACTTGATCTTAACTCAATTTCCATTCATTGAGTTAAACATCCAAGTCATTGGTGTTGTTTTTAAAAAAATATGTGTGAATGTCCTATGATTTATTTACACTTAATATACAATCATATTGAGTGTATTTATATTTTTCACACATAATTATGTCATTTATTTATCCTTTATCTAAGGATACTATTTTTATAAGGGATTTCATATCAATTTACATTCCTTTGAAACTTCTTTGTTATTATGCACCAATTCACTTTTATATGGTTTATATACTATCCTTTTACATAGTATATAATGAAATCCTTTATTATCATGGTATTATAAAGTTTTTATTACCTCAATTATTTGTATTCAAGCGTCTCTCATTTGGATAGTAACTCTAACTAAAATACCATTTTAAATGTTTTAAAAATTTATTCTTCTAAATATTTCTCATTAATGTCCATGTTTTAAAAATGGTTTTAAGGTTTTATTTATATGAACATTAATGTTTTAAAATTAAAATTCCTTTTAAAAGTTTCAAAGTGTATGAGACACTTTGATTCAAAAATCTATTTTTAAATGGTTTCTTGATAAATAGTGTGATTTTTAAATGTTTTCAAGAAAAAGGAGGATATTTCTCTCAAATAGTTTTGATGATTATTTTCATCTATGTAAATATCCTTCATTATTCTCAATTGAGGTTAATATATTACAATACAATCTTCCATATTGTATTGAATGAGTTATGTTTGACTATGGATGTGCTATTTTTATACCATTAATGGTTTGTGGATAAAGTATTGCCATTTCGTATGCTAGTTTTAATACGAATGTTTATGTTATGTTTCAAACTTTTCATATGAGGAATGCATTGGAATTAGTAAGTGATAGGTGGAGCCCGCTATAGCTCCTCGATGAATCGGTAGGTCTCATGAGACAAACTAGTGTCTTGGCCCAAGTCCTTGACAAAATCTTATTTGTAGTCTTGGCACAAGGCCTTGACTATGTGGTTATGAAGTCTAGCATTATGCATTCCATCATTATGAAAGTGTCTATTGATATTGCATATGATTATTCAACTAGTAGAATATCCATGTGAATAATTAAATGGAATTATTTGATTTTATCTTTTCCATATTATGCTGAAGTTTAAGTTTAAAATGATTTTGTTTTAGTCTTATACATTGCCTTAAATGTTAATGCTTATTTATGAAAGTTTCCACTTTATTGTTATCCTTACCAAGCATCTGAGCTCACCCCTTTCTCTGTTTTATTTTTCCTTGGATGCGAAGAAGTACATTATGACTGACCTGTAGGGATAGTCTATGGGATCTCAATGTTGTCTATGGAAACAATTTTGTTGTAGTTTTCCATTTTATGATGTAATGTAAACCTTATGAATGTATCTAGTACTTCCAAGCATACTAAACTAATCGGTATTTCGAGACTTGATCTTTTGTGATCATGCCAATGATACGTAATAATGCACCGACTCTGGGCTTCTGAGGTCAGGGTGTTACAAATGTTTCATAAAAAACATGTTAATAGTGACATTTTTGTTTACTATAATAACCACACCCATCAAAGTTATGAATTTAATATAAATTGTTTTTAAACTTTTATACACCTTTAAAATATTATTTTTTTGTTCATTGTTTACTTACTTTCATCACAAAGAAACTAATGAAATAAATATACTCATAGCTTACTAACTATCTCAAGATCAACAAAAAACTCATTTTTCCTCTTTTTCAATCCTTTCATTACATAACATACCAACAACATACAATCAATCCTATATTAGTAAATAAATTAATAAATTAATAACTAATATATAAATGATATATAACACATGTAATGAAACAAAAGGATTGTGATTGATTTAATTGTTTTGGTCTTAGGGTCACAACTATCTATGGTACAATTTATTGATTATTATTTAAAAAAAAATCTTTAAACATCATTATAAATGTATACAATATTTTTTTGATAGCGGTTCACTAATTACGTTTTGAAAGTGATAAAATATTAAGAGTATGGTCAATATAAGTAATTTATTTTAATTATCAAGAATCTTTCATGTGTGGGTATGAGTAATTCCTCAGTTTGGGCTTAAGAGTGTTGTAATATCTCTATTCACATCCTTCCATGTCTAGGTTCACTAAGATCCAATGATGAATAATTTATTTTATTAAAAAAACACGCAAACCATAAAAAAAACACGCATCTCACACTGTTTTGACTCATAAGGTAGTTTTTTAGAGAAAAAGAGTGAATATGAGCTCATTTTTTGTCACTTTCCATTCATAAAACATTTCTTAATGAACATAAATGACCTACCAATGTCAAATTGTTTTATATATATTCACAAAAATATAATTAACTCTCATTTAAAAAAATTAGGATGCAATATTCAAAATTCCATATGATTTTATGATATATAAGGTGGACACATTCATCAAGAAATTTAATTCTCACATCACTCAATGATTTACACACTAATACACTAAAAAAATATAATGCATAAGTAGCTATATAAAATTAAATAATTATGTATAATAGAATACATCCAACTAGATTACTTCAATGTCTCCCAATGGATAATTTGAATCATATACAAGTACATTATCATCAAAATAGGATGGTTTTGAATTCAATATGGAAACATCAAATGAATATTCCTCAGTGTTAATTCCATTAATACATTTAATGTAACTTAGTATTTATCGAAATAAATAGGCAATTCAAAGTAGCACATATAGGAATTAACTTCTGCTTATGTTCTCAACAATAAATAAATCAAGTGATATTCTATTGGTGGCTCAATATTTTTAATTTTATCTACACATATTATATGAGGGTTTCACCACTTGGTATTATATATTTAACCTAATAATTTCTTAGACAATGATCGATAACTTTATTTAATTCTATATATCATATAATAAGTAACCACTCAATGTTGTTCATGAATGTCACCCACATGAAAACCATTAGGAGATTACACATCTCTTGGATTTATATCGAGAGTGTAGTAGCCAACATTAACGCAGGAAATTGAAAGAATGTACATGAATTCATGACTTACTTAAAAAACATGCATATATTTGGATTCATTAATATATTCAATGGTTATTTTAAATTTGGAAAAAAAACCCTACATTTCAAGAAATATAGTCTTACTTCTCATAATTATCCTAAACCATTCCTTGAATCTATTGAATTGTAGTTTCCTAGTGCATCCGATTCACTTTTTGTTTTATTTATTTTTTAAACACGCATTGAATTTCATAATTTAGATTCATAATTTTTCCTCTATCTCTACTCATTATCCATCAACCAAAAATTACAATATCATTGTATTATTTTTTATTGTATTTGTAGTTTTTAAAACCTATTGGGGACACTATACCAATAAGGCTGAAATAATCAAATGTAAAATTAGTTATCTCTATAATAAAATATGGAGAAACTTTATAAGGAGTGTTTTATCCCAGATTAATTAGTTTTCTAACTACATGAATATAGATCCTTAAAGAAACATCTATGGTATGAGTGTTGGCTTCATATTCCATCTGGCTATGTAATTGTAATTGTACATATTTAGAGTTATCATTAACCAAAAAATTCATGTGTATAAATCATAACTGAATACATGTAATTTGGGAGGAAAATTATGATTCATTAACCATAATGATAAATATATTACCTCACGAATGACCATTTGTCATAATTTTTCCATTTATAGCATTTTACCCAACTCAAATAAATTCTAACATAGTAATGAAGGCCTCTCATGTAGATATAATTAATTCTATGCATTATTTAGTTTATATATATAGTATCAAAAATAAATTTAAATATATAAAAAATATATACTATTGATAATAAAATAGTTTGTGTGAAAAACATAATTTAAATATTAGAAAACTCACTAAAAGATGACAAAATTTAGGTGGATCCCAAAGAAATTTCTCAACTACAAGAATCATGTAAGAATAGATAATATAAATACAACTAAAAATCATTCTTTCCTAAATATCATTCTTGAATAATACATAATATGATGAAAAATATTTGGAGTTATTGAAAAAATACAAGCATATACAAACAAATATAACAATCAACCGCACAATATACATCATCTAATTTATTAACTTGAAAAGAAAATATTATTGTGTCATAAATATTTGTAACTATAAGTTTTTTTATATGGGAAAATATTTTACTCGACATTTTAATCTTTTGTCCAATAAAAATATGAATAGTCTACTAGAACATCTTCACAATTTATACTAATTATTTTGTGTGTATCTATTGATTTCATCATAATATGATGTTTACCTATTTTTAAATAATTATATTGAAGCTAATAGCTCTCTCTCTCCCTCTATATATATATATTCACATGGTAATTTTGGTGTATGTAAATAGACATAAAATTTTCAAGAATAGACTTGAATAATTTTTAAAATGGTGTTTTTTTATTAAAGCTACAATATAATAATTTTATAGATATTGTTAGAACCCTTGTTGAAATCAAATTGGATAAAATTAGAATATATTGAAGTTATATTTTTTTGTTCTAATTAGATTTATGATATGTAAATTTTTTGAAGAATTTTAGATATGAGATGGTGAATTATAATGAAATTTTATTAAAGATAAATAAACCATATTGTGTTAATAGGTGTGTTAGAAGTCATGGTTTTGATAGAATGATGAAGGAAGATAGTGGAATCTACTTGTTACCATGTGGATAAAAACTACACCATGGTTTATTTTACTAATTCATGGTTAGATATATTTAGTTTTGGTTATAGGATTTCAATAAATGTGTTTTGATAGATTTATTTGATGTGACATGAGAATAAACACATCATGGTTTTGGACATTATGAAATTTTTTATTTGCATGATATTAGTTTGAAATAGGATATAAACACATTATAGTAGTGCTTCTAAAAAAATTATAGAATGAATAAAATTAGAAGATCAGAGGGAAACAAAAACATTTCATGGTTTCATGGTGGTTTTAATATAAAGAGTTGATTTCATATTGATGAAAAACGTTCCATGGTCAACACCAAACCATATCATGGTTTATGAGAGATATGAAATTTGATAAGTTGGAAATAGGTTTAATTTTCAGAGTATAAATATTTTATTCCATGGCTTTCAAAGTCAAATAATTGACTATGAAACCATGTTATGATTAAGTATCATGAAATTAATTTTATTTACATAATATTACATCCATTTTAACTTAATTAACCATACTAAAAATAAATAAATATAATGATTTAGTGTGTTCGGGAGATTAGATACATAATACATCAACTTAAAAATAAACGACATCATTTTAATTTTGATATCCATAATTTAATTTTAAATCCATTAGAACTTTTATTACTGCAATTGATATCCTAAGAATATACATAAAATAAAAGGGTGAGATATAATGCTCATTAGGGGAATACTCAGAGTAACAACATGGTAATGAAGTATAACATATGGGTCAAGAGGAATAACATGATGAAATAAAAGATAAAGATCCTATCTAATCACATGGAATTGTGAAAAAAGTAAATAATATCATAATATCATGTAATCATAAACATTTATAAAAAGAATAAAGCATGTTATCATATACATAATTTGAGTCCCACTACTAAAATATCACAACATAATATGCTAAGACAACTGCAAGTGATCTATACATTATATATAATGAGATATAAGCATTACATGAATATGTATGCCATAATAAAAGAAATAATAAATAAGAATAACCATGAAAAACCCATGATAAGGAAATGGGTTACATAATCATATAATAAAGTATAATCAAATTCAGAATCATAATAGGTGAAAAGGTAATCATAGGTTGTGAAATTATAACCCAAAGTGAGAGAAATATTATAAGAAATGGGTGAAGCAATAAAAGTTAAAAAGAACCCTATTAACAATATTTTAAGAAATGGGTAATGAAATTTCTAAGGGGATAAGGGAAAAGGGATTTACATAAAATAAAAAATGAATTTCCATTTATTTTTTTAAATAATGTGTTGTGTATAAATAATAATACTCATAAAATGGATATATGAAAAGGAATAAGTAAATGAAAATGTTCCCCTTTTTCTTGGTTTGTTTGAAATACGATACAAGAAAGGGAACTTTTAAAGTATCCATATCCTAAGAAAATAAGGGAAAATGATATAGTATACATAAATTGATTATATATAAATGAAATAAAAATAATATAAGTGGAAATATGAAATGGAGAATAAATGGAGAGTGATAGAGACAGAATGCATTAATGTGAAAAAAGGAAAGTGAGGGAGTTCCACTTCCTTAGGTTATGACTCAGCTTATGATGAGAGTGGTTTTTTGCTAACCACTATTTAATAAAATTCTTATTATCCTAACAATGCACTATAGTGACACACCCTAGGGTCGATCATAATGAGGCCACTCACAACACACATATTTTTCTATTATCACTATTATAAATCTAACTAAAATAAAAAAACTTATATATTATTATAAATGGGGGTTTGATTATGAAAATACATAAAATATGATATAAATTAATAATGAAAATTAAAAACACAAATAAAAGAAATAAGACACAAAGAAGTTAGTGAAGAATCATTGTATTTCTTGGGAGATCGTGGTAATGAAATCATCATTCTTTAAAAGTATTTATTCTCAATATTTCACTCAATGTTGAGATCAACCCTATAACTAGAAACCTTCCCATGAAATGTTATTATCTCACACCGGCCCTCTATATGAAATATAATACTCACTCACATCATCACCACAATGTTATTCCACTATGGATGCAACATTACAATGATGAAGGAGAGAAAAAAGATTAAAATGGGAAGAAGAACTCAATAGTAGTGAAAGTGGGGTGAACCATATACCAAAAATATTTCAACACTACTAAAATTATTAAAATAAAATAAATATAATAATTTAAGCACAACTAACACAAGAACCATCACTCCCCCTTGAACAACAACAACGAGAGTTAGTTCTCCACTTGCATGGAGATTAGAAGGATCACAGTTGGGGAACACAAAATCAAAAATAAAAGATAAGATAAATGAACAGAAGAAGAATAACTAAACTAATATATAATAAAATTAAAAGGAAACATTATATCATAAAAACTCTACCTTATCCACCTAAAATGGCTATCCTTGTAAGAGGTAGAAGAGATTACAATTTATAGAGGAAATTGGTGAGAAAATTTGGGTCTAATTCTGTCTAAATGATTATTCCGAATTTTACCCCCATTAAATGGAATAATCTTGGAAAGGGTCCTTCATGAAATTTGTTCAAAATTATATCCCTCATAGACCCTAACAATGTAATCTTTATTATCCTGCATATAAAGGAGTTATAACTATTTTACTCCGTATATTTAATCTTGTCTAGGAGACTCTTTGTATTCCAATACATCAAGTTACCATGAATTTATGACCTTTATAATGTGGGGATAAGGCATGGATACATTAATTAAAGTTCTTTATTTATATTTGATACAACTCCATGTCGATTTTCAGCTCTTTTGGGATAGCCCAATCCGAGATATAAGCTCATCTTCAAACATGTACAGATCTATACATAGTTTTCAAGGCCCAGTTTGTCAGTTGGATTTGGCCCCCCAAATGGTGGATTGAGATAGGCCTTTATAAGGATAAAGTGAGGACCAAGATTTTAGGAAAACTAAAAAAACGAATTTCACAATTTCACTTGGTTTAGAAAAAGTTATGGCTGGAATACAGAATATAAATAAAACATTTAAAATCTAAATTAAACCATTTTTACAATTAAGCTAAAAATACCAAAAAAACCTAAAAATATTACAATTGACCATATGTGAAGATGTTAGCTTTTTCACTCCCCCACACTTAAACATTTAACTCCCAGGAAATCACATATATTCAAATCACAATCCACACAACAATCAAAAATGATAAAACATCCTTGATCTTATCCAAAACAGAATTCCATCATGTATCCTCTATAAAAAACATTTCAATATAATTTTCATGAACTACATTTTAATTTATTCAATCTCATAAATCCATAAATGTCTCAATAAAAACCTACCTCACATTTAATTTTAAGTCACTCTTCACTCAAGAGAAATTGAATATGGGGCTATGCTCATACTTGGAAATTTCATGCATCACCATAGGATTGTGACAATTATTATTTCTTCATAGAATAAGTCATGAAAATATTTTCAATCATGATGTATTTTTCTAAGTAAATTATTTGTCTTAGTATTGGTGGATAAATTATTGAAAATTTAAGGTTGAAAAGAGGAGGTTTTGACTCTTAAGTACAATGCACAAATAATCAAGTGAAGACATAGGATGAACCTCACTCAAATCCACTTAAAAGTGTAAAACACAATACCAAACCCAATTTTATGACATGATAAATGATTAAATTAGCAATTAAAATGAATTATATCATCTAAATTCTCCCTCTTTTTTTACATTTTTTTATTTTTTTTAAATCTCCAGAAAGGTACAACTTTATTTTATTTTTTTTGATTTTTTTTTCATGGATATTGAGCTGAAAATTGAATAAAAATAATCAATGAAAATCATGACTTTGATTTTTTAAAGGTACATAAGTCATAAAAGAAATCATAATTATAAATTCAAGATTATCTTCATTTTGTTTCTTTTTGTTTCTTTCTTTTGAAGGAGAACCAGATGAATGAAATAATACACAATGAAATGATGAATCAAGCCCCATTATCTCTTTCTCCACTAACCAAACTGTTGAAAAACACCTCAAATTACCAAAAAATGAAACACATCCCAAAAAATTCACATGAAAGGCCCTTTACCCACACTTAAACTTAAAATATCCTTGAAAAAATACCAAGAGTGCAGGTAGGTAATGATAAATTGACTTGTAATATGGCTTAAACCTGTAAGTAAATTCATGGAATTTAAGGGATAATGAAAGATATATTTAAGGATGGGTATCAAGATAAATATTTGGCTATCCAAATAAGTTCCTCAATCATGTTAAAAACATTCCATGAAATCCAAAGCTTTGAAAGAGAAAATTCACAAATTCTGGTTCTCATAAAAAACCAAGTTTCCCTTAAGAAAGTGTGGGTATTAGAAATAATATTTCAAAATGGTTTAGGAATTACTAATAGAACTAGAAAATTATTTTTTGTTAGTGTTTCATGGGCATGGATTTAAAAAATTGGTCAAACTCATAAAAATTCTTGAAAATCTAATTCAAGGAAAAATTATTCACATCAACAATCATTTAAAATCCATTTCTTCAAAAATCATTTCAATAATCTCAAAATCAATTGATGCATGAAAAATGATCAGAATATTCATTAAAGATCAAGGTTATTAAAAAATAAAATACAAAAAGAAAAATCATAGAAAATAAATAAGTAGGTTGACACTCCCCCCACAATTAGATTTCACTACCCTTCATTCTAGCTCAAAAAAATAAATATAAGGACAAAAAAACTAAAGAGAAGGAAAGATATAACCTGAATTTATTTTTGATTGGAAAGTTTGAGATAAGATCCTATATTCCACCACTTATTCTTATAAAGCAATAAATAATTAAATGTATTAGAAAAATAAAGAAAAATAAAGAGTAATGGAAAAGAGGATAGAACATGGTTTGGACCCCCATGCAGGTTATAAGATTTTACTACCCCTAGTCAGGCAGTTGTAGCGGTTTAAACCCAATATAAATTTGTATGGGGATTATTTCTTAGAAAACACAAAATATGGATCTTCCCAACATCCATGAGAGGAATAAAAATACCAATAACCCACAGAAGATATAAATTATAAAATTTGAGATGTAGAGGGGGAGGGAAAAGAATAAAGGGGTGCTCCCTATTTTGTTCCACTGGAGGTGCTCTATACAATGGTGGTGGAGATAGTAGAATGGGATGTGGATTCTATTCTGGTATAGATTCATAAAATGATTCCAAAGTGATTTATTCTTTTGTTCCATCATCCTCAAATGCACCAATGTACAACTCGCCTGACTCCTCCATTCTATCCTCAACACGAGAAACTTCTTCTTCTTCATCATCCAGAGCCTGCAATAGTGGTGTTGAATCTACAAATTAAGAATAAGGGATATTAGTTTTAAATTTATAATTAATAAAACTTGTATAAAAGGAATGTTCAGAAATTTTATCTTCCTCAAAAAATTCAACTTCAAAGTCTTTTTTTTTCAAGTAGGGCAGCTGGGAGATCATTTGTTGGAGAGAGATGTGGATCTTCAAGAATTTTTTCAACCTCATAAATGTATTAATTAAATATAGGTGTGATAGGAATATCATTCTCTATATATTTTCTTTGTTGTTTCATCCATAATACTTTCACTTCTTCAACTTTGGTGGCCACTAATGCAACCGTCTATCTTACCTTTTCAAGAACTTTGAAATTATTTTCAATCATCAAGGAATTTTTTTTCCATTTAGATCTTCAATGAATCATCCCTAACAGGCTCACCAAAAAATTATTAAGTAGGAAAATAGTTATAAGAATCACTATAAAAATCCATCATGACCCTTGAAATTAAAGATATGTAATAAACCTCTTTTTTTTTTGTTTTTGAATTTTTTGAATTTTTTGTTTTTTTATGAAAAACAGTGTGTGTAACCACTTGGAATATTTAGGAATGATGAAAAATTGATGAGAGAGGTTTTTCATGAACCACTATTCAATTAAATTCTTATTATTCTAAGAATTCACCATATTGGTATACCCCAGGATCGATCACAAGGAGGATACTCATAACACACATATTTTTCTATTGTCACTATTATAAATCTAACTAAAATAAAAATACTTATATAATATTATAAATGGGGGGTTGATTATAAAAATACATAAAATATAATATAAATTAATAATGAAAATTAAAAACACAAATAAAATAAATAAGACACAAAGAAGTTAGTGAATAATCGTTGTAGTTCTTGGGAGATCGTGGTGATGAAATCATCATTCTTTAAAAGTATTTATTCTCAATATTCTACTCAATGTTGAGATCAAACCTATCACTAAAAACCTTACCATGAAATGTTATTATCTCAAAATGACCCTCCAAATTCAAGATAATACTCACTCACATCATCACTATAATGTTACTCCACCCTGGATGCAACATTATGACAATGAAGGAGAGGAAAAAGATTAAAATGGGAAGAAGAACCCAATAGTAGTAAAAGTGGAATGAACCCTACACCAAACCCATTTAACCACTACTGAAATTCTTAGAATAAAATAAAGAGAATCATTTAATCATAAAAAACTCATGAACCACCACTCCCCCTTGAAAAACAACAAGATTTAATTCTCCACTTGCATGGAGATTAAAAGGATCACGGTGGGGGAATACAAAATCAAAAATGAAAAAGAGAAATGCACAGAAGAAGAAGAAGAACTAAAATAATATATAATAAAAGTAAAAGGAAATATTTTAGCAGAAAAACTCCACCTTATCCCCCTAAAATGGATATCCTTGTAAGAGGTATAAGAGATGACAATTTATAGAGAAAATTATTGAAAAAATTTGGATCCAATTCTATACGCCATATTGTTATGAATTTTACCCCCATTAAATGGAAGAATATTAGAAAGGGTCCTTCATAAAAGTTGTTCCAAATTATCTTCCTCTTCCATCCTACAAATTTATTATTTATTGGTCCATATATGAATGAGTTATGGCTATTTTACTCTGTATATTTAATTCTATCCAAGAGCCATCGTATTCCAATGCAGCACGTTCCCATGCATTTATGACCTTTATAATGTGAGGATAAGGCATGGAAAACTTAATAAAAGTTCTTTATTTATATTTTATACAGATATATGTTGATTTTCATCTCTTTTGGGATATACAAATCTGAGATATAATCCCACCTTCAAACATGTCCAGATCTGTACACAGTTTTTGAGGCCGAGTTTGTTAGCTAGATTTGGGCCCCCAAATAGTGGATTGAGCTTGGCCTCCAGAAGGATAAAATGAGTTCCAAGATGTCAGGAAAATTGAAAAATATGAATTTAACAATTTCACTTAGTGTAAAAAAAGTTATGTCTGAAATACAGAATATAAATAAAATATTTAAAATTCAAATTAACCCATTTTTGCAATTAAGCTCAAAATACCACAAAAACTTAAAAATATAACCATTTCCCATAAAAAATGTTATGGTAGGATTAATAAAATTGAATTAAAGAATAAAATATGTGAAAATGTTAGCTTCATTAGCTTAGAATTCATGTTTATCATCCTAAATGATCAAATTAAAATTATTATACACTTCCTTTAGTACCTTATTCAAATATTTTTCATTTCTTATTCTTCTTTTATGTTAATTTATAATAATTTTATTAAAATATTGTGTGAATTTTTACCATCCCAATGATGTTTGTTTTATGGTTCCATGGTTGCATTGATTTATCAGTAATGATGGAAGTTCTTTTCAAATGAGTCTATAACACCATAAATATAGTGACATAGAGTTAATATATTTATATAAGTTCAAATGTTTCCAAATTTAAAAAGGTTTTATAAAATATTAATAATTAATTGAATATAATTGTTGTTGTTTGATGTTTTTTTCATTTAGTCCGTTTTACCAGCAATGAGGAATTTTTTTTTTTTAATTTCATTTTATGATTATTTACCCATTCTATAGTATGAATAATAACAGAATATAATTATTAACTTAACTTTCATCCATAAAATTACCTATTACTACAACCATGAATGCATTAATAGTCATTTAAAAATAATATCCTTTTAGGTGGTAATACCGACCATGAAAAGATGTTTGTTTATAAAAACTATTGTGTCATTATATAGCTGTATCATTCATAGTAAAGTATAATAATTTAATTTTTATTTTTGAAATGGATATTTTTTTTAGATTTATAAGATAGAGGAAGAATAAATAAAGGAATTGAAAGGAAAATATAATGAATATAAGTTCTCACCTTACACTTCGGGATGTCACCTTTGCTAATTGACTACGTCCTTATAAAGATGGTCTTTTGATGAGTCTAAAACATCTAAAACATGGATATGGGAGTTGAGGAGGTATTTTGGTATAATTTATACATTCTAAGAAGTTTATGGAATGATAAGAAGTGTGGTGGTTAAGGGTGGTATTTATTAGAGAATTACACGTGTGTTTTTAAACAAAATATTCCACTAAAATATTATTTCTCTAAATAGTGATCAAACATTTGATTCAATAGTGAGGGTATTGTGATTTAATATTAAACAGGACATTAAAATATTCATTCAATTCATATAAACATAAAAAATGCATTTTTATACACTATTACAAAATACAGTACTTATACCGTATTTTACTATCCACTTATATATTTTACTATTTATGAAAAATACCAAAACATCACTCATACTAAATTTCAACATGAATATTCCAAAAATAACATCTATTTTTATCAAAATAATTTTCTAAATATGATAAATTTATTTATTTTTGAAAATATTTTATATTGAAAATTATTAATTTTTAAGACATGATGGATTTTATAACCCATAAAAATATTAATTGTGATGTCCTAAAATTGTATTATTATTTTCATAAATAATTAGTTTTTTATAAAACCATTTTATAAAAATAAAAATAAATTTTAATTTTTTTTGTTAATATATAAATGAATTTTATTGAAAATAGAAAATTATTGTTTTCTAAAAAACGCAATTATGATTTCCATTTTTCAAATATTTATTTTAATTTATTTAAATATTATTAATTTATTTTATGATATAAATTTCTTATATTTTTATTTCATAATATACCCAAGAATTATTTTTCTATTCCAATGGTCAATTTACCATTATAATGGCTAGGTTACTTTTCTAATGGCTATATTACATTTCTAACGATCATATTTACAATAATCACAATGATTTTATACATTTTATAAATACCTATTATAGTTATAATTCATGTTTCACTACAAATCCAATCAAGGTTCTATATTCTTATTTTTTTTAAATTCTAATTATTTTACTATTTTTTCTTTTTTTTATGTGTTGTTCACAGCTATGATAATTATTGGGGATCATTATGCTCTAGTACATAAAATTATTTTGAAGTTATTATTATTTTATTTATAGTCTAACTATAGTATTTTCAATTTTATGGATTATTATTATTCTCCAAATGTAACACTCCATACTTATGAAAAAAAGTTATTGTTGGTTTTTCATTACATGGTTCACATGAAATATTTATACTATACCTTACACACATATATATTGAGAAGGAAATTACATATATAAAAGTATGGGTCATTACATTTCCCCCCTTTTTAAAAATTTAACCTTAAATTTAATTTCACACTTTAAAATGAAAACATAATAGGGTACTTCTATTTCATTGACCCTCTAGTTCTCATGTTTCTACTTTATACTTATAGTTTCAATAAATTACTTTGAAAAAGTGAGTTTTCTTATTTTGTAGAACTACATCTCTATGGTCTAAGATCTTAAGTGACTGCTCCATATAAGATAGATCACACTCTAACTATATCACCTTTGGATTCAATACTTAAGAAAGATCTAGTATGTACTTCCTCAAGAGGGATATGTGGAACATGTCATGTACTTGAGATAGGTTTGTGTAGGATCAAATATGTATAATGATATTCTCAAATACAAGAGGGGGGGGGGGGGTGAATTGTATAATTTAAAAATTACTTTGGAACCTTTAATGTTGGTATAAAACTTTCTTAAGAAAAGTTTCTTAACCTTAAGGGAATCTTTTTCTTAAGGTTAACTTTTAACTTTAAGAAAACTTAGTTTAACAAAGTTAAAAAAATATTCACAAATCCTCTTAAGGAAATTTTTTCTTAAGTTTTATAGCCTTAAGATAAAAAATTAAGGAATATTTTCTTAAAATAAAGATTCCACCTTAAAGTGTATATAATCCTAAATATAATCAGAGTAACGGAATTAGAAAGTATAAAAAATTTATACTTTCTAACTTTGAAAAAGTTAAAATTGTAGCAGAATAAAAACAACTTGAAATAGAAAACAAGTAAAAATAAGATTCTTTTAACCCAAAGAGAAGGGTATCCAACAACCTTGGATAAAGGTTCCTTGATTTATACTTTTAAGAAAGTATGTCTTAGCCAAACCCAGGTAAGAAATCAATTCGAAGATCAGTATCTATCTTGCTATCCTCGCAAGCCCTCGATTTAGAAGGAAATCAGAACCTCTGTCTTCCAAATCCGGAAGCCCACAATCAGCATGATCAGAGTCTTCACAAAGCAAGCCCGAACAAGTTATTCACACTTGAATAAGTTGTTTATGACATATGAACGAAGCATTGAGAGTTTTAAGAGCCTCTCTCTCTAGAAATCACTTCACAAAATTGGATCACTTCACAAAATTTGATCACATCTCAATTTACTCAAATTAATCGTACAAATTTTCTCATTCAAATGAACTCTTATTTATAAGAAAAACTTCTCAGCGGTCAGCTCTACTCTAATGATCACATTTTACTTAAATTTCAAAGGGACCTGAACACGTGTCAATCAGACAACGGTTAGTTTATAACAGATTGTATGAAATCATTTCTTGTATAAGAAATGATATTAAGTTTAAGATAAATGTTAAGTATAAGAAAACTTAGAATCTGATAATATTGGAATGATACATTAAACAAATCTAACATTATCAAGAAAACATATTCCTAAGAAAATGAAAATCGAATTGAGAAAAATAGTATTACTATTTTTGGGTACCAGTGTCATAAAGTCAGTATGACATTTTTACTAGTACCGGTATCATAAAAAATGGTATTATAATAATGAAAATAGTACTACAAAATCAGTATCACAGATTCACCAGTATCACTAAATCGATATTACATAGGCTTAAGTAAAACGGAATGAAAAATTTGTAAGTAAAACAAAATGAAAAATTTTAAGTAAAATGGAATGAATTTATTTTAAGTAAAACAGAATGAAAAATTTGTAAGTAAAATAGAATGACAAATTTGTAAGTAAAATAGAATGAAAAATATGTAAGTAAAATGGAATGAAAAATCTGTAAGTAAAATGGAATGACAAATCTATAAGTAAAATGGAATGAAAAATCTGTAAGTAAAATAGAATGGCAAATCTATAAGTAAAATGGAATGAAAAATCTGTAAGTAAAACAGAATGAAAAATCTGTAAGTAAAACAGAATGAAAAATCTATAAGTAAAATAGAATGACAAATCTGTAAGTAAAACGGAACAACAAATCTATAAGTAAAACAAAATGACAAATCTATAAGTAAAATGGAATGAAAAATTTGTAAGTAAAATGGAATGACAAATCTGTAAGTAAAATGGAGATTAAGGAAAAGTGTTTGTGATTTTAAAAACATAAAACCATAAGGAATGGATAATTCATAAGATAACCTTATTGACTCAACAATCTCCCCCCTTTTGGAAAGCACAAAAAAATTTCCTAAGGAAGAATATATTGACTTAGAAAAACTAGTAAGAAAAACTTATCTCCCCATTTTAAATAAATTTAAGATGAATACAACTAACTCCCCCTTAGGTAAAGTTTTCCAAGGATCGTATTCTTGATCTTTAGTATTCGATTTTCTTTCTTAAGAAAATATCTCCCCCTTAGATAAAAATTTGTTCCTAAAATAAACTCCCTCTTACTTAGGCATTATTATTTCTCACTGTACTCCCCTTTAATAGATTCTCCCCATTTGAAGTCTTCATTAAATTCTTCCTTCAAATAAATTCTCCCCCTTTTTGATTTTCAAAAAAGGAATGGAGAAGTGTAGGATGTACCCATAAGGTTAAGAAAGCATACATGAAAAAACAAAATAAATATATGCAATAGAATTCTTAAGGAAACTTTGGAAATTAAGTTTAGATTACAACAAAACATCAGAATATAAGAAAAAAAATCATCTATACTTCTTCTGCTCAGACAACATTTTCTTTATCAAAGCTTTAAATTTCTTAACTTCATTATGATCTTCTTAAAGATTCTTCAACAAAATCTCCTAATCCTGGTTCTTATTTTCTAAGGAAAAGATCCTTTCTTCTTGATATTTTATTCTATCATCTTGATTTTTAATGAACTCCTCTTGAGAAACCACTTTTTTCACTAATTCGGCTGTGACTTCTTTTTCACTGCTTACAGACCGAGAAACGGAATTGAGTTGGATCACTTTCTCAGAAATGGATGCTCTGACTTTGTTGAACTTGAACTCACAAGTATTGAAATCTCTTTTTATTGAATCCATAAAGTCTCTGAACTGTCTAAGCTCTTCATTGATGGTTTTGGTGCGATTAAAGATTTTCTTACAGGTTACCTTCTGAGATTTATAATCAATCAAAAGATTATTGAAATCCGCTTCTTGCTTAACCACTATATCCATTAGAATATTAGTAGATTCCTTTTTTTGGTTTAGGGTCTATTGAATCATTTTTCTCTAGGCATCTATATTTTTAAGAACCAGAATAGTGATGAACAAATTTCTTAAGGATAGATTTAAAAAGTCATGCTTAATAGCAGATGGGGATTCAGAGTCTGAATCATCATTTTCTTTCTTAGTTTCTCTTGGAGTTAAGGAATCTAGTTTCTCTATCTTTTTAGAAGACTTCTGAGGCGTTTCTTTATCGAATGAGGAAAACATAACACTTTTTACTTTTTCAGGATTTTGAACTGGGGTTTGTTCATCATATACTTGGATAACATTAAGATCTCCCTATTCATCTTCTTCCCCTTGAAGCTCTTATTCTTGAGTTTCTTCTTATATTTATTCTTCCTGGATCTCTTCCCCTTCATCATCTTGTTGTTCAACCTCTTCTTCCTCTTCTTCTTCTACTTCAACTTCAACTTCTTCTTCAATCTCTTGGTCTTTAGAAAAAGATTTATAAATTGAAATCTAAGGTGTTCCATTATACTCTTTCACTTCCCTTAGAATATCATCATTGTCTTCTTAAAGGATCTGATCTTCCTTTTCTTGAACAGGTTATGAAATAATTAAGACTTTCTTAGCTTTATATATTTCTGGAGTGACAAACAGTTTCTTACAAATAACTTGAGATTCTAGTACTTCTTGAGATTTATTCTCTATGACTTTCAGTAAATACTGGCACACTCGAGCTTCCAAGTATTTATTCTTTAAGTTATTCTCCTTCTTTTCTTTCTCTATAATTTCAACTTGCTTAATTTTTAAGGCCTTAGCCTCTGCAGGATTTAAGACAAAGGAAGGATCAACTTTATTTTTGGTAGCTTCCATATCTATGAATTTTGAAACCGTTGCATCAGAATAAGATTTTAGATTCTTTACAGGAGGAGGTATTGATACCAGATCAGCAGGAACTAGTGACGGTAAGCTTGGTTCTTCATGTTTCCTTTTCTTAGGAACCGATTTTGAAGGTTCCAGAACAACAACCTTATTCTAAACAACCATTTCTTAAAAAATATTATATTTTGGTAAAAACTCTACCTTAATTATCCTTAGAGTATCATCACTGAGTAAAAAAATCTTGAACAACTTAGAAATTGATCGACAAGGGACATTCATCTCTTGAAGGCACATTACAATCATCCTGGAGATACTTGCCGGATACATAAGTATATGGGACATGATGGTTCCGCCTTTTACTGCATGGATGGTGAGGAAGATGTATTTGATCAAGTTGATCCTCCTTATATTGAAAAGAAATTATAATAAAAAGATATCACATATCTTTAAAGAATCCTTATCCCCTTTCCTTGGAATAAGAAAACCTTGCATCTAGAGGGATACCGGTTTGTGATTAGTTGTAAGATTTGTAATCTTCAGATGCTTAACATTCTTGAGACCAAGATAATCCAGAGCCTTGTCTTTCTCAAAAATAACCTTCCTTTGTGGGAAGTCTGTGAGAGCATATAATAACCTCTCCTTCATAAGGTATCTCGAGAACATTTTCTGCCTTCTTGTAAGGAACTGTATAAGTGTTATCATAACATTTGAACTTAAACATATCCTTTCCATCCTTTTCAAATAAATTAACAGATTCATAGAATTGAATGACCAGGTTAGGGTAAACTGGATCTTGAATTTTATCATTATCCACACATACACTTTCCGATCTGTTAATTATTATGACCTTAGAGATGAGGGAGTCATACTTTGCATAGAAATTAGGGCATACCAGTCTTTAACTAAAGATCAACCAATCCTTTATTTCCTTGATAATCGGCATCTAATCTACTAAGTATTCTGGATTCATTCAAAGTGTAAGGAACTGAGGAAATGGAACAAAGACTTTGAAGGAAATAGAGCTTCGACACAGAGAGCAGAGAAGATAGTGTGGCGCTCATAAACAAGGCACCCCTTATATAGACATAGCGGTGACCTTTTAACTTCCATAAAATAATCAAATGGCCGAAAATAACCAGATCTGATCTGACGATTAAAGATTATTATAGAAAATATGAATTATTATCTTTTAAGGTAAGGTAAACAATGAATTGAATAAAAAAACTTTAAAAACAGGTTTTTGAAATACCAAAAATTTAAAGCTTAAAAACAAAAATTGAAGAGTACGAAAATGCACCTTATGAGATACTTTGAAGAATTTATCAGTATTATAATAATTCTCTTAGAAGTTTTAGATTCCGTGAATTTCCATTCTGTGAATTTTCATTTCATAAATTTCTATTCTGTGAATTTCCATTCTGTGAATTTTCATTTCGTGAATTTCTATTCCATGAATTTTTATTCCATAAATTTCTATTCCATGAATTTTCATTCTGGGAATTTCCATTATGTGAATTTCCATTCTGTGAATTTCTTAAGAAAAAAAATCTTGGAGAAAGATATATTTTCTTAAAGAAAGAAAAAGAATAAATATATGTACTCCCCCTATACCAAAAATTTCTCCTTGAGAGTTATCTCCAAAGGTTACTTTTCCATCTTTAGCCTTTAAAATAATTTTGAAATAGTATTTGTTACCAGTCATGTACCGAGAACATCTACTATCCATTTAGCATATGTTTTTGGTACTTCCTTCATTATACTGAAAAAGAAAGAGTTAGGTTTTTGTAATCCTAGCTTGTTTGGATCTGGAATTTTTAGATAATAAAATCTTGGGTATCTATATTTTTTTATAAAATCAAGCTTTATGAAACCCAAGGGATTAAACTTTATTTAAATAATAGTTCTTCTTCCAATGCCCACCACTTTGAAATTTAGTGCAAAAGGGATCTCTTTATGGAACAAAATAATTGTTTCTAAAAATTGTTTTTTTCATGAGAATAACCTACACCTTGATTATTACCATGAGGTCAGATATGAGAATACATCCTGTCAAAATTTTCTTTACCAGAAGTAAAATTTCCAAGAAGTTTATTCAAGGAAAATATTTCAGACTTTATTCTCAAGACTAAATTCTTATCCTCTATAATAATAGATTTAGAGTTAAGTTTATCCTCTAAAACATTTTTTTTTCTAAATTCAGATTTTTAAGATCCTTAGAAAGTTTATACTTCTCAGAATTAAATTCCTTAAATTTCTTAGAAATATTTTCTAAATCAACATTTTTCTTATCAAGATCTTTGGTAAGATCTGAAATTTATTTTGTTAAAATAAATTCTCTAGAATTATCCTTTTCAAGTTTCTTAGAAACTTTACAATTTTTCATTTCAAGAAGCTTAACAAATATAGAAACTTCCTCATAGGATTTAAATCATTATTATTGTCTGATGAAGAGGTTTCTTCATCTGAAGAAAAACCTTCATCAGGAAAATTTCTATTTAAATACATATTGGTTAAGGATTCAGCAGTTTGTACCTTAGCCACAAGACAATGATTTTGAAATAGAGATCTGGATATTAGACCAATATTATTTTGTTCAAAAGATTCATATTCTGAAGATTCATTAGAATATTATCTACCACTAGCACTCCAAGTGTCATTTACTTTTAAGAATTTATTATGATTTGATATGTTGAACTTCTTATTGTTCCTCTCAGAATTCCTGTCCTTCTTGTCTCTTTCCTTAAGCAAGGGACAATTAGGTCTAATATGACCGGTTCTTCTGTATTCATAACATTTCACCTCTCCATCTTTATTTTCTTTTCCATCCTTCTTATTGTATCTATATTGAAAGTTCTTTTGTCCAAAAATCTTTTTTATCCTCCAATAAAGATTGGATAACTCATTTTCTGAAGCTTCACTTTCACTAGATTTAGATTGAATAACAACCTTCTTAGATTTAGATCTTGTAACTCTCTCAGGAATCTTGGATTTCATATGATTTGATGTAGTTGTAAAAGAAACATCACCATTTACATTATTCTTCTTAATATTATCAACATCTCTATTTATTCTAGTTTCATGTTGGAGAAGAGTTCCAAACAACTCATCAAGAGAAATCTGAGTAACTTTTCTATTCTCATCTATAGTTGTCCTCTTGGATTCCCATTCATTAGGCATGATGTCTATAATCTTATATACAAGAATCTCATCATCTAAACCTTTCTCACCCATTGATTGTAATCAATTGATGATAGTCATGAATCTTTTTTGTACCTTACATATGGGTTATCCATAAAGAAAATAGAAACCATGATACTTAGCTCTGAGCATGGCTCTTCTAGTTTCAATGACTTTAGAAGTTCCAAAGTGATTTACTTTGAGATTCTTCCAAATGCTATTTTGTAGCTTTAAAAGATGAAATTTAGTTATATATATTTCTGGTCATAGAACAAAGCAAAATATTTCGTACCTTAAAGTTCAGTTGATATTCCACCTTTTTTGGATTAGTAAAGGTTCTAAGTTCCTTATTAGGAATATTATAATCTCTAGTTAATATAATGTAGTTTTCTACACCTGTGTTTATCACAAAAGTCTTCATTCTGTCTCTCCAGTACTCATATTTAGTTCCATCAAATATCAATGGTCTGATAGGATTGATATTGTCTAGATATCCAACATGAATGCCTAAAAAACCAAAATAAAATTTCATTCCACAAAACTTGTTAATAGTAAAAGTTTTAAACAAAGAAAAAAAAGCAATAAGTAGTTTAGAACAATGAAATCTTGAGAAAGAAAACTTATATGTAAATAGTATTTTAGAGACATCCTTTGATACCAATTGTAGGATCGAATATGTATAATGAGATTCTAAAATACAGGGGGGGGGGTGAATTGTATACTTTAAAAATTCCTTTGGAACCTTTAAAGTTGGTATAAAACATTCTTAAAGAAAGTTTCTTAACCTTAAGGGAATCTATTTCTTAAGGATAACTTTTAACTTTAAGAAAACTTAGTTTAACAAAGTTAAACAAATATTCACAAATCCTCTTAAAGAAACTTTTTCTTAATATTTACAACCTTAAGATAAAAACTTAAGGAAGATTTTATTAAAGGAAAGATTCTAACTTAAAGCATATAAAATCTGAAATATAATCAGAGTAACAAAATTATAAAGTATAAAAAAGTTATACTTTTTAAGTTTAACAAAGTTAAAATTATAGCAGAATAAAAACAACTTGAAATAGAAAACAAGTAACAATAAGATTCTTTTAACCCAAAGAGAAGGGTATCCAACAACCTTGGATAAAGGTTCCTTGATTTATACTTTCAAGAAATTCTGTCTTACCAAAACCCAGGTAAACCCTCAATATGAATGTAAATACCTGGAAATTTCAAGGATTTTTTTTAAAAAATACTTTGTAATTTTACGAGTATGTGGCTTCTGACAGCACTTGATTCTGAGGCCCGATGTGCCCGGAATCAATTTTCGAAGTTTAGCTTGGGTATGTTCAGTTAACGAACGAGAGGGTTTTTCTATATTTTGAACCGGTGCTCGGAATTAAAATCTGATGGCACCGATGAACTCGCAATGCCAGTAATTGGTTAACGCGATCCTTACCGTAGTTGCATTCTCAATAGAGGAGAAGATAATTTTTGGGGGTTTCTTAAGAAGTAAATAAAAATTGTCGGAACAATTTTTATTTTATAAGGTGGTTATTCCCTCCCATGGGTAGTTAAGGGTGGGTCCCACAACCACTTAACTACCCAAGTGTGGATGTTAGAGAGGTGGGGCCCACACGAGCCCCACCATTTAATTTCCTCTAATCTCATTAAGAACCCCCTCATTAAATTGGAAAACCCCCCCATTTAATTGACAATGCATCTAATTAATGGGGACCTAATTCTCGCTCAAATTTACCCAAGAGAAGAAGGTAGGATGGTCCTTGTAGTTTAGCTTGGGTTGTCGAATCCTCAGAGACCTAAGAAGAAACCTATAGACACGTACATTCTATGAACTATTTTTGGCTATGAAGTGGACAACTTGGGTTGATTTTAGATGGGTTTAAATGAAATATAATAGACTTAAGTGAATTCAATTTAAAATAATGAGTTGATCCTAGGTTATCACTTGGGGTGGATTGGACGTATTTCCTTTTCAATGATTTCAATTTCTTATATTTGAGATGGGTTCATTTAAGAAGATAAAATAAAATCATAACTTATTGGTTTAATGCCTACACCATTTGATACTAATCACCTATACACTTGAAGGATCAAAGTTTTGAGCACTTCAAGGTAAAAGTTTGTATTAGCACTTGAAGCGTGTGTCCTTAAATTCAACAAGGACGATGGAGTTTAAAAATCATCAAATAAAAATCTCAATTAAAGAAGTGATTAGACATTATTGGGGTGATAAATAACATACAATCCAGCCCCTTGATACTCCCTTGTATCAGCCCATAATTGGGTTAGCCCTCCATTGATGCTATGGTTTCAATGGAAGCAGGAAGTAGACTCACGAGGGAGGAATTGAATAAGTAAAGAAAACAATAAAAAGGAAATGATCACTCCACCGTTGTGTGAATGATTTCACAAGGTTTGGTGTGAATAAACTCACACCTTGAGGAAACGGTATCAAATTAAGATGGATAAAAACAGAATAATAGGAGAAGAAGAACTTTTATTAAGAAACTAAAGTGAATTGAACAACTTACATGTGAAAGACAAACTTGAGACAACAAAATCGCAACATAACATTACAATTGAACAAAGCACCAAATATTATCAACTCCTCCACCACCACTGCCTTAAATAGGCATTTTGGGAGCCTTATGTTGAGTCTCCAACAGTAAAAAGCATCTCAATTAATTTTTGTAGGCCATAGGTGGGTGGAAAGTTGAGGAAGAGTTGATTTTTCCACCCTTGACCCGAGGTGGCATCCAGATTTCATCCAACGAACAGACGCGCTTGTAATACCTTCTATATTGTTGAATTAGAGTGTTCCATAGAAGAATAAAATGTATCCCAAAATGTCCCCTAACATCTTGTAAAATATGGGCTCATTTGTAGTTTTGTATTCGGATATATGATTAGATTAGTGGACTATTTTTCTGGGCCGCAGAATCTGACATAGAATTTTATCTCCAACTTGGGCCGCCTAAATGACCACAATGAAGGCATAATTAGTACTATATACTGAATAATTATTTGTTCCTATATATGTCTTCTATCCTCCCACAAAATTTGGGCTTCATTGGGTTTTAATGTGGGTCCCACATTCTCATTAGTGGGATGGTGTCCAATCTGCCTTCTCTAAAATTGCTTCCTTTCATCACAAAATATCCCCATCTTCTTCCATGAATTATCCATTGATCCCTGAATGAAACATGTTCATATTAAAGTGTAGATCAATTTACCAAAATATAAAATTAAAATATGGATAATTACATTCCTTAAAATTATATTAATCATTGGGTAATTTAAATGATGTTCAAAAATGTACCACATAATAGTGCATTTTAAGAAGGTATTACAATAAAAATGTGGAATGACGTTCAAAGTGTAAAATGAACTAAAATGGTGTTTATGAATAATAAAGCACATGAATATTATATATATTAAAAATGAATATTAGTCTCATTTATTGGCTAATCATACCCCCCAACTTGAGTTTTTCTAGTCCCGAGCAAAATATATCTCATCAAAATGAAATTCGAATTCCCTTTTCTAAAAACATTTTAATACACAATGATCACCAAAAACCCTTATACCAAAAAATCATGAAACCCATAAAAATATTTTAATACAAGATAGTTTCATAAGAAGATCCCAATCCCATACCCATTCCTTTGTTCAAATTCATTGCCATATTTCATCCAATATCAATTAAGTATGAGGATGTGTTGTGCATCACAATAGACATGGAGGTTCATCTTTATTCAAGGGGGAAATGAAAGAAGCTCTAGGTGGAATAAAATTTCAATATTAATATGAGTATTCAATTTTTTTTATTATTATTTTTGTTTTTTTTTGTTTTTGCAATTTTTCCATGGTAATTGAAATTGAACTCAAAAGAGTCAACCCCTGTAGCGAGACTTTGCCGATGACTCCCAGGCTCAAAGACCTTAGGGCACCAAGTGAATCCCACATACTCGGGAATCATCTCGAGTTAACTTAGTCAAAAAAAATTCAAATTACCAAAAATAGAGATAAAATTACTAACTCTGGGCCAGACAACTATGGAGTCACGATCCACAAGTGCCAAAAGCCACGCATTAGGTCATTTCATTGCTCTATGCACAAATTTATTATTATTTTTTTATTTTTATTTTTATTGAATACTCATATTAATAGTAAAATGATCACTAAACCTATGCTATTTATTTTTGGGACCCCATGAACTCAAACTAATACCCCACTATCCAAAGGACGTGCATTGTGATCTTTTTTTATTTGGATGAAAATATAAACGATGAAATATCACATTGGACAGCCACACTTTCCAAAATCTATACTCATGAAATTATACAAGGATTAAAATCCGAATCAGGGCATGCTAAATTATTTGATATTAAGTTTCAAAGTGTGCAATGTGTATTACCATGTTCAAAGTTAAAGGAATTTTTCCTTCCATTTACACATTTTTTTTCAAACCATTCATTTTTTTTGACACAAAAGAATTTTTTATTTTATCTCCCCCCCCAAATTAAAATAACACTATCCCCAGTGTTTAAAGAAAAGAAAATTTAGAAGGGGGTAGAGGTAGATAATGAAAGTTCAAAAAGGAAATTGAAAATGAGGATCATGGAATGAAGTCACCTGGTGGTTAAAGTTGAAATTCTTGCTGTTTCCTTTTAATCCTTTGATATCCATGTCACTTGCAGAGTTCCCTAGTAGAAAAAGGAAAAACAAAATAAAAAATATATATATATTTATATAATAAAGAAATTAAAATATAAGTACATATATAAAAATTATAGAATAAGAAAGCACAAAAAACCGTAGGTCAGTGGTAAGCGCGCGCCCCTGTCTCCCTTCGGTCCCAAGTTTGAATCCAGTGGCTTCGCCGTTTGTGACGGGGTTTGACCCACGATCCACAACGTGTCCCTTATTATTATTATTATTATATTTTTATTTATTTTTTTGTATTTTTATTTTAACCTATAAAAACATTAAAATAAAACAAACTGATGATACATTGCCTTCTTTTTAAATTTCTGGGTAAGGCATTACTCAAGGATCACACCACGTGACACAGATGAATATGATGCTCCCCTTTCATACCCATACATACTCATAATAAAAGAACAGGTCAACAGTCTATTTTTTTTAAATATAAAAATGATTAATTAAAATATAAATTTTATTAAAACAACAAAATGATATGAAACTTAAAAACCATGGGTTGCCTCCCATGCAGCGCTTTGTTTAATGTCATTAGCCCGACATTAATCCCCCCAACTTACCCAATACAAACTTTCAGAATCTTAATAACCCCATGTTTCACCACTTCGTCTTGGTTGAGATTCATTCTATGTTTATAAATTTTTTCATGCACAAACCTATGTTCTAAAATGAGTGGTAAAATCCAAAGAATATCAGAAATGGGGGATTCAATTTCTTTTTTAGTCTTTTTAAAGACATTAAGAATAATTACATCTTTATTGGTTTCAAGATAAGAAATTGCGAAGAATGGAAGTTTTTTGATATCCCCAATTAATGGAAACTTAAGGGCGGATGGAAAGTCCTTTCGTTCAAGTTTAGGTAGGCTAACACTTTTAGACATAGGTTGGGACTTTGAATCAAACTCAATTTCATTTTCAAAATTTCTCAACAGAATTGGTTCCTTTTGAATAGAATATTCAACCACAAAATTGGAAAGATCAATTTTAGAAATGGGTATGGACTCAATGTTTGTGATTTCTCACAATGGTTCAATGGTTGATGTTTTTGAAAATTTATCAATGGAGTTATACTTAGGAGATTCAATCCATGATGTCAAATTCTCCTCTTTTGAATCAAAAAATTCAATTTCCTCTTGATTTAAAGACCCTTCTGAAATTACTTGGTCCTTTTCATCTATCCCAAATCTAAAGGTTGGTTCTTCAATAAATTTATGAGAGGTTTGTGGGAGAAAAGAGTCTTCTATCTATGATGAGGAAGGGATAACATGAGTGGGAATGGGTTCCATAACTGTATCAAAGTTTTGTAATTCTAATATCAAAGATGAAACCTCAAAATTAATTTTCTTCATTTGTTGAAACAAATTTTCAAGTAATGGTTGTGGATCATGATGGGAAAGGGGTTGAGAAATATGGTCTATTCTAGGTGGATAATTAAGTTGTTGGAATTGCACAGGAGGGTGTTCACATTGGATTTATGGGGATTGAAACTAATTATATGTTGGGATGTTTTGTGGATCATAGGAGTAAAATCATTGTGGTTCATTAGGTTTTTGATGATCCTACATGTAGAAATTAGGATGGTCATTGTACATCACACATGGGGTTGGGTGATCAAAGTAGGGATAAGTTTCCCATGTTTGGAATTGTTCAAAATTGAATTCCATAGGAGTGAGGGGGTGAGAACAGAGAAGAGGGATGAAAAAAAAGGATGATAGTGTCTAAGATAACTTACTTAGGTCTCCGGAAACGGTGCCAAAATTTGATTCTCGCTCAAATTTACCCAAGAGAAGAAGGTAGGACGGTCCTTGTAGTTTAGCTTGGGTTGTCGAATCCTCAGAGACCTAAGAAGAAACCTATAGACACGTACATTATATGGTCTATTTTTAACTATGAAGTGGCCAACTTGGGTTGATTTTTGATGGGTTTAAAGGAAATCTAAGAGACTTAAGTGAATTCAATTTAAAAGAATGAGTTGATCCTAGGTTATCACTTGGGGTGGATTGGACGTATTTCCTTTTCAATGATTTCAATTTCTTATATTTGAGATGGGTTTATTTAAGAAGGTAAAACAACATCATAACTTACTGGTTTAATTCCTACATCCTTTGATACTTATCACCAATACACTTGAAGGATCAAAGTTTTGAGCACTTCAAGGTAAAAGTTTGTATTAGCACTTGAAGCGTGTAGCCTTAAATTCAACAAGGACGATGGAGTTTAAAAATAATCAAATAAAAATCTCAATTAAAGAAGTGATTAGACATTATTGGAGTGATAAATAACATCCAATCCATCCCCTTTTTACTCCCTTGTATCAACCCATAATTGGGTTAGCCCTCCATTGATGCTATGGTTTCAATGGAAACGGGAAGTAGACTCATGAGGGAGGAATTGAAGAAGTAAAGAAAACATTAAAAAGGAAATGATCACTCCACCGTTGTGTGAATGATTTCACAAGGTTTGGTGTGAATAAATTCACACCTTGAGGCAACGATATCAAAGTGAGATGGATAATAACAGAATAAGAGGAGAAGAAGAACTTTTATTAAGAAAATAAAGTGAATTGAACAACTTACATGAGAAAGACAAACTTGAGACAAAAAAATCGCATCATAACATTACAATTGAACAAAGCACCAAAGATTATCAAATCCTCCACCAAAACTGCCTTAAATAGGCATTTTGGGAGCCTTAGGTCGAGCCTCCAACAGTACAAAGCATCTCAAATAATTTTGGCAGGCCATAGGTGGGTGGAAAGTTGAGGAAGAGTTGATTTTTCCACCCTTGACCCGAGGTGGCATCCAGCTTTCATCCAACGAACAGACGTGCTTGGAAGACCTTCTATATGGCCGAATTAGAGTGGGCCATAGAAGAAGAAAATGGATTCCCGGATTTTCTCTAACCATCTGCAACATTTTGGCTCATTTGGAGTTTCTTTAAATGATGTTCAAAAATGTACCACATAATAGTGCATTTTAAGAAGGTATTATAATCAAAATGTGGAATGATGTTCAAAGTGTAAAATGCACTAAAATGGTGTTTATAAATAATAAAGCACATGAATATTATATATATTAACAATGAATATTAGCCTCATTTAGTGGCTAATCAGGACCTTCCCTCTCCTTTCCTTTAAATCAATGGTCAACACGTTATTAAATGTGGTGATTTAATTCTGGGAGTTTCTTTGCGTGTTTAATTAAATAATAAGAGAAACCTATTATTTAATTTGGGGAAGAGCTTTCGTTGTGTGGGAGAGATCGGGAGAGATTTGGAGCTTTTGGAAGAACGCTGGTCTCTAACGAAGAACGACGAAGAACGCCGGCCTCCGATGAAGAACGACGAAGAACACCGGTTCCTCAAAGAACAACGACGCACCACCAATCCTCTTCTCCGCGATAAGAGAGGAGATGTCACTTCCTCCTCGGTGCACTCCGAAGATGCCCAAGAACCCTTTCCCCGTGATGCCGTCTACCGCGACGCTGTCTACCATGACGCCGTCTACCGCGATGCCGACGTTCGTCTTCATTTGTTGAGGTAGGGCATTTGGTTTATATATTTCATTATGTGAATTATACCCTCAGCATGACGTATAATTGTTGGGAGATGTTTTGAACAACTAATGCGGTGGGTGCGGACTAACGAACAAGTCCGAACCCACTGCTATTTTGTTCTTGATGCATGGAATACTTGGCGATGATGAAGTGTGACCGAAATGGCTATTGGAGGCCTTCACAATGATGTACGGGTCCCGAGGTGACCGTAGGCGCAGACAAGAGCAAAATTGGAACACAGGAATGACTCCGGTGGCCCGCGGAAGTCCCCGGTGGCGCGGGTCGCCTGGAGGCAGCGGCGCCCCGGCGCGCCGCCGGTAGGAGCCCACCGTGGCTGAAACCGTGACGAAAAGGGTTGGATCCTACGGTCGTGCAGGATCCAGGGGAGCAGCGGCGCCACCCTAGTGCCGCGTCCGCAGAAAACGGGGGCCGCGCCCCCCCGCGCGGCTCGCTGGCCGAGCCAGCTTGCCCCCCGGCTGGGTCGGGGCGGGTCGCGCGGACCGGTCCGCGCCCAGCCTGGCCGGGCCGCACCCTACCAAGCCGGAGCCGGGTCGGGTCGACCCGGTTCGAGTCGACCCAGGGGGGGGGGTTGGGCCGGGTCGGACCGGGCCCAACCCCCACTTCAGACCGTTTTCAGTATTTTTCCCATAACTTGAGCTACGGACCTCTGATCGATGTACCGTTATTTGCGTAGGAATTCTTGGACCGAGACAGTCATTTTGGTATATTACACTCGAAGTGTTGGCAAATTTTGGGTACAACCGGGATGGTTTGAACTCGAAACCAACTGGGCCCTTGGAGCGGAAACGCTTATAACTCTTAGACCAGATGTCCGTTTGACGTACCATCAACTGAGTTGAATTACCCTTGATGAGATGAGCCATTTGGCTTACTCCTCTTGAGGTTTGGATGCATATGGAGTACATTCGGGTTGGTTTTAGCTTAAAAACCAACCGGACCCCTGGGACGGAAAAACCAATAACTCTCAGACCGGACGTCTGATTGACGCACCGTCTGTCGCGTTGGGTTTCTTTTGACAAGACATAACTTTGGGATATATCAACTCTGGACTTCGAGACATTTGATGTATCAACATTCTTTTTCTCGAGGAGCGGACCCTCTCAGAATCGATCATGCTGTGTGCGGGAACCCTAGTGCTGGCTGCGACTGCATCGACTACTGTACTGGAATCCTTCGTGGGTTCGATAGTGACGAATACCGTACTGGGATCCACCGTGGGTTCGATGGAGATGACTACTGTACTTGTATCCTGTGTGGGTCTGACAGTATTTACCTTTGTACTTGTATCCTATGTGGGTCCGACAGATTAGATGGTCTTGTATCCTGTGTGGGTCTGATAGCTTAGCTGAACTTGTATCCTGTGTGGGTCCGACATCTTAGATGAATCAGTGGCTACATCTGATCATCTCTATCGCTATACTAAAGATGTATTCCTATGTGAGATGAGTCTTGATTTCAATCATTATCATCGATGTGATTATCTTGTTTTCCTGTGTGGACTGGGTTGTGCTTGGGCTCGAGAGTTGGAGATGAACTGTAACTGATGACTTAGGTATATGTACGGGCATATACCTAAGTAGAGTTGTTGATACTTTGTGATTATATCTTTCCTTTGTGGTTTATCCTTCATGGATTCTGAGAGACCTTCGGGGGTCTCGGGGTCCCTACTAAGTATCGTATACTCACCCCTGCACGGGCTATGCCCGCACTACGTTGTGTTGGATGCAGACGACGAACAACACTGATCGAGGTGGAGGCTTGTGGAGCTAAACGGTACCCGGAGGTGGACCACTTGGTGGGACATACCCGGAGCAGACGACCGGACCCGAGGAGCCGAGGAGACTATCTGTACCCACCCTTCAGGTGGGATTTCTGGAGGACGACTCAGTGTTGCTGTTTTACTTACGACTCTTGTACTTTCCTTTCAGTTGTACTGTACTTTCAGTTGGGTTTGTATACTGGCCCATTTCTTTTCAGCACTTACCTTGTACTCAGTTTTACTTAGTGCTTACTTCACTTGCGTACTCTGTTGTGTTTTTGTTTACTTTATAAAAGGCAATTCCTTCCCTTTTATTAGGATTTACGCCTTTGGTGCTAGTCGCTAGCCTCTGGCCTATGGAGGATAGGCTTGGGGTAGTCACGGCAGGTGCCCCGTAGACGGGTCGTGACAAATTGGTATCAAAGGGGTCGGTTCTACCATAGAACACATGACTCTGATCTTTTCTTTCTGTGAAGCAATAATGTTAAGAATATTGAGTGTGGTTTTCAGTCCAGGGAGTCCAGTTTTGGTGCGGCAGCTGACGTATCCATACACCAGGACCCTGACTTCTGATTTCCGACTCAGTGCATGAAAACACTGATTGGGTGTGTGTTTCCTTTCAAAAGTTTTCTTTGTGATTACTTTGTATCAGCTCACCAGGTATACTTTTTGACCATGGCACACCTGTTTCTTTACAGGATGGCCCCACAAAGGCAGCCAACCAGGGTTCCTAGTTACGTGCGGGATGTCAGCTCACCGAGTGACGAGGCCTCGGTGCAGGGCCCCATTACAGCGGAGGCACCAGCGGTACCACTACCCACTGAGCCACCGATGATACCAGCCCCAGCGGCGGATAGTGCATGCCGCATGAGCGCGTTGCATGAGTTTTAGAGACAGAGGACTCCCAGGTTCCGTAGAGTGACAGATCCTCAGGCAGCCGAGGATTGGCTGGAGGCCATCGTCAGAGTCTTCAGACTGGTAAGGACACCAACAGATCTTATGGTGATCCTTGTCGCGAGTCTCCTGCACGCAGCAACAGGTAGATGGTGGAGCCTGATGCTCCAGGTGCGCGATGAGGCATCTATACTTTGGACAGACTTCGAGAGCTTATTCCACTCGAAGTTTGTTCCAGCCACACTCCATGCGGTGCACATCTAGAAGTTACTACAGCTGTGGTAGGGAAACATGTCAGTAGCCCAGTACTCGACCAGATTTACTGACCTCTCGCGCTACTCCACAGACATGGTACGAGACCCATTCTTCAGGGCTCAGACCTTTGAGTAGGGACTGAGGCATGAGATCAGAGCTTCGACGATTCCCCTTAGCATCCCGACGTAGGCGGGGGTGCTGGAGCGAGCCCTGTTAGTGGAGATCTTTCTCGTCGAGCAGCCATCAGCAGTGAGACCCACCACAGGACGACACAGAGTGGAGTCTTCTACGACCGGCAGTCGACAGATGTCGCAGGGGTCCAAGCGGACCAGGCCGTCAGGTGGGCGACCTCAGGATATAGGTTCGGCTGTGTGGGGCACACGACACAGAGCCAACCTTACGAGGATCAGACAGTGCTATGCATGCGGCTGGCAGGGCACATCGCTCATGACTATCCGACCCGCCATGTAGACGAGCAACAGACAGTGGAGGTACCTCCCAGGCAGAGGTATAGGTTCGACCGTGGTAGTCCACAGGGAGCATGCGGATGAGGCAGAGGAGCTGGTCGGGCAGTGGGTTGTGGATGACACTTCGAGGATCTACCACCACCACCCCCAGGAGGTCCACCCCGACCACAGGGAGCTGGCGGGCAGAGGCAGACTCAGCTCCAGGCAGCAGAGGCTTACGACCACGACGCGCCTAAGATGATTCAAGGTACTATCTGTGTCTACTCCACCCTTGCTGTAGTTATTATAGACACAGGTGCGATTCATTATTTTATTGCCGCTGCCCTTGTTCGGAGCTCGGAGATTCTGATGGAGCCGTTGGCTCGATCCTTATGGATCGAGACTCCTACGAGAGCAGACTCGATGATTACACACTGGTGCCGAAAGTTTGAGATTACTCTAGGAGGCAAGATCTTCGGCTGGGATCTTCTTGTAGCAGCGTCAAGGCCTTACGATGTTATCTTGGGTATGGACTGGTTATCTATAGTCCATACTCAGATCGACTGTATTTGGTGCAAGGTGCGGTGTGTCCGCACAAATGGGACCAGGTTCACCTTCACCGACGAGAAGGGAACCTTCATAGCACAGTATGGACTTATGTATAGGAGAGGGCATCTGATCACACATCAGTTGGCTAGTATCATCCTCGGAGTAGTTCATGTGCGGAGTCCGAGTTTCCCTGTTGTGGTGGATCAGTATGCTGACGTTTTCCCTGACGACGTTCCAGGATTACCTCCTCGCAGGGAGGTAACATAGAAATGTACCCCAGGACATCACCGATATCTACTCCAGTATATCGGATGGCTCCCACTGAGCTTTGTGAGCTGTGGGTACAGTTGGAGGACTTATAGGGGAAAGGTTTCATCCGACCCAGTGTGTCACCCTGGGCTTCTCCGATTCCGTTCGCCAAGAAGGCGGATGGGATCTTGCGACTATGTGTCGACTACCGTCACCTGAACCAGGTGACCGTGAGGAACAAGTATCCACTTCTGAGGATTTACGACCTCTTTGATCAGCTCAAGGGAGCACGTTGGTTCTTGAAGATAGACCTCAGGTCAGGATATCATCAGTTCTGAGTTCAGGACGAGGATGTGCAGATGACAGCCTTCAGGTGTCAGTACAAACACTATGAGTTCTTGTTCATGCCCTTCGGTGTGACCAATGCTCCAGCAATGTTCATGCGTCTCATGAACATGATCTTCCAGCCCTACCTCAATCATTTTGTCTTAGTCTTCATTGATGACATACTGATTTACTCGACCACCAAGGGGGAGCATGCCTACCACTTACGGGTTGTACTGGATACACTCTGAGAGCACCACCTTTATGGTAAGCCCTTGAAGTGCTAGTTCTGGATTTGAGAGGTTCACTTCTTGGGTCATGTCATCTCAGAGGCGGGAGTTGCAGTGGATCCCGCGAAGGTCGAGGCAGTACTTGCTTGGGAGCCACCCAGGAGCGTGACGGAGGTGCAGAGTTTCCTAGGTCTGGCTGGGTACTATTGGAGATTTGTGCCAGACTTCTCCAGAGTTGCAGCACCACTTCAAGCCTTGATGAATAAGGGGAAACCCTTCGTGTAGTTAGACAGATGTCAGTAGAGCTTCCAGAAGCTGAGGCATAGATTGACCAGTGCACCCATCTTGAGGCTACTGGAGGAGGGCGTAGGGTATGTAGTTTACTGCGATGCATCAGGAACTGGACTCAGGTGTGTCCTGATTTAGGAGCGAGCAATGATCGCTTACGGTTCACGACATTTGAGGTAGCATGAGCAGAACTACAATACCCATGACCTGGAGTTATCAGTAGTGGTCTTCACCCTGAAGATTTGGCAGAACTATCTCATGGGCGAGCACTTTATAGTCTACTCTGACCACCAGAGTCTCAGGTACATTTTCTCGCAGAAGAACCTGAACCTGAGACAACAACGATGGCTCGAGTTCCTCTAGGATTATGAATTTGGGATTGTCTATACTCTTGGTAAGGGGAACGTTGTGGCTAATGATCTCAGTAGAAGATCAGGAATTCAGCTACTTGGAGAGGCAACAGAGCAGTTAGCCACTTTGCATATATCCTTGATGGATAGATATAAGGAAGTCTATCTTCAATCCCTCACAGTCACTCCTTCACTACTTTAGCGGGTCAGAGAGGCATAGCGTGGGGACGTTGACTGTGAGGCGCGACGTGCTGAGATATCCTCTGGGCTAGCACTCGATGGATTTTCTGAAGGCAGGGAGCACGTCATCCTCTTCCAGGGACGTACCATGGTACAAATTTCACTGTAGGAGGAGGTTTTGAGGGAGTTCTACACTTCCCCTTTAGAAGTACATCTAGGAGTAGCAAAGATGTATCAGGACCTCAGACGACAGCACTGGTGGCCGGGTATGAAGAAGGCTGTGGCAGAGTTCGTTTCTCGGTGCCTCACTTGTCAGCAAGTGAAGGCAGAGCACCAGGTACCTGCAGGATTGGTACAACCCTTAGAGGTTCCAGAGTGGAAGTGGGATGGGATATCCATGGATTTCATGATGGGACTCCCATGTACTTCCAGAGGACACGACACCATCTGGGTGATCATAGACTGACTCACCAAGTCGGCCCACTTCCTACTTATCAGAGAGCAGGGCTCAGTAGAGAGCTTGGGACAGCTCTATGTTCAGGAGATCGTACGGCTTCATAGTGTGCCATCGTGTATCATCTCTAATCGAGACGCTTGCTTTACTTCCCGGCTTTGGAAGGGGTTGCAGGAGGCTTTTGGGATGTAGCTACTTCTAAGCATTTCCTTTCACCCTCAGAAGGATGGACAGACAGAGAGGACCATTCAGACACTCGAGGACATGCTCTGTGCATGTGTCCTTGACTTTGGTCACAACTGAGAGGATCACCTACCCATGGTGGAGTTTACGTACAACAACAGCTACCACTCCACCATCGGGATGACACCATACGAGGCACTGTACGACTGACCTTGCAGATCACCTCTGTGTTGGACTGACCCTGGGGATTCAACACTCGTAGGACCAGAGATGGTTCAGGCTACGACGAAGAATGTGCAGATCATCCAGGAGCAGATGAGGACTACACAGAGCAGACAAAATTCCTATCCTGATAAGAGGTAGAGACCACTGGAGTTTGAGGATGGCGACTACATTTTCTTATGGGTCTCACCTCGGCGTGGGTTGCAGATATTTGGCTGTTGAGACAAGTTATCTCTGCGCTTAATCGGACCTTTTCAGGTCCTCAGCAGAGTAGGCGAGGTGGCTTACCGCCTGGCCCTTCCACCTCAGATGCACTAGGTGCACGACGTCTTCCTTGTATCTCAGCTGAGGAGATATGTGCACGACCTGACGCATATCATCAACCACGGGGGGCTGGACATCAATGACGAGGCGACTTTTGCGGAGTTCCCGATGGAGATCGAGGATCAAAAGGAGTGGGTACTACGTGGGTGGTCGATTCCTCTTGTGCACATTCATTGGCAGCACAGGAACCTCCAAAAGAGCGCATGGGAGCGGGGGGCTCAGATGCGTGCTCAGTACCACCATTTGTTTCCCTAGTTTATGTTGTAGCTTTACGGGGATGCAAAGCCCTGAGGTGGGAGTAATGTAATGACCCGAAAATTTCAAGTATTTTTTTTTAAAAAATACTTTGGAATTTTACGAGTCTGTGGCTTCTGACGGCACTTGATTCTGAGGCCCGGTGTGCCCAGAATCAATTTTCGAAGTTTAGCTCGGGTACGTTCAGCGAACGAACGAGCGGGTTTTTCTATCTTTTGAACCGGTGCCCGGAATTAAAATCCGAGGGCACTGATGAACTCACAATGCTGGTAATTGCTTAACATGATCCTTACCATAGTTGCGTTCTCAATGGAGGAGAAGATAATTTTTGGGGGTTTATTTAAGAAGTAAATAAAAATGGTCGGAACAATTTTTATTTTATAAGGTGGTTATTCCCTCCCATGGGTAGTTAAGGGTGGGTCCCACAACCACTTAACTACCCAAGTGTGGATTTTAGAGAGGTGGGGCCCACACGAGTCCCACCATTTAATTTCCTCTAATATCATTAAGAACCCCCTCAATAAATTGGCAACCCCCCCCATTTAATTGCCAACACATCTAATTAATGGGGACCTTCCCTCTCCCTTCCTTTAAATCAATGGTCAACACGTTATTAAATGTGGTGATTTAATTCTGGGAGTTTCTTTGCATGTGTAATTAAATAATAGGAGGAACCTATTATTTAATTTGGAGAAGATATTTCGTTGTGCGGGAGAGATTAGGAGAGCTTTGGAGCTTTTGGAAGAACGTCGGTCTCCAACAAAGAACGCTGGCCTCTGACGAAGAACAACGAAGAATGCCAGTTCCTCAAAGAACAACGATGCACCACCAATCCTATTCTCTGCGATAATATAGGAGACTCCGCTTCCTCCTCGGCACACTCCGATGATGCCCAAGAACCCTTTCCCTACGATGCCGTCTACCACGATGCCGACGTTCGTCTTCATTTATTGAGGTAGGGGATTTGGTTTATATATTTCATCATGTGAATTATACCCTCGGCATGATGTATACTTGCTGGGAGATGTTTTGAACCACTAACGCGGTGGATGCGGACTAACGAACAAGTCCGAAATCACCACTATTTTGTTCTTGATGCGCGGAATACTTGGTGATGATGAAGCGGGACTGAAATGGCGATTGGAGGCCTTCGCAGTGATGTACGGGTCCCGAGGCGACCGCAGGGGAAAACGAGAGCAAAATCGGACCACCAGAATGACTTCGGTGGCCCGCGGAAGTCACTGGCGGCCGGAGGTGGCGGTGCCCCGACGCGCCGCTGGCAGGAGCCTGCCGCGGCTGAAGCCGTGGCAGCAAGGGTTGGATCCCGCGACCGTGCGGGATCCAGGGGAGCAGCGGCGCCACCCTGGCGCCGCTTCCTCGGAAAGCGGGGGCCGCGCCCCATGCTTGTCTCGCTGGCCAAGCCAGCGTGCCCCCTGGCCGGGCTGGACCCAGACCCGAGTCGGGTCGACCCAGTTCGGGCCGACCTGGGGGGGGGGGGGTTGGGCCAGGTCGGACCGGACCCAGACCCCCACTTCGGACCGTTTTCGGCCTTTTGCCCATAACTTGAGCTACGGACCTTCGATCAACGTACCATCAGTTGTGTAGGAATCCTTGGACCGAGATGGTCGTTTTGGTATATTACACTCGAGGTTTCGGCAAAGTTTGGGTATGGCCGGGATGGTTCGAACTCGAAACCAACCGGGCCCTTGGAGCGGAAACGCTTATAACTCTTAGACCGGGCGTCCGTTTGACGTGCCGTCAACTACATTGAATTCAACTTGATGAGACAGTCTTTTTGGATTACTTCGCTTGAGTTTTGGATGCAGCTGGAGTATGGTTGGGTTGGTTTTAGCTTAAAAACCAACTGTGCCCTTGGGACGGAAAAACCAATAACTCTCAGACCGGGCGTCCGATTGACGCACCGTCTGTCGCGTTGGGTTTCTTTTGATGAGATGGAACTTTGGGATACATCAACTTTGGACTTCGAGATAGTTTATGTATTGAAACTCTTTGGCTCGAGGAGAGGACCCTCCCGGAATCGGGCATGTAGTGTGCGGGAACCCTAGAGCTGGCTGCGACTGCATCGACTACTGTACTGGAATCCTCCGTGGGTTCGACAACAACGACTACCATACTGGGATCCTCCGTGGGTTCGATGGAGATGACTACTGTACTTGTATCCTGTGTGGGTCCGGTAGAGTAACTAGTCTTGTATCCTGTGTGGGTCCAACAGATTAGCTGGAATTGTATCCTATGTGGGTCCAATAGCTTAGATGAATTAGTGGCTACATCTGACCATATCTATCTCTATAAGAAAGATATATTCCTGTGTGATATGAGTCTTGATTTCAATCATTATCATCAATGTGATTGTCTTGTTTTTGTGTGGACTGGGTTGTGCTTGGGCTCGAGAGTTGGAGATGAACTGTAACTGATGACTTAGGTATATGTATGGGAATATACCTAAGTAGAGTTGTTGATACTTTTTGATTGTATATTTCCTTTTTGGTTTATCCTTCATGGATTCTGAGAGAACTTAGGGGGTCTCAGGGTCCCTACTGAGTATCGTATACTCTCCCCTGCATGGGCAATGCCCGCACTACGTTGTGTTGGATGCAGACAACAGACAACACTGATCGAGGTGGAGGCTTTTGGAGCTGGACGGTACCCGAAGGTGGACCACTTGGAGGGACGTACACGGAGCGGACGACTGGACTCGAGGAGCCAAGGAGACTATCTGTACCCACCCTTCAAGTGGGATTTCCAGAGGACGACTCAGTGTTGCTGTTTTAATTACTGCTGTTGTACTTTCCTTTCAGTTGTACTGTACTTTCAGTTGGGTTTGTATACTGACCCATTTATTTTTAGCACTTACCTTGTACTCAGTTTACTTGGTTCTTACTTCACTTGCGTACTCTGTTGTGTTTTTGTTTACTTTATAAACGGCAATGCCTTCCCTTTTATTGGGATTTATGCCTTTGGTGCTAGTCACCAGCCCCTGGCCTATGGAAGGGGGGCTTGGGGTAGTCATGGCACGGGCCCTGTGGACGGGTCATGACAATGAAGATCGGTATCTGTATTGTTATCCACACAAGCCCTCAATTTAGAAAGAAATCTAAACCTTTGTCTTCCAAATTCAGAAGCCCATGATTAGCACGATCGGAGTCTGCACAAAGAAATTCTGAACAAGTTGTTCACACCTGGACAAGTTGTTCATGACATCCGCACGAATCTGTGAGACTTTTAAGAGTATCTCTCTCTATAAATCACTTCACAATGTTGGATAACTTCAAAAACTTTGATCATATCTCAATTTTCTCAACTTCATTGTACTACTTTTCTTGTTAAAATGAATTCTTATTTATAGGAAAAACTTCTCAACGATCGACTCCACTCCAACGGTCATATTTTCCTTAAATTTCAGAGGGACCTAAACACGTGTCAAATAGACAACAGTTAGTTTATAACAGATTGTACGACATCGTTTCATGTATAAGAAACGATGTTATGTTTAAGATAAATGTTAAGTATAAGAAAACTTAGAATTTGATAATATTAGAATGATACATTAAACAACTCTAACATTATCAAGAAAATGAATTCTTAAGAAAACACAAATCAAATTGAGAAAAATATTATTACTATTTCTGAGTACCGGTATCATAAAGTCGGTATGGCATTTTTACCAGTATCAATATCATGAAAAATGGTATTATAATAATGAAAACAGTACTAAAAAATTGGTATCACAACTTCAACGATATCACTGAATCAATATGACATAGGCTTAAGTAAAATGGAATGACAAATTTGTAAGTAAAACATAATGAAAAATTTGTAAGTAAAACGGAATGAAAAATTTGTAAGTAAAATGGAATGAAAAATTTATAAGTAAAATGGAATGAAAAATATGTAAGTAAAATAGAATGGAAAATCTGTAATTAAAATGGAATGAAAAATCTATAAGTAAAATGGAATGAAAAATATTTAAGTAAAATGGAATGACAAATCTTTAAGTAAAATGGAATGAAAGATCTATAAGTAAAACGGAATGACAAATCTGTAAGTAAAACAGAATGAAAAATCTGTAAGTAAAACAGAATGAAAAATCTGTAAGTAAAACGGAATGAAAAATCTGTAAGTAAAATAGAATGATAAATATGTAATTAAAATTTAGCTTAAGGAAAAGTGTTTGTGAATTTCAAAACATAAAACCATAAGGAATGGATAATTCATAAGAGAACCATATTGAATCAACAATTTGGTGGATGTTCTAGTCAATTGGACACATCTATAATGTAAACTATAATCTCAAAGGGGGTATTGTATTTGGGAAATATCATTTCGTTTTTCTCAAACTTCATGACTCTCTTCTATGGTGATATGTAAAAGAACACTTTATCTATTGGATATAAGAGGATAACACTCCCTAAGGTTTTTTTACATGGGATTATCCTCCCTCCTTTTTGGATACTAGTAATTACACTACGACCCTAATAGGTTACATCACGATGATGCATTTTGAGTACCACATAGGGCAAGGAAGAGTTATATGTATCATATAACCACTATATGGGATCTCTCCCCTACATGAGGACTTTTATAGTGATGGGTAGTGAGCCTTAAGGGAGAATAACACATGATGAAATGATAAAAATTTGACAATATCATGTTTGGAGGGGTTTCAGGATCTATTAACAGTATTATAGCCAAAATTTTCTAACACGAAGTTAAATATTGTTTTTTTTTGGATTTTTTACACACATGGATACTATAGTGAGACATTGATTTTTCACAGGAGCTAGATTTGATGTTTGGTAAAATGAAGTTCTTATGTTCCCCCAAGATTATAAAAAGAAGGTCATGGAGAATGTTTTTTGAGATATTTATTTAACTAAGAATAGTAAAAGTGTCATTGATTCAGGCATAGAGAAGATCCTGGAAAGATCATTACTTGGAGAAATACATAAGGGAACCTCTCATTATGCTACATAATTTGAGATATGGAATACTCTCGATAAAATTTATGGGAAAATTGTGAATGAAAAGGATATGGAGATATCATCTTAAAAATTTGTTGAAGACTACCCATGTCAAAATGAAATAAAAAGTGAAATAAAAAGAAAATTTTTATGAAGATGAATACACCCAATGACATAAGTGGTATTGATATTAGTGTTAAAACCATTACTAATTTTTTTGATGCTACTTGTACATTGAGAAATTCATATTCTTATTTTTGTAATGAATAAAGGGGAGATTCCATGAAAGAAAATGAAAATACATCTATCCACCAGTCTTGTGTAGTGATCAAGATAAAATCCAATTCCAGTATGATAAGTTGGATCAATAAGTGACCATTAATCAAGTGGGACTAGTATTACTTAAATTTTTTTCCCTTGAAAATAAAAGGACGAAGAGAGTAGAGGTGGAATTTAATGTTGATATAATGAAAATAGGTGCAATGATAAAGGGGAAAATTGATATAAAAAATGATCTTTCATATGAAATAGGAAAATAAATAGACATAGAGAAAGAGATGAAAGAAATAATTCTACCCATGAAGACACAACATGAAGAGAGGATAAAATATAGATAAGAAGTTGGCTCAAGGATAAAGGAAATGGAATCCAAGTTAAAGGATAATAATAGGAAGTTTAAAGAGGTTATGTTAAAGATAAGATCCATAAAAGGAAATGAGATGGTGAAGATCTCTCCCATGATAGCTTCAATAATTAGAGCATGTATGGAAATAATTAGAATATTAATAAAAAAATCTAGAAGAAAATCATCTTAAGGGAAGGTATCTTTGAAATTATAATTTTGTGGAAGATAGGGGCACACCATGATTGTGTATCTAGAATATTAAGGTCTCAAATAAGGAAATATATTTCTATAATATCTCAACTGAGAAGTAACAACAAGAGATATGATTTTTATAATAGATGTTTTATTTTCACCAACTGTACACATATTGATCATGAATGTAGTATTATATAAGATAAAAGTGTTATAATAAAATTTTCCATTCCTATGAAAACATAGAATAAATCATGTATTGAAAGAATTACTATTAATCTAGAAAATAAAATCATTGTGTTGGAGGAAAAAAATGAAGCTCAATGGAAGGTGAATCAGGAACCAATGATGATACACTCACAATAGCCCTCATGGAGAGGAAAGAATAAATTTCAAAATAAAAATAAGGGAATATACTCTAGATATGAGGAAAATGATATAACAATTCAAGAATGTCTTAATATGGACAAATAAGTATGAGGTGATTCAAATGAAAAAAAGGACAATCACGAGGCATACTTTTATGGTATCAAAAATCATAACACAAGAAAAAAGGTGAGGTGAGGTTATGAAAACCCAAGCTAAACATATATTTATTTTACCTTATTTCCATAAGTTAAAAATTAAATCTCATAATAATCTCACATAGCTTAGATAAACTTTTAGTTTAGTGTCTTTGAGGAATAATTATGTAGGCAAATTATTTTATAAACATGTGAAAATATATCTATAATATAACTCTTCTAGACCCCCTTATAGACTTCTCATAAGTTATACATATCTATATAACCCAGGTAAGTTAAACATAATAAAGGGGTGAGCTAAAAATCTCACTAAGGGAAAATTTATCAACATTCCATCATGGGTTAGATCATAAAAAAAAGATAAAACATGAGTTAGGAGAAATTTATTATTAAAAAGCACATAAAACAATAAAATTTTTACATAGATCATGAAAGAAGCACATGTAATCTCAAAAAAAAAAAACATGAGCCATGACATAATAGTGTGAGATAAGAATGTAAACATGGCATAAGGAAATGATATCATAAGATCATGCAATCATAAATATATGGAATTAACATAAACCATGACATCATAAGAATAGGTCAAGGTTCGATCCCAAGACCATCATCATATAGTGAAAAAATTCCCATATTGGATTGGGTTCACTCCCCATTCCCATAAATATAGTAAATAAATCCCCATAGTGGACTAGGATCACTACATATTCACATAAATATAGTATAAAAATTCCTATATTTCATTGGGTTCACTCCCTATTCCCATAAACATTGTGGAAAAAGTCCTATAACAGATTGGGTTCACCCCCCATTCATATAAACATAGTGGACAATGTCCCATAGTGGATTGTGTTCACTCTCCATTCCAATAAACATAGTGTAAAAAGTCCCATAGAAGAAAAGTTTCACTACATAATATTATATATAATATCTCATCATATATAAAGCTTTACCCAATTCATTAGAGGGTTATATAATTTTGGGCCCACTCGTCACATAACATAGTGTACTTAGGCCAACCACTCACCCATACATGGTATCTCATGAGATGAAAAAAAATCACCCAATTAATTCAGGATATATTTAATTCTGGACCCACCCATCACATAATTAAAATAAAAATATGTACATGCATATGTGTTCCACATAAGGAAAAGAAACTATACACAAAGAATAAACATGATAAAACCCAAGAGAAGGAAGTGTGTTTCATAATCTTGTCTCAAATCAAAAACGAAGGATATATCATAAGGATTCCCAAGATAAGAAGGAATTAAATCATTTTTTATGTTTATATTTTAATAAAGACACATTATTCATGAACGTTGGGTTACAATATAGGGAAAATCATGATAATGATTAAGGATAATTAATAATAATAAAATGAACCGCATACATGATGCTTTTCGAAATGATAATTGGATCATTGAAGGAAGGAAATTTATTATTATTTAACTTTATACCAAAATTAAAATAGTATGGTTTTAAATATAATAATTATGGTTTTAAAAAATATTTATGTTGAGAAAAGGTTTTATATAGGTGGAACTTGTCATCAAATAAGAATTCAGAAAGTTCCCTTAAGTCAGGTTTACTTAAAAGTGGGAATTTCAAAGGGAATATAAAACATGTATTAACCGTAATAAAGAAACATATAGTAAACTAGGTATATATATATAAGGAAAATACATATATATTATATATATTAAATATATGATAATAATATAGAGAAAAAGGATAAATATAAAGAGAATGTGTAACCCAAGAGTAACGAGTGTAGTTTTAGAAGACCACTTTTCATGTTTTATAACACCTTTGTTGAAATCACACATTGTAATAAGGATAATTAAACTTTATTTTTAAAAGATGAGAATGTAAATATGAAGGTCACATGATATAACACATAATTAGGCTTCGAATTAAAAAAGAGAACATTTGCGGGAAGGGAAATTATAAACAAGTAGGGAAAATTGTCATTAAAGAGGATGAGAATTATTCTCAACAATGATATAATTTTTGAAATGTAAATTCATTAAGGAATGATATTTGTATCTAAAAAAGTCTTTTTCCCTATAAATGAAGACAAATTTCAATATAAAATCTTAGGGTGGATGAAACCAAGTATTGAAGTTGGAATTTCAAGAAGAAACTTAATAACTCAATGAAGTTGAAATAAATTAAACAAAACCTTTATAACATCATAATATTTTGAATTAAAAATACATGGAAGGTAAACCATGAAATGTATTGGAAAATAAATTTTATTTCATGAAATTTATAAAAAAATTAATCATTTTACAATTCATACACCCCAAAAAGTAAAAGTGTTGAATACAATTCATATCTCAATGAATGAAAATTGAGATATAAAAACCCCTTATAGATTTTGATTTTTTGAATCAAAATCCCTATGAGAGAAATAAAATTGAATAGAATGTTGAATATTATCAAATATATGAGAGTAATTATTCAAAAATATTAAATGGAAGTAGATATGTCATGACCTGACTCACCAATGCCCACCTGACCAGTGATAATCCGTGTGTGACTACCCCAAACCCACATCTAATAGGTCAGGGGCTAGTGACTATCATTGAGTAGGAATATCAAACATATAGAAGGCATTATCCTAAAGTACCTGTATGCATGCACGTATCTCCAAGACCATACAATACTAAAATGTAAAGAGAAACCAATACCAATAATGCATGCATAAAATCTATCCCACAATTAGAGTATGAAAAAGTACTAGAAAAAAAATAAAGGGACAAAATACAAGAACACCAAAAACTAGAAAATAATGTATCAACTGCTCAAAAGGAGGGGTATTTTGTGAAATACAACACCGGTACACACTTTGGTCTATCTATCACAAACTATGCTCCACCTAATCCTGGTCCTCCAAGAACTCTATAAAATGACCTGTCATCTGCATAAGACACGACGTGTGTGGGAAGATCCCATGCATGGGTGAGTATAAAAATACCTAGTAGGACACCCAAAAATTACCAAACCCAAAGAATCAAGAGTAGTCATCTCATCAATACATAGGTATGCCAATCAATATATGAGGCATAATAATAAATAAGAATAACCCAGATATACTCATAACATACTCCAAGTCAAATAGGTCTCAATTGTTTCCAGCCATAGGTTATTTCTTGAGACTTCATGGTAATACTCATTCTAGTAGAACCTAATCCATGAGCCATGTTTTCACCTACGAATCTCTAATGAGAGGTCATTCTACTTATACCCCACCTGAAAGTATGAAGTAAACTAAGAGGAATAATCTAAGATACATAGTTGACCAGACTACACCTCATCAAAAATGACTATATATCAATACATAGATATGGAGACACACCTAGGGATTATGGGGGACACCGCGAACCCAATATGGAATACCCCTCTATGTAGGGGATCGACGCCTATGTAAGTTGGTAACATCGATTTCATAAACCATATATTGGAAAAAATATAGAGGATTCCACCTTGATTCCCATAGAAGGATTCAAAAAATCTACTTAAGACTAATCCCATAGAAGGGTCACAATCTCGTACTAAGGATGTGATGTCGTACAATACCCTCATAGAAATGGACTAAGGGAACATACTCAATCGATACTGGTCCATACTGAAATTGCTCAAGGGAGCACACCCAAGCTCATACCAGAGTTGAAATGTGAAGGATGTGGGCTCTAACCTAACCTTCAAAGAGTATATGTCATGTACTAGGGGTACATGGTGTGTCTTTAAAACCTCTAGTCTACCAGTGTCTCACCATCTCACATATCATGTAAACCTCAAAGTACATGACATGACCTCTATGGGTAATTTAAGAACCCGGATTTTCTTTTCAGGTATGTTTTTCTTTTTCCTGGAGTTTTTGAGAAAAGAGGAGTTTCTGGAAATTTTCTAAGTACACACCATGTACTTTATGAGTGCACGCCATGTACTGCCTTGCTACATGAGGCTGTGTATTATCCACACACATGGTCGTGTGGGGTGATGTGGAGGCCACCTAAAGCGAAGTACAGAAAATTCAAGTACATGCAGTGTACTTCAAGATTACACGCCGTGTAATTTTTTTTTTCATTAAACTCATTGGGGTCATGTCTAATGGGAAGAACCGACTTCTTCTAGGTCTTGTTCATCTGAGAGTGAAGGTATGGCCACAGATCTTCGACGAGCCCCCGAGCCTCTGTCTGTCCTCTAAATTGAACACCGTCAGTTACGTTGGAATCACCTCGGTGAGTTCTCCCTTCTGCTGGAGCCTTATTTCATGATTCCTTTTATTTTCCAAGTTATCTTGGGTTGAAAGTTTTAGAAGTTTTTGTAGATCTTTGACATTATAAGGATATTCAAGATTCAAGGTTCACTTATAGTGATCTCCTAACCCCGAGGTAGGTGTTTTGTTCCTTTTTGTATAAAGTCTTTGAGTTTTATGTGCAAATTTTCCCAATACCCATGAACGGGGTATTGCACGTTTATATTTCTAGACCTATTGTTTCTATGATATGATAGTATTCCTGAGTAGATGATTATTGATTTTTAATAGGGTGAATTGTTGTGATTTGGATGTATTTCCATGCATGTTTTTGTCTGTTTTGACCTTTGGGTCTTTTTTTCCTGTTTGGATACTGTTTACTTTCCAATGCCTAGTATTGTAGGATGGTGTGACTGTTGTTTTGACATGCTGTTATGATATAGAATTCTAGCCAAGTATTTCTTGAGGTTTACTTGGGCCGATACGTAATGCTACACTTGCTTGACTTACACAGGGCCGTGAGAACCTGGTGTATAGACCATAGGAAGAATTGACGTTGAGGGCTTCTCCAGAGTGTCTTTATAATTATACGATGCGAGACCACATGGGGAATTGATGTTGAGTGCTTCCCCAAAGTGTGTGTAGTTCCTCGACATGGTCTATAGAGGGAATTGAGATTGAGTGATTCCCCAGAGAGCCTTTAGTATGATACACGACTATAGGGGGAATTAACAGTGAGTGCTTCCCTAGAGAGTCTATACTTTAGCTGAACCAGAGGGGTGAGACTGTGTGTGCTTCCCAGAGGGTTGCCTATACTTTTTGGGTTGAACCATAGGGGTTAGTCTATGAGTAATACCCAGAGTATTACCTGTTTTGTTTAGCTATTTGCTTAACTACTTCTTGATATTGAAACTGTGGATTGTATTTTTCAGCTGAGTACTTCCTGATTACTACTTTCTGTACTTTTACCTTCCATATATTCACTGACTGTTAGGCACAGATCTTGTGGTGGTTGCCTACTGGGATTCGTCTCACACCCTGTTTGGGCCATGCTTTTGGGCCTAAACAGATTATATTGTTACAGGTATAGACAAGGGAAAGCTCCCTTCTACTTCAGGTACTTGACTTACTGTGGAGCTCGAGAGCATGGGACCAAGCTTAGGCTTGTGATGCTGAGGTGTTTATCTGCTTTCTTTTTCACTTTGGTTTTGTACTGGTTTTATTCAGAATTGTGACTTGTTTGGATATTTTCTTAGAAATGTGTACCATGCATCATTTTATATATATGTGTTCTAGTTGTTTATCATCTCAATCTTCTGCTGTTTACTATTGTTGGATATTTACTGATTCTGTTATTTAATATTTGTTTCTCTTCCGCTGTGTTACTCTACCAACGAGGGAATAGTTTCCCCACTGTCACACCCAAGGCCCTCACTGCTAGTCAGCATCCTCTAGCATTCGGGTAAATGTTCTTGAGGCCATGTGACCAACCAGGTACAGGTCACCTCTGGGTGGCTTCCAGAACCGGGGCGTTACAGGTAAATAGTGTGTTGAGGTTAGGCGACACCCTTCCCATGCCTGTGTACATTATTCCATTCCCATTTACTTGGACATGTCCAAGTACATGAATCTGCTCATGTATTTTGTCCTAGACGTTTTCGAGTACACAGCTCCACCCGTGTACTATTGCTTGGTCGTGTCTAAGTACATGGATTTGTCTATGTACTCTGTATTGGCCGTGTTCATGATCGTGTATCCTCCAAGATACATGGAGAGTCTCTAGGTCATGTTACATGATGTGTGTTAGGGACCACACAGTGTTCCATCCTTATATTTTTTGTGGAAACCCAAGTGCTGCAGCTGGGGCCCCATATAGCATGTATCTTCGGATTACACACTGTGTAATGTGGGTTTTGAAGAAACCCATGGTTCCTTATCTACATACGCTCATGCCACTGTCACCTTCAGATCTACCACTAATCATGCCAAGGGATTGTGGATCTCATCTATACATGCCTTTCCATATCCAAATATCCAATTTCAGATGTCTGATTCGATCAGGAAAACACCACCATCTATTGTGCCATCACCGCACGCCAAATCGGGGAATGTGGAACCTTTGAACCGATATGATCTACCTATGTTCATACTCTCTTGCTACCGATCCTTGATCAAAGGCTAAATCTCAAGTCTTACCCATGGTATTAATCCATTATGCTAAAGAATAGTCACGTAATGATCGAATATTGAGTATTCATCAAATTGCAGACCAAAGAAATTGCACACGATTAATGTGAGAAGGAACAGGGGAGAAATCTGTAAAACACCAAAGAGGAACAAAACTCATCCTCATTTGGGCAGGACTTGGTCTATTTCTATTATAATGATGAAAAAATTAATAATCATATCAACCGTAAAATAAATCAACCATCGATGCGTTAATCAATTCTTATTAGTGGAATTGATCCAAATTCAAAACATGATAATAAAACAAGATGAATCCTTAAAAAACACACATCCTACATCAACTTTGTATTAATAATTTTTAAAAAATGAACCTAAATCATAGTTGTTGGTGAGATCCATGAACTCTATTGGCATATATGATCCTGTTGGTATCAATCTGATTCATCGGTCTATTTTCGTCCGCCAAACGTCTCTCCTCGGTCTCTCTCAAACCACTAAGATTATGCGGATAAACCTGGGATTTTACTATAACTATATATTTAAAGGGGTGGGATAGGTCATGAAAATTATTAAAATAATAAAATAAATAATTTATTTATTTAATCATTAATTAATTAATTTAATCATTTATCCACCCACAATGACGCCCAAGCCTAACACTTGACGCACATAAGGATTTTGTTGCGCCTAGGGTAAAACCCACATTCTAGACTCAATGGTGGTCTCATATTTTAGATCTAAGACTACATTTGGGATTTATTCCACTATTTCAGTAAAACTTCATGTGTGTGATATTAATATATTTAATATTTTTAAAATATCAATTCCGAGTTCACCGTGCCTTGGAATCTCGTGTCATCTCAGCGCCTGGCTCCAAAAATATTGCTAGGAATATTTGAAAGTATTATAAAAAAAAGGATGCTAAATTCTCCCCAACTTAGATATTTTCATCCAAAAAAGAAAAATAATACTAAAAAAGATAGGATACTAAGCTCTTATTTGGGTCTACCACTCCTACAAGCTCTATTGAATGTTTCTTGTGTTGTCAACAAACATGAAACCAAGAGAAACTTATACCCATAAAGGGTATTATTATACTAGTTCTGAAATTCCATTGGTTCTTAAACACCACTTGGAACCATGAAAAGGCAATCCTATCTCTGATGTCTATCTCACCTTGGTCGACATCGTGCAATGAGTCATGCACATATCTCCTCTTCTGTGACATGTGGAATACACCGCACACCCAGTCCAACTACAGTCCTAGGGATAAGCGGTACAACACCTCACCAACCCAACACAGTAACTAGAAAAGGGCCTACAAACACCAAATATAGAATTCCAACCCAACTAAATCTCTGTAACCCATGATTAGGGGAGATCTCTTAGAACAAATGATCTCCTCAATGAAATCCAAATGCCATCGTCATTAGTCCACATAAGACTATGACAACTTTAGGCAGTCTTCATCCACCCCCAGATGAACTGTATCTTTGAAAACCATCACTAGCACTAACTCTAGGCCCATAAGCACTATCTCCCACTAGCTCTGACTAGTACAGTGGTGGCCCTCAAGGTCTCCCATATGTGACCTAAAATGGTTTTACATTGATGATGTACTGGTAACTATTGTGATAAAAACACTCCCCAAAAGGTAGAAAATCCTCCCAAGTATGTCCCAAAAATAACATGGAATATGAAATCATATTCTCTAGAATCTAGACAGTCCACTTTACCCAACCAACTTTCTGAGGTAAAACATCCATGCTCAACCAAAACTGAGTCTCAAAGCCTCAGGAATCCTGTCCCTAATTATGATGTGAAGTGATCATCATGATCTAAAATGATCATTGATAGAATTACATGATTCTAGGATATCTACTAAATGAAAATTAATCTCAAACTACCCATAGATCTTTGATGTTCTCAACCTCTAGATAGGTGACACACTAAGAGTTTTTTTCTAGAAAAATCACTATAACTCCCTTGGTTAACCAACCGATGCCAAGGGATCCCGATACATTCTCACCTCTACTGGATATACTTATAAGAAAAAAACTCCTCAGTATATCCTCTTTTAGTTTGAATAGTGTCATAATCCATCCTTATAATGATGATGTACTAACCACCTTTAGAAAATACATCTTGAATATGTCTAGTGGATATCTGGTCATGAAATACCTCACAATTAACATTCCCGAGTCATGCCTCCCTTGCTTGCTAAAGAAGCGGAGGGGTAACATTGACTTGAGATACAATGAACCATCCTCAACCTCAATAGCCAACTATAGAGGTCAACTACTTCATTACCTCACTCAATCAAAAATGGATGAAAACCTCACTGTGAGTATCTACTAGCACCACCACACTCTTAGGTGGATCCCAAGCTAGAACCGCCTCAACCTTTTCTATGTCCATTATCACTCCCATGTCTAATGATATATATCCCAAGAAGTTTACCTTCCAAATATAGAGTCTATACTTTGATCCATAAAGATGGTACTATCAGAGCATGTCCACAACCGTCCTCAAGTGTCATGCATGCTCCTCTTTAGACATCGAGTACACTAGGATATCATCAAAGGAGACTGCAATGAACTAATACAAGAATAAGGACTTGGTTAAAAATTCTCACAAACACCTTAAGGGCATCTAACATGCTAAAAGGTATCACTAATTACTTAGAGTAACAACAACATATTTAGAAAGGCACCTTCAGTATATTCTCCACTTAAACTTGGAGCTCGTGATAACTTGTCCCGAGGTCAAACTCAGAGAACCACCTTTTCCCTAGCCACTGGCTGAAGAATTAATTGATTATCAGGGGTGGATAATCCTCCTTCAAAGTCTCCTGGTTCAAGTGTTATCAATAAAAACCTAAACCCACCCCTCATCTCCCTCCTCGGTGAACAATACTGGGCTTCCCAGGAAAAAACACTAGGTCTCATGAAGCCCTATCTCTACAGATCCACCAACTTCACCTTTAGCTCTCACAACTCTATGAGGTTATCCTATATGTTGGTTAAAATATCAAACCATACCTAGTGAAATACTAAAAATAAAATAAACTTTCTATGGGTTATTAAGAATGACATATTCTTAGGGAAGGCATCCACAAACTCCTCTAACATCATAGAAAACTAAAATCTCATAGAATTTTCTGCTCCAAGGGTCATACTAGACAACTGATAAAGTGGTTGTATCTACATACACATGATCTCATCTTGATCTATCTAGAATTATTTTTAATAAATAAAGAAAACTCTATCCCACTAACTTAGGTACACTATAACCCCCAATGGTAAAAGTCAACTGAGCATGGGTGGTAGAAAACCAATCCATAATAAGGGAAACATCATAGGTTCTCATTGTTTCTAAATAAGGATTATACATGAGTCTCTCTATCTTCTTAGAGTTAAGTCACACTACTGATATAATGGTGTGATCACTAATTCTCTTTACAGGAGCCTCCAATACAAGGGTTGATCCTAAAGGCTCCACTGGTATCGCTCGGTCTTGAATAGGGTATTTGTCTAGGGAAAATGTGGCTTATGAATATATGTTAAAACTAAAAATGGAGTAGTAAAGACACATGTCACACCTCAAACCAAACTCTAAGATTCTGGTCACAAGATCCTATTACATGAAGTTACCATTTACCTTACCTTCCTGTTCACAACAACCATGGATCACTTCAAAAACTTAGCCCAACAAAATGAAATCAAACACACAAGTTAAAGGAACCCATACACCACACCTCAACAATATACTATTTGGATGACACTGGATCACTTGCACAGGTTTGGATTGTGTCAAAAGAATGTGTCTTTGTGGGGGAAGTGTCCCTCTTCCTTGTGTGTTTGAAGTCACTCCAAACATAACCAACATAGGGATCTGCCAAATTCACCTAGTCTCAAATAAAATATGTGTCAAGGAAAGAGTGACTCGAACCTATTCTTATCAAAATAGTATCTAAGGTAGAAAATACATATATTATACATTGAATAAATCCTGGTGCCTTTGGTTAAAAAACCTCCAGCACCCACAACTGCCGATGTCACTAACCACCACCCCTAAGCTTAGAATAGACCACATAGGGGTGGTGGTGGTGGAAAAAAATCAAAGTAACATCCACCTACTACTAATATCCTATATCCTATTCCATGTATACCAAATTTAAGACCTACCTTATCCAATCATTTCCTTTACCTCTATGGTTCATCAACCATCACTCTTACCGTAGCATTATGGGTAGGACAATCTTATGCGAGATGTATGTGTCCATCACAAGCATAGAAACACCACTTACTTGGAATACCGAGCTATCCCCGAGGTCCTCATGAATGAGGAGACCTCCTATTTCATGACCCACATCACATTTCTACTATTGGTGGGTTCTGATGACCTTGGATACCAAGTGATAACTGACATGGAATCTCACGATATGTGTTTGATCCCTGCGTATCATCACTCAATACTAGTAGATCCACCCATGGATTCAACCACTTAAACCACCAGTGGAGGGTATATATACTGATCATTGGGTGAGAGCACCACCTAATGTCCACCCAGAATGAAAACTGACTCATTACTAGGCCATGAAATGTAGGCCTCATCATCCATCAGGACATACACTCAACTCTAATAAAGAAACTTAATTGGCTATTGTCATGGAAACATCCTGAAATAAGATAAGAAGTATCATGATAAATGAGTATATCTAGAGATCTGAGTCAAGAAGGACATGGAAACCACAACCCTCTCCTATATGATGCATGTTCCAATGTTTTCCCTATAACTAATGCCTATATGTATTAAGTTAAAAAGAAGGTTATCAAAGTCCTGATGAATGGATACATCAGTTTCCACACCAACAATGGATTCCCTAGCCTGAAATATGAACTTGAAGCACTTTAACACTATTTTTATAAATCTAGAACCAATCACTCTGCTAGAAAAAACTCCAAACTCAGACCCTATGATGGAACCAAATTTGATACCGCTGTTTCATGACCCAAACCACCGAGGCCTTCTTGGATAAAGATAATCTGAGTGTGACTACACCAAGCCTATATCCAATAGGTCAGGGGATAGTGACTAGCACCAAGTATGCATATCACACACATGGGAGGCTTTAGCATAAAGTACCTATATGCACGCAAATATCTCCAAGCCCATACAATGATGAAATGTAAAGAAAAAATGATACTAATAATGGATTAATAAAATATATCCCACAATTAAAGTATGAAAAAGTAATGTAATGTAATAAAGGGTCCAAATACAAGCCCAACCAAAAATAGAAAATAAATTCTGACCTACTCAAAAGGAGGGGACTACTATCAAATAAAAAACTAGTATACACCTCAATATGTATAGCCCAAAATATGATATACTTAATATTAGTACTCTAAGTACTTTGTAAAATGATCCTTCTTCTATATAATACTTGAAATGTGCGGGAAAGGCCCATGCATGGGTGAGTATAACAATATCTTGTAGGAAACCCTAAAATAACAAAAAAAAGCATTAAGAGTAGTCATATTATCAATAACTGGTATGTTGATAAAGATATGAGGCATAATTATAAACAAGAATAACCTAGATACAATCATAATAGACTCCATGTCAAATAGGTATCAACAACTTCCAACCACAGGTTACTGCTCAAGGATTCAAGGTAACACTCATTCTGGGAGAACCTACTTCACGAGCCATCTTGTCACCGATGATTCTATACTGAGAGGTTATGCTCGCCCATCCTCACATGAAAGTATAAATAAATTTAGAGGACTCATACAAGATACACACTTGATCAGACAACAACTCATCAGAAAAGATCAGATATCGATACACAGATAGGAGGTCACACCCATGGATCATGGGGGCATTGCAAACCCAATATAGAATAACCCTCTAAGTAGAGGATAAAAACTTATGTAATTTAGTCCCAATGATTCTATGAAACCTACCTAGGAAAAAATGTATAGGATTCCATCCTGATCCCCATTGATGGATTCACAAACTCTACCTAAGACTAAGCCCATAGAGGGGTCATAATTCTGTATTGAGGAAATGATTTCGCACAATACCCTCATAGAAATGGACCAAGGGAACACACTCAACTAATAATATTCTATATTGAAACTTATTAATGGAACACACCAAAGATCATACCAGATCTTAACTGAGAAGGATTAGGGATCCAACCTGACCTTCAAAGAGTACACATCATGTACTAGGGGTACACGATGTGTCTTTCCAACCTAGGGTCTACCCATGTCTTTCCATGTCACATGACATGTAAACCTCAAAGTACATGGCTGTAATCTCTAGGTACACAACATTTAGAGGTAATTCGACACCCTTACCATGCCATCCACCTATAGTTGTGTACTTCGGTCTGTGCCCATGTACTTGGTTGTATCCGATTACATGACTCTTCCCATGTACTCTAGACTGGTCGTGTCTATGCCCATTTATCCTTTGGGATACATGGTGAGTTTCCAGGTCAGGTTACACAACATGTGGTAGGGTCCACATGGCATGTCAACCTTATCATTTCCACATGAATCCTGGCACTAAATCTAGGGCCCCACATGGCGTGTATCTTCAAATTACATGCCGTGTAATGTAGGTTTTGTAGAAACTCACAGTTCCCTCTTTGTGAATGCCCACGATGTTGTAAATTTAGGATCCACTATCAATATTTCTTGGGGATTGTAGATCTCATCTAGATGAGACTTTTCATCCCCAAATATCTGATTCTGTCCATCCAATTCAATCGTGAAAACACTAATGTCACCCGTACCATCTCCACACGTCAAATCGGGGAAGGAAGAACCTCCAAACCAGTCCAATATACATTTTTTTATCTTTTACTATCATAGATCCTTGATTGTATCCTTTATCACAATATATACCCATGGTATCGATATGTTGTGCTGAAGAATGGCCACAAAATGATCTAATATTGGGCATTTTTTGAACTATGGGAAAAAGAAATTGCCTTCTATGAATGTGTGAAGGAACGAGGGAGAAATCCATAAAAAAAGTGAAATTAACCTTGGCCATGTTTGGGTTGGCCTCAATCCATTATTGTTAGAATGATGAATGAATTAACCAACAAATAATTATACAAGCCATAAAATAAATCAATCATTGATGAGTGAATCAATTCTTGTTAATATAATTGATCCACGTTCAATATGAGATAATAAAATGGGATGAATACACAAAACATAAATGTCTTACCTCAAGTTTGGATCAATTTATGATGAATAAAGATCATGCTTCATAGTAATTGGTGTGATCCATAGCCTCTGTTGGTGTAGATGATCCATGTGGTATCGATCCAATGCTTTGATTCGTTATTGTTCTCCAAACATATCTCTACAGACTCTCTCAAATCTCCAAGGTTATGCAGCTAACCTCAGGATTTGGCCATAATAGTTCATTTAAAGGGGTGGTCTAGGTCATGGTGATCATTAAAACAATTAAATAAATAACTTATTTATTTAATCATTTATCCCCCCATGATGGCGCCCAAGATGAAAACCCGACACACATAAGGATTATGTCATTCCTAGGGTAAATCCCACATTCTATAATCAATAGTAGTCTTAGATTTCTGATCTGAGACTTTATTTGGGAGTTATTCCACTATTTGATAAAAACTATGCGCTCATGATATTAATATATTTAATATTTCACCGTTAAGTGTTCTTAATCATATTTAGTATATTTTTAGAGGGTGATTCCTTAGAAAAAGTGGCCAAGGACCTTTTTTTGAAAAAGTAAAGGATTAAAAGAGTCTGAAAAAAGGAAGTTAAAAAAATCTATTTTAAAAACACGATGAAAATAAAATGGTAAATCATCTAACCAAGTGAGGTCATTAGTAACTCCCTTGTTGGAAATCTCGTACACCACATAATTCACCTCCTGATAGGAATGAGTGATAATATAGTTTTTGTTGGAGAGAAAGTCAAAAAACATCATCCATTGTGTTGTGAGTCTCCATGGAATATGAATCATACCATTTATGATGACTTGAATAATGGTAGTGGCATCACTTTCAATCCATAAGTTGAACCATGATTTTTTCTTCACAAAGGTTACAAAAGTTATAACACTGCACATTTTAGATTCAAGGGAAGACTTAATTCCACATGAATAATAGGAGAACCCATGCACCTTCTAGTTGTGATCTCAGAAGACAACAACACATACCAAGGGACCTAGATTCCCTTTTGAGACACCATCTGCATTAATTTTAATCCATCATGGAAGAGGATTCTTCCAAAAGACATCAAGAGTACTGGTCGGAGGCTTGAAGTTTCCATAAATACCAAATATATTTAGTATAGTGAATTTGTGGATGAAGTTATGGTATTGTGAAATTTTTAGTGACTTTACATCCTTTATAGATTAATAATTTTCATAAGTGTTGAATGAAGATAAAGGGGAGTTTTTTTTATTCCAAAATACATGTGTCATGGGAGTGGTTGAGGAAGGAATGGTCAGTTTAGAGTGAATTCGGGACAAAATGTCCCAAAAATCCATCTAAGGGATTGGATTCGTGAAGGTAACAACCTTCATTAATGGCTGAATCTCTCGAAGTTCCATGTCACACATAGGACAAAAAGTAACCTTTGCACAACATCAATTTTGAGCCACAGATCCCCCTTTCTCACAGAGGGTTGACGATATCCTCTATGCAGCATCATTCAGACTTACTAAGCCCCATACACTCGTGAAGCTCATAACACTTCATAAAAGGATCTAGCCTTCGTGTAATCCATTCCCTATAAATACCTACTTAAGTATGAATTTATAGAAATGTGTGAGACCTTTCAACTTCTAAGGGATTCTTTGAGTTCGTGATACTCTTGAGCTTTGCAAGTGAAAGAGAAAATGGACCCCCAAGGTATCCATCCTTTATAAAACTTCCTACCTTTGGTTTTTTAGAACCTAAACCCAAAGTGATTATTTATTTAATAAAGTCCCATTACCTTCATGGAAGAAGAAATACCCTTAAGACACTTGGGGTTTTGCGAGGCACCCAGCCTTCATGAATCCCACCCCATGGGAACCAGAACTTTACCTCAAGGCTGGGTCACTCTGTTTCGTGAAGAATAATCCTTTAAGAAACCCATGGCCTCCATGAATCCCCTGATATTCATGATATAATCCTATTTGAGGCCCTAATATTTTAAAAGTACCTCTTCTGGGCCTCTCCATGGAACATCCTTTTAGCTGACACCCTTTCATGAAAGTCAAGTGCCCAGGGCCCCCATACCAAATCAGGACTGGTTCAGCCACACCCTAGATGCCTGTGTTACTGCTACCACCCACTCCTATGTCCTCTCACTTCACTTAAAGTGTGTCCTAGAACTTCATTCTACCTATTTCTTCTGAGCATAGGTACCCTAATTCCTGGCACTTCTAAGAATAGACACCCTAATGTCGGGCCTCCTGATGGCCACTCCTCCATGGCAGTGCCAACACCATGTCGCACCCAGAGGCGCATGAATGGTGGTCACATAAGCCCTAGAGGTGTAATATTAGATGGAAACTACGCACCTATCTTGGTTTATGGTCTTTATTCTAGATCTTCCTCTTTTCTTGACACATTCCTCCTTGAAGAGTGATCCCTTCAACATTTGAGCTATATAACATAAAATTTCCCAACTCCACATTCTAATCCTATGATGAAGGACTAGAATATACCCAATACATGACATAAAACTAACAATACTATAGATGAAGGATATAACCATGGGGATTAACCAATGGTTTTAAAAAACTAATGGTATAGCTTATCTTATCCCAATGGTTTGTCCAAACCATTGGGATAGGCTATTTATAAGAAGCCCATCTCAACAGTTTTAAAAAACCATTGGAATAGGTATTCCCCAAATACACACTTGGGAACCCCTCCCCTCCTCCGACATCTGGATCTATTCCTGATCCCTAGTAGTAGTGGTGCTCCTGTGTCTTTCCAGTTAGACAAGTGACAATCTCCTTTGTTGATTTTATTTCATTCTTGTTCAATATCAAATCAGCATGTTCCAAATATTTCAGGTATCCATTTTTTTGGTTCAACACTCCCATGTATTTCCATGATAGATTCTTATTTTTGTGGGATTTTAATTTATTTTTATAATGTGGTTTGATTTAGGCTTTCTTATATTCAATTTATGTACGTTTGGATTAGTTTAGACTAGTTTGGTTCAGTTTTGATTTGTTATGTTCAATTTTGGATTGGTTCATTATTGTTTGTTCTAATTCATTTTGGTTCCAATTAGTTTAGTAAAATCTATATATTTTTATTTTAAATTCATACAGCTAAAACATTATTAGGTATGGAACATCCCCTTTTGGCATGAAATCATCAACAAAATTACTACCTAAATGTTTAATTTTTTACTAGTTATGAATGGATTATGATTCAACATTCATATTTATTAGTATTTGATATATTTAACCTAATGTGTGATCTCAAGTAATGAATTTTATTGACTTATATCATGATGTGTTTAGGTGGGTAGCTTTAATACCTTTTATATGTTTAACTAATATAATTATTCTTATTGATTGTTTAAGATTTTAATGATTTTATATGAAATTATTATCTTGATATAATTTTTTTTAGGATTTATGAGTTTTCATATTTAATTGTTATTTAAAAATATAAAATGAAATTTTTTATTTTCTATGATTTTTAGTGATTTTGAAGAGAAATGATCTTTTTATGAAAAATGATATTGACAAAAGCTGATCATAGAGGGTGTAATTTTTTACTTATAGATTGATATGGTATGAGTTTTATATCTCTGGTATGGTTGTTTGTCTGGAGAAAATAAATTATTCAAGTAGCTTATTTTCTAACAAATATACAAAAACATTTTCAAAATAAGACACGTAGAGAGTATTTTGTAGGCCATTTAACTAGAAAATGTATTTTTATATCAACAGTTTCCTAGTGAAACAATGATAAGATCGAATAACAGGAGGAAGTATAAATGTGTTTTAGTTTTTTTTAAAAACCTAAACGAAACTAATAGGTAAAAATAGTGCAACAGACAAGTTCCTATGTTGAAAATAGATAACAACTATGAAAAGAACACAATAAAATAGTTTGGATAAAATAAGAGAGATTTATTAATGCTAATAGTGAACAATTAATGAGTTGGGGGAGAGAATATTTATATATACTAGTGAAAATATTTCATTAAATGCAACAATATTTATAATGGTAGTGTATTCGTGATTTATAGGTGATGTAACCTCATATTCACCCAACTAATTAATTTATAAATAAAATAGAAATCATGATCTAACATAACCATTAATAGTACTCTGTAATACCACCTCACTTTATTGTAAATAAATACTCATCACATAACTTATCACTCAAACTGTAATATAAAACCACACTGACTAGAGTCGACCCAAACTACATTGAACTAAACCAAACTAAACAAATGGAACCCAAAAATACATGAATGGAAATAATTTAGACCGACCCAATCCAAACTAAAATAATTAGAAATTACCCAAATAAACCTAACTCGAATGGGATGAAATGGATCAAAATTAACTCTTAACCAAATAGAACCAATTTTACTTGAAATGACCTAACATAAACAAAAAAATGGAACCAAAACAAACTAAACAAAAGAAAAATGTATTGTGAAGTCCAAATTCAACACTAAATAAACTAAATTTAAAGGAATTGATCAAAAACTAAGAAAAATAAATTGTACCAAACTGGCCTATAAGTAGTAATATTTTATACATGAATTCATTAAATAAGAGTAACATTAGTTAAAAAGTGAATAGAATAAGAGAAAAAAACCACAATTATAAACACAATTTTGTGTAGTATTATGCATAGTTATTAATCATTGGTATAATTTAATTCAATATCATGATTTTATATTTATAGTATTTTATATATATATATATAACATTTTTTTGTCTTTTATATTTTGATTCTTATATAGACTAGTGGGTTAATTATGGTTTCATATAAAGAAAAAAATTCCTGTTTCCTTAAATATATTTTCAAATAAACTTAAATATTATTTAATTAGTTTTATGAAATGAAATATAACATTTTTTTACACAATGGATAAAAGTTGGATGCATGAAACCGATCAGATCTCAAGAAATTTTCAAAACAAGTTGGAGATCTTTTTAGATTTTTCATTTGACAATGATTCATATAGTGGTGACATATACTGCCCATGTTATAATTGTGTTGGAAGACCTTGGTTTATCCATGAATAATTTAGCTACCATATAAACAAATATGGTTTTCAATCAAACTACTATGTGTGGTATCATAATGAGGGAGAAAATGCAATCTCAAAATACTCATGATCCAAATGAGAGAACTAGATTGGAGAATTTGTTAGAGGTCTGGTTTCTATTTATTCTTCATCATGAAAAGGAAAGGATGTAGACCCAAGAATACTTGAATATGATCATACATGATGTATCTAATGAAAATTATGACGTTGAAAGGGTAAAAAATTGAATGATGCTTCCTTGACTCTAGTATATCGGTAAAGTGGTAAAATGAAAAAGCTTGAATTTTTAATTCGATTGTTTCATGGTAAAAATATGTATGGGATTTATAACACTACCATCAATTGAATTCTTAAATTTTTGAAGGAATTAATTATAGATGATTCAGATATTTCCTCAAACCATTATATGGCATGGAAGTTAGTTGAGGAACTTGTATTTTTAAAAAACAAAATTCATGCTTGCTTGAAATATTGTAGCTTATTCTGGTAGGAAACTGCTGAACAGAATGATTATAAAAAATGTGGCACATCCCAATGGAAGCTAAAAACTGGCGAAAAACCATCTTGTGTTCCATAAAAAGTAATGTGGTACATTCCATTGATCACTATAATCCACAATATTTTCATGTCTAATAAAATATCAATAAAAATGAAATGGAATGATATCGAGAGAAAGGAGAATAATGATGAGTTGGTTCAACCTATAGATGGATTTAAATGGAATAAATTTGATGCTCAATATCTTGATTTCACAACTAATGTGTGTAATGTAAGGTTGGGTCTTTCATGTGATGGTTTTAATCTGTTTGGCCAGATGATTACTTCACACAACACATGGATAGTTTTCATACACATTTACAACCTTCATCCATGTATGTGTATGAAAAACCATTTCACTTTCATGAGTATACTCATATATAGACCTTATAATAATAGAAATGATATATATATATACCTACAACCTTTTATAAAAGAGTTGGAACATCTTTGGAATGTGGGTGTGTGCAAATACGATGCATGTTTAAAAGATATATTTAAGATGCATGTTGTGCTTATGTGGATAATAAATGATTTTTATACTTATAAAATGATGTATGGATGGAGAATGTAGGAAAAAATATCATGTACTATTTGTATAAAGAGTACATGATCCATAAGACTTAAATATCATCATAGTTTTAGTTTTATGGTACATTAACGATTATTTCCAATGGACCATTCATATAGGAATAATCATTGAATATTTGACAATAGCATAGAGAATGAAAATCCACCTTAGTTTATGTCTGGAACTGATGTGCTTAATGAATTGAAACATTTTAGTTTTTCATTCAGGAAGGTTTAGATGAAATCTATAAAGAGGAAGAATGTTTCCACTGAAACAAGTTATAATTGGAAGACGAGAAGTATTTTCTTTGATTTTCCTTATTGGTAAACCAATTTGTTACATTATTGCTTAGAAGTAATGCACATTTAAAATAATATATATGAAATGTTGATTTAAAATTTTTTAAATGTCAAGGGAAAGAAAAAATATGATTTATGATCTCGACATGACTTGGTGGATTGTGGAATCAGACCTGAATTACATCTTGTGTGTATTAGTGAAAATAAATGCAAAGTTTAGTGTGCTTCTTATGTGATGAAACCTATAGAAAAAACCAATTTTTGGAAGTACTAGAAACTATTAAATTTCCTTATGGATATTCAAGTAACATATTCAAATGGGTCAACAGAAGAGAGTTTAAGATGAAATATTTGAAGACTCATGATTATCACATCTTTCTGTATGAGTTGATTCCAATAGTAATCTACCATCTTCCATCCAATAACATATGAGTGTTAGTTATTCGGTTGTTCCATTTTTATAGTGATATTTGTGATAAAAAGTTTCTAATAATTTCTTGAAAAAATATTGGCAGAAGAACTGTTAATTTTGCGCGAGTTAGAGAAAATATTTCCTCCATCATTTTCACATGCATGCTTCATCTAACTATCCATTTTCCAACTGAAATACTTCTCAGAGTATATGTTAATTTTCATTGGATGTATCCAACTAAAATAAATATGTACACATTGAATTATTATGTCCAAAACATGAATCATCCTGAAGGTTCTATCTTGAAAGGTTACTTGGATTAAGAATGTATGGATTTATGTTCAATTTATTTGTATGATCTAACTACAAGACAAAACAAACCAATGAGAAATGAAGAAGAAAAGTATGAGAAAATTGAACCCAGTTTTCCATCACTTCCCCAAATAGGGGGAATTCCTAGATCATATACATTGACCGCATTAATCCCGGAAGAGTGGGGTATGAAACATCACACAATTTTGTTTAACTATGATTTTTTCAATGACTTCATTAAGTAAGTAAATTAAACATGTATATATTATCTCATCTTATATAATTTTACATATCAGTTAAACTATTTGTTTATTTTTTTGAAAGGGAACATAAAAAATGATAAATAGAAATCATTATTCTTTATCTTTGAGAATGAGAGAGAATTTTCATGGCAAAAAGTTTTATGCTTGGTTGAAATTGAAGGTAGAAATATTACTATAATAAATTAATAAAATCAATATTTATTTAAGTTTAATATTCATTTACATTTCAGGTATTGAGTTTGCCTACTAATTCTGTATTTGAGGAAATAAGATCATTGGATTTTGGTCCTAATTTCATGGTTCATGAATGAAAATATATTATGACCAATGGGTACAAATTTATTATCACTGAATGAACAATTAACATGAGAACACAAAATGATAGTTTTATAGTAACTTCCACAATAGACTATTGTTCTAGTGAATCAGATAGTAGAAAATGATTTTAAAATATATCTTATTATAGAGTCATAGAGAAAATATTAATATTGGATTATTACTATCATGGTTGAGTCACTATGATGAAATAAAATTGGTTTGATTTGATGACGAGGCAAGACACATTTTTTGATGATTTTGGATTTTTAGTTATTGAAATGACTCACACTCTTGCTACCGATGAACCATATTTATTGGAATCAATGGGAAAACAAGTTTTTTATGTGAAAGATCATCTTCAACCTGAATTTGGGGTCATTATTGAAGTAATCCCAAGAAATATTTTTGATGATGGTTATGATGGAATTGACACCACCCCTACTCCCATTGGCCCTGATTTATTTATTACTTATGATAAGTACAATAGTTCAATTTTCAGAGTTAATTGTGAACCTAAAGTTATGGTGGGAAATATATAGAATCATCAATTCATGTTCTCAGTTATTTTGTTTTTTCTCAACTTGGGTAGTTAAGGTTGGTACTATTCAAATTGCTTTACTATTGATTAGAAATATTTTGTATCCGACTTGACCTTCATGTTCATTTTCAATATTTATTATTTTCAACTTTATTTGAGTTGAATTATCTAATATTGAATTGAACTGTATTCAAACCTACCAAACTAAACAAAACTAAAACAATTAAATTGGAACAAAAAACAAGATGAATTGAATTGGACATATTAAACTAATTAATATGAAAATCAAAACCAATGAAAATAATGACCTAAGAAAAAAAATAGTAAAATGACTAAACCCAAAATATGAACCAAATGACCTAAGAAAAATAAAAATAGAAAAATGACCTAATCAATTTAAAAAATGAACCAAATGACCTAAAACAAATAAAAATGGACAAATTACCTAATAAATTAACCAAAATAAACCAAATTACCTGAATTATATCAAATTAAAAATAGAATAAAACTATATCATACCCATTCTAAACAATCTCATTTGAATGTATTGATTTTTCTATGACATGTATTATGTTTTCATATACATACCACTAAATATAAAATGATTTTATTATATCATTAGGTATCCTGTATTTGGTTGACAATTGGTATTCCTTAATTAAGTCATGTCTCATCTTATTATTTTTTCTCTTACACATTAGTTATAGATTTATAATTAATTCCATATTTATTTTCAAATGAAGGAAATGAAAAACATTGGGGAGATATAAAGAAAAAGGTTGACTGATAATAATCTCCGAATGAGAGAGATGGGTGTCCCTCCATTGGTGCCCGATGTGAGTATTTTATTTCAAATATATATATATATATATATCAATAACATATAATGTCACATGATTAAATTTGTTTTTAACTTTTAATTAGTTACCATCACCTAGGAAAAAGTTATTCTCCAACTAGCCTAGTGGTTCTAGTGTTCAAGACGATGATATGAGGGTGGTGGTGGTACTAGAGCTATATGCTCCACTCGATGTACCCAATCATACCCCATCCCTCCTACTTCCATACCACCTACCAAACCTTCTGATCTCATGGTGTTGTTAGAGAGACCTGAGATATTGTAGGCCACTCATGTTTTCACCACCATTTTCATCTGAGCCTCCTCGCCTATCTTTTCCTTAATCGAATATGATTCCTACTCCTTATCCATATTATGCATTTGCATGGACATCTATACTATATAATTTTCCTTCTACTTCCTTCTCCCTAAACTTCTACATTCTTGCTTCTTTAACTTTTTCTCCGACACATTTTGTGTCTCTAGAGGATATATTAGGACCCACTCCATCTATACAAGTTAATATTCCTTCAGAGCCTAGGGATCCAACATCACCCACTCATCATCTAGCCTTAGGTATATTTATATAACCCTAGTGATTTTTTACCATAATTTATTTTCATTATATGATGTATTGATATCATATTTGTTTCTTTCTTTAACAGATGAATCTTATGATAAGTGGCTTGGGTGTACATGCATGCATGTGGTGTGGAACTGCCACACATAGCTCATGGTGTAGTACAAATAGGACAACCAAATTATTGAAAAAATAGGTCAATAATATAGAATTTTTATGGAGACGCTTTCCAAATACTCTGACATCATTCCCATCCGGACACTCTCCTAGAAACACTTTCCAAATGAAGTAAAGGACAATTCATGAGTGTAGATATAGGTAAAAAAATTCATTTTATTTAATGTTATATTATAATTGTATTTATATGAATTAATATTTTGATTCTATCATCGTTTTAATTTTCCCGATGGTGAGGTTGTGAGGACAACATGACTCATGGAATTGGGTGAGATATGGAGATCCTAAAAACATTCTATAGTGGCTGGTGTGTTAGACTTGGTATGGATTTATAGCCCATGATTATCATGAATTAATATCTAGTAGAATATTATTAGGAAATTATTACTCATTGGACAGGTACCGAGTTCAAGGTATTAATCAAATTTAAGGGTTTTGAATGAAAATTACCATGATATTCAATAATAATTTATTTTGTATTATTGAAAGTTATTTTTTTAGGAAGCCTTAGAAAAAATAAAAAAGGATTCTATGAAATACGTCCACACATTGGGGTGGACTATAATGCCAGATCATGGTAGGAAGTAGGTACAACACTCATTTAATATTATAAGAGAATTTTATTTCTAAACAATTTTCATTATTGAAACTGCAATTCACATTTCCTTTTCCAAAATTTTCTTTGTAATTCTATCTCTATAGCCAATTAATGATTTTATACACACTTATTATTATCACATAGACTTACATGAATATGTATTATGTAAAAGTAACATGGAAAATGGATTTATGTTCCTTGGTTATAGAATAAATGTTACAAAGATGCTTTATTTATCCTCTAGGTTCCCTAGTTAAAAATTCTACTACTATTAATGTAAGTGGTTAAAATGAAATAATATCACTCAATACTTCCCGAGAATCCTACCATGGCTCCAAAATCACAATGAGGAATATTTATACTAATTTTAAAAATCACCAACCTCCCACTAATTTTTGTTTCTATCATGTATATATTAACCCAACTTGATAAATTCTTGAATGACTTATATATTCTTTGAAATTAGAATCATCCTTGAAACTCCTTTGAATAGGTCATTAACTTCCTATGATCACTTGTGTAGTGGTTTGTTAGAATGATTCTTTTTAAGTCAACATGTTGTGTTATCTTACTATTTATTGGATCAGTTTTCCTTATTCGCTCGAGCATTGAAAATTTAGTGTTGATCAATTTATCAAATATAATCCAATCCACATGCTCTTAGGGATGTGATCATGTTATCTACTTTATGTTATTCATCCTCAAATGAAAAATATTTTTGTCGACTGATTGTACAATTTAAGGGTTTTATGTACCATTTAATTACATTTTCACCTCCTCATAGAATTATATTCATATAATTACAGTGAATAATATCTCAATATTAAATTATAGAAGATACTTTTAATGTAACATTAATGTTTAATAATTTTTAAACCTATACACAAATAAGCATGTTTAAAACTCATTTGAATCTCGATTTAATCCCATTTATTATTTTTATTTAAATCAAAATATGTCTCAAGATAATCTTCTATGTTATAACATCTATATATCACATACTCAACATCCCCATATTTACCAAAAAAAATTAAACTCTTCCATGTAATCATATAGAACATGCATGCATGATATTTCAAATTGGAAAACCCTTTTATGTTTTGAATATTCCAACGAAATTAATTTTTATTTTAGTCCACATATTCATGGAAAACATGCACTAAAACCTATCAAGTGGCATGGTGGTCCCCATGAACATCTATGGTTTTGGAATAATAATTGGACTAAATAACCATCTCTCATTTTTTAATGACGCTGAAGTCTAACCTAATCCTAATATCAGTATTGTTAAAATTTTCTCAAGTTCCTTTTTATCATTCCTCTTGATATTAAACATATTTCAAATAATTATATTTTTTTGTCATTTTATCTAATTGTATAGTAATCTACACTACATGGAAATCTAAGATATAATGAATTGTTTTAAAATATTAATAGATGTCAGAATAACACTATTAGATAGGTTAAATGACTCATTATATAATTATGTCCTCCTACCAAAGCACATATAATTTGGAAAATAACATGATATAAGCTTAGGGGTCACTAGAACCACAATTCTAATTCTATTACTAAATATATATTTTTTACACATAATATGAATTACAACCAACTTCATGAATAAAACCATTTTTTCCATCTATGGTATACCAAATTCACATACATGATATTTTCACTTGAAGGAGGTGTAAGATAAATCCATCAAATGTGATATTTTTGTCACTATAATTCATCTACCATATGTTTTTCTTTTAATCTTTATTTAGAATTAATATCCAGTTGATTTTAGTTATGAAACTAATTATTAATAATATATTTTTAATTATGGTTTTCTAACATTGAATGTAATTAAATATGGAGGTTTTGAATATTAAAGGATGAGTACCTTGAGAAAAATTGTTTTCCTCGAGCAGAAAGAAAAAATATGGAAGCATGGTGAACGAACCAACACATTAACAAATTATAAGTTTTACTTTGTTGATTTTAAATTTTCATATCTATTTTGTAACTTAATGATCCATTTAAATTTGTAACAATGTTATTTAGAGGCCCTTGATGAGAAGGAATATAACAAATTTGGGCCAAATGATTACTTACATCAGGTTTAAGGAGATGATCACCATGGAAGAGTACGCTGTCATCCAGGGAAGAGTATTGTCCCAATGAGATATTGTCCCACTTCAGGTGCCAGTTCTGATAGTGGTAAGTTAGAAAAATATAATGCATTGGTAGCATGGGATCAAGTCTAGGAATAAAAGGAAAAAATATGGTCATATAGAAGCATGAATGGAATCAAAGGTCCGATGACAAATTCATGAAATTTATAGAATTTTTATGTCTATCACTTTCACTAGATATAACCATAGATTGTGATGCATATATGTTGATGATGCCTACATTATATAGTACATCATAAATTGGTTCTAGTGGTGGTTGGGAATATTAAGTTCCTAGTAATGGTGATGGTGAGGAAGAGGGTGAAGAAGTGGGTGAGGAAGATAATGATAGAGACGATAGTGATGGTGATGGGAGAAAAATTTATACTTTACATTCTTGATTGATTTTTATGATATTTGATGTTTGATGATTTGTTATGAATGAATATATGTGATGTTTTTATGTGTTTTATCACTGTTTAAATGAATCAAATGATTTTCTTTTTTATCATTATTTGTGTATTGGTTTGTGTCGATTTGAGGATGTTTTGTTGGTTTCATTGTAGAACCTATTTTTTTGGAGGTTCTATTTTAATTGTTTATAGGTTCTATTTTTTGAGGATGTTATTTTGGTTGAATTGTAGGTTTAGTTTTTTTGGAGGTTCTTTTTTCATTGGTTTATAGATCTATGATTTCCTATTAGTTGCATTGTAGGTTATTTTTCCTGTGTTATCAACTGGTTGTAGGTTTTGTGGGCAGGGTAAGGCTGTTGTTGGCTTGAAAATTGTGGGTGGGGGTCTATACCAATGGTTTTAAAACTGTTGGTATAGCCTTAAACCAATAGTTCATAGTAATATGTTGGTATAGAGGTATCCCAACGATTTAAAACCATTAGCATAGACACATAACAATGGTTTGAACCATTGGTATAGACCTATACCAATAGTTATGAAGTGTTGGGATTCCTCTATACTAATGGTTTACTATAAACCATTGGTTAAAATGAAATTTGGATTACCCTATACCAACGGTTCACTGAGAAATATTGGTATAGGCCTTTCCCAACAACCTTCTAACCAACAGTTTGGAGAACTGTTGGTATAGGCTATACCGATGATTATCCAGCCTATACCAATAGTTTTGAACCGTTGGTATAACCTTCAATTCCAGTAGTGTGTAGCCTTACCCTATGTGATAAACAAAGGATTCCCCTTGTACAAATGACATAGGATGACCCTGCACCTACTACCATATGTAATGAACATATGATGACTCATGTATGGCTCACATGAGATGAAATTTCACATCTGGAAGCTTCCACGTGTAAGCCCCACAGTATATCCCAAGACTTATCCTCATGCGAAGGGTAGATTCTACGCGTAATCACCGCACCATCCCAAATAGACACTCCTTCTGTGACATGAGCATCCTAATCACATGATGTTAAACTATATGGAACAATCCTTTCATGAAATCTTAAACTACGACATCAAACTGCATGGGTTTTGATCCCTATATGTTAAATAGGGTATGCAGGATGCCTCCCTGAGGCTCAATCCTGACATCTATAAACCGAGTGTGAAATCATCCCTCCTTGGGACACACCTCCATGATCCACCTTAGTAGGGCATCCTGATCAACCATCTAGGTGTGAAATCACCCCTCCTAGGGAAAAAACTCCATGATCCTCCTCAATAGGGCATTCTAATCCACTATCTAGGTGTGAAATCATCCCTACCAAGGACATAACCTCAGAATCTTCCTTAATAAGGCATCCCAATCCATCAAAATGGTGTGAAATCATCCCTCCTAGGGACACACCTCCATGATCCGCCTCAATAGGGTGTCCCTATCAACCATCCATGTATGAAATAATCCCTCCTAAGGATATAACTCTATGATCTACCTCAAAAGGGAGTTCTGATCCACCATCTAGGTGTGAAATCATCACACCTAGGGACACACCCTATGAATCCTCCTCAATTGGGAATCCTGATCCATCAAACTGGTGTGTAATCATACCTCCTAGGGACACACCTCCATGATCTGCCTCAATAGGGTATCCGGATCAAACATCCATGTGTGTAATCATCTCTCCTAGGGACACACCTCTATGATACATCTCAATAGGGCATTCTGATTTTCCATCTAGGTGCGAAATAATCCATACTAAGGACACACCCTATGGATCTGGATCAATAGGACACCCTAAACCATCAACATGGTGTGAAATCATCTATCCTAGGGATAAACCTCCATGATATGCCTGAATAGGGAATCCTGATCAATCATACAGGTTTGAAATCATTCTTCCTAGGTACACACCTCCATAATTTTCCTCAATTGGGCATTCTAATCCACCATCAAAGTGTGAAATCATATCTTATAGGGACATACCCTCTGGATCCACCTCAATAGGGTGTCCCGATCCATCAACCTGGTGTGAAATCATCCCTCCTAGGGACATAACCTTTGGATCCACCTCAATAGGTAATCCCAATCAATCATCATGGTGTAAAATCATCCCTCCTAGGGACACCCCTTCATGATTTTCCTCAATAGGGCATTCTGATCAACCATCGAGGTGTGAAATAATCCCTTCTAGGGACACACCTCCATCGATCTGCCTCAATAGGGCATCCTGATCTATCAACTAGGTTTGAAATCTTCCCTCTTAGGGAAAAATCCTATGGATCCACCTCAATAGGGAATCCTGATCCATCATCCTGGTGTAAAATCATCCCTCCTAGGGACACTGTTGAAATAGTGGGTGCCCTAGACCCAACTATATAGTACTTTTGATTACCATATCATGTGTATAGTTAGTTATATATGATGCTATCTTACCATTATAATGTAAAATTTTCTACGTCCACTATTATAATGGAAATGCCCAAAGATTAATTATTGTATCAAAAGGTTATAGCAGATCCCAGGCTATAATGAGAACCTTGAGATACTATGAAGTTAATATTAAATGTATGTTCTATAGTCTAGATACATATTACTGGCTGGAAAAAGTATATGTTTGACTATTAGGTTCTGGGGGCTCAAAAGTATTGAGACTTATTCTCATAAAGTTCTCACTTGGTGATCTCGGGTAGTGAGATCATGAGGATAGACCCGCCAATAGGAACACCACATGTTTTGAGTGTCATTGGTTGTTTGTATCTGTGGACATGTGTATTGGTCTCCTAACTCGAGACCATTACCAATGTGTATCAGTTTATTACATACTTTGATGAAAGGCAAAAACCATGGTATTGAAATCGTGGAGAGGTCGCTTATGTTGGGTGCGTCGTTGGTGGTATGACATTGGATGAATGGTCAAGAAAGGATTTGTCACTTCCAAGTTTAGGAAGTTGTATATTTCAGGCCTGGTTGATCAGGATGGTGCTGACTTTATAAGTATTTGGCCAAAGTAGTACAAAGGTAAATCCATCCGGATAGATCAACAAATAATAAATCAAGAAAAGGACGATGAAACAAGTATGCATCCTGCTTTATGAGATATTTAATGACAAAGAGATTATAGTACATAGTTAGTGTTCGTAGGATGGTTGTCATTGCTATGACAATCCTTATCTCTTTAGGGGCCATGATGGGTTACTAGAATCCACTCTTGTTCAGTGGATTTTATTCACTGCTATCGAGATAAGGACTTAGAGGGTCACACACAATAGCGTATTCAAGAATCCACACCATTCAGTTAAATAGGTATATAAACATAGTGGGCCCCGCCATGGGGTCCGACCGTTGTTCATTTTTTCAATCACTAAAATAATTAAATAAATTCATTAATATTCATGTTATGAATATTTGGGATTGAATTTATTTAATGTATTTACAAGTTTAGTAAATACGAGAAAAATATTAATCAAACGAATATTATTTTAATATTCAAGGTTCGTTTAATATTAAGAGGGACAATGAGTCAAGTTAAATGGCTCAGATTTTATCACATAATATATTTTATATTTATTACAAGTATGTGATAAAATAATAAATAATATTGATGCATTTTAGATCATCAAAATTATTTATTTAATGGATGTTGAAATAAACAGGGGCTGGGGAACCCAACCGGGTATTTTGCAACTCCACTATATATATAGGAGGTGGATCTCTCTTATGTTGCACAATTCACTATTCATTCATTCCATGGAATGAAATCCATAGAATCTCTCTCCTCCCGCTCTCTAGAGAGAGAAGCTCTTGATTCAAGAATCTCAGATCAAGAAATCTATCAAGCATCGAAGACATCTCGAGGCAGTGATCATCGAGACGTCGAAAGCGTCATCGGATCTCTGCGCTAGCACTCCAAATTTAATGATGAATGCTCCTGTGGGTTTTTGAAGTGCGTGTGGATGATATAGAGGGTTCCTACTTTGGATCCTTCAATCAAAAATCACCATCGATGAGTTGCATTCGAACGTGGATTCAGATTTGAAACGGGTACATTTTCATTTTTATTTGGTGATCCTTATAATTTACATGAGATCCTCAGAAATCTCCAGGGCTTGAATCATCGGCGTCAACAAGTCCCGTCAATCCTCCAACGAAAATTTTAAAATCCCCAGCCTATCGGCTTCTGCTACGGCCCCCAGAACCTATCAGTGGTATCAGAGTGATCGCACAGATTTTTTTGAGCCTAGAAAATTAAAATTGAATTAACATTAAGTAGAGGGTTCAAAACCGGTCCCATTGGTTCAAACCACGCATCGATTCGATATTGAATGGTCAAGATATGGCCATTTTAAATTTTCAGATTGGATCGAATTTTCATTTTTGACCATAGGTATTAAGTTTTATTCATTCCAAAGAACTGATCAAGTTTAGATCAATTCATTGGATATAATTAAAATTGTGCAAATTATAAATTTTTAGAATTTAGTAATTTTTATAATATTTTATTTATTATAATAATAATATAATAAAAATAATAAATTATTATTTTAGTATAATAATTTTTTTATTATTAAATTTAAAGGCTATTTGAGTAGCCTTTGGAAATTAATATGTGGAATTTGGGAGGAGGAGACTTTTAAATAATTTAAAGGAATGGAAGACCTTGACTCAAAATAAAAAACAGGGAGTGAGAAAAACTTCAAAAGAAGTATTAAAATTAAAATTAAAAAAAAAAATCTGGGGAAGGGGCTAGATTTGTGGGTCAAGCAAGGAAGAGAAAAAAAAACAAAATTGAAAAGGGGGTCCGATGGACCCCCTATCTTCTTGGCATGCCGCACACCTGACATCGACGCCCTCCCCTACGGCATCCCGAAGTCCACCGCTGGTTCCCGTTGGAGCCGGCCTTCTCCTCAAGCCCTGCGCCACCCAGTAGGTCTGACTGACCCGGTGCCCTAGCCCCGCATGCAGACTACCACTAAACCAGACAACCACCCACCAGCCTTCTGTGCCTCCTCCCTATGCTCTCTAATAGAAAACGAGGCTAGACACCCCCGACATCGGCTCATCTTCCTCCACGTGACTCTACCCCGGTTGCCGCTGCCTGACCTAGCCTAGGCCTCCAGTTCCTGTCGACTCCTTCCCCGCACGACGCACATCGCCTGGTATACAGCAGACCGCGGTTCTACTGCAGGCCACCATCGACTCCTCAAGCATCTCACGCTGGCGAGCTATCCCGCCACTGTGCACCAGGCACCAGCCACAGCGGACCTCCTCCATAGTATCACGCCTTTGGTCCTGGTCACCGATCTCCTCCAAGAAGATCCCATTCTACCTAGCCAGTCTCCATGGCTCCTGGCTCGATCCGGTGCTGGAGACGCCGCATGCCTTACCTGGCCAGCACGCAGCATGCGCGGTCAAAGTCAGGGAGGTACCTTCTTTTTATCTGAAAGTATTTATACAGAGAAAATTTGGCCTTGAAATGGTTCGGGCGGACCTTCCTAACCCATAATGGGTTTGGGTGGATCGGTCCAGCCTAGTTTGGCCCTTGCATGGTCTACTAGGGTCCTGCGTGGGTTTGGCCCGACCCACACAAGCCATGAAATGATGTTTCAGGGACCGACCATTTAAATTAATCAAGATTAATTAAATTAATTAATTTAATTTTAGTTTTTAAACTAAATTAATTAAAATTAATTTTGGTTAATTATTTTAATACCTGAAGATATAAATTAATTTAATTTTGGCATAAAAAATTAAATTAATTAGCGGACCGATAATTAATTAAATTATTTGAAATTATTAATTCATTTAATTTAATTAAATAAACCCTCATACTTATTTAATGAATTTTAATTTTATCGTGCATCATTTACCTGTATACTGGTCTTGAGCACCAACCCTTGCATGTTGCATTTTATTTAATTAATTATTTTATTTGCATGTGATGATTGTAATTAATTAAATAGACCGCCTGCACATCGTCTTTATTTTTTGGTTAAAATGTATAAGGGCCTGAACGCCCAATTTTTACCTGATTTACATTTATACCCAAGTTTCCCTCACCTGCTCGCGAGTAATTTTGTGCTTCAGATGAGGGCAGTGAATGACGCACACCCTGCCAAGATGAGGTAGTGCACGTTGATCCAAATGGTTCAAGATGACACGTGGATCCTTCCAAGACAAAACAGTACTCTGAGATGTGACTTGTAACCCGCCAAGACGAGGCAATGCTTCAGAAGAAAAGAAAACATATGAGACGAGGAAAAAAATCATTATGAGTCAAGGTTCGACTCAGGTATAATGACCTTAGGTCATTTAGATGCTCAAGACCATCCAGGTAGTAGTTTACCTTTATGCATTTATTTATTATTTTATGCATTTTAGAACAGCAGGAAAATACATAAAATAATAGATAATAAAATGCATAAGGAAGCGGCGTATATTTTTCTATTAAAGTTCAATTGTGAGTGCAACAACATAGATGAAAAAGTTTAATATAAATAGATTACATTCATTGAGAGAAACCAAGAAAATCTTCAACGTAATATTAAGTCATTACAACCTTCTATCATTAAAGTTTGAACAAAACCGGGTGTTCGAGGTGTCAGTCATTCCATAGATGAGGGTGCCTCTTACTACTGATGAGTTATTATTTGGGTAGTGGGTTGACTTAACTAAAATTTCAGAAAATAAATAGCCATATCCATCTTGTTGTAATTTTAGAGGCAAGAGTTGAGTAAATTATATTATGATTTTAGAAGTTGGAACTTCACTCAACAGATCAAGGAACCACGAGTTAATGCGGTTGGACAGTAAAAATCCTACCTTGGACCCTCTGAGTAGTGGTGTAGCCATTGATTGTAGAATATAAGGGAGTTTCAGGGATCCTTGCCACTAGAATACTCAAGAGTATTCCAATTCTAGTACAAAGGGTTCATAGAATTTGAAAAATTAGTTGGAGACATTTAATGATTAAATTAATCAGTAATGTCACATTTGGTAATCAATATTAAAAGTACAATATTCTAAAATTTATTTTGTAGAGAATGTATGGAAATACCACAATAAAAATGCGATAAATATTAGAAAAATTTTATGTCTAAACTAATCATGAATTTCCAAAGTGTAGTATAGTCACTCACACACATTACTACTATATCGGAAATTCAAGGTGGTTGTGTTCCAACCTGTTAAGCCACCTCAACAAGTGAGGGTGTAAAACTGCTTATAGGAGACTCATGAAACAAGCATATGATTGTTCTATCATAATGATATCATCAAAGTCTGATGTTATTTGTGGTCTCTACATCACAACATGGATGAAATTACATGAAGTCTCATCTTCAAAAAGTTTTTGAGGAGAAAGCGAAGCAATATTTAAATGTGATGGTCACACTCGGTTTGTGTAAAGTTAAAGATAGTTCAAAATCTTTCATGTCATCCCATTCTTATACCTTTTACACCCAGTTACTCTACTTTTGTTTAAGGATAAAGACGAATGATATAGATTAATACTTTTATTAAATTTAAGGTAGCATTCTCCAAGAAATAAGAATATTAAAGATAACACCATCTTTTATTCTTATGGAGAATAAATTGAATGACAAGGCGAAAAGACCTATGGAAAGTTATGAAAAAGGCACCTTCATCATGTCTTTGAAAGAAAATTGGTTGGTTATTTAATAGGAGGTTATTTTCATCACATAATGAAATAACTTTTTGGAAGTTTAAAAACACAATGAACTAAAATACAAGAAGCAAGTACCCACTTCTCATTCAGTTTATATTCATCAAATAAAAGTATTGTTTTCTTGCATAATTCTTGGGTATTAAAATAAAATATGATTTTCACATATATGTATTGAGATACAGTAACCAAGTAAGTAGAGAAATATTACTAGGAGTAAGGTGTCTTCTCCAAGAAGCTAAGAAAGGGTGATTTCTAGGTCTGTGATGAGATACACATAACTTCAAATTGCCAAGTAATTTACTCAAACTGAACAAGTTGTTGAGTATAACCAAAAAAATTTATCTCATGTTCCCATTTTGACATGATGAGGCATTATTCCTTGTTTTGGAATGAATGTTGTTTGTGGTAACATACTCAACAAATAGTTCACTGCTACTTGAATCAAAGGAAATACATGATGAATATAAAATGTAAGACCTACCCAGTTGTGGCAATATAGTTCTTTGTCAAGTAAAACTAAAAGTGGATGTCAAGCATATACCCAGTATGGTATTTAGGCTCGGAATAACTAAACAACTTTGGTATTATTGAAATCCTTAGTTTAGACAAAGAAACCTTTAGAGATAAAGGTATTCCACAAAGCTTTCGGGATTAGTTCAACAAGAAAGTGTGAACTATTCCAAAGGAAAGATAGAGGTAAAGATAATTCATAAAATTCCTTTAATATATTAAGGAATGTAATAGTGAAGTATATGTATGGTCATAAGATATGATTTTATTCAGATCGGCATGCCGAAGAATATCATGACTATGCAATCATCGATCATGATAATGTAGCGTGGAGTAATTCCTAAACGCATGTTACCTTATCTATATCACGGCATTTATGTTCATAAGGAGGATTAATGAAGAGTATTACATGTTAAAATTGATCAACAAAATGTAGCATGGATAAATTTCTAAATGCACATTTTATACATCAAAGTTATGATGTAAGTTATATCAATGTTGCAATTTGCAGAAACTTCCATTATATTTCATGACATGCTTTGTAAATAATGGCATAAACCCATAACCAATATGTCAACTAAAATGAAAAATGGATATCATACAAGTAATAGTATGATGAAAATCCATTATGTCATAGATCATGTGTTAGGATGCAAAGATTTTGTTAAGATATAAACAAAAATGCATCAAGCTAAACACATGATGCATCCAAGTAATTATCCTAATAGTTTCTTAGGATATTACATAAATCCCTAAGATAGAAAAGATGTAGTCAAGTATTAGAATAAATTTCTATATAAGGGTGCACATATCTATTAGAGATAGTGGGAGATGAATTGACTTGGACTTAGTCAATTCTCTAGATGCACAAACGGTTGTCATAGGAACAAGTTTCACAAGTTCATGTAGAAGAGACATGTTCCAGAGAGACATACTGTGTAGGAAGGATGAAACCATGGTGATGGTTTTATATTCACCACGGTCAGTGGTAAATTATTCATTAATAATAATAAATCCTATAAGTAAGCCGTATATGGAAATTAAATAAGATTGAAAAGACAATTTAAAATGGATTCCATGTATCAAATTTCAAAGGGGCTTATAAAATTGAATACTGTGGTGAGTATTCAAATGAAATGATACATGGATGGTACAAGCCTGGTACCAATAAGGCTTAGTTGGTTATACCACTTTGGTATGATTAAATCCATTATAATTTTACTTGTCATAGATAACTTCTAAGATCATTATATTGGTAATTTCTTGTCATGATCATCTTTTGTGGAAGGTGTCTATATGATGCAACCAGAAAGGGATGATGACACCATCAAATGCCAATGAAGGTTACAAGTTACTGAAATCCAGCTCTGGATTAAAGTAAGCAACAAGATCTTAGAGCATTAATTATAAATGAATCTTTGCCCTGTGTCTACCAAAGGTTAGTGGGAGAGCTAAAGTTTTCCAAGTGAAATATGTTTGAAAACATATGGAAAACAGATCTTGGTCTTACAGTTAGATAAGACCAGGTTAAAATAAATTATCCAGTGATTGACTTAAAGTAGAAACCTAAATTCTAGGAAATTGGATCTATCTAGGTAGATATATAGGTTTCTTGGTCCTATTCAATCGTACATAAAGTGAAATTGTATTGAAAAATACAAGTTTGAAAAATTCAAGAGATGAATTGTTGCCTATGTCACATGGCTTAATCTCTCCAAGTTAACATGTTTAGAACATGGGAAGAGATTAAAATTGTGAGTTGAGTTCCATACGCTTCAGCGATGGATCAATAAAATATGCCATATTATGTACGATAACTGATATTTCGAGGATATACTTTATAGTAGGCAGATATCAATTATATCCACAAGAACTGCAAGTGAAGCAGTTAGAACTATCATCTTGTACTGCGGAATGTACAAATGATATGTAACTGGTATATAGAGAAGAAGGTATACTAGTTATGGTGGGATACAAACTATTAATCCTTAGATCAACTTGATCTAGTATCGTAGTTAGGAAAAGGTGATGAGTGAGTCAATATCATAAAATTTAGTGGTATCCATACCTACAAATACCGAGTATGTTGTAGCTTCTAAGGCAGATAAGAAGCAGTTATCTATCGCAACAATTTGTTCCGATTCTTGGATTCGCACCTAGGGAGAAAAGTATTATTGTAATGTAAATTATGATATTCTTAATATCCAAGTAGTCAAGTTATTCCAATAGACATAAGTGATATACTTAGAGATACCTTATCTTAAGAAGTGTTAATAAAGGAGATGAGGTCGCATATAGCAGATATGCCACGCAATGAAAACGTGGTGGGCCCAATAGTTAAATCCATTACTCAGTAGAAGCATGATATTTATCATGTAAGTAGCTGATAAGTTTGGTTAGAAAGTTGGATCTAGTGCAAGTGGGAGTGTTGAAATAGTGGGTTCCCTAGACCCAACTATACAATACTTTTGATTACCATATCATGTGTATAGTTAGTTATACATGATGTTATCTTACCATTATAGTGTATACTTTTCTGCATCCACTATTATAATGATAATTTCCAAAGATTAATTATCATATCAAAATGTTATAGAAGATCCCAGGCTATAATGAGAACCTCGAGATACTATGAAATTAATCTTAAATGTATGTTCTATAGTCTAGATACATCTTACTGGAAGGACACAGTAGATGTTTGACTATCAGGTGCTGGGGGATCATAAGCATTGAGACTTCATCTCATGAAGTTCACACTTGGTGATCTCTGGTAGTGAGATCATGAGGACAAACCCACCAATAGGAACACCACTTGTTTTGTGTGTAATTGTTTTTTTCTATATATGGACATGTGTATTGGTCTCCTAACTTGAGACCATTACTAATGTGTATCATTTGATTATGTACTTTGATGCAAGGTGAAAACCATCTTATTGAAATCGTAGCGAGGTAGCTTGTGTTGGGTGCATCATTGGTGGTATGACATTGGCTGAATGGTCAGGAAAGGATTTTTCCCTTCCAAGTTTAGAAAGTTGTATATATCAGGCTTGGTTGATCAGGATAGTGATACCTTTATAAGTCTTTGGAAAAATAATTACAAAGGTAAATACATCTAGATAAATCAAAAAATAAGAAATCAATAAAAGGACAATGAAACAAGTGTGCGTCCTGCTTTATGAGATATTTAATGACAAAGAGATTATAGTACACAGTCAGTGTTCATAGGATGATTGTCGTTGCTATGACAATCCTTATCTATTTAGGGGAAATGATGGGTTTCTAGAATCCACTCTTGGTCTTTGGATTTTATTCACTACTATCGAGATAAGGGCCTAGAGGGTCACACACAATAGCGTATTCAAGAATCCACCCTATTCAGTTGAATAGGTATATGAACATAGTGGTCCCACCACGGGGTCCGAGTGTTGTTCAAATTTTTGATCACCAAAATAATTAAATAAATTCATTAATATTTAAGTTATGAATATTTGGGATTGAATTTATTTAATTTATTTACAAGTTTAGTAAATACGAGAAAAATATTAATCGAACGAATATTATTTTAATATTCAAGGTTCTTTTAATATAAAGCGAGATAGCGAGTTGAGTTAAATGGCTTGGATTTTATCATATAATATATTTTATATTTATTACAAGTATGTGATAAAATAATAAATAATATTGGCGCAGTTTAGATTGTCAAAATTATTTATTTAGTGTATGTTGAAATAAACGGGGGCTGGGGATCCCAACCAGGTATTTTGCAACTACACTATAAATATAGGAAGTGGCTCTCTCTTATATTGTTCAATTCACTATTCATTCATTCCATGGAATGAAATCTAGATAATCTCTCTCCTCCCACTCTCTAGAGAGAGAAGCTCTTGATTCAAGAAGCTTAGATCAAGACATCTCTCAAGCATCGAAGAAATATCGATGCAGTGATCGTAAGGACGTCAAAAGCATCATCAGATCTCCATGCTAGCATGAAAAATTTGACGATCGATGCTATTGTGGGTTTTTGAAGTGTGTGTGGAAGATCTAGAGGGTTCTTGCTTTGGATCCTTTGAGAAAAGATTGCTATCAACAAGTTGCAGTCGACCGCGGATTCAGATTTGAAATGAGTACGTTTTAATTTTTATTTTACGCTCCTTATAATTTACGCGAGATCCTCATACCTCTATAGGGCTTGGATCGTCGGCGTCAAAAAGTCCCATTGATCCGCTGATGAACATTTTAAAATACTTGGACCACTGGCTTCTACTGCGGGCCCCAGAACCTATCAAACACTCCTCCATGATCTGCCTCAATAGGGCATCCCGATCTTCCATCTAGCTGTAACATATTCCCTCCTCAGGACACACCTCCATGATCCAACTCAGTAGGGAATATCCATCCCCATATAATTTTAAACCCATGACTTGATCCACCTCAATAGGGTACCCTAATCCTGTCCCCACAAGCCATTAAACCTAAACTCCTCCTGTACCCATAAGACTTTAACCATTTTCCCATCTTTTCAAGATGTTAAACTCATTACCTAATCCAGAATACCTACCCTATGCAATAAATATGGGACGCCTAAGGAAAGAATAATTGGAATAATTATTCCTCTGGAATCAATTACCTCATCACTGACATGGTATTCCTTTGGTTCTATTCCTAAGATGCCTCAAATGAGATTCCCTCCAAAGAGGAAGAATCTACTGGTGCCCAATGTACCTAATGTCCTGACATGCCCAGAGATGCCCAACATGTCTACTCTCCTAACTAATGGTTTATTTCCTATTGAGATAAAATTAGTGCAATTAATTGTCATCCACATTGAGATGGCACCGAGAATGAGTTCCATGAACATGACTTAATCTACGAGGGTGACTTGGACTAGGCAATAATATCCAAGGAGGAATCCATGGAAGGAGGAACTAACATCACAACATATCATTTAGATCAAGGATAAGACATCACCAATGAAAGTGATGAAAGTAACATGCCTTTGTAAAGTGGGAATGTGGGGCAATAGAATCCATGTGTGTGATACACCGAAACCCTGACGAAAGCATCAGAAATAGAAATTGTGAACCCAAGGTGAATCTATTCTCCTCAAACATGGGGAATAGTAACATTTAGGGCATCAATGGATTGGAATGTCACTAGATTAAAACATTTGGTGTTAGGCCCTACCAAGAAAATGGTAGCCCCAACAATAAACTCACCTACGAATTGGGGTAGTTAGCATTTGGAATCATTAGTTTGTGACATCATTAGTATGAATCCTTCTCTTGTTTAGAATATTGGACGATGTTGTGGAATTGGGAATCACTTTTCCTAAACTTTTACTAATAGATGAATCCACATACCTTACAAGACTCAAGATATAGGAAGTCATCAACTCATTGCTTGCAGGAACTAAGGCAGAAGGAACTCTGATGTAGTAATTCTGAACACCTATACCTCCTCTATGACCTCTGCCTCCCTATAGGCTATCGGGTGCCCATGCCCCATATCACCCTATGATATCATCGAGAGGAGGGTTATGGACACCATAGTGCATTGATATGATCAGTAGGGGGTCATTCCCATAAGGGATATGGCCTTCCAAGACTTGGAGGCATAAGTTCCTCATCGACAATGCCACCCCCAAGGTCCATGTTGGGGGAAACCTCCCACTATTTCTATGAAAAACCACTTTGGTAGTCTCTCCTCAGAGTGCTCGGAAAAATCACTCCCCTAAGTCAAGGAGGTAGGGTATTTCCAAGTCACACCGGTAGTGGATACCACTCAGGATCTGCTTAAGTGGGCTCCCACCAAGCATTGTCAATGCCATCACTGACCGATCCCATAGGCTAAAGAGCAGGTGGGATTCATCCCTGCTCCATATACCCCAATACAAAGCACCCCACACTGACATCGAGGGAAGGATAAGGATGTTTCCCAATAAGGGTAATCATATATAGATTATATGGACATTTCCACCACTAGTTTATCCTATAAGATCCTTAAAATAGGTGAATATGGATCCAACTTTACCCGATTGGGATTGAGACCCCAACCACCTCACAGGCAGGATGATTTGACTCTCTCAATCAACGAAAACACCAAAAACCATTATGAGCTATCCCGTAATGAGAAGAATTAGTGTGGAGGACCTACCCACACTATCATCAACTAGAGTGGAGGTCCTCCCTACTCTTTCAACAACCAGTATAGAGGTCCTACCCATCCTGCTACCAATAAAAGTGAAAGTCCTCCCTGCTCCATCAATTGTCAGCATGGAGGCCCTCCCCATGTTCTAACCAACCAATGAAGAGGTAATCCCTATTCTAAAAAATACCTTTACCTAAATAACTATGTTGGGGTCGAAGAGATAACCCTCATCATTAGAGAAGAAACCATGGGAAGCACCACATCATTGTTGACCTCATTGACCACTCAGATTATGAGGTGATAGATGAATTGAAAATGGAGCCTTCAAACCAAATACTAAAGTCTAGGGAAGAATCTCATTATTTTAGTATTATCATTCTAAAAGTCAAGGACTATAGGATCCCTAAATCCCACCATAAGTACCTTTATGTGGAGGATGTTTAGGCTCCTTTCTAGGGGCTCGCAGTGAAACCATCTCTATCAACGCTAGTTTCCCTCCTCTCTACATCCACCTTAGAATTTGAAGATATTTCAGGGTTTATGTTGGCACCTTTAGATGGAAATCACTCTAATAATACACAAATAGACATAATATCTCTTGTACATAAGGAATTAGTGAATAACCCATCCTATATGGATGTGATGATGAGGTTTCCATCGCCCCTAAGAGATGTCCCAGCATGCAATGGATATTTGACTCACGCAGTGAATACTCTACCTATAAACCAGTAGTAAAAACAATCTACATCAATTCCACCACCCATACCTTATCCTGATCTAATTGGAGCTTGGGTTGACTAAGAGAAAGAACCTTACTCTGAGAAAGAAGGCCTGCGGGAGGTTCTGGCCACCGAAAAACTATCAATGGTGTTATGGCCACCTACAGATTTATATTTTTACTTCTTGGAGTCCCACAAAGAGGACTAGGTAGCATGTTTTTTTCAGTTTATTTAAGATATTTTTCACTACCTCCACAATCTTCAGTTGGACTATCCAAAGATCTATGAGCATGTCAACACAATCAACCAATAGTGTTGAAAGGTTGAGATCAAAACACTCCCAGTAGCTCAACAACCTAAGTCGTACCACTACCACCAGACCCTTTAATAGACCTATGTTAATATCCTCATAGTTCTCCACTGAGTTATGTAAGAGGCGTCTCCACAAGCATAGATCAGATTCTGGGGACAACATGCTACTCTCCATTTCAGCTCTATCTTGAGATAGTCCGACCTATCTTCCGATGATGAAAGTTCTCCTTCAGATAACTCCATGGTTAATATGGGTTTTAATAAGCTGATTAATGATCATAAGAGCAGGGGAACCAATTTAAGGCATGATAGGGAGTATCCACCTCAAGGGGTGATGTAGTACCTGGTAGACCCCCTGATAGGCATCCTCACTTGTCAGTAGAGACATGCACTGGGCCTTAGATATCCCCCAAAAGAGACATTGTTGCCTACCCTCTGGAAACTCAATAAGGGAAAGTCACACATTGATACCTATGATCCATTTGAGGTTGCACTAAAATTAGAGATGTATCCCATGGTAGCTTCCTTGCTTCAAAATATTGAGGAGTTCAAAAGTCTTACTGCAGAACTCATCACTGAGTGGTGATCGAATTACAGAAATACCCTAAGGGACCCTATCTACCACCAACGAGGCATCCATTTATCCTTGTCCAATAACCCCATTATATATTGTTGGCCTCACACATCCATTCAGATTATATGTTAGGGGATATGAAAAACGACTAAGGTACGAGTCACTGAATCCACCCAAGCAGTGCGATTATCCTCCTTGGGATCCAGGTTGTGCTACTCTCTAAGTGAATGTGCCCAATCCCAAATTTTATGAGCCTGTAAATGCATTGGTGGCCCAATATCCTCTCTAATATGAAATTATAGACTCTCTCACCACCCACCTTGAGGCCCATGAAACATTCCAGGTGGCAATCCCACCTAATGGAAAGCCGTACCCGGTGTGGGTGGACAATGTTCGAGCACCCCAAGAGTTTGGAAATCCTAGATTTGCCCCATTAAATGATATGGGTGACCCACTATAGCACTTGAACCACTTTATTTCAAGTTTTGGACCTCATAATAATAGGAGGCCACTAAGCTCTGATTATTTTTTTTAAAAACTAGAATGACCTACATAATTCTGGTACAACTAACTTCTCATAGGGGTCTATTAATAGTTTGGAGGAACTTCATAGATAGTTCCTCAATTAGTTCAGATACACCATGTGAAAGACAAATATTTTCAACCTCTTCAAGTGAAATTAGAGGCCTGAAAAGTGAGTTGTATACTTTTTCACCCGATGGAAAGGCCTCATGTATTCACTCAACGTGCCACTATCCTAAGAAAAACTACTTAAGATGTTTATTGGTAATGTTAAGAGTGGGATGGTCCCTACCCTTATCACCTAGAAATACCTAGGTGGATTCCAAGAGTTCTCTAAAAATACTTAGTTTATGGAGGAAGACTTACAACATGATAGAAAATAGTTGTGCTTAATTTCTCTTCCAGATCCTATGAGAAGACCTGAAAAAGAAGAGACTGTCACTGCTGTACATGTAGAGGTTCCTAAGATGGTATAAATTTTGGATCATTTTATAGAAGATACTTACCTTTCACATCCCTATTAGGAATAAACTCACCCTAAATATCCCCATCAGGAACCACCTCACCAAGCGCAACCGCTTAAATGAGAAAATGTGGCTCCATCCCCTCATCATGTTCAGGATCCCATAGTACATTTCCCTAACATAAGAAACCATAAATACTCCTTCAGGGATTAATAAGTCTCGATACACTTCATCTATTCCTTGGTGAAGGGAATTCTGTAATTTCTAGAGTGAATAAGGCCCTAGGAGTCTAGACTCAATGGTAGTGCTGATCATTGCATGTAACATAAGATCCTTAGACACACCATCAATGAATGATTCATATTCAAAGATTGGATTTAGGAATAATTGTATCATGGATTAGTAAAGTTAGTTGATGTACTGACATAGGTGACACATGTCTCCATTGATCTTGAAAGTGACAGTGAAGTCTTTGGTGAGTAAAATATGGCTCCCAGCTGTAGAATTCTAAAATATAATGATTGGTTGGTTTGAAAGGCAGTCACTCGTTCTCATGGTTTTATCCGTGATTGTTTTGGAAATTAAAAACCTCATATGATTTTCGCTTCTCCTTTATACAATACCTTTGAATATGAATTATAGCCTTCCAAGTGTTAGAATAATAGGTGCCAATGATGCAAGAGAAATCAAAACCCCCCTATGGTACCAAATCCATATCACACTCTTAACGATTTCATGACTCCTGAGTTAGGAGATGCACCTAGGGTCTGACCAAACCTAGACTATTCCACTGATGATGATTAGGAGTACACCTATGTGAATTCTTATGAGCTAGTGGATTTCTTGCTAATGCTCGATAATGAGGAATTCCATGAAAACCCTTCAGGTTCCTCTTCCCGATGTCGTCAAATAAAAGGCCGAGGACATGAGAGACAAAATAATGCTCAAGATAGTGCCTTAGGGTAGGATATTCATGCTACTAATACCAGGAAGGAGGTTTTGTACAAATATTATCAAGCGTTATCTTCCTAGTATACTTCATTAGGTACGCCTCTGCAGCTGACCATGTTAGTTTAATAAGAAACTCAACATCAACTGTGCTGTGATCATCCACATCCAGCCAAAGCCCAACCTCACCTAATAGATATTCATCTGATATTTCTTCATAGTAGGATATCTAGTTAGAAACAATAATATTTACGTCACTATCCAAACCCTAGTAGTTCAACTGACAACAACTATTGCACCCCCTTCCAAGGAACGACCCGCCACAGGAAAAGATATTCCCCTAGCATGGAAATATGATATGTTTAAGCACCTAACTTACATAACTAAAAGTATTTTGATACTCAAGTATCTAAAATTGTATAAGTAAATGTGTTAGGCCCTTAACAAATCTTTAAAACCCCCTATTTATTTCAAAGATGAGGTAGCTGCTGCTGAGGCCTACTATGCTGAGGAGGCTGAATAAGAGGAATTCCAAGCCATCATCTCATTTTATAGGGAAGATGAAGGATTTATCATGCAGGGGAATATACTCACCTATATATCACAAGAAAGTTTAATGGAATGTAGATCCTCTACTTCCTAGTGGATACCAATTTTGGGATCAACATCATTCTGACCCAGACACTCCACAAGTTGGGTCTGATAGAAGCAGATCTGAATCCCACTAGCCTGATGATTCAAGGTTATGATAAGATAAAGTAGAAAATGCATGACAAGGTTCAACTGAAGACCCAATTTAATGGTTTTATATCAAGAACTACATTCATGGTAGTCTCACAAGACCCACTTATAAAACCAAGTTGGGTAGACCCTGACTTTATTTTCATGAAACAGTCTCCTCCTCTTATCACCAATGCCTCAAATACTCCCTCAATGGTTGATTATGGAAGATTTTGGGTGATATGACCCCCTTACCCCTATGAATCATGATATTTGGATTTCAAACACTATAAGATAGAAAGAAAGTAGGTTTAGATTCATAGGGCTGAGTGCATCAATGCTCCCAATAATATGATGACAACTGTAGTCAATCCATAGGAAGGCTTGAATGAAAAATTCATTCTCACAATCACTTGGTTAGAAAATTACATACCTAGGAGAATGTTTCATTGTATCTAATAAAAAAGGTTTTGGTGTTTATAAGAAGAATGAACACCCTAATATTACCTCATACTCCTACATTGGACAAGATTAGGTGATACAAAAATCCCATACTCCTGTAGAGTATCGAGAAGTTCTCCATATGGACACCAATCCAAAAAATTCCCATATGATCTGTAGAGAAGGGTTGACTCGATGAAATCCAAATCTCCACTATTTCTTTGACATAAATAATGGACCTTACAGTTGAAGGTTGGATGGACTCAGCTCAATAGCTTCCATCTCTACAGTTTCAATAGAGCGGGAACCCTCAGTGAGGATTCCTTGTTCTCCCAAACAGGTGCTAGTGCTTTCCTTGAGTCGGATGACCTGTAAGGGCCTCCTCATCCCATTTATTCTCCAGTATCAAAAAAAAAAGAGGATTTGTAAGATGTTCCTCCTGTATTTGAAGAGGGTGTATCCACCACCATTGATGAGCTAACCCATGTGAAACTTGTTACCGAGGAAGAGCTAAGGCCAATACTGATTAGTCCATCTATGTCTCTAGAGGATCTTTATCAATATGAATCCTTCCTAAAGTGACATCAAAGTTTATTTTCTTGGAGCTATGATGAAATTACAAGGCTAGATCCTAAGGTCTCTATTAATCATCTTGGCCTCCCAGTGAGTCATCGTGGGTTCAAGCAGCCTCCTAGGAAGATGAACCCCTTTCATGGTGCTATGGTTAAGGCTAATCTTGGCAAGATTATCAAAGATAACTTCATTAGGGAAGTCCAGTACCCCAGATGTCTGGCCAACATCATCCCGAACTAGAATAAAAATGGGCATATTAGATTTTTTATCGACTTCTGAGACCTCAACCACCATTGTTCTAAGGATGATTTCCCCTTACCATGATAGATCTATTTATAGATTCTGTTATAGGGTTCCATGCCCTCTTCTTCATGGATGGATACTCTGGGTACAATCATATCCACATGCCCCCCCTAGGATGAGGACTCTACTACCTTCAGGGCACTACATGGGACTTTCTGCTATAGGGTGATTCCATTTGGCTTAAAGAATATAGGGGCCACATATCAGTGAGCCATGCATCACATATTTAAACCAATCCTTAGAAAATTGGTGGAATTCTACATGGATGACTTGGTGGTAAAATATTTCTAGTGTTAGGACCATCTTAAGGACCTTGATAAAGTGTTAATCTTCCTTCACTCTCAAAATTTGAAGCTGAACCCCTTGAAGTGTGTATTCGATGTTACCCCTTGGAAATTTCTCAACTTCATCGTAAATTGAGATTGACTTGGAGAAGATCAATTCCATAAATCAAATGCTTCCACCAAGAAACCTCTGGGAGTTTCGGGGCATCCAAGGACACTTAGCCTATATAAATCAATTTATAATAGATCTATCTGGAAAGTGTAAGCCCTTATTGAGACTCATGAAGAAATACATCATTTACCAGTGGGATAAAGAATGCAAGACCGAGTTTAAGGATATCAAGAAATACCCACTACAACCTCCATTTCTGATGACAGATATTTTAGGAAAGCCTCTGGTCTTTTATGTCATCACCTTCGAATAGTCCCTCAGAACCCTTCTTTACTAGAAGAATAATGGGGATAGATAAAATAGTTTATATTATCTTAGTTTAATGCTTGTATACATGGAGACCATATACTCCCCTATCGAGAAGAGCTACCTCGTGCTAGTTTTTGCAGTGAAGAATTTGTGACATTATCTATAGTATCATGAGATACATCTGGTGTCTTGAGTGGATGGGATGATTGGAATAATGGGCAGTGATCCTCTAATAGTTTAATATTAGGTTTTTTCTACAAAAGACCATAAAATACTAGGCACTAGAAGATTTATTGTCTACCCATATAACCCCTAAAGAACTGGCCATGGATATTTATTTCCCAGATGAGTGTATCCTCTCAGTGGATCAGGTTGCGCCATGTTGGAATATTAATTTTGATGGTGCCTCCCAAAGCTTGACTGGTATAAGTCTCAACAATCCTAAGTGCAACAGATTAGGCCTTAGGATATCCTCATCACTCCTACACAGGACGACCAACCATACTCATTCCTGTTGTCAGAAGGCTACACCAACAATGATATAGAGTATCAAGCTCTCATTACTAGTCTTGAGTTGACCCTATAGATTTATATCTCTCAATTTCATGTGAAGGGATATTTAGAGTTAGTCATCAAACAGATCTATAATGACTATATCATCAGAAATAAAGCTATCATTCCCTTGATTGAGCGTACTCATCAAATGATGGCCCAATTTACTGCTCATCCAAAAGTGACCCATGTTCCCTGGTCATAGAATGGTCAATCTAATGCCTTGGAATGTTTAGCCACATCCTTTATAGAGCCTGACCAAGATGACCTAATCATTCATGTGGAACACTGGTGGGTCATACCTTTTTCCACTTCAGATGATGAAAAACAATAATTAAACCAAATGGATGTCGATTCTTCTCTTCTAGGACCCTCAAGTCCCTTATAGTGTAATAAATTCAAGATTTTATAACTCCCTTCATTGATTATATCCATCATGGGATTCTACCATCAGACCAAGCTGAGCATGGGAGAATCCATTAGTGTGCATCCTAGTTCACACTCTAGAGTGGGCCTAACATTGAGATGAACATTAAGTTATGTAATAATTCTATGTCCGGTCCTATGAAACCCATTAGATAGTTTTAAATATCTCCCACTAGTTTTAGAGTTTGGGATACTTATGACCCATCATGATCCACAACTACTTTGTTTTTTCTAAGAGGTGTCACGTGTGTCAGATCCATGCTAACTTTATGTATCGACTACCAAATGTTCTCCACACCACCAAGTATTCTCATACCTTTTAAGTATGGGTACTCGATGTCATAGGCCCATAATCACCAGTGAAATCTCTCCAGTGTAGGTTCATCCTAACTAAAATTACTTATTCTCCAAGTGGGTAGAAGTAGTTCTCCTCTAGACAGTTAAATCCTGATATGTGATCGAGTTCACGATCTCCCACATCATTCATAGATTTGGAGTTCCTCATTCTATTCTCATAAAAAATGGAAATAAATTCTAGGATTCCAAGTTGAATAAATTTTATGCCAAGTACAACATCCGGTATAACAATACTTATTGCTACCATGCATAGAAAAATGGGAAGAGTTAGGTGTTCAACAAGACCCTCTCTAACATCTTGAAGAAGATGGAGTTCCTGAACAAAAATATTTGGCATGAAAATATCCCAAAATCCCTTTGGTACTATTAGACAATAACTCGGAATTCCAACCAGGTGACCCCATACTCATTGACATATGAAATAGAGGAATTATCGCCCATCGAGGTTCAATTACCATTGCTCTGAATAAATGTTTATAACCAAAAAATTCCAGATATAATGGTAGAATTCCATATAGATGAATTGTAATCCCTTAAAGAAAATAGAATCTAGGCATTGAACAATCTCGAGAGGCACCAAAATAGGATATTGAGAGCATTTAACAAGAGGGTTTTCCTTTGCTTCTTCCTCTAGGGTGACATGGTGCTGGCTCTCAGAATGCCAATGATACCCGAAAAAAAGCCACCAAAGTTAGAGCCTAAGTGGTAAATACCTTACATCATTCATAATGTATATTCCCATGGAGTATACTCTTTGGTCACCATGGACGGAGAGCATATCACACCTCCCACCAATGCCAAGTTTCTCAAGCAGTACTTCATGTGAGGATCCACAATAGTCCATGCAGTATGACTATAAATTGTTAGCAATAGTTAATATAGTACAACCTTAAATTGTTAGCAATGGTCCATGAAATATGACCTTAAACTATCTGCAAGGGTCCAAGAAGAATGAAATTAAACTATTTTCAATTGGTCCAATCACTATGACCATAAAATTTTTACATCCCATATAGTATGAGTTTTATTACTTTAAACTATAAATCTTGACATCATTAGTTCACCACATTAAACAACAATCTTACCCCATATAAAACCAGTATTCCTCATACGATAAGTATGAGATAATACAAAATTACTGCCCCATATACAACAGGGATACCTCATGTGATACATATGAGATGGTAAATATACTTACCTTATTCAAAATCAAGATTCCTTATATGATATGAGACAAAAAAGTCCTCAATACTTGATGTTAAACTATAGCCTTACCTCGTGTTTTAAATACAGGATACCCCACAAAAACCATGGGATGCCTCAATTCCCTTATCAGAGAGGGTTTCCACACTGTTGGCATTGGTCTCCTACCGCTCCATGTTCTAGAACTACATATGGATTGATTTCCATCCTCATGAGATATATAGTGACACCCAATTTTTTTTTCTTTAGTCCCAACCACAAATTTATCAACCCTTTATCCCTTTATCCCCATTTTTAGTCCCAAAATTATGACCTTAAACTATGTGAAGTTTGCATCAAGGTGTTCATGTGGTGTAAGGCCTCGTTGGGTCCTTTCAAATCAGGTCTTATCTCTTCTATTCCACAAAGATTCACTTGAGACCAACATTCTCCTATAACAAGAACCATAACTTTAAACTACTTTCGACCTTCTATATGGTCCAAGCATTATGACCTTAAACTATGTGTTGTTTGTTTTATGGTGTTTGTGTGGTATGAGGGCCTACATGGATACCTTCCACTTCAAGTTCTAACTCTTTCATTCCATGAAAAACCCCTTTAAACAAAAAACCCACCTAGTCCAAGCATCATGAATTTAAAATATCTATAGGTAGTCTAAACATTGTGACTTTAAATTGTCTACCATAGCCCTTGCTGTATGACCTTAAACTATTTTCAACTAGATTTAATATTGATTAATGGCCCCCTTTCTCATTGGGTTTTAACTCTTTCACCACATTGATCATCCTCAAAGCACCTCCCCATGGTCCAAGCATTATGACCTTAAACTATTTTCAATTGGTCTAAGATCTATGACCTCAAACTAGGATATATGGTCAAAGAATTATGACCCTAAACTATGTGCATTCCACCTTTATTCATCTATTTTGATTCATCCATGGTGTTTCAACAATCCTATTCCTTCACCTCTTTCCAAAACTACGAGTGGCTTGATTCTCATACTCATAGGGTACGTAGTGATGCCTAGGCTTTCTGTCTCTAGGACTATCCTTAGATTCACCACAAAACCATTTGTTACCTGTGGTGATATCCCCCCAAATACCCTCATATTCCTACTTTTTAGCTATATGCCCCATTCATTTTCCTTGACTCATCAATAGGATGAGATTCCCTCATATCCCAATATGAGTAAGAAAAGAACAGAAAGCTCAGTGCACAAGCCCCGCCAACATTCTCATCATACAATGTTAAATTGTGATCCTACCCTGTATAGAATCAAGATACCTCTTAATGAAATATGGATTACCCTATATAAAATTGAGATACCCCATATGATTAATATGGTATGAACAAACACCAACATCCTCAGTACATGGTGATGAACTGTATCCTTACCCCATATAAAATTGAGATGCCTCATATTCGAATATGGGATGATTTAATATCCTCATTCGAGAGGGTATCCCCCTCCTACATCGGTCCCCTACCACGCAAATTCCAAGAACTACATGTGTTTTGATTCCAATCCTTTGGGATATGTAGTGATTCCCAAATATTTCATCCTGGGCCCATCCCTCTCCTTAACTCCTTATAGGGTCTTCTCTTCTTAGCATCATGAGGTTGAACTGTGGTACCATCTATCATGTTTTTGTGTGGTAAAGGGTCCCTTCATACCTCCTCCCACATTGGTTCATCACTCTTTCATGCCACATAATCTTCCTTTGGACACCCATTCCCCCTTTTTTTTAAAGCTACATGACCTTAAACTAGCAACCATCCCTCTAGTTCTAGCCTCATGAGTTTAAACTAGTATCAACCATACTCCGAGTTGCATGACTTAAAACTTTATAGACTAATTTAACTAACATAGTATGTAAACTATGATCTTACCCCATATAAAACCCGAATGCCTATTAATGAGATATAATTTTACCCCATACAAAATCAAGATACCCCGTATGATATGTATGGGATGACCAAAAAACTTTACCCCATACAAAACCAATATGCCTCATAATTTGAGATGGTTTGGTATCCTCTCAAGAAAGGACCTCACCCTACCAACGTCAGTCTCCTACCATGCTATGAACCAGAAATATGTGTGTATTGATTCCCATCATTATGGGATACATAGTGATGCTCAAATATTTCATCCTAATCCCAACCCTACCATCGAACTATTTTGGGTTTCTCCCCTTAGGTAATGTCTTAATTCTGGCCTACCATCATGGTCATATAGCACATTCATGAACATGACGAAATAGAACCTTGGGAACCTAATATTCCCTCTAAAATATTCCATAATTCAACTTTTACGCTTCAATATTTCTCTGATTTGGATAATCATCATCCTCTATATCTGAACAGTGTCCCTAACAGAATGGTATCATGCTACACTAGCTCACCTACTATCATGGGCTCATGCTTCAAAGGGTCTTTGAAAAAAAACATCATCTCCTGTGTTTCAAACTCAGTTAGTGGTTGGTATTGTATTTTTTCTCCCCATCCTTAACTGACGTAGGTATAAAACTGGTGTTTTGAACATGTTAAATAATTTTCCTCCACCCATTGGCTACTCCCATTTTACTATCTAGGTCTTGAAAGTCACAATCCCCCTTATGGGATTTTCTGGTCACTTATGCCCCTCAGTGTGTTCTCCCCTGTGAATAATGAGAACTCTACACCGCTCCCTATTTCTCACATTGATCATGGATCACATGATATTAGGATTAAGGAGGGGTTTTTCCTTAGGAAAGGTTGATATACACAAGCATCCCATGGTTAGAACTCTACAACCATAAACCAGGAGCCTGAGTCCAAGAATCGTGACTTTAAACTATGTTAAAGTCATCGTAGGTATGTGTTGTATGGAATTGGGCCGCCTTAGACCTCAAATCACACCAGGTTTATCAATATTTTTTGAGATGTTGGTCCAAGCATAATGACCTTAAATAGTGTGAAAGTTGTCTTGGAGATGTTTTGTATGGAATTGGATGGACTCTCGGGCACCTCCATTCACATCGGGTAACCTTCCTTCAATTTCATGCATGTTATTCAAGATATCAAACCCTAAGGTCTGAGATCTATGAAATTAAAATAAGAGTCATGGTCCAAGAATTATCACCTTAAACTGTGTGAAAGTTGTCTTGAAGAAGTTTTGTACTACATTGGGTGGCCTCCCAGGCCCCTCCTTTCACATCAGGTAACCTTTTTAATGCTGTGCATATTACTTCAAGACAAAAATCCCCTTCATCTAAGAATTTTAAACTTAAAATATTTTCCATTGGTATGAACTATATGTCCTTAAACTAAGGGCCCATGGTTCTAACTCTATGACCATAAACTATGAGACCAAGTCCAAGCATCATGAAATTAAACTATGTGAAAGTATCCCCAAGAATGTGTTATGATACATTAGGCCTTTATGGTACCCAATTCACACTGGGTTTTTACCTTTCCACACTAAAAATACCCCTCTAGGATTCTAACCCTCTAGTCTAAGCTCTATGACCATAAACTAAGAGTCATGGTCCAATCATCACGACCTTAAAATGTGTGAAAAATGTCTCTGAGATATTTTGTGTGGTAGGGACTAACAATCACATTGGGTTACCTATCCTTTATGCCACACATATCCCATTTGAGACATATAAATATTCTGATCATTATGAACTTAAACTATTTTCCCCACTTATGGTCCAAGTTATATGACCTTAAACTAAGAGTCATGTTCCAAGAATCACGACCATAAACTATGTGCGACTCGCCCCATATTCCTTATCTTGGCATAGGGTCTTCTAAGCTCCCTTTTCTTTATAAGACCTTCCAGGGAGTACCCCATTGTTCTACCATCATATGCCTCCCATAACTTTATCTGGGTGGGTATTATTCATGTCAGTTCATAAGTCCGGGTCACAAGACATTAAATTATATGATTCGACATCCCAATCACATGATGTTAAACTATGAAATAAATCATCCTCACCATATAAAATTAAAATGCATGTCCAAAATCATCACCTTAGGATGTAAAATTGTGTGTCTATATTCCTCATTTCATGATGTAAAACTATGAGTCATTTTATTCCCTTGCCTAAGAATCCCTTTCCTTCAGTTCTAGTCACTTACCGCATCATTCATGTTCTTCGACCATCACTCGACATCCGAGACGACGCTACCCTTGGAGATGAGTTTGAATTTTTTTTGAAACTGATACACCTACATCAATTTTATCAAATCTATGATGGTGTAATTCAAATAGGGTTAAAATCCATTCAAACATTCCATCACTTCATCTCCACACTTTGCATTCCCCTTTATTTGGATCCTCATCCCCCCCATATTCGAATGGGCCCCCATTGAAGGAATGGTGCCATGGCACATTAGATCACCTACCATCATGGGAACATGCCCTAGAATACTTTAGACAAAATTTTGATATAGTTCTCATGTTTTAAACATGGTCAGTAATTGACACTCATTTTTTTGTCCCCATCCTCATAAAAATGATAATAGATTCTTTGTTTTGAACATGGTCATCAGTTATCCTCCATCATCACACTACCCCCACCATGTTCTAAATCTTGTCCATTGTGATTCATGATCTCTATTCAACTTTATTTGGGTGGAATTAAATGCCCCTATAATTAACCCATTCATGACCTAGCGCATGTTGTAAAATCAAGTAAGCTATTCAGAGAGCCCTGTTCTCCATCCATAGCCCCTTTCGGCCCAAACACTCACGATGGCCAGTTAATAAATCTAGACCCAAATGTTTAGTGATTGTCTAAAAATCTTTTATAAAGGATAAATCACATGGTCATCCCTTTTTTATCACACTGATCATGACTCATGTGATCTTAATTATTTGTCGTTGGTTCTCTCATGAGTATAGTTGAAGTGTGATAATAAGATGCGACGAAAGAAGCATATTTGAGTGTGTGAGAATTTGAAACAAATCAAAAAAAGTTATGGAGGTCCACCCACATATTGGAGCCTCTCCATTAAAAAATACCCCTAGAGTTCAACCCTAGAGATTGAGTGTTTGAGATCATCCATCCTCTGCTACTTTCAGAGTCCATTGCTACTTTTCCAGGTCGGACTCCTCTTCATCAGATTTAGGGCATACTTATTCAACCTTGATCCATATATGGTTCTTCTTGGCCCTAAAATCAACTAATAGGGATGTATCCTCTTCCACCTTAGATTTAGATGTGACCAAATGGGCCTTTAGATGGTCAATGATCTCAAATTGAGAAGCAATCATTACTGTATGCTCCTATGCTTACCCTTTTAAGTGGGTGATCTCCCCTTCAGCTGCATGAATTTCATTGGACCCTGTAGCTTTATTCTTATTACAAGAGATTTCAAATAACTTTAATTTAGTATGTTCCCTATTAACATGGAAGTCTCAAGAAAGTGCATGAAGGCCACTGAAGTTCACCCCACCAGTCCCTAGGATGACTAGCCAGTGGTGGAGAGTTTCCACTTAGTGTGATAGGTCCACCATCAGGGTGTGGGTGATAAAGTTATCCATGTACCTCCATGCCTTAATATGAATGAACCAGTTCTCCTTGATGGAATAAAATCCAAAATCCTTGAAGTCTTCAAGAAACATAGTCTCATATAGAGTGAAGACCGCCGACACGTTAGTGGACGAATCATCTGTGGGCACTTCTTCGAGCATGGGTGGGCTGAAATCTATCTCCAGGGGGAATAGATCATCTCCAGCCCCCTAAACTATAGCATAAGCCTCCGCTACCTCACATGGAACCTCCGAGGTAGATGAAACCATACTAGACTCCTCTAATACCCCTATTGGTGGAACAAACTCTGTCTAGGCCTCATCTCCGGTAGCTGCCGCTAATGAAAATTTAGGGGAAGGAATATTCAACATAGGATATCCAGTCAGTCCAATTGCTATCAAAACTTCTTCCTCCTACATTAAGGTTTCAACTCTAACAGTTTTCTCTAATGGAGCCTCTATGAAATGATCTACCATTGCATACCACTCAGCTAGCCTCATCATGGGAACTATATTGACCCCTTCCATTGAGGTAAATGTATTGGAAATCCCTTCCAGTAGAACCTCTATGGCTGGTCTAATTTTCACAGCCTCCCGAACCATTTCTGATAGGATAATATCACTCACTTTCACCTCCTCAACCTCTGGTGCCTCCAAATTAGATGTTGACATTGGTAGCTGACCCCTGAACATAGTTTGAACTTCCATTTAAATATAAGTAAATAAAACACAAAAAGGAAAATCTGGGGAAGAAAAAGTGAAAATGGGAATAGGTTTACATGAATTGTATAGCCGGGTGAGGATATAGAGAAGATTCATGGACAATACCCCTCGAAAGGGAATTCCCTAAGTAGTCTCCGCCTTAGTTATATGTGATTATTTGGTCAACAGTTGGCAACCCATGGCCACGATGTCCGGGAGGGACCCCACACTCACCCCTTCAAGGGTTTTGGATCCCTCTCCCTCTTCCTAAGGTTTATCACAAACCTCCCCATCTTCCATGATCACTGATCCCTACACAAGTTCAAGAAGAGTTAGACAAAACTCTAATGGGTTTGGTAGCTTCCAAAGATCCCAAGACTAGAGTATTTACCTGGTCAACAGTAGGAACCTCTTACATTGGAAAGTCCTAGTAGGATTATCTCCCCTAGGACTCATCTAAATCTCCCTATAGAGGTTCATGAGTAGTTAAATCATTGGATGATAGATTTGAAGAAGAGTTCATCCCCAATAGTACCTTCACTTGGGTGGTCAGTGAACGTGCAATGCCCTGAGAGTGGACCGAATCCTTCAGATCTCTTATGTATCACACCGCCTCATCCTGAGGCATGTGTAATCCATCCCTTGCATGACCCAACCTAGTGAGTAATATTCCCTATCTATTGATATGCTTCCATATTTCATGGAGGGTGTTGATCTATATGAAGATCCCCCGACTCTCCCAAATATCTAGAAAGATCGCATCGCTAGGGATATTCAGATGATGCAGCCACTTCCACAGACCTTGGAAAATGTATTTGGGACAACCCTAGAGGTTTCACCTTCTTCCAATGACCACTTAACTAGGTGATATGATCCTATTTCCACTCCTCTCCCTATGTTCTCTGCCTATGCCAAGCCCGGGATTACTGGATCTGTAGCTACCACAACTCTACTTACTAGGATAACCATACCTACACAGTGTAATCCAACCGCTACTCACCCATGGGCCTCATGGTTTTGGGGCCTCTCCTTCATCAGCTCGAGTGGTTCGATGCCTCAATATCTCCCTGGGATATGCGCTCTTCCAACTTAGTGCATATTCATGAATGAGCTCGTAGGTGGTGGTAAGTGTAAGAAACTCATTCAGCACTTTCCCATCATCATACATGAACATGTTCTAGATTTGTTTCAAGACCAAAGTTTGGTGCTCATGATGCACCTGTGTGTTCTTATTCGAGGTTCACCATTATAGGCATTCAAACTGCCTCATGAACCATTGTAGGTTGTATGGCTTACAAATCACCTAGTAGTCAACCCTCACCACTGGTACACTACCTCAAAAGTCCATATGGTATGGACACTTCTCAATGGTCCTTATTAAATCATTACTCACCATCCCCATAGGAAGGTGGAATGAGTGAAATATGAATTTATCTGCCGACCCAACCCTTGTCAGCATGTCCACATAGCCCAACCTAAGAAATAAACTCCTGAAGATGTTCAAAATCACTATTTGAAAGTTCATACTGGGAAGGGAGATAGGGTTTGGGTATTTATATCCACCCATCTATGTAGCTACCAAAATGTACAATAAATGGATGGGCCCACACACAAAGAGTAGATTATTCCCTTGGATAATGTGGAAGAGAACCTTGTATAGCTTCTCTAATATATAGACGACTAGATTGATGTGCTTAACCTTCACCAACATCACCACCATGATGAAGGTGCTCAGTTTCTCCCCCCATGTATGCATCCCTTACCAGGAGCATCTATACAAAAATCAATATGATAATAAACCCATCCATACTAACTATGGGGGCCTCAGGATTCATTCTATAACCCTAAAACAACTACTATATCACCTCCAAAATCCTCTAGTAGGAGTTTTGTTTTACCTGCTATAATTCCCCAAGGCATGTATATGGCCTTACAGGTATCCTGTCCACTAGATCATTTAGGAAATAGAAAAACCACTGCTTGAATGAGATATACTTCATCCTCAAATTATGTTCATTGGTAACTTGAATCATGCACAACAACTCCCTCACATGATATAAAATTTGATACTGATACATTGATCCTTGGATTAAGATCCCAATGATTTTTGAAGATCCCATAAGATGATGCTAACTTCCTCATGATGAAAATGGAAAGTGTTGGTCCCTAGCGACCACTGACTTAGCAACTCTAATATAATGTCTAGGTGATGATAGAAATGAAACTGTGAAGTCAATTACACCTCATAAATCTCTAAATTCTTCAACTAGGCCTCAAATTCATAGAATGATGCACATATAAAAAATCCTAGGCCCATTCATCCGTAAAGTTTATACCATAGTGCAGGTCCCTGTTATCTATACATCCCTTGAGTGGATCCCCCAAACCCACCTTGAGAATCATCTCATACTACTGGGGGGATGTCTCTTCCTATAATTTATTCTCATTGATGTTGTTTATATGGTTCAAGAGAGTGTTCACCATGAGTTATTCATGATCCTTCAAGATTCAACCCCTATTATCACTATGCCACTAGTACTGTCTATATGCTTCTGAACCAGTAATATAGCTCATCTATATTTATGTAAGGGATGAATATGTCATCCCTCAGTCCAAATCCATAAAGTGGAACCCTATTGCAAAGTGGGTATTATAGTTGAGCCTCCATTAGTAGTGTGTTGAGTGAGTTATGGTCTAACACACTCTGAATGATATACCCAATCATTATGATCTCGAAAATCTTTTCTTGATGAGTGAAAGTAGCATTGGAACCTTAAATGACCATTCTATTCAAGACTTATGAGTTTTCTAAGGCTAGTTCGCAAAGCTCTTCTCATGAAGGTTAGGTTCGCAGAGGTCATCTCGTAAAGCTCATCTTGTGAAGGTTGGGTTCATGGATCACCAACTCACTGATATAATTTTGTGATGTTTTTGAGCTTCATGAGTGATGGGGATCAGTATCAAAAAGTTCTTTCAAATGTAGTGAGATTTTCGAATTGAGAGTGTAGGATTTTCTGTTAGTGAAATGCTTGTGGTCCCCTTAAGGTACCTGTGTAGTATTTATAGGTGTAAGACCGCCTATGGATTGTGAGAGGGCTTCACTTGTGGGAATTGAAAATTGGATCCATGAATGTGATTCGTTAATGGGGGATAATTGACAATTTTTGAAGATTTTACCTTATAATATGACCCCCTTTTCCCCATTGGATCCAATTCTGAGGAGGTGGGGGAATTTCTTGATTTCTAAATATGCACATCATGGGAGTGGTTGAGGAAGGTCTGATCATTTTAGAGTGAATATGGGCCAAATGGACCAAAAATCCATCTAAGGGTCTGGATTCATGAAGGTCACCACCTTCACGAATGACCAAAGTTCATGAAGCTCTAGGCCATGAGGAGGATTGACAATAACCTCCACATAGTTTCAATCCCAATTCATAGAGCCCCCTTTTACATGGAGGGTTGATGGTAACATCCGTACTGTGTCATTCAAACTTGTGGAATCCCATCCACTCATAAAGATCACAATTCTTCGTGAAAGGATCCATACTTAGAAAAAAAGACACCCTATAAATACCCCTTAAGCCTACATTTTTAGGGGGTGTATGGACTTTTGAATTATGAGAGATACTCTGAGTTTTCAATACTCCTAAGTTCTACGAGTGAAAGAGAAAATGAATCCCCAAGGTATCCATACATAATGAATCTACATCCAATGGGTTTTGGAGAACCTCATCCCAAAGTGGGGATGCCTTTAATAAAGGTCCATACCCTTCATAGAAGACGAAATCACCCTTAGGAACTTGGAATTTTTCAAGGAACCCAACCTTTGTGAAGCCCACCCCATGGGAACCAGGAATTTACCTCGAGGAAGGTTCACTCTATTTTATGAAGCATACTCCTTCACGAAACCCCTTACCTTTGAAATCCCTCTGAGATTCATAATACCCCCATCCATAAAGCACAAAGCACCATGAAGAACCTCTTCTGGGCCTCTCTATGGAACCTCCTTTTAGCTAACACCCTTTTGTGAAAGTCTTGCACCCAGGGCCCCCATACCAAATTAGGTCTGGGTCAGCTGCACCCTAGATGCTTGTGTGACCAACACCACCCACTCTTGTGTCCATACACTTCACTTAAAGTGTAGTACAAGACTTCATCCAACCTGTTTCTTCTAAGCATTGGTACCCTAATGCTTATTGATTAAACTTATAGGCACCCTAACATCGGGACTCCAAATAGTCACTCCTCTATTGCAGTGCCAATGCCATGTCCCACACAGAGGTGCATGAGCAGTGGTCACATAAGCCCTAGAGGTGGCATCTTTGAGGGAAATTGTGCACCTATATTGGTTTAGGGTCCTTATTATTGATATTCCCATCACCTTTACATGGTACCCTTTGAAGAGTGAACCCTTTAACATCCAAGATGAATGATGTAAAAATACCCAGCTCCATGTCCAAGTTGTATGATGTTAACCTGCATGACATCATCCTTATCACATGATGTAAAACTATATCCTTAACTCATGTGATAAACATAGTATGCCCCATTTATGATTAACATGGGATGACCCCACATATCCTACCCTATATAATGAACACAGGATACCCTATGTACGACTCACATGGTATGAACTTCTACATCGGGTAGCTTCTATGCATAAACCCCACACTATCTCCCAAGAGTGATCCTCTTGAAAAGGGAACCTTCTATGTATAATCCCCACACCATCCCTTATAGAAGATACTTCTATTATATGAGCATCATTACCGCATGAAATTAAACTTCATGGACCAATCTGGTTACACAACTTTAAACTAAGACCTAGAACTATGTGAGTTTCGATCCCTCTCTCTTAAATAGGGTACATAGGATGCCCCCTTGAGGTTGAATCCCACATCTACAAACCATGTATTAAATCATCCCTTCTAGGGATACACCTCCATGATTCACCTCAATAGGGTGTCTTGATCAACCATCTAGGTGTGAAATCATCCATCCTAGGGACAAACCTCCATGATCCACCTCAATATGGAATTCTGATCCACCATCTAGGTGTGAAATCATCCCTCCTAAGAATACACCCTCTGGATCTGCCTCAATAGGAATCATAATCCATCAACCTAGTGTAAAATCATCCCTCTTAGGGACACACCTCCATGATCCGCCTCAGATAGGGCATCATGATCAACCATACATGCATTAAATAATCCCTCATAGGGACACACCTCTATGATCCACCTTAATAGGGAGTTTTGATCCACCATCCAGGTGTGAGATAATCCCTCCTAGGTACATACCACCATCGATCTACCTCAATAGGGCATCATGATCTATCAAACATGTGTGAAATCTTCCCTCTGAGGGACACACCCTCTGGATCCGACTCAATAGGGCATCCTGATTCATCATCATGGTGCACAATCATCCCTCATAGGGACACACCTCTATGATATACCTCACCAGGGATTCTCGGTCTACCATAAAGGTGTGAAATCATCCCTCCTTAGGACACACATCTATGACTCACCTCAACAGGGTGTTCTGATCCACCATCTAGGTGTTAAATCATCCCTCATAGGACACACCATCTAAATCCTTATCAATAGAGCATCCTGATCAATCAATTTGGTGTGAAATCATCCCTCCTAGGGACACATCCTCTGGATATTCCTCAATAGGGCATCCTGGTCCATCATCATAGTGTTAAATCATCCCTCTTAGGGATACACCTCCATGATCTGCCTCAATAGGGTGTTCCGATCAACCATCTAGGTGTAAAATCATCCCTCTTAGGGACACACCTCCATCGATCCACCTCAATAGGGAATCCTAATATATCAAAAATATGTGGAATCTTCCCTCCTAGGTACACACCATTTGGATCCACCTCAATAGGGTGTACTAATCCATCATCATGGTGTGAAATCATCCCTCCTAGGGACAAACCTCTATGATCATCCCTACCATCTAGGTGTGACATATTCAATCCTTAGGAAACACCTCGAGGACCCAACTTAATAGGTTATAACCATACCCATAGGTCATTAAACCCATGACACAATCCACCTTAATAGGGTATAATGATCCTTCCCTATAAGAAATTAAAACTATGCCCATCCTGTCCCCACAAGACTTTAACCCTATGCTTGTCTCCGTAAGACATTAAACTCATGCCCTAATCCAGAATACCTACTCCATGCAATAAATATGGAAACTATGAGGTAAAAATACTTGGAAAACTTATAAACCTGACATCAATTACCTCATGATCAACATCAGATACCTTGGGTTCCATGCCCAAGATGCCTCATATGAGATTCCATCCATAGAGGAATAATTTACATATAGCCAATATACCCAGTATTCAGACATTCCCAGAGCTCCCTAATGTGATTACTATCTTGAACTAAGGTTGCTACCTTTTTGAGATAGAAGCAGTGTAATTAACCGGTGTCTATATTGAGATGACATCAAGAATGAGTTCCATAAACATGACTTAATCTATGAGGGAGTACAAACTAAGAAACGAGATCCAAGTAGGAATCCACAAAATAAAGAACTAACATCCCATTATCTCATTTCAATCAAGGAGAATAAATCACCAATGAAAGTTATAAAATACACCCACCTTTGGAAAGTGGGAATGTGGGGAAACAGTATCCGTGCACTTGATGTACTAGAAGCCCGATGAAAGTGTCAGAAATAGAGTTTCAAGGTGGTATAGGGTATTACATCCATACAAAATAGTGTGTAGAAACTCATCCATGAAAACAAAAAAAATTAATTTTCAATATAGTGAGAAATATTAATGCCTATATAGACTGTATGTAAGAGAGAAATCATGACCACATCTGGCTATGATACTTCAAAAAGATTTAAGACAACTTTCCAAAAAAGCTGAGGCTGTGGCATAATAGAGGAAGAGATTATCAGAGTCTTACCTATTTTTAATGCAAAGGTAGCACCTATAAATGAGAGATAAAATTAATGATTTTAAATAATTATCAATAGGAATTATATAATTGGAGATCCTCCATAAAATAGTTATATGTGAGGGCCCGATCCAAGTATTTTTGAAATTTTTTATCCAAGAAAAATCATAGTTTGAATCAGAAAAAATTAGCAATTGGATGATTTGTAATTTATTTAAATATAGTCTTAAAAATTATATTAATTTTACTTTTTATAAGTGATTAATTTATTTAATTACATAAAATTTATATAATATTAATAAAATAATTCTTTTAAAATACCAGTTTTATGTTTATTATCATCATTAAATTTAATCCAATTAATCATAATTTTATTCCCAAAAATGAAACTTACCATATTAAATAATATGATAATGTTGATCTAAAATATTAAATCATTTTTTTGGGTTTAATTTCTACAAGTTATGAAAACTAAATTTTCAATATAAGAAAATAAATTAGTTTTTATAGTAAAATATTAATTATATAAACTAGTAATTCTAGGATATTTATTTTACTTATATATATATATTATAAAAAATAGTTTCAAAAATGTTTATTTTATTCTCGTATAATGTCATGAAAGTAACAGTTTTAGTAGTATTGATATTTTTCAATATTCACCTAAAAATTAAATACTTCATAAAAATATAATTTTTTTTACCCTAAGTTAATTTTGACATTCAAAGTTCAAAAATTATGTTCATTTTAATTAATTAAAATTCTAAAATTTATAAATTTATCTTTTAAATGAACATTCAAAATATAAATAAAAAACTATTTTTAGTGAAAAATGACATTTTTAAACATTAAGTTTTCTTAATATTATTTCATTTAAATTTAAAATTTAAAGGATATTAATATATTAGTTCATATGGGATGATTTTGATGAGGGGAAACGACATTGGGCTTCTTGGGGTAGGTTGGAGAGGCCCGTGTAGGAAGGTGATATCAATGTGCAGATTCTCGTGGAAACTGTGCAGAGCATGCATGAAAAGATTGCATGAGAGGTTATGGAATGGTGCACGCTTTGGGGGATTATAATGTCTGGTAAATGTGGTGAACATGTGGAGGGCCATAGAAACTTTGGTTCCCCTTTATGGTTCTTAATTTATGAGATTATTCCTACCATATGTGATCACTCTTACTGGATTGTTGGAATGGGGGGAGATTATTTTCTAGCACCACAAATGGACGAGTGTGAACATTGGCTTCTCGGGTCGTCCTGCACCCCTGATTACCTTTCTAGAGGATAGATTATATCCTATCTTCATCAATGTAGTGCTTAATGAGTAACAAGTCAGGGTGTTTGATCTAATTGCTTTAAATTCGGATCCAGATATGTGTGCGTTTTCTACCTTTACTTTAGGGAAATTTTCATCTAAGGACTACCAACGGATTATGGTTCCCCAAGAGCAACAGGATACCTGGAACAAAATCACCTGGTGTGGGAGAGTTCCTACCAAGTTCAAATTTTTTAACTTGGAGGATGTAGAACCAGGGTCTTCCAACAGATGATAATGTGAGGAATATGGGTGTTATCTTGGTGTCTATATTTCATTGCTGCAAGGCTCATAGGGAGGAGTCTTCCAGCCACCTCTTATTCGAGGGTGAGTGGTCCATGTCCATATGGAAATACTTTGGTGGTTTCACTGGCCTCCTCTCTCTGAATCTTCCTAGGGACTCATTTCTGGAGTGCTGGTTCCATGGGTCGATAGGTGAAAATACCTAAAGAATAGAAAGGTTGATTATTTTAAGTTCAGGGTATTGGTGTATTTGGAAAGTTGGGAATAAGTACAGGTTTGAAGGAATTGGGTCTATGTAAAGGTCTGTTGTCAAAATAACGCAGTCCCTACTTGTCGATCTAGTTTACAATATTAGCAACTAGCACAACGCCCCTTCACTGATCAACCTAGAGGTGAGTGTACCAATGGTTCATCAGCCTAGTTCTAGGATGAGGGGCCACTAGGTGCGCTGGTTCCCACCAGCCATGGGGCTTAAAATGAAATTTGATTGTGCATGTAGTTTGGGCTTCATACAGGGTGGAGGGGTGGTTAGAGACTACAGGGGGGGTGTCCTCCTTGCATTTACAACCTATTACAGGAGACAGAGCTCTATTCAGGAGGATACCATGGCTATGTTCATGGGGATAAGCCTATGTACTTAAAAGAACATCAACATTCAGCAGGTGGAGACTGATTCTATGATCATTCACGATTCCATTCACAACAAAATCTCAATTCTATGGTTAATAAATTATATCACCAGGAAGTGTAAAGCCTCCATCAATATCAAAAATATATAGGTGGTTCATGCCTGGTGTGAGGAAAATAAGGTGGCAGATCATTTTGCTTCATTGGTAGTGACGAATGAGTGTTCCTATGTCTCTTGCTTCTCTAGAATACTTATTTTTAATCCTGAAGGGGTTAACCTGATCAGAGTAGATCAGCTTGGGCTTCATTATTTTAGACCGCCCTAGGCCTTGGGTCCTTTGGCCTCTCTTTTTCCATCCCACGCTATGGGTGTTTCTTTATCTTATCAATAATATAAAAAATGCAACTTTGTTGATGATGAAAGAAATTTTTTCATAGGGAGTATATAATCACCCTTATACCAATAGGTGATCGTGGGTTGATTTATGATTTTAAATTTATATTTCCTATATTGTCAATTTTCATAATCTATATATATAGAGAGGGTCAATCCCTACATAATATCACAAAAAATTTGATAAAAGGTAGGATAAAAGGATTTTATTAGAAATACATTCCTATAAACACCTATTAGAGTTGAATTATATACTTGGTATATGATAACCATACCACTATAATTTTTTATTAATAAATCAACATCCAGTCATCAAGGTAAATATTTTATGACCTTAGAAAAAATTATAGGTATAAAGAAGTGTGTTGAATAAGATAGAAATAAAAATCTGTTAGTTATTTATTTGATGATCGATGTTACTCACTCCACATAATTTTCAGAAGTTACTTCAATTGTTGTGGTTGTATAGACCTACCCTTGTTCCATTGACCTTTGAAGTTTTTGGCAGCAATTTTCATCTCGATCCCCTAGATTAGTTTACTAGTTTTCATAGCACCTAAATTCTTCACATCTAAAATATTAAATTTCTAGTGGATCCTTAGGGAGAACATTATTTTTCTCCATCATGTTAAGTGAACTCTTCATTTTTGTTTGATGACTTGATTCTTTATGTCCTTCTTTACCACAAATCAAACATCCTCTAGTTCCATTGAGACATTACCCTAGGTGTCTCTTCCCACATGTTTTATATGAGAGAGGTTGAATCTTATTTCTTTTATCATCTTCATCACCTGAACATCCTTGATACTCCATCTTTTATTTCCTTGATGTGTTTGGAAACTCAACTTAGTCCACTTTATTAACCATAATTCTTAATAGATGGTCTGGTATAATCATCAGATTTCTTATTCCAGTTTGTATCCCTTTGGTTACTCATTGAGATAATCTCTACATTGTCTATAGAATCCATTATTAACTTGGTTCCTTAAGGTTTTAGCCATTACTAAAACCAAAATAGGTTAAAACGAGTGATTGATAATTAACATCATAATAGAATTGTCATAAATTATCTTACAAAAAACTCAACTTCAAAATGTCTTAATCTTTGAAACCATCATGTTAGATTCCAGTTAAACCGAAATCACTCTTAGTTCAATCTAGATTTATATAAGTTGGACCCTCTCATACTTCCTATCTTAATTCCTTAACATAATAATTTTTTCATAATGGATCATAAATGGAATCTTATCAACCAAAGAGTATCCCCTGGCAGCATCAAACCATGTGTGTAGTTAGACTACTTGACATACAATAGGTCATAATTCAGTTAAAAACCAATACACCCCTTTTAGGGTTAGTACCCCTAGGTACATCTATAGAAGATCCTAAATCAACATTTAGTATCCAGAAAGGGATGTTATTGGTAGGAAAACCAAACAATATACACTTTACCATAATTTCATGATGTTATCCTCTACTTAGAATTATCTATTAGACTTATCCCTAGGGTTTTCACTAATGTTATCTAATCTTAATCCAAAAAACAACTAAACTAATCTTAAAAAATAACTAATCCCTCCTCTGAGACCAACTATGAAAACCCGAGCTAAGCCTATCTTTATTTCACATCATTTCCATAAGTTAAACATAACATCTAAGAATAATCTCACATAGATTTGAAATTTTTTTGGTTTAGTATATTTTAAGACTAGTTACATAGGTAAATTATTTTAAAAACCTGCAAAAATTTCTCTATAATCAAACTCTTATAGACCCCCTTCTAGACTTCCCATAAATTATACTTATTTTCATAACTTGGAGAAGGTAAACATAAGAAATAACTGAGCTCAGATTCTCAATAAGGGAAATCATATCAACATGCCATCACATGTTAGATATTAATAATATTAGAAAACATGAGTAGGGAGAACGTTATTATTAAAAAGTATTTGAAACAATATTATTTATTCATAAATCATGCAGGAAGGACATGTAATCTCAAAATAACAAACATGTACCATGACATAATAGTGTGAGATAAGAATAAAAATATGGAATACGGGAATGATATCATATGATCATGTAATCATAAATATGTGGAATTAACATAATTCATGAAATCTTAATCATAGGTAATGTTTCACTCCCAAGACCATCACCATATAATGTAAAAAGCCCCATATTGGATCAGTTTCACTTCACATTCCCATAAACATAGTGGAAAAAGTCCCATCACTACTACAAATATGCCCTTTATCAGCACTAAATGGCCTTTAACAGTGCTAGAAAAGTGCTGTTAAATCCGGCGAAGATAAAGGGGGGGGGGGTCCCCTTTATTAGCGCTCAAAAAAGCGCTAATATAAGACCCCTTTATCAGCGCTAAAAAAAAGCGCTGATAAAAGGGGTCTTTTATCAGCGCTAAAAAAAGTGCTGATAAAGGACCCTTTTATCAGTTCTTTTAAAAAATCGCTGATAAAAGTTAAAAAAATTAAAAAAATTAAAAAAAATTACAAAAAATAAAAAAAATCATGCCAATCCGGGGGGCTTTATAGCACTTGATCCCCACTTTTAATAGCGCTTTCCAACCCCTCCAACGCCCCACACGCACCCCCTCCACCCTTTATCCGCGTTAGCCCCCCACATCCACCCCCATGCACGCGCCTCTGCCTCCAACATGTTTTGAACTCGAGACCTACCCCCTGCGCGCCTAAGCCCTTACCACTACTCTATTTTGATTTGTTTTCTATTTCATGATATCTCTATTTATATATATATATAGTTATATTTATTCGTATAGTAATATATATTTATATTAATATATATATATATAGTTATATTAATATATATATAGTTATATTAATATATATATATAGTTATATTAATATATATATATAGTTATATTAATATATATAGTTATTATAATATATATATATAGTTATATTAATATATATATAGTTATATTAATATATATATAGTTATATTAATATATATATAGTTATATTAATATATATATAGTTATATTAATATATATATAACTATATTAATATATATCTCTATTTATATATATATAGTTATATTTATTCATATAGTAATATATATTTATATTAATATATATATATAGTTATATTAATATATCTATATATAGTTATATTAATATATATCTCTATTTATATATATATATATATTTAGTTATATTTATTCGTATAGTAATATATATTTATATTAATATATATATATATAGTTATATGAATATATATATTTATAGTGATATTAATATATATATTGATAGTGATATTAATATATATATATAGTAATATTAATATATATGTAGTTATATTAATATATATATATATATCTAGATCAATATATATATATATATAGTTATATTAATATATAGTAGTTATATAACATATATTGGTATTTTAAATAAAATGGATATTAGTTATAATTTAGATAAAGCTAATATATTTTATATGTAAATATGTTTAATTATTTATTTTAAAAATTTAATTTTTAGGTGTGAATATATAAAAAATTTGTACATATAGTTATATATTTGATTATAAATAGCAGTTCATTATAAAAAACAATAAAATTTCAAAGACATAATATCAATATGAATGTAATACCTTGGAATAAATTCATTCCCCACCAAAAAAGCCAATAATACCCCCTTAAATGAGGCTGAAAATCCACAAAATGTTAAAAATCCAGGGTACCCCGACTAAAAACTCAGGTTTGGAGGCCTTCTGGGCATATTTTGGCCTTGAAATTCCCTTGACTAGGGTGCCCCTTAATTATAATGATGTAGAGCTCGTCGCAGGCTTCGATTTGATTTGTGGTAGAGATCAAACAGACACCCGAATCAAAAGTTATGGCTGTTTGAAGTTTGAGTTGCGTTTTCAACATATTTTGGATCTTTTTTTAATTTTTTTTTAATTTTTTTAGCCTTCAAATTGTTATTAAATGACTATTAATCCATAATAATTAGAAAATTATTAATTAAAAATATTTTTTTAATTTTTTAAGAATCCATTTTCACTAAATATCTTATATATTAAGTATATTAAGTGTAAATGTACATTTATACTTATCTAAAATATATTTAAAAATTATATATTTTATTTATATCAATATAACTATATTTATATATTAATATATTAATATATCTTTTAATTTTTTTGAATTCGACCCTTTATGAGCGCTTTTAAAAAAAGCGTTGATAAAGGCCCTCCCTTTATCAGCGCTACTAAACAAGCGCTAAAAAAGCGTTGATAAAGGGGTACTTTTATTAGCGCTTTTTTTAGCACTGATAAAGGCACCCTTTATCAGCGTTTTTTTTGAGCGTTGATAAAGGCCCCCCCCTTTATCGGTACTTTTTCGTTAGTGCTGATAAGGGGGGGGGTGTTGGGAAAAACTGTTTTTGTGGTAGTGCATAATGGATTGGGTTCACTCTCCATTCATAAAAAATATTGGATTAAGACACATAGTGGGTTGGGTTCACTCCCTATTCCATAATAATTATATACAAAGTCCCATAATGGATTGAGATCACACCCCATTAATATAAACATAGTGGAAAAGTCCTATAGTTGATTGAGTTTAATTCCCATTCACATAACCATAGTGGAAAAAGTACCATAATGGATTAGGATAACTCAATAATACCATACATAAAATATCATGATATATAAATATTTACCCAATGCATTGGAGGACTATATAATTCTGGGCCCAACCATCACATAACATAGCGTTCTTAGGCTAACCGCTCATACACCATACATGGCATCTCATGAGATGAAAAAATTAAACAATGCATTAGATGGATATATAATTTTAGTCCCACTTTTCACATAATGAAAATAATAATATAAAAATGTATATATGTTCCACATAAGTAAAATAAATAATATACAAACAAAGGCATGAAGAAAACATGAAAAAGAAGTGGGTTTCATAATCTTGTCTCAAATCATAACTGAAGGAAATATCATAAGGGTTACAAATACAAGAAGGAATTAAATCATTTTTAATGTTAATATTTCAATAAATACCCATAGGTTTGGAAAATTGAGTTCGAAATTAGGAAAATTCATGAGAGGGATAAAGGAGAAGTAATAATAAAAAAAATTAAACCACATAGGTGATACTTTTCAAAATGTTCATTGGAAATTTTAAGGATGGAAATAGATTATTGTTTAGCTTTTTAAAAGAATACAACTAGGATTTTTTTTCCATAAAATAATTAGGGTTTTAAAAAAATTGGTGACTTTTTATGAAGGTAACTTTGTCATGAAACAATAAATTGAAATGTTCCCATATATCGGGCTTATAAAATATGTGAATTTCATAAAGAACTTAAAACATCTATTAACCATAATAAATAAAGGTAGACTAAACTAGGTATATATGTAGAGAACTTATGTATAAAATATTTAATAAATATATTATAATAAGATAGATAAAAATGGAGAAACAAAAAGAGAATGTGTATTCCAAGAGTAATGAGGGTGGTTTTGGAAGAACCCTTTTTATTTTTTATAACACCTTTATTGAAATCAGAAAAAATAGGAAGGATAATTATAAATTATTTTTAGAACAAGAGAAGGTAACATAAATTTCACATTATATAATACATAATTTGGTTTCCAATTAAAAATAATTAAATTGGTAGGAATATAAATTATGGATACGGTGGAGAAACCCTCATTAAAGAGGATGACAACTATTCTCAACAATGATATACATTTGGAGAATTAAATTAATCAAGGTAAGATATTTTAATTAAAAAAATTAATTTTATATATAGGGGAAGATAATTTCCAATATAAAATCTTAGGGTGGTAGAAACCCAATATATAAGTAGGAAGTTCTATATGAAACATAATAACTTAATGAAAGGGGTTTGAGTTAAACAAAACCCTTACAACGCCACAATCTTTCAAATTAAAAATACATGGAAGGAATAAAATGAGATGGATTTATAAATCCCTTATATGTCACTAAATTTATGAAAAAATTAAATCCATTTTCCATTTATACACGAAAAAATAATAAGTGGCGAATAAGATTCATATATCAATACAGTAAAATTGAGATAAAAAACCCATAAAACTTTTGAAATTTTTGATTCAAAACACATATGAGTGAAATAAAATTGAATATAAAATTGAATATAATGAAATATAATATAATCATGATTCAAAAATATTTAGGGGAGTTATATACACCATTATAAATAAATCATGGTGTATAATAAGAAATATGTCTGAAGGGGTCAAAATTGAGACAAGAAACCCTTACATTTTTCTTGATTTGTTCTGCACACACACTTAACATCCTGAATAGTGAAATTAATTTTATTAGATAAATTATTATTTACCTTATTATTATATATTTAATTTAACATGGAATATTTATTATCATAATATATTTGTTTATTAAATATTTTTTCTCATTTTTGTGTGAAAATTATCGATGACAGCTTATTTCGGTAATTTTAGCGATTGTGGATGATATTTTAATAACAGTATAAATACTTAATATTAAAATTATAGAACCAAAAAAATAATTATTTTATCATTAAATAATAATAATATTAGTATTTAATATTACATAGTCATCTATGATATAGTTTTATAACAATATTCAAGTAGGTGGTTAAACCAACCAAAACATAAACACACTATATCTTGATGGGTGAGTATGGTTAAGGAAGTGTGTAATATAATTTAAATAGAATAATAATGATATTTTTTTTATATTTTTTAATATTTTGAATCAAATTTTAAGTTTTTTGGACCAATATAGAAAATCAAGATGAAAAATGAAATATGTTACTTCATGGAGGCGGTCGTCCCTACAACGCACGATTAAGGTTATTTTGTTTATCAAAGTGGATGGAAAGGAGTAAATAAATTGAGTTACATTAATATAATAAAAATAAATTTTAATAATTATATTGAGTTAATTATATTACTATGGTTAGGGTATTTTTTTAAGAGAATTATTAAGAAGAAAAGCTAAGAGTAAGTAATAGTCACTTGGTTACCTTGAACTTTCTCTGGAAAGTATCCTTAAAAATGAAGGATTTGGATAAATAATTGAGACTAGCGGCATAATAAAATGAGATAGGTATATAGGAGGATAAAAATTTCACACATTTAAAAAGTAATTTGAAGGAATGGGGGTGGATTGAAGGAGTTGAAGTGCCCCTTTTTATGTGAAGAAAATGACACTTTTGTGAATACCCTTTACTTTTCAATGAAATCATTAAACCATACAAGTGTCAATGGATCCAAAAGTTATAAATAATAGATTATGTGGTGATATTTAGTCTATAATTCCTCAAAAAAGTATTTCCACACATGTTTTAAACATATTTGAAGTCAATTGTTCTTATATATTTATTTTTACTTTTATTTTTATTTTTACTGATGTAACTAGTTTTTACTCAAGTAACTTATATTTTACCTAACATATAAAATAAAAAATCTTTAAAAATTTAGATATTAAGAATATAAATTTAATATCTATTTAATATAATTAAATTTCTAACAAATATAAAATTATCTTTTAAATTAAATCATTTTATATATAGAAAAAAATATTTTGTTGAAAAATGTTGTTTTCAACATTAGGTCTTCCTAATTACATTTATTATTGTTTTAAAATTTAATGTGTGATATTTTATTTAAATATAGGGTCAAAAATTATATTTAATTCACATTTTAGATGATATTAATTTATTTTATTACATAAAAATTACACAATATTAATAAAAAAATTCTTTGAAAATATTAGTTTTACCATTATCATAGCCGTTAACTTTAATATTAGTAATCATAATTTTATTCACAATAATAAGGTTGAAATTATTAAATAATATTTTTACATTGATATAAAATATGAATTCTATTTTTTTGTATTTAATTTCTACAAGTGATGAAAATTATCATTTTAATATAAATGAATAAATAAGTTTTTAGAGTAAAATATTAATTATGTTTCCAAAATGATATAAATGGGTTTTATAAATAAAAAAAATAAATTTTTATGTAATTTATTCTACTTATAAAAATGTATAATTTGTATAAAATTGTTTTAAAAATGTTTAACTCATTATTTTATAATGTCATGAAAGTGATAATTTTAGTAATGTCAGTATTTTTCACTATCCACCTAAAAATAAAATATTTTAAAAAACTACCAAAATTTCACCCTAAGATAATTTTGAAATTATAAGTTCAAAAAAATATTTTAATTTTATATAATTAAAATTAAAAAATTTAAAATTTATCTTTTAAATGAGAATAAAAAATCTAATGATTTTTTTTATTAAAAAATAATATTTTAAAACATTAGGTGTTCTTAATATTATTTAATTAAAATTTATAATTTAAAGGATTTTAATTTATTAGTTCACGTAAAATTGTAAGTTCTCTCAATTTATTTTATTAAGGTAAAATATACAACACATAAAAAAATAGTTCTTTGAAAAATATTAATTTTATATTAAAAAATATTTACAAAATACCATTTATTATTTAAAAATTTAATTTTAATAATCCATTGATATTAATATTTTTTTATTTACTATAGGTTTTATTATTATTATAATCATATTTATCTAATATTTCATGTATCATTTTAGTTCATTTATGAGTGTAAAACCAGTTATCGATCTCAATGCTTATTTAAAAAAATTATAGTAAAATCAAGGGTCATTATAAATGTTAAAGAACCCTTCTATGGTGAATGAAGAATGTTGAAGGATGTAGGAAAAATATATCATTGGATGAAACATAAACAAGTGGTATTAGTCTCAATCCATATAAGATGATGAAACCTAGAGGGACCATCTAGAATGAAATTTATTCAAGCATTATAACAAGAATAAACACTAGAAGTCTTATAAGGAAGTGAGTAGAAAGTGACCGGTTCATCGAGACCAACAAAATTCATTAACTTTAGTATGTTGTAGGTATTAATATCCCAATGCATTTAAATATTTCAAAAAAAATTTATAACTGCTTTAAAATTAAGGTGGAGATACGATCCTTTGTGTTATTATGATGGAAGAATAATACATGTGATTGTGTTGAAACATAACATGTGAATAAGATGAAAGAAGATTTGTACACCAAGTGGTTCCAAAAATTATTGATGTTACTATTGTATATTTGACCTATTTTTTTCAAATGACATTAAGGTTTTGATATGACTCAAATAGTTGTTTCAAGAAACCATTTTGGATTTCAAACCCTAATATGAAGTTTTATTATGGAATAAAGAAGTTAAAATGATAAAGAGCCTGATTAGTTTTTAAAGTGGGGTTAAATATGATATGATCTATCTGGTAGTGTCAATTCATCTTGGGTGTTCCATAAGTGAAATTATATGATTTTATGATCAATCTAAGTTTTATTAGCCTCATTTTCAAAAAAGAATCCATTTTAAGATAGAATGAACATGGATATAAAGTTGTATCATAATAATATCACAAAAATGATATAAATTGATCCAACATGTATTATGAATCACTCATATTGTGATTTATTGACCATTCATTGATGGTTTTGTGTAAGTGTGATTGAGAACATAGTATGTGTTGAAGAATATAAGATGATCAAGTTTCTAGAATTTAGGGAAGTAAGTTAGTGATGTGGTCATCTTTAGTGTTGTTGTCTTGAACTCTTGTTTCCTATACCGAGTTTCAACCCATTAGGATTAGAATATTTTTTGATTAATAAGTAACAAGTGGTAAATTCACTCACTGAAAATCATTAATCAATGAATTTAAAGAGGATAAAGTAGCTCAAATATTGAGAGATGGTAAACTAATAATTATTTAGTTCAAAAAGTTTTTAAAATTATAAAATGGAAATATGGAATTATATTTATTAAATAAGTAGTATTATTAAGTAAAATCAATACTGGAATGAAAAACTGAAGTTTATTTTCAATAAGTGTTACAAAAAAGCTATAGAAGAGCCAACGAATCCTTCGATAAGTCATTGAGACTAAATCTATGAAGGTGGAAAGTTAAATAAAAATTATAATAGTAAAGGATGATTTTATAGAAGTTATGAAAACTAAATATTTTTGGAGGTAAGTTATCAAATTTTTGATAGAACAAATATGTCTTTGGTTGTCAACTTGTGTTGTGATATGTGATGTGAAATGATTGTAATACAAAGTGGGAGACCAGTCTCTATTATTTTATATTTCAAGAATTCGAGAATAATTGGAATTGCCTATCAACAATCTTATGAAGATAATTGAAAATATATAGAGAGTTTTGTATGTACAAAGGAGGATTAGAGAAAAAACGTTATCCCTAGTGGAATTATACAAGAAAGTGGGAGGGAATAAAAATAAATATACAAATCTGAGAACCATTTTAATTTTGATGTATGGGGTGATAAAATCAAGGGATCATAAATCCATATCCTTATAACCTTAGTGGAATTTTATAGAGGATAGATTTATGATAGTATTGATAAAAACACACAAATGGGTAGAATTTCAGAACCAAAGGGATGTTTGTGTTTGATTTTTTTTATCATTGAAGAAGCATTCATGAATAATTGACGTTTAAGGATGAGTTTAGAAGTTTGGAAGCAATATATGTGATGATCTATAATTATTGAGTTGCAAGTGGATATGTATTTTCAAAAGGAGATAAATGAATTTGAAAAGGATGAATATATTTTAATTATTCTAGTTCTGAAATTAGTAGAAACACACTACTCCATGATGATATTAATAATTCCATGAGTGGAGGTTTAAGTAAAAAAATATGGATGAGTAATGAATTCATAATATTCATCAGCATTATGTGCATGGGATATTAAGATTAGTGTATGGTTGAAATAGAAAAATTTAGGCAACATAAAAGTAATTAGGTGTAAAGAAGTTTTCCATGCCATGGAGTATTAACATCACACTATGAATGAAGTTTCACTTGGAAAATGGTTATGTCACAATATATATAAATATTTATTTTAGGTTTATAGAATTATAGGAAAATTTATCTATGGGTCACTCTGGTGCTGCATAAAATTTCTCACTTTTCTAGATTAGAAGTTTTTCATCACATATGACAAAACACAGGACACACCATGAAGATAGTTAGGAGTATTTTTGTGGTTTTAATGATCTAGTGATACCCAATTAATGGAATAAGTTCCATAAAAAAATAGATTATATAGTATAATATAGGTGAAGGAGTCATGTTTCATTGACTGGACCTAGAAAATAATTTAGTCTCATGAATGTTAAGACTTGGAAAATTTAGAATTGAATCAGTCATTTAGGTCATGAAGAAATAGATTATACCACTAATTTTGTAAGGATTAAGAAGATTTGGAAATATCATACCACACTATTATAAAAATTATAAATGAAGATAATTACAAATATTTTTCTAGATTAGACCAACACATCCTTATTTTAATGATCCCAAATAATTTTTACAATGTTATTAACGAATTTCATGTTTTCGGTTAGTAAATGGTTTTTTGGATAGAAATGAAAAATTAACTATGTATGGAACTTTCCATTAAATCCAACCACATGTGTAATGTGATTACCATGTGAATAATTTGAACTGATCATGAAGGTCAAGTAACTGTGCGGAACCTACTACACATTATAATAAAAATGATTGCAAGAATAAAGTATATATCACGCGCCATGTGAGAAAAATATGTTCATGTCATCAAGTGATCTTGAGCTGAAAATAAAACTACCATGCATTGAATATGAACCTATCATGCATTGAGAATCAACTTACCATATGAGCAACCAACCTACCATGTGATGAGTAAGACAAATTTCACTAAGTCTTGTACATACCGTGTGTATCTATATTTTTAGTTACCACAAGAACACCTACCTATCACATGAATAAATATACCTATCATGAGTAAAAAATAACTAATAGTGAAAAGTATTGGATCTACCAAGTGATAGAGTCAAGTGACCATATGAAGAAAAGAATCTACCGCATAAAGTCATAAACCTACCACATGAACAATTAAACTTATTACATAAAGAAATAAAGTAACTATGAAAAGTTTCCATTACAACTAACTATTATAACTAAACATGATCTCAAGTAACCATGTTTTAAGTGAATACACCATATAATGTAACTTAGCAGAAGAGAGTTTTTGAATCTCCAATGACTCATTTTTGAAGCATTAATTACAGATTCAATGCAATTAAGGCTACATTTATTGTTCTCCAATGGATACTTTTGGATGGAGTTATTTTTAATGAATAAGAACATTAATTTGATATAATGATTCACATGTAGAGAGAGACATATAATCATAAATATAATAATAAAGTAACCTATGTGTGAACTGTGCTACATAGTGAAATCATTATGAACAATTCACAATGCTCTATTTTTCTGAACCTATTGGGAAATTTGTTTGAGCTCTTTTTAAAGAAAAATTAAAGGACTCTCAAAAAAATAAATTTATTTGTATTGAGCTACACCACATCTTCACATATTTCATATATTTATATTTTTGTTTATGATTTACATTATAGTTATGTTTTATAACTCTCTATTTATCTACAAACACAATCTCTATCATTAAAAAGAAGATTTCTTGACACTCTCTTTAAGTTATTTTCATCTATATTCCCACATATAACTGTGGAAGAGGTCTTGTGTGACCTAGAATATTTTTCTCCCATTTGTAACTGTGGAAGAGTATCTGTTCTTAGACAACCTTGTGAGATTTTGTGTAAAAACACGATCTATATTATGGATCAGTTTATTTAATAATAAACTATTTGGCAGTGGGTGATTTTCAAGTGGAGGGGATTAGGTCTTGGCTTAAGAATGAACCTCTTATTTAAACTTACACTCTATGATTTATATTTTGTTTTTAACATGTTAAATAACAAAACAATATCTATTTTTAAAAATAATAATGAAAATTTACATCGATATTTTTCTTTAAATTGTGTTTTATATACCATTTTTGTTTCAAGTAAAATTGTTTCAAAAGTTAAGAGAGTGTTAAAAATTGTTTTAACTAAGTTTTGATTAAACTTCTAAGAAAAATTATATAAATCTATAGTTTAAGTTAACTGGGATTATTTAATAAATTTGAGGATTTAAGTTTTAAATCTTTTTAACAGAAATATTTATTGGAAACTCAATTCAACACATATTGAGTTGTCCACCAAGACCAATATTTGGTATCAAATCCTTTTAAAGTATCTTTTTTACTATGATGAAGTTTTATTTAAGGATCTTAAATTTATATTAGTTATAAATTTACATTTTTATGGATAATAATATAAAATAAGGAACTATTACTGATAAACCTTTTTATTTTATTGTAACAAACTATGATCAATGGAAAATTAAGATGAAAATTCATTTAGAGAGTATGATATTTGACATTTAAACTATTATTGAAGATAAATATAAAAACCAAAAGCTGATAGATATGATTGTAGTGATGACACTAAGGCTGATTATTATTGTAATTATAAATCCATGAAAGAGTTGTGCTATGATTTATGTGAAGATAAATTTAATAGAATATCTGTCTATTCAACTACTTTTAAAATTTGGGATACTCTTTCTATATATCATAATATTACCTCAAATGTTAAATAAATGTGTTTAAATACTTATACTATTAAATACAATACATTCAAAATGAATCCTGATGAATCCATTTTTTATATGTATCTATTTCTTAATGAAATCATAAAAACTATGCATGCACTTGGGAAACAAATTGCTGATAAAGATCAAGTGATGCACCTGCTGATATGTTTACCTGATATATAGAGAGGAACTTCAGTTTCCACTAGACAATCCTGCACCATCAGTTCACTACCAGTAAAGGAAATCATTGGTAAACTTATGATGTATTAGTAGTAATTACAAGTAATCAAATAATATTAGGAACTAAAGGGGGTGTTGGTATCCTTCAAGACCTATGACTCAAAACTAAAAGATAAGATCAAAGATAAATGTTTTAGTGATGATGAATCACCTAAAAAAATGATGAGGAAATGGCGCATTTAGCTAGACGATTCAAGAAATTTTATAGGAAGAATATATCATTTAATAAATCTAATTATATAGGTAAGTATGATAAAATTGGAAATTATAGAAAATAATGGAAAAAGAATGGTTCCAAAAATGAGATAATATGATATGAGTATAAAAGAAAATGACACATTAAAGAAGACTATCCCAATATAAAATATAAGAAAAAGTATTAGGATATAGGTAAAAATTATAAAAAGTATATTAAATTCACATGGAGTTCCTCATAGGACAAATCAAGTGATTTATACTCAACAAAATAAGATAGAAATGATAGAGCCAATATGTGTTTCATGACGAACACATCTGAGGTATAAAATATTTTTCCTATGTCTCTTGTACATACTTATTATCTTTTTAAAATGTAAAATGATAAAGAAAATATTTATAGTTAGGATATATTTGAATATTTTAATATACTTTAAGAAACATTTAAGGAGTTAAAAGATAAATACAAATGTTTATAAAAGTAGCATGCTCTATCTGCTCACTTTAAATCTGATTGTGCTATTGAGAATGACAAGAATTATCAACTATTAAAAGAAAAAAATGAAACTATGTTATGTAATGATTAATTAAAGAATTATCTAGAAATATTTATGAATATTAAATAAACCCTAACCCATATACTTGATAAGAAAACAACTCCAAAATGAACTACTGGAATTGGTTACCAACCTGGATAGAGAATTTTTTTAAGAATAAATTTATACCTAGTTTCAGTTCTAATAGTTTTGTAAATATTATTATTCTTCTATACATAAAAAAGTGATTATTTCTAAAATATTAAGATATTATTATAGGAAAATAGTTTAATTTTTTTGGATACATAAAACTCTTATTACTATCATTTATAGACCCAAGAAGATATGGGTAACATAATCATTTCTTATTTAATTTTTTTGAAGGAAACCTTCTTGAAGCATACCAATATGAACCTATGGTATATGGAAAATAGATGATCCAAAAACATTATTGGTGACTACTCTAACTTCAATCACCTCATCAAATTTTATGGAGGACATCCCACTTTTGGTGACAATTCCAAAGGAAAAATAATTGGACTTGGTCAAATCGATAACTCTAGTATTTTTTAAAATTTTAAAGTTTTATTTGTATATGGATTAAAATATAATATTTTTATCATCTCATATTTATGTGATAATGGTTAATATATTATTTTTTAGAATAATTCCTATAAAGTTTATGATTTTAAGCACATTTTATCCTTTAATGTTATGTGAAATGATAATGTTTATAATGTTGATTTAAATTAATTATTTTCTGAAAATATTTTTTATTTAAGTTACTTTCACAAAGAATGTTGGTTTTGGAATAGGATAATAGGAAATTGAAACCTGGACTCACTTATAAATCTAACTAGGAAAGCATTAGTCACAAATTTACCTATATTAGAATTCCCAAAAGATAAAATCTATAACCCATGTCAGAAAGGGAAACAACATAAAATATTATTCAAATAAAATAAATATGTTTTAACTTCTCAACCAATAGAGTTGGTTCACATGGATTTATTTGTACCTCATAGAGTTTATATGTTAAATGGGAAAAAATATACTTATGTTATATTATATGAATTATATAGATACACTTGGGTGTTCTTTATATCTCAAAAAAGTGAGGTTTTTACTTATTTTTCCTAGTATGAAAAATCTATATAGAATCACAGTGGACTTAGAATTAAGACCTTAAGAAATGATCATGATTGTGAGTTTGAAAAATAATACTTTGAATCATTATGTTCACAACATGGATATAGTCACAACTTTTCTTCTCTTAGGATTCCATATCAGAATGGTGTGGTAGAAATAAAAAATATAACCCTTCAAAGAATTTCCCAGATCATGCTCAATAAGTATGATTTACCTACTTATTTTTGGGTAGAATATGTGAATATAGTTTTATATATTATTGATATAGTTTTAATAAGACTACTTTTAAAGAAAACCCTATATGAATCATGGAATGGTAGAAAACAAAAAGTTAATTACTTTAGAGTTTTGGTTGTAAATTATTTATACTCAATACAAAAATAGAATCTAGAAAAATTTTCATCCAAAAACAGTGAAGGAATTCTACTTAGATATTCTACATATAGTAAGTCATATAATATATTTAATAAAATGATCAATATTGTAAAAGAATATGTACATGTAAACGTTTATGAGAAAAATCCACTTGAGCTGAAGACCCATTTATAGAGACATAAGGATGGCCTTTTTAATATGGATATCAATGATAAACCTAATGAAAATTACGTGAAACCTTATATAGAAAAATCTCTCAGTTATGAGGATCTATTTGAACCTAAACTTGTAGATGATAATGAAGTATAAAATAATTCTATTCCTAGAGATATTAGGACTCATAGAGACCATCCTTTATATGATTGTTTTGGATACCTAAATAGAGGAATAAAAAATAGAGATTATATTAGAAAATAAGTTTAGTATGAAGCCTTTTTGTCACAACTTAAACCTAAGAACATCACAGTAGCAATTGATGATGAGTTCTAGGTAATATCAATGCAACAAGAGCTAATTTATTTTGAAAGAAATAAATTCTGGGAGCTAGTTGAAATACCCAAGGAATACCTAACTATTAGAAATAAATGGGTGTTTAGTATCAATGTTTATGAATTTGGAACTATAATTAGAAATAAATAAATAATGGTTAAAAAGGGTATAGTCAAGAGGAAGGTATTGACTATGATAAAACCATTGCACCAATATCTAGAATCGAAGCTATCCAAATGTTACTTACTTATATAGCACATTTGGATTTCAAATTATATCAAATAGATATCAATAGTGAATTATTAAATGGTTATATAGTTGAGGATGTTTTTGTGGAATGACCCATTAGATTTCAAAACCCACATTTTCCAAATCATGTTTTTAAATTATTAAAATATTTATATGGTTTTAATTAAGCTCATAGAGTGTGGTATGATAGAGTCAACTCAATTTTTATTTATAAAGGGTTTTAAAAAGAAATATCTAACATACTTTATTTATTAAAATATTTTCAAAATATGTTTTAGTAGTAAAAATTTATACTAATGATATTATCTTTGGATCTTCAATAAATTATTTGTGAACTAGATTTTAAAAAATTATGCAAATTCAATTTGAAATGAGTTTAATGGGTGAATTTAAATTCTTTCTTGGATTTAGAAATTTTTAAAATAAAGAAATAATTATTTTAAATTAAATAAATTTCACTAAATATATCTTAAAACATTTTTGTATGGATAATACTAATAGTTGTGATACTCCCATGAGTATAAGATGTAAACTAGATCTTCATGAAACTGGGAAACCATTTGATCAAACCACTTATAGAGGTATTATTGGAATTTTAATATAATTAATTTCTATTCAGCCAAATATTATGTTTAGTGTCTATATGTGGGATTTATTTAAATAAGATCCAAAAGAATCATATTTACTTACTGTTAAAAGGATTTTCAAATACCTCAAAAGTATAACCAACTTAAGACTATTTTATTATGAAGGATAGACATTTTATTTAGTTAGTTTTTTAGATAAAGATTTTGGTGATTGTAAGATTGATAGAAAAAGAACATATAGAACATGTCACTTTTTGAGAAAGTCTATAGTCTCATGGTGTAGTAAAAAGCATAACTCTGTTGCATTATCCACTACTACAGTTGAGTAAATAGTTTTTGGAAGTTTTTGTACACATATTCTATATATAAAACATACATCACTAGACTATGAATATCAATTCAGACATGTCCCTTTTAAATTGTGATAATAAAATTATGATAAATATTTCTAATAATCTTATATCACATTATTGAACAAAACATATTTATATAAGACATCAGTTTTTGAGAGATCATTTTCAAAAAGTTTATATAACTCTCAAATTCATTGGTACTAAATATTAGCTTAATGATATATTTACAAAGCCTTAAATGTTGAGATAATTAATTATATCATACGTTAATTCGATATGATAAAATTTTCTTAATTATTTCATTTAGTTTTAGCCATTATAGTTATTTAAATTATTTTTATAATTACATAATTTGTGTTTAAGGAGCTTTTCTGAATGTAACTATGAAGTATAGTTTACACAGTCAGTGTACCGACCATGAGTTTTTTTTTCAAATATTCAGTATACTTATTATGACCAGTTGGTCATGTGGTTAGAATACCTACCATGGAACTTAACTCACATGGTCACTGTACTTACTGTGAGTGTTTACTCACATGGTCACTTATTACCTACCATGAATGTTTTTTATTCATACAGTTAATATAATTACCATGAGATCACAGTTAGTATATCCACCATACCCTTTTTATTATATATTCATAGTTAGTGTATCTACCATGTATATTCTATACTTATAATATCTCATAGAATTTTTTTTAAAGATTTATCTTAAATTTATTATTATTTTAATCCCTAAATTAATGAATTTTAAAATTTGAAATAGAAGTTGAATCGGAACACATCTCCATTTAAAACCCACTTTCTTTATTTTAATGCCTCACCTGCTATCTAAACCCTTTCTAAAAATAACCCTTTACAACCCAAACCTTACAGTTTCATGCCTCTCTAGTGAATCTGAGCCTTCCAAGTTTGAATCAAATCAAAAATACCAAGGATAAAGCACCCTACTGATGTTTCTCTTCCTATAAAATATTCTTCAACTAAAAAATAAAATAAAATAAAATCCCACATGATAACTGTAGAAAAGTTGAGGAATACGCATCTCATCATCATATAATTTCTATAGAAAATGAAGTAGATGCACAATGGTTGAAATAGAGAAAATCACTGGTTTAGAATGCGATTTAAAATCAGGGATGAGGTATGTGATTTAAGGATAATTTTAATCCATTTTCCTGAATACTGTTAAGGATTTATTTGTGAACATATAATTATTTATTGAATATAATAAAAAATTGTTATGATGATGATCAATGGTGAAGCTATAGAGTTCTCCTTGAAGCGATGGTCAAAGTGATTGAGTGTGCTACATAAAGAATAATTTGAGGATTACTAAATATCATATCTAGTTAATTAAGCACATTTTGAGTTTCAAATATTTAAAAGAGATTACTGGAAATGGAACTACTAGAAGACCAACTACTATTGAGATAGGTAGATAATATAGGATATTGGTCAAGTTTATCCAACACCTTATCTGTCCAAGAAATAGAAATTTTAGCATTCTTAGGCACCAATATCTATTCTTATTGTTTTTTTAAAAAAAATTTATTTCAGATTAATGTTTAAAAATATGTCATGAGAAAATATTTTATTTGTGTAATGTTTCCTTGAAGTTTAGTTATTTTACACACCCAAAGATTATTTCACCCTTGTTGGAGTAAAAAGGATTAGTTCCTCATGGGGAGGAAAGAATCACTTAATCAGATAATATTTATCTTGATTAGAAGATTTGTAAGAAAATTAAAGTTAACTGAAACCCATGGAAAAGAGAATGGGAGGCTGACCTAAAAAATTTATATTAAAGGTTTGATCCAGTGAAGTACCTGGTTAGAATAAAGGATATTGTGGATCCAAGTCTTGAACCTAATTAGGTTTCTTATTATTCTAATAAGTAATTGATTATTGGTTTGGAAGAAGTGGAAGTTGAGGCATCCCAAGAATAATAATAGGAAGAAGAAGAAGACGAGATGGTTAATCTTGATGCAGAAGCTAGTGTTTCTCATGAGGATAGAAGGGAAGTATCTCCTGCCATATACTTTGGATATCTAGATTATCCTTTTCCTTTACCATCACATAATGAAGATCTTCAGTATAAGGATTTGGTTGACACTGAGGTACCTATTGGTGGCTATAGGCCTAATTGAGATGACTATGAAGACTCAAAAGAAGCTGAAGATAGCTTAGATAGATCTTCTATTATTGGAAGTACTCCTAGATCACCTATATATGATTAACCTATTAATGGGGAGAAATACCATGGATTTTTTTGTTTTGGGCCTAGAATATTCTAATTTAGGTGATGATGGGGGTAGTCCACCTAGAAATTTTGGACCATCCATCCCTTTTGAATAGAGAGTGCTATAGGGATCTCTCATTACCACCATAGATTATTAAGAAAGGATCAAGGTATCTCCTATAAGACCCTCAATTGAATAAACTATCCAAGATATCTAGGTGAATAAGTTGAGAAAGGTAATGGTCCTGATGAAGTTGTTGAGGTTGGTGAGCCTATTGGTCATGAGGAAGAAGATGATACTGATGCTAGAGGTGCATATCAGTTTGATAATGCCAGATTAGGGTAGTTTGTACCTGATAAAATTGTATACATAAGGATTATAATCCATATATATATATATATTCATTCTACATCATATGTTATACAGTATTATTTGAATGAATTTAAACTAGATCTTATGGGTATTTTCAAGGAATCATTTCTTGGTTTTAGAAATTACTTAGAGCCTACTCGAGAAGAAAATATTAGAAGAACAATATTTCTAGTTATTTATCATATTTAACCTAAGTTTTATCTTGATATGAATTTAATGATAAATGAAGTTGAGGAATTGAATGCTCAAATAGGTTCATCATAAATAGATCTATCTGATATGGTGCTACAGTTATATCATAGATTCATGAATACTGTGTTTCATCCTTCTCCTATTATTATTCCTGTACCTCCTCCCTCTAATCCTACTCAATTATTTTTTGAAGAGTATAATATCAGAAAACCCATAAGACATGAGTTAAAGGTAATGTTTGATGAGTTTAGGAAAACTAGAGAAGTTTTGTTTGATTATTTTCAAACACATTCTACCAAAACCTTGGCAGTGGTTAGAGAAGATGTTAATAAAGTAGAGAAAGATAGAGAAACCATAACAAAAGTGATTTATTATTGCCTAAGTAGAATCTTTAAAAAGGTTAAATTAAAGGGTATTTTTATAACACTTTCCCTATATCTAAAAACTCCTCCCTTGACTCAATATTTTAAGTTAAAATTTAAGAAACTCTAAGTGCCAACTCAAGTTTTAGAATCTTTCATAGAAACCAGAGTGAATTGCCTTTAGGCTTTAGATCATAGTTCTCGGTTAGTGAGTGAATTCACTAGGTTGATGGAACATTTCTTATACAATTCTTATACTACTGTGTTAACTCCCCCATCCATTCTTATGTCTCTAGCTCTAACTACTACATCCTATACCATCAATATTTTAGCTTAACTCATAGGGAATACATCCAATACATCATTCCCATGTCTAAGTGTGTAGTCATTGGAAACCCCCATACTTCTATGTACCTCATACTCCATTTACTCCCACTTATACTTCTAAAGGAAAGGATCCTATACTCCCTTCAGATGTCAGATATGTGACCGATTCTGATTCTTAATAGATTTTCTAATAGGGACTCCTTATAAAACTTTTTATAATCTTTTTTTTTTCAGATTAATGAAATAATCATTTCACTCTCATTTGTTCTTATTGTTTTATTATTTGTTTATTTTTTCCATTTCATTCACTTTTTGATAATCTCAAAAGGGGGAGTAAATGTGTGACATAAAATTGAATTCATTGAAAATACTTAGATAATTTAATGAACTTGGTAAATATTTAAGATATTGAGATATACTTGGGTTAATTTACTATCAATATATTTTTATTGTATTAAATTCATTTCATTTTAAATTTCATGATTTATGATCATCATAAAGGGGGATATTGTTGTCTTAGACCGACACCTCCTTATTTTAATGATCCAAAATCATATTTGTAATGTTATTAATGAATTTCATGTTTTTGGTTAGTGAATATTTTTTTTTGAAAAAAATGAAAAATTGGATAGGTATAAAACCTACTATGACAACCTACTACATGTGTAATGTGATTACCATGTGGATAATCTGAATTGAACATAAAGGTTAAGTAACCATGTGGAACCTATGACTTTTTTACTCAAAATGACTACAAGAAAAAAGTACCTACCAAGAATTAGATGATAAAATTATATCTAATCCATCAATTGACCATGCATTGATAATTAACCTACTGTTCATTAAAGATGAACCTACCTTGCATTGAGAATCAACTTACACCATAAACAACCAACCTACCATGTGATGGGTAAGACAGATTTCTATAAGTCTTGTATTGACCATGTGTATTTTTATTTTTTGTTAACTAAAGAAAAATTGAATATTGCATGAATAAATGTACCTACCACGAGTAAAGAAGAACTAACCATGTGAAGTAATGAATCTTCCATGCGATAGAGCCAAGTGGCCACATGAAGAAAAGTTTTTACTGCACGAAGTCATAAACCCACCACATGAACAAATTGAAAGCCCCCCATGAAGAAATGAATTAATTGTGAAAAATTTCCATGAAAACTGACTGCACCAACCAACCGTGAGCTTAGGTAAGCATGTTTTAAGTGAAGACACCCTATAGTGTCTAAGTTAATAGTTGAGTGTTTTCAAATATACAATGGGTAGTTTTTAAATCATTAATTTACACATCAGTATAATTAAGGATACATTGATTATTCTCTAATGACTATTTTTGGATAGAATTATTTTTAAAGAAGAAGACCATTCATGTGAAATAATGAAATATATATATAGAGATATATATAATCTTGCAGAAAATGATAGGGGAACACACACGTGAACCTATGTTATACAAAGGAATCTTTTAGAACTCTTCACGACACTTTTTTTTTCTTGTACCTACTGTGAAATTTGTTCAAGCTCCTTTCAAAGAAAAATTCAAGGACTCTAAGAAAATTAAATATATTTGGATTTATTTTCATCACATATTTACATATTTTATCTATTTATCTTTCTATTTATGATTTACATTAGATCTATTTTTTATTTATCTACAAACACAATATATATTACTAAAAAGAAGAGTTCTTGACACTCAATTTAAATTATTTTCATCTTTACTACCATGTATAACTATGAAAGAGGTTACGTGTGACCTAAAATAAATTTCTACCATTTATAACTCTGGAATAGGCTCTATTTCTAGAAAATATTGTGAGTTATTATAAAAAAACCCAATCCAGGTTTTGGATCAATTTATTTAATAATAAACTATTTGGAAGTAGGTGATTTATAAGTGGAGGGGATCCGGTCTTGGATTAAGACTGAACCCCTTATTTAAATTTCCACCATGTAATATATATATATATTTATTATATTAAATATAAAACTAATATCCATTTTTAAAACTAATAATGAAACTTCACTCTAATAGTTTACTTTAACCTGTGTTTTATATACCATGTTTGTTTCAAGTAAATTGTTTTAAAAGTTTAGAGATTGTTATTTTTTATTGAGTTATGATCAAACTTCTATGAAACTTTTTGAAAGAAAAAATTATATAATTATATATTTTTTGTTAACTGGAATATTTTTATAAATTGGGTATTTAAGTTTTAAAAAAATTAATTAATTTTATTGGAAACTCAATTCACTCACCTCTTGAGTTGTCCACTGGGACCAATAGATTTTTTGGATCTATTATTTGACAAAAATTTATATCATAGTGTATAAGACCACACCATGAAATGGATAGATTGTAGAAAACCAATATTGTGAGGAATATAGAAGCTCCATGAATTGGTGGTTTCTAGATTATCAGGTTGTTTAAATTAGAATTTAAAAGGTTTATATTTAGATTAATATGTCATGGATTAGTTAGGATTAATTGAAACTTAATGAACATACTAAATTCATTTTGTACACTTAGAATAACCATGAAGACTTTAAAGAAGGGGAATTGACCTCAACCCTAGGCTTATGGGTTGGATGCATGAAATTCTACATAACTGCTCTTATCAGTTTTGGAGATGGCAACTAATAAAGTATACTGATCTATCCATAATTTAGAGAAAATAAATAGAAGAGAGGTATTTATTATATTACTTTATTTATATCTATGAATATAAAAGAAAGTGATCCATATAGGATCCCATTTCATATTTGGCTTAGATCAAGAGTGAAGGATCAATGTAGAAGTATAAGGAAATATATTTCTTCATATAATTGGTAAATAATGAAGGAAATAAAATAATTATAATTTAGAATTATCCTAATTTGGAAGAAGGATTTTTATAACTATTATATTAGGGGAAAAAATATTTAACATTCACATTAAGGTGTTGAGATCATCCAAAAGTAAAGAATAGAAAGTTCAAAAAAGTGAAGTTAAACAGAGCATAAAGTCTAGATTTACGATGAAAGAAAATTATATTGTATAATAGAGAAAACCCTCACATATATAAACATTTGAAGAAGACCCATAAGTCTATAAACTGTCTAATCCTTGTCCCTATGAAATGCACAAAAATACAATAAGGAGTTCTCTTAGGATCGATAGTGAATATTTCTTAAACCTATTATAACACATATAGTGAATAATTTTATCTTATTTTATATAAACACACCATTGGTGTATACACATTAGATTATAACTTTGTGGTGAACCATGTAAAATCCATTTGTTCTTAGTGATTTACTTTCCACATCTACATTTACCATTTGAAGTGAGTTTTGAAATTAAAAGTAAGAGATGAAATTTTTTCCCACTAACATAATAACATGATTAGAATTCCATATAGGAACAAGAAAAGAGTAAAAAATTTAAATTATTAAACACCATGATTTAACTCCCACCTTTAGGGTACTTTAGTTTAAACTAGGCCCAAAAATATCTCCAACCTCGAACTCTAGGTCTCTTTGATAATTTTCAGTATAACTCCATTATAATTGTTTTTACAAATCTATTATATTCCAAAATGGATTTGACCTTATCTTCAATTTATTTAATGAATTTTGATCCCAATATATTACAATCTTCAAATTCATCCCAACATGTTTTATTTCAACACTTCATCCCATAGGGGTTTTATAATGATCTATCTAGATTCTAGAGTGTAAAATATTTTTGTGTGAGAATTACATCAAAGGAAGATATTGATACCAAACTCATTCGATGTCAATTTTTAAATATATCAGTATATAATTAAGTGTATATAAATTCAATTTTTTTATCACTCTAGTGGTGTCTGGTCATACTAAAGTTTAACTCTGTATTCAAGGCATATAGAATACTTTTACAAAATTTGTAGGTGAACCTTAAATCTCGAGTAGATAAAAATGATATTAATGTTCCATATAGTTTCATCCATCTCTGATGTATATCATAAAAATTTGATTGAGTGAGAAGTATTCCATAATATATATTAAGTGAGTAGTTTTTTTAAAATGATCCACTAATACTAATATTTCATTGTATCCTTTGTCTGTATCTATAAGACCTGTGAAAAAAATCTATGTTGATGTTCTCCTATTTCCATGTTGGTATGGGTAATCATTATGTCATCCCTTAGTTCATTTTAATTTTTTTACTTGTTGGAATACTAATTAATTTGATGTATATTCAGTAATGTACAACATATTTTCCCACTTGAAGTGATTTCATAGATCTATATACATATTTATACATCCAAAGTGGATAGAGAATGTTGAGCTACGAGAATCATCTAAAATATCTTTCTTTATCCTAGTCTTGTATGGTATACATAATCATGTCCCAAATATTAAAAATCTATCTTTTTCAATTTTTAACTATATGTATTTGAAATTCCTTATTCCATCCACCTTTATTTATATATTCAGATCATTCCATTGAGCTTAATTAATCTTATCTAAGATATATTATCAAGAAATAATTTAATAAAGGTAAAATGTTGTCCCTCCATTTATGATATCCTTCTCCATCCTTTTATTTTATAAAAAATTTGGATAATTTTAAATCCTTATCATGGATAAGGTTACACGATCATTTATATATATAACATCAACCACTTTATTTGCCTTTCCAGTATGGTAATGGATTGAGAAGTCATAGTCTTTGATCAGATCTAACCATATTTGTTGGTGCATGTTGTGCTAAATCTATTTTAATATAATTAAGAGTTTTATGATCAATATATATGTCACACATATCTCTATAATGTTAATATATCTAAACCCTCAAGGTGAAGATCACTATACCCATATTTAGATCTAGTGTTGGATAATTTTTCTCAGGAACCTTAATCTATCTTAATGCATAGGCTATAAAATTATCATTTTTCATGTGTATGAAACCTAACACCTTCTTTGATGTATCAATATAGATCAAAAATATATCCCCATTTGAAGTTTGTATGAGTACATGTGTAGTGATTAACCTATTCTTTAACTCCTTCAAGGTCTCTTCACATTCATCTATCCATACATACATTAATAATTTATAAGTTATCTTATTAAGTGGGTTTAATATTCATGATAAGTGTTTAAAAAACCTTAATTAGTACTCATATAATCTGAATAAATTATAAATATCTATTACAGATGTTGTTCAAGGACAATCCTCTATTTCTTTAATCTTTTGAAAAATCTATATATATCTATAATCCCATGATAACATGACCGAATAATGTGAATTTTTATATCCTGAAGTCACATTTACTATACTTGGAATATATTTTATCATTTCATAAACATTTTATCACAATACTTAAGAGTTAATCATGATATTCCTTTCTCTTAGAGTATATGATAATAAATTTTATAAATTCCAGCCCAAAATTTTTAAGGTAATATCTAAAGACATTATTAAAAAAGTCTACATATATTGATGGAGCATTATAGAGTCTAAATAACATTACTATAAACACATAGTGTCTATATATTATGTGAAAAAAAAATCTTTAAAATATCCTCATTCTTTACCTTCAGTTAATGATATCCCGATTGAAGATCCACCTTCGATAAGTACTCAACCCCACATAATTGATCAAATATGTCTATTATCCTTGATAGGGGATACTTATTCTTTATCATGATATTTTTAAGCTCATGATTTTCAATGCATAGAAGTATTTAATGATCCTTTTTATTGATAATAAAAACAGGTAAACCCTATGGAGAATCACTTGCGAATATAAAAACCTTTTCCAAATTTTACTACAATTAATTCATCATAACTTGATGCTCAATAGGTAATATTATATAGATATTGGTTGACATTGGTAGAGATTTAAGTATAAGTTATATATATAAATCAAACCCCCCATTAGGGGGAAGTCCAGATAACTCTTCAAGGAATACATCAATATACTCCAATATAATGGGCATGTCCACAAGTATTATCTTTTCCTTTATCTCAATCATTAGAGTTATATATACTTGCTCATAAGGAAATATTATCCATGTTTAAGCAATATTTTCCAAATTATATTCTCAATTATCCATGAAAATATATAGAATCATAGGATAGTTTTGGATATAAAAAGTAACTTCCTACTCATAGTAGTTAATATAATGATAACAATTCCATGCCCAATATAGCATCAGATTCTACTAAAATTAGTATAATAAGGTTTTATGAGATATTGTTCACACACATATTAATTGTAAAAGAGTTATACACATGAGATTAAATGACTGAACCACTTTATTTTTTCAAAAATAACTCAACCACCATGTACTTAGGTATTATATTTATAATTCTATTAAACATGCATGATATGAAAGAATGCGTAAAACCAAAATCAAATAGAAAATATACTACTCTTGAATTAATAACAAGTGTACTTATCACCACATCATTTTCAAAATCCACCATTACAATAGTGAGTTTATAATATTTCCTTTTCACTCTTGTATTTGGAGTCTATTGTCATCAATTATCTTTAATAACCCTTGAATTAGTACACTGACTTGCATTGTGTCTATGATCATTATAGTTGAAAATTGTATCATATGTGAAGGATTGATTGGGACCTTCCTTTCTTCCATCATATTAGTTAATATTTATCTCCTATAAACATTAATTTTTTTGACGACCCTCTTTTCTACACTTGAAACATCTCACCATTCCCTTGAGGTTGTTCTTAGGGCGTTCTTCTATCATTTTTTTGACATTTAAGCAATTTAATCTTATTCCCTAAATGAGACTTATCCATTGATACTCTATAATTAATATTTATTCTATTATTTTTATCTATATCTACAAAATACCATTTATAATCACTAATATCCATATAAACATTAAGGGAACATTGAAGTACATCCTCATATCTATCTAAGTATTGAATTGTTAAATATTTTTTAAGATTATTATTTAATACACTAAATATAGGGTCAAAATTACTATCAAGGCTAATAAAAAATCCATAATAAAACCTAAAAATCCTTGTGATGTTTTACTAATATACCCCAATTGATTATATACCCTTTTCTTGAGTACAAGAAACTCCCTATCCATTTTAATATGAGTGAAAGGAAAATTTTTATTTTAAAAAATATTTTATTGAATTCTTCCCACTCTATTGATTTTATATATTTATTTGGATTTGTATTATTGATTTTTTTCACTAATAATTTGTTTCTCCCTTTAGGTGATATATAACCAACATCACTTTCTCTTATTAAATGAATTGAAGGAGAGAATATATATTCTCAATAGAGTCAATCCATTTCTCTACAAATATGAGATCAGAAGATCAAACAAAAGAGGGATGTTTTTTCACATAAATGACTCAACTGAAACTTTATATCTCTTGGGATAAAATGGATGCATCACATAAATCATGTTATTATTTATTAATTTATCTAATATTTTAAGTACCACTATGATATTTTCAACTCACGTTTCTATCTTATCAAGCATCTCTTTTAAGAAATCATTGTATTTACCATCATATTTCTTATTAATATGGTTCCTCATATTTCCAAACATTTAAAAAAAATAGAAAATTTGGGATGAGAATACTCAAATTAATAGGAATATAAAAGGAAAAATTTTAACTTAAAAATAACAACTCATAAATCTCTTTCATATCCTAATTTATGTCATTTAAATTTTAAATATATTTTATTCATGGTATATTTACTATTTGGTTCTCCAACCTAATCCACAAAAATAATAGGTCTTTACTCTATTAGAAACTATAATTACCCTCATTTTACACACACAATATTACATCAATTTTAACATAATTAACGATAATAAAAACTTATAAATATAGACGTCTTGTGTTGTTGGGATATTAGATACATAATACAACAACATAAAAATAAACCACTTCAATTTTATTTTAATATTAATAATGTTCCATAAAATATATTTGAACATTTATTACTAAAAATTATATCTTTAGGAAATGTATAAAATAAAATGGTGAGCTATAAATCCAAGTAAGAGAACAATAAGAGTAAAATAAAGATAATAAATTATGACATATGAGTCCATAGACATAAAATAATGACATGAAAGAGAAGGATCATATATAATCACATAGAATAATGGAAAAAAGTAAGTTATATCATATTATCATGTAATAAAAAAATATGAAACAAGAATAAAACATGTTATCATATACATAATTGAATTCTCATTTTCAAGACACCATAACATTAAGTGCAAGGCTAAATACTCATGCACAATATGTGTCATCTCATGAGATGTAATAGTTACCCAATCAATTAGGAAGCTGTATAATTCTGGGATTATCCATGGAAATTATTATGGTCCATTAAATTAAATCCCAAATATTACACTCTCATCCCAATATCATACAATATCAAATATCATATGCTTGGGACCTGCCCATGGAAATGACCATGGGTTATGAAATTAAAGCCCAAAAATTACACTACAGTCCCAAAAACTTATTTTCTTCTATCAACTCAGTGCTTCTAAAATGAATTTCTTAATGGATTTGACCATATTTTCCATTTCATTAAGTATTCCATGTTCTAATAGCTTACTACCTCTAACTTTATCCCAACATTTTTGAGTTCTACACTTATTCCCATTTAGGGTTTCTTAAGGATCCATCTAGATTCTAGAGTGGAAACTATTGTTATGTGAACTCCTTAAGAGGAATATCATAGTACCGTCCTACTTCTAATACCATTTAGAAATCTCTTAATACATCCTCATGTGTTTAGATAATAATTTTAAATTTTCCATCATTATATAGGTGATAGGTTGTACTGAAGTGAAACTTTATATTCAAGGTAAATGGAAGACTCTTCTAGAATTTTGAGGTGAACCTTGGATATAAATCATATAAAATCAATAATGGTGTTTCAAATAGCCTCACTAATTCTTTAATGTATATCATTGTAATTTTATTTAGTGATAAGTATTCCCAAATTGAGATGAAGCGAGAAATCTTTGTCAAATGGTCCAACAATAGAGAGAGAGGGAGGATGGATCCGCACTCCCATAGCTTTCGGATCTCTCATATATCCCTAACCCTTTTCTAGGATTTATCCTCTTTTGATGATGGTTCTACCTCATGATGTTTTGTCTCTTTCCTTTCTAGCTAGAAGATTTCTTGTCCATTTCTCCAAGCATTCCCCCTCTTCTGGTTCTCTTATGGTCGAATCCCGTTTCCCCGTACTCCCATTCTATTTCTAGTTTTCCCATTATGTTAGATCCCATTTTGGTCTAGCACGATGGTGCCTAAGTCATATTGGGATGGTGATGGAAGAGTGTGGATCTGTGGATCTGATTTCTTATATTTTGGGGGTTTTTTGGTGTTTTGGAAGGTTTTCAACATTGGTGCTCTTGGAGGTGAATTATGGACAAAATTTCCTGGGAGGTCGTATTGTGCCTGAGTGATTCCAAATCTACTCTGGATTCAGTTCCCATTACTCCTATCCCAGTTGGTCTGGTGCGGTGGTCTGTAGGAAGCTTTGGGATGTGATCTTCAAGCAGTTCCGGGTTCAAGATAACTCATCTTGCATGGCTATATCCCTTCAGGATTTCTCTGGTATGGATATCTTATTTTGGTTCCCTAGATTTCCCCCACCTCTCCCTCTTATTCTTAGCTATACCATACTTTCCCAACTCGCAAGAATACACTTTGGTCGATGTGTTGGTGATACATGAAGGTTTGGGTATGTGTGCAGTGGTTTTGGAAGTGATATGGTTGCTCCAGTTTTGTTGGGATGGTGGTGTCGAGTTTTGCTGGTGGTTTTTTGTTTTTTTGTTCTGTGCGATGTTTTGTGTGATGTTATTTTCATATAACTTCTTTTTTTTCAATGAATCTATTGTAAATGGTTCTAAATATCATTAGTTTTTCTAAAAAGATATGGTGTTTTTATGCAGCGGAAAGGAATTCTGGCGGGTGGTTCTCACCGTCGATGGTGAGGCTGATGTCTACTGTTTGTGTCATGGTGCGTGATGTGAGGTGGATCTTCAAACGAGGTAGCATGATGATTTTTATTTTAAATTTGAAATTCAAATATTTTAATTTAAATATTTTCTCATGTGGGTATAACAACCCATACTTTACATACATTTTTAATACTTCAAAATTGAAGCACACTTATTACAACATATGACAAAACCACAAAGGACCGTATAGGTATAGTGTCTTTAGAAACTGGGAAACATAAACAACTGGTTCATAAATCTTCTACAGTGTCTCCCATTTATTTCATCATATCTAGGGTCCCTTTTAGCATATTCTACTTAATATCCATCTTCCTGACCTGGGGAAAAGAAAACATAAAAGGGTGAGCTCAAATGCTCAGCAAGGGCAAATAAAGGAAATAAAAATCATATCATATCTTTTTGAAAATCAAAACCTGCAAAAGAGATCATAATATCATGGAATAAATCATAGAAGTGAAAATGAGATCCCCATAATCATAACACAAAACTTGAATCTTTGTGGCATGCACACATAATCATGGAAAATCATTTCTTGTTAGTCATGACTCATTGCCAAGACTATCTTAGTGGACAAAGTCCCTTTCTGAACCGAGTTCACTCCTCGTTTCAGTCCTGTATCACTGAACCGAAATAACCTTCCGTTCCAGCCATGTCTATCTCATGAGATATAAAATCTTTACCCAATGCATTGGAGGGAGATATAGGTCCCACCCATCTTATAATGAATCCTTTCTTATGTGTGCCACATAATCATAAAACATACATCATCGCATAACACATATAACAAAAATGGGATTCTTGAAACATCATGACATCATAAATCAATTCATATATGATAAAGGAATTCATAAACATAATTCCATCACAACATAGTCAAACCAATGTAAAAATATGGATAGAAACAGAACCCTTTATTATCTTAGATGGAAAATAATTTTGATAAAACACTTGAATTGAATTCTTGAGGAAAATATCCTTTCTTCTTCAAAAACATTTTTCCTTTCATAACATGTCATACAACTTTGAAATAAAAGAAGTTGATTAAAAATAAACTTGAAAACTTGTAAAGGAAGCTTCTTTTAAGTAATGTTTTAAAAATCCATTCATGCCGTATAAGTTAAAAAAAACATTCTTCGTACTTTTGTTGGAAAAGTCAAAAAGTACCTCGTACGGAAAAACGACGAAAGATTCCTTTCTTATTCTTTACTAAAAACTCTCCTAAGGGTAAAATTGGATTTAAACTATTTCAAGTGGATGGAAACAATATTACATATTGAGGGAACATGGATGTGGATGATAAAATACACCCCAGTAAATACTTACGAATAAACAATCTCGGATAAAAATGAGATTGTGATATTTCCCTTACCTTAGGTCCGATTTGCTTTGTTCGTGTCCGAAGCTCCTGTATAATGGTTTAAATAATGTTATTGACTTATTCCAGAATCATAAATATTGATATGAGATCATATATGGTCATATTATTAGCTTCTTGTTAGTAATATTTCATTGTTACTTGTTACTCGGGTCTTTATAACTTTTTGTTCTTATGCGTGTTTTGTCGAATAAATTCTTATTCTTATCTTTAGGTTATAGATAATTCATTTCCAGAATGGTATTAGTGTAGTATATACCATATTAATTCATTCAATTCATTTATATAATCATTATGAAATGAAGATCATGTAGAACGAGTCGCATCACATCGTGGAGACGGTATTCCGTACGTACGCAGGAGTGATGATATCGTTCCTATGATCGTGGAATTGTATTGGAGTATATATATATTATTTAAGTATCAATATTACTTCATAATAATCATATGTAGTTACTCATTACACCATTATACCCATCCTTGTAAGGTGATGGTGGAAAATAGATTACACCACGGCGTGGAGACGGTATTCCGTACGTACGCACGCGCGGTGATTTCATTTTTCCGTAGGATGGATAGAAGGTGAATTAGGGTTGTTTCATATTTATAATAACATATCAGTATGTAAGTAATACTGATGTTATTACTTTATCATGAAACAACTAAAGAAGAAGAAGTTGAAGAAGAAAGAAATTGAAAAGATCGGTAATGGATATTACCTCTTCTTTGGAACGCCTCTTTGAATCCTCCACTTAAGGAACTAAGATTGGTCTTTGGAGAAGACCAGAACCTCTAGGATTATTCTAGGAAAGTGGAGAGGAGAAAATGGCAGGGGTTGGCCGAGCTTGAGTGCTCAAAATTGGTGTGAGGAGGAGGGGGAGGAGGTGCCCTTTTATAAGGGAGGAGAGGGGCACCTTAGGAATTCTTAAAAATATTAATTTATAATAAATCTAACCCCACTTAAAAACCTCCAAAAATGACTCATATTCGAATATTAGATGAGATAGGGTTGTAATCTCATCAACCAATTAAATTTAGACATGTTTGGATATTATTTTAAACCTTATCAATTAGATTTAACTCTAAGTTAAATAATTTAACTTTTACCGTGTCTTTTTGTTTTCTTTCACTATATGGTTAATAAACTTACTATAACATGCCAAACGAACCCCAAATTGTTTATTATTAATATATATATCCTTATCTAAGTCATTTGGCCGAACCTTAGATTTTTAGGAATAAAATAACAATTAATAATATAATATTTGATTTAAAAACTATTTTGTGTCAATTTTGACACTATTTGATATATGATTTTTGTGAAAGTCATAACAGAATTATATGTTCGAAACAAGTTTATTAAATCAACATTAATATATCATAGTAACCTAGAAAATTAGTGGAATTCAATAAAAATCTCAAATTACATTTATTTTGGTGTTTATAACATCAATTATGTCAATATTTCATTAATAAGATAATTACTGCATCATCGTTGTGTCATAAATAAAATAAATTATTTGATGTCTAAAAATTACAAATAAAATACCATCATGTAGGAAATATTTTTAGCTTTATAATGAATATTTACAATCGAATATATATTATGTATAACCCCATATTAAAAATGATTTACTTATTAAACTTTGATTTTAACTATTTTAACCCTTCTTTAAATAAATTAATAATAAATGTCCTAATCTAATCCAAGTGGGCCTAAATGGTCATATTTTATTCCTAAGTTTGTTTTTGGTCTAATTACACTTGTCCAATAGTATTAGGACATGTGTTAGGGTAATATTGATATCATATTTACCCTTAGTTACCCTATTTACTATTAACCGCGGTAAAAAGGTAAAAAGTTACTATTCACCAAAAAAATTATTTTCATCTCATTGAACCACATTTTAGTCCTTGATATTAACCGTGTCTCTCGGATTTTCGAAATTCCATTCACAGAAGCGGTAAAATTAAGTTTTATGCAAAATTCAGTTTTTAACCTACCACTTAGTGGTTTCACTATTCATCAAAAATTGAAAGTTTTCAGAAAAATACCAAAATTTCACCCTAGGCTAATTTCGATATTCTGAGTCCAAAAATGAAGTCCATTTTGAAAAATAAAATTTATAAAATTTCAAAAAGTGGTTATTACTATTCATAACGGCTAGTTTTAATAGCATATTGTTGTTTAGTGAAACTCGGTATTGCGTACGACGCAAGCTATCGAGGAAGGTCGCGATTGCGTGTAAAGCAAGCCAAGCAAGTGTTGCGTAGAAAAAGATTCCTTTGATAATTTATATAACATAAAAGTCTCGGGTGTTACATTCTACCCCCCTTAAAAAGAATTTCGCCCTCGAAATTCGTCACTTTGTAACAAATAGATGAGGATACTTCTCCCTCATCATATCCTCAAGCTCCCATGTAGCTTCTTCAAGTTGGTGGTTCCTCCATAAAACTTTCACCAAGCGAGTGGTCTTGTTTCGTAGGACTTTTTCGCTACGATCCAGAATCTCTATCGGCTGTTCTTCATAAGAAAGATCTTGCTCCAGCGGTACAACTTCTGAGCTGAGTACATGTGAAGGATCTGGTATGTACTTTCTCAGGAGAGATACGTGGAACACATCGTGAACTTGAGAGAGATTCGGTGGAAGCGCCAATCGGTAAGCTACCTTCCCAACACGATCCAGTATTTCAAAAGGACCGATATATCTAGGGCTCAACTTCCCCTTCTTTCCAAATCTCATAACCCTCTTCCAGGGAGATATTCGTAAGAACACTTTATCGCCCACTTCAAACTCTAGGTCTTTTCTTCGGTTGTCGGCATAACTTTTCTGTCGACTCTGAGCTGCTCTTATGTGTTGTTGAATAGATCTAACCTTTTCTCCCATTTCATCAACGAGATCAGGTCCTAATAGCTTTCTTTCCCCAACTTCATCCCAGCAAGTTGGAGTCCTGCATTTCTTTCCATAGAGAGCTTCATAAGGAGCCATCTGAATACTGGAGTGAAAGCTATTATTATAAGAAAATTCCACCAAAGGTAGGTGTTGATCCCAACCTCCTTTGAAATCCATAGAGCAAGCTCTCAACATATCTTCTAGGGTTTGAATTGTTCTCTCAGACTGACCGTCTGTCTGGGGATGATAAGCAGTGCTGAAACTCAACTCTGTATCCAGAGTATGCTGAAGACTTCGCCAGAACTTCGAGGTAAATCTCGGATCCCGATCAGATATAATAGAAAGTGGTACTCCATGCAATCTTACCACTTCCTTTACATATATCCTGGCAAGCTGATCTAGAGAGAAATCCTCTCTAATAGCAATGAAGTGTGCAGACTTTGTAAGACGATCAACTATGACCCAGATAGCATTATTGCCTTTGGACGTTTTAGGAAGTCCTGTGACAAAGTCCATAGTGATGTTTTCCCATTTCCATTCGGGTATGGGTAATGGTTGTAACATCCCCTTAGACTTCTGTCTCTCAGCTTTAACTTGTTGACAAACCAAGCATCGAGAGACATATTCAGCAACATCTCTTTTCATGCCATCCCACCAGAAGTACTCTTTCAGGTCCCTATACATCTTCGTGCTTCCAGGATGAATAGAGAATGAAGAACTATGAGCCTCATCCAGCAGCTCTTTCTTTAATTCGGGGATGGGAGGAACACAAACCCGATTCCTGAACTTTATTATCCCATCACAATCAAGGTTGAATTCAGGAACATTTCTCACCTTCTTTTGTAACTCGACATCTTCTTTCTGTGCCTCTTTAATCTTCACATGTATAGATGGTTGAACATTCATTTGAGAAAGATAAGATTTTTCCCCTTCCATTATAATTCTAAGATCCATCCTTTGTAAATCCATAAATATTGGATCTTTTGTGATCCTCATCATGGATAAACTAGCATGGTCTTGTCGACTTAATGCATCTGCCACCTTGTTTGCTTTCCCAGGGTGGTAATGGATTGAGCAGTCATAATCCTTAATCAGCTCCAACCATCTTCTTTGGCGCATATTCAGCTCCTTTTGTGTGAAAATATACTTTAAACTTTTATGATCAGTATAAATATCACACCTTTCACCATAAAGGTAATGCCTCCAAATCTTTAATGCAAAGATTACCGCAGCCAACTCCAAATAATGTGTTGGGTAATTTTGCTCATGGATTTTCAACTGTCGTGAGGCATAAGCTATCACCATATCATTTTGCATAAGAACACACCCCAATCCCTTCTTGGATGCATCACTATAGATCACAAACCTTTCTCCACTACAAGGCAGTGTGAGCACAGGTGCACTGGATAACCTTCTTTTCAACTCCTTGAAATTCTCTTCACATTCCTCTGTCCAGACAAACTTAACTCCTTTCCGAGTCAACTTGGTGAGTGGATTAGATAATCGTGAAAAATCTTTTACAAAACGTCGATAATATCCAGCCAAACCAAGAAAACTTCGGATCTCAGTTACTGTTGTTGGTCTCGACCATCTTTCGATAACCTCTGTTTTTGCTGGATCCACAGATATCCCCTCTTTTGAGATTATATGACCCAAAAATGCAACTTTTTGAAGCCAAAATTCACACTTGGTAAATTTGGCATAAAGCTTCTCCTTTCTCAGGGTCTTCAATATAATTCTCAAGTGATCTTCATGCTCTTCCTTGCTCTTTGAATAGACAAGAATATTGTCTATAAAGACTACCACAAATTGATCAAGATAGTCTCTAAAGACTCTATTCATTAGATCCATGAAGATAGCAGGGGCATTAGTAAGACCAAATGGCATCACTATAAATTCATAGTGTCCATACCTTGTACGGAAAGCCGTCTTTGGTATATCCTCCCTTTTGACCCTTAATTGATGATACCCTGAACGAAGATCAATCTTGGAAAAGTATTGAGCTCCGCGTAGTTGGTCAAATAAGTCATCAATGCGTGGGAGAGGATATTTGTTCTTGATAGTGATCTTGTTAAGTTCTCGATAATCAATGCAGAGTCTCATTGATCCATCTTTCTTCTTAACAAATAGAACAGGTGCTCCCCAAGGTGACGCACTAGGGCGTATGAATCCCTTATCAAGATTCTCTTGGAGTTGCTTCTTCAATTCCTGCAACTCAATTGGGGCCATTCTATAAGGTGTCTTTGAAATAGGCAAAGCACCCGGTACGAGTTCTATTGAAAACTCAACTTCACGATTTGGTGGAAGACCCGGCAATTCCTCCGGAAAGACATAATCAAACTCCCGTACAATGGGCATATTCTTAATCGTGAGTTTCTCACCAACCATTTGAGATAAATAACCTTCATTTAGTGGAATCAATACCCATAAGATGGAAGAAATTTCCACTGGAAGGTTATGTTCATCCTTGCATTGATAGACGATCATAGGTTGATCTGGAATATGAAATGTGACTTCCCTTCTTTGGCAATTGATATGAGCTCCATGTAGAGAAAGCCAATCCATGCCAAGAATCACATCAAATTCCACTAAAGGAAGGATCACAAGATTTGCAGGAAGCACTTTCCCACAAACTTCGATCGGAGAAGAATTATAAACTTCTGATGCGATTGATGTGCCATTAGGTGTTGTCACAGCTAACTCAACATCTAATTGTTGAGGTAATACGGTGATACCCTTAGAAAATTTTTCAGAAATAAAAGAGTGGGTGGATCCAGAATCAAATAAAACATTTGCTACTTTAGAGTGGATGGTAAGTGTACCTTTCACCACATCGTTATCGTACTCCACATCGCTGATAGAAATTGCATGTGACTTTCCTTTTTCTTTAGCCTTAAGAGTTTGTTGACGTCGACCATCATCATCAACCCTTGGATTTGGGCATTGATTGGCATAATGCCCCATCTCCTTGCACTTGAAACATTGAAGTGTAGCAGGTTCATTCTGTGTATCCCTTCCTTTGTTTGCATCATTAGACATCTTCTTCCCATTATCACGGCATTCAAATGCCCGATGACCTTCCTTTCCACATTTAAAACATTTACTTGTCCCTTTAAGACAACTCCCTCCATGTTTCTTTCCACACTTTGAGCATAAGGGAAAGTTCATCTTCTTTTCCGTGTGCTCTTTAGATTTTTCTTTGAATTCCATCTTCCTCTTCTTATCAAACCCATGTGACTGATGGGTTACTCCAATCTCCATCTCGACTTTGAGAGCACATCGAACGATTTCCTCGTAGCTATTGAAGTCCCTTATGGCTAACGCCCTTCGAAGACTTGGTTTTAAGCCACTAAAGAATCGATCGATCTTACTCTCAGGTTGGATAATAATACCAGAAGCGTACCTTGCAAGTCTTGTAAAATTTGCTTCATAGGTACTAACAGATTCATCATCCCTTTGCTTCAGTTCAAGGAACTCTTTCTCCATCTTTGTTCGGATAATACGAGGGAAGTACTTATTGAAAAATAAGTTCTTGAACTCGTCCCATTCCATAGACTCAATTTCATCCCTTTGCCTCGTATTCTTAACAATATTCCACCATTGATCCGCATCTCCTTCCAAACGATACACTGCTAGGATGACTTTATCATGCTCAAAACATTGAAGAACTGAAAATATCTTTTCAGTAGTACTAATCCATTGTTCAGCAACTAATGGATCAGTAGACCCGCTGAAAGATGGTGGACGCTGCCTCATGAAGGATTCAACAGAATGTTGCTCCCTTCTTTGTTCGTTTGGAAATCCTGCATGATTCATAGCTTGAGAAAGTTGTGTGAGCATGGCTACAAGATTTTGTATTCCAGCTCCCATATCATTTGGTTGCTCAGGGGGACAATCATTGCATTGCCCATCGCATTCCGCATTAACACGGTTCCTTCGGGTTCCAGCCATTGACTAAAACCAAGAAGAATAGTGTGAGCAACACTAATTATAATAGGAAACCACATAATTCAAGAATAAAATTTTCATGCTTAAGGTCTTATCCTAGGTTATTCATAGCCATTTCTAAGATTGTGTTCTATGCTTAGACTTATCCTTAGGGTTCTTACTAAGGCTTTCACATCCTAGTTTCCAAAGGTTGACTATACCTTTCCTCTGATACCAACTATAACAACCCATACTTTACATACATTTTTAATACTTCAAAATTGAAGCACACTTATTACAACATATGACAAAACCACAAAGGACCGTATAGGTATAGTGTCTTTAGAAACTGGGAAACATAAACAACTGGTTCATAAATCTTCTACAGTGTCTCCCATTTATTTCATCATATCTAGGGTCCCTTTTAGCATATTCTACTTAATATCCATCTTCCTGACCTGGGGAAAAGAAAACATAAAAGGGTGAGCTCAAATGCTCAGCAAGGGCAAATAAAGGAAATAAAAATCATATCATATCTTTTTGAAAATCAAAACCTGCAAAAGAGATCATAATATCATGGAATAAATCATAGAAGTGAAAATGAGATCCCCATAATCATAACATAAAACTTGAATCTTTGTGGCATGCACACATAATCATGGAAAATCATTTCTTGTTAGTCATGACTCATTGCCAAGACTATCTTAGTGGACAAAGTCCCTTTCTGAACCGAGTTCACTCCTCGTTTCAGTCCTGTATCACTGAACCGAAATAACCTTCCGTTCCAGCCATGTCTATCTCATGAGATATAAAATCTTTACCCAATGCATTGGAGGGAGATATAGGTCCCACCCATCTTATAATGAATCCTTTCTTATGTGTGCCACATAATCATAAAACATACATCATCGCATAACACATATAACAAAAATGGGATTCTTGAAACATCATGACATCATAAATCAATTCATATATGATAAAGGAATTCATAAACATAATTCCATCACAACATAGTCAAACCAATGTAAAAATATGGATAGAAACAGAACCCTTTATTATCTTATATGGAAAATAATTTTGATAAAACACTTGAATTGAATTCTTGAGGAAAATATCCTTTCTTCTTCAAAAACATTTTTCCTTTCATAACATGTCATACAACTTTGAAATAAAAGAAGTTGATTAAAAATAAACTTGAAAACTTGTAAAGGAAGCTTCTTTTAAGTAATGTTTTAAAAATCCATTCATGCCGTATAAGTTAAAAAAAACATTCTTCGTACTTTTGTTGGAAAAGTCAAAAAGTACCTCGTACGGAAAAACGACGAAAGATTCCTTTCTTATTATTTACTAAAAACTCTCCTAAGGGTAAAATTGGATTTAAACTATTTCAAGTGGATGGAAACAATATTACATATTGAGGGAACATGGATGTGGATGATAAAATACACCCCAGTAAATACTTACGAATAAACAATCTCGGATAAAAATGAGATTGTGATATTTCCCTTACCTTAGGTCCGATTTGCTTTGTTCGTGTCCGAAGCTCCTGTATAATGGTTTAAATAATGTTATTGACTTATTCCAGAATCATACATATTGATATGAGATCATATATGGTCATATTATTAGCTTCTTGTTAGTAATATTTCATTGTTACTTGTTACTCGGGTCTTTATAACTTTTTGTTCTTATGCGTGTTTTGTCGAATAAATTCTTATTCTTATCTTTAGGTTATAGATAATTCATTTCCAGAATGGTATTAGTGTAGTATATACCATATTAATTCATTCAATTCATTTATATAATCATTATGAAATGAAGATCATGTAGAACGAGTCGCATCACATCGTGGAGACGGTATTCCGTACGTACGCACGAGTGATGATATCGTTCCTATGATCGTGGAATTGTATTGGAGTATATATATATTATTTAAGTATCAATATTACTTCATAATAATCATATGTAGTTACTCATTACACCATTATACCCATCCTTGTAAGGTGATGGTGGAAAATAGATTACACCACGGCGTGGAGACGGTATTCCGTACGTACGCACGCGCGGTGATTTCATTTTTCCGTAGGATGGATAGAAGGTGAATTAGGGTTGTTTCATATTTATAATAACATATCAGTATGTAAGTAATACTGATGTTATTACTTTATCATGAAACAACTAAAGAAGAAGAAGTTGAAGAAGAAAGAAATTGAAAAGATCGGTAATGGATATTACCTCTTCTTTGGAACGCCTCTTTGAATCCTCCACTTAAGGAACTAAGATTGGTCTTTGGAGAAGACCAGAACCTCTAGGATTATTCTAGGAAAGTGGAGAGGAGAAAATGGCAGGGGTTGGCCGAGCTTGAGTGCTCAAAATTGGTGTGAGGAGGAGGGGGAGGAGGTGCCCTTTTATAAGGGAGGAGAGGGGCACCTTAGGAATTCTTAAAAATATTAATTTATAATAAATCTAACCCCACTTAAAAACCTCCAAAAATGACTCATATTCGAATATTAGATGAGATAGGGTTGTAATCTCATCAACCAATTAAATTTAGACATGTTTGGATATTATTTTAAACCTTATCAATTAGATTTAACTCTAAGTTAAATAATTTAACTTTTACCGTGTCTTTTTGTTTTCTTTCACTATATGGTTAATAAACTTACTATAACATGCCAAACGAACCCCAAATTGTTTATTATTAATATATATATCCTTATCTAAGTCATTTGGCCGAACCTTAGATTTTTAGGAATAAAATAACAATTAATAATATAATATTTGATTTAAAAACTATTTTGTGTCAATTTTGACACTATTTGATATATGATTTTTGTGAAAGTCATAACAGAATTATATGTTCGAAACAAGTTTATTAAATCAACATTAATATATCATAGTAACCTAGAAAATTAGTGGAATTCAATAAAAATCTCAAATTACATTTATTTTGGTGTTTATAACATCAATTATGTCAATATTTCATTAATAAGATAATTACTGCATCATCGTTGTGTCATAAATAAAATAAATTATTTGATGTCTAAAAATTACAAATAAAATACCATCATGTAGGAAATATTTTTATCTTTATAATGAATATTTACAATCGAATATATATTATGTATAACCCCATATTAAAAATGATTTACTTATTAAACTTTGATTTTAACTATTTTAACCCTTCTTTAAATAAATTAATAATAAATGTCCTAATCTAATACAAGTGGGCCTAAATGGTCATATTTTATTCCTAAGTTTGTTTTTGGTCGAATTACACTTGTCCAATAGTATTATGACATGTGTTAGGGTAATATTGATATCATATTTACCCTTAGTTACCCTATTTACTATTAACCGCGGTAAAAAGGTAAAAAGTTACTATTCACCAAAAAAATTATTTTCATCTCATTGAACCACATTTTATTCCTTGATATTAACCGTGTCTCTCGGATTTTCGAAATTCCATTCACAGAAGCGGTAAAATTAAGTTTTATGCAAAATTCAGTTTTTAACCTACCACTTAGTGGTTTCACTATTCATCAAAAATTGAAAGTTTTCAGAAAAATACCAAAATTTCACCCTAGGCTAATTTCGATATTCTGAGTCCAAAAATGAAGTCCATTTTGAAAAATAAAATTTATAAAATTTCAAAAAGTGGTTATTACTATTCATAACGGCTAGTTTTAATAGCATATTGTTGTTTAGTGAAACTCGGTATTGCGTACGACGCAAGCTATCGAGGAAGGTCGCGATTGCGTGTAAAGCAAGCCAAGAAAGTGTTGCGTAGAAAAAGATTCCTTTGATAATTTATATAACATAAAAGTCTCGGGTGTTACAGTGGGTGATGCGATTTTGTATGTGGATGCGATACATGATGACAGTGATGGGTTGATGGTGTCAAAGACGGATAACTGTGCTCTCAGGTTGCTTCTGGTTTTTTGAATATGGTATTCGTTTTTGTTTTTTATCTGGTGAAGTATTTTAATTTGAAGTTTGGAATTCTGATGTATTTTAATTATGAAGTGTGTGGTTACCACTAACCCATAAAGTGGATTTTAGAAAATAAAAAAAATAGATTTGGAGAGTGAGATGGTCCAACACTACCCATATTGAATTATTTGTTTTGGATTTCTTGGGACAACATATGAAAAAAATACATTTTTATTCTCTCATATTTCTATATTGGTATGAATATAGTTATATAATGCCATTTTATTTTTTCATTTCTTCCTTTACTTGATGGAATACCAAACTTTGATGTGTATTCAACAATATCCCTTTTCACATCATCCCACGATATATGCTCTCTGAGATATCTATAAAGAATAATAAAATGAAACAACATGATAGATCTTAATAAAGGGAGTTATTTGGGTATATAAGTAATTAATATATGAATAAGGAATAATGGTTCATTAAATTAAACCCCAATGTTAAAAGAAAATTATAAGAAATAAGTGAATGTGTAAGTGTTGAAAACAACCCCATAAAAAATATTTTAAGAAATGGGTAAATGAATTTCAAAGGGGATATTGTCATAAGTATATCATTAAAATAAGAAATGAATTATCATTTCTTGGAAGTAGGGGTTGTAGCATAGTGGTAAAACAACCTTGCAATCCTACATTCAAAGCCCGAGTTCAATTATTAACAACAAAAAATTTTAGAGGGGTAGTAGGCTTCTCAGTGTTGGTGTCTCTTGGGTTGGAAACTTTGATGGGGATTCTGATACTAGAAACATCAAGGTTAGATGATGGAAGGATCAGGCTCAGAGTGGTCAATGGAGGTCATCGAATGGGCTTCAAATGATGTTTATTAGCTCAACGACGAGAGGTCATCCACATATAAAAGGCATTAGTGGCGGGTGGTCATGGATAATAGAATCGATGTGGGTGGCAACAACATAGAAAAAATGGCTAAAAGAGGAGGAAGATACAAATAAAATAAATGGAGAAAAATGAGGGTCATATTTCCAAGATAGAGTCCTATATGAGGTTAGAGCATGATGAAACCACCAAACAAAGCTTACCACATTGGATGAATGAGATGGTATGAATTTTCCATCATTAACAGGCCTTATACAGTCTGCATGGGGATTTTCTTATTAAGGTGTATTTTAGGTCATATTCTTTGGATAAAAAATTCATCATTATCTTGGGTGGGATTTTTGTTGGGTGTCTAGTCTTTGGGCCTTAAATGTAATGTATTAGGAATTGTACCTCTAGGCCTACGATCCATGTAAGGTTACCCATCATCCCAATTAAAAATGGGATTATACATAATTAATAAAAATATATATATCCTTCGGGATTTCAGGCAATTATCATTTCTTATGTTTGAATAAGGAGGTTTTTAGAAATAATAATCCTCATAAAATAGATATATGAAATTGATGAAGTGAATGGAAATATTCAATTTTTATCTAGGTTGTTTCAAATAATAAATTATAAAGAAAACATGTAAAGTATTCATGTACCCCTGAAACAAATGGAAAATGACCTAGTGCACATCAAGAGATTATGTATATTGGTAATAAAAAAATATAAGTGGAATGAAGAATGTGATAAAAGAGAGAGAAGCATGCATTAAATAAAATAAGGAAAGTGAGGGAGTTTTCTTACCTTTGGTCCTAACCCAACTTAGAATATGTGTATATTCACCCGAATAATCAAATTTAATTTATTAAATAAATTCTTTAGAACTTTATTCTTGTATATTTCATTTTTTATTATTAATTTATATTAATTTATAATCATTTATTTAAAACATTCTGTTCATGTTTATCATTCTGAGAATGTTTATTTCACAGTTTTAGGGTCACATTGATTTATTTATAATGATATAGGTTCTTTTAAAATGTGTCCATAGCACCACAAGTTTGTGGATTTAGATTCAATTTATTTTTAAAATTTCAAATTATTCTAAATTTCAAAAAAATTTCCAATTTAAGAATGGTTTATTGAGTGTAATTTTTCTTATTTAGTGGTTTTTCATTTATACAGTTTTGTAATCCATGATGACCTTAATTTCTGTTATTTCATTTTATGATTATTTAACTATTAATGAATGTGAATCATAATATAATATCATTATTAAATTCATTTTTATCAATAAACGGATTTATTATAACAAACCAACAATGAGATAATAGTTGTTTAAAATAAACATCCTTATAGGAGGTGTAAGAACCCGACCCCAGTTGCCCAGAGTCGGTGCCTTATTTGATTAAGTTGGCACACATACAAGGAATACGAATCTTGAAAGACCGAGTAGTTTAGTTTTATTGGAAACAAGTTACATACGTAAGTTTATCATTACAACATGAAGTGAAACAAAAACACTATTTTATTCCTCTAGAAATATCACGTCTCCTAGATTATGCTTGCAAGTCATTCATAATTTACTTCTTCATATCCTGAGAAAATGAAACATAAGAAAGGGGTGAGCTCAAATGCTCAGTAAGAGTAAGCAATACAGCGGAAGATAATATAAACATTAGACATGGTGAATAATTGAAAACACATGCCTTTAATAATAAACATGAAACATATTATGGAAGGAATATGAGCTAAATAAGTAATGCTATAATTAAACATAATCATGGGTATTCTACTAGTCGAATAACCACATGAACTTCAAATACTTGCATCATAACGAGGGAAGTGCATATGCCGGACATCATAGCCATACCGTCCAAGCCTCGTGCAAGGACCATAAATTAATCATTTTGTCAAGGCCTCATGCCAAGACCGTAGTTTGTCTCATGAGACATACCGATGCATCGAGGGGCTATAGCGGGCCCCACCCGTCACATAATAAGTCCAATGCATTCCTCATATGAGCGGGGATCAACATAACCAACATATACATTCATATTGAAACTATCATATGAAATGTAACTAACTTTCACCAATTATTAAACATAAACACTGACCATTTGGAATAATATGATGAATGGTTTTAGGATAGATCATCCACAATAAATTTATTCATAAACCATTAAATAAAATATAGTATATGAATTCATAAATGATTAAACCCAATAATACCATGGAATCAATAAGAGCATTGAATGAAAATACTCTTATAACATCATTAAGCAATTTTGAGATAAATACCCTTTTATTTTGAAAAGAAGAGTTCTTTTGGAAAATCTTTGTATAAAACCAGAAGTGAAGTATGATAGTATTTTCATAATAAAATGAGTATTTTTAGAAATATAATGGTTTCCAAAAAAACAGATTATAGAGTGCCCTTGTAAATAGATATGAATTGGAGAAATTCCCTTGAATCAGGATTCTATTTTGGAAACAATTTTGAAAGTTCCTTTTAAAAAAAATAATTTTATAAATATTATTAATTTAACTTTTAAATAAAAGCATACTTAATTCAAAAATTAACAGTTCTAATTCTAGAACTACTTATTTATCATAATGAAAAATTAACCAAGATGTTATTATCTTCTAGCCTTAATAAAATAAAATATTAATAAAATTTACTATCCATTAGGGTCATATCACTATTCATATTACTATTCATAAGGGTATGTTACTATTTACTAAAAAATCAAGTTTGTTATATCAGACTCCAAATGAATTACTGAACAAAACTCTAGATGAAAATTTCTTGAAATTAAAAACATAAAAGAGGATAGATTATAAAATTTCATTCTATATTTATTTTCAAAACCTTGGGGTGTTACATTCTCCCCTTCTTACAAAAATTTTGTCCTCGAAATTCATAGAATATTACCTAAAAAAGATTCGGGTATGTCTTTAACATAATCTCCTCAAGATCCCATGTTTCTTCCTCTATCTTATGGTTCCTCCATAGAACCTTCACTAGACGAGTCATCCGATTTCTCAATACTTGTTCTCTAGTATCAATAATCTTGATAGGCTCTTCACAGTAAGATAGATCAGGCTCAACTTCTACTTCATCATAAGTGAGTATATGTGTTGGGTTTGGCATGTGCTTTCTTAACATTGGCACATGGAACACATTTTGAACCTTGGAGAGGCTTGGAAACATTGCCAAACGGTAAGCCACGACTCCAATTCAGTCCAGAATTTCAAAAGGTCCGATGTACTTGGGACTTAATTTTCCCTTCTTACCGAATCGTATAATACCCTTACATGGAGATACCTTTAAGAAAACGCGATCACCTTCTTGAAACTCCAAATACTTCCTTCGGTTATCCGCATAGCTCTTTTTCCTACTTTGATCTATTTTAATATGGTTCTGGATAATCTTCACCTTTTCCATTGTTTCTTCAACAAGTTCTGGGCCCATGAGCTTTCTTTCACCAACATCATCCCAGCAAGTTGGTGTATGCCATCACCTCCCATTTAATGATTCATAGGGTGCCATCTGTATACTTTAATGGAAGCTATTGTTGTAAGAAAATTCTACAACAGGTAAATATTGATCCCACATGCCTTGAAAATCAATTTAACAAGACCTCAACATGTCTTCCAATGTTTGAATAGTTCATTATAATTGTCCATCAGTTTGTGGGTGGTAGGTAGTGCTCAAAAGAATATCAGTATCTAGGGCCTTCTTAATACTTTTCCAGAATCTTGATGTAAAACATGGATCACAATCAGAAAAAATTGATAGGGGTACTCCATGAAGTCTCACAACCTCATTAATATATAGTCTTGCTAGATATTCAAGTGGTAGATCTTCTCTTATAGCAAGAAAATGTGCTGACTTGGTAAGACGATCAACAATGACCCATATTGCATCGTTCCTTCTAGGAGTCTTTGGTAGTCCCATGACAAATTCCATCATGATATTATCCCATTTCCACTCAGGTATGGGAAGAGGTTGCAATACTCCTCCAGGTTGTTGCCTTCCAGCTTTCACTTATTGACAAACCATACATCTTAACACAAAATCAGCAATCTCCCTCTTCATGTTGTCCAACCAAAAATGTTCCTTCAAATCTCTATACATCTTAGTGCTACCAGGGTGTATAGAGAAATTGGAACTATGAGCACCATCCAACAATTCCCTTTTTAGATCAGGTATATCGGGAACACAAAGTCTCTTCCCAAATTTAAAAATTCCATCTTTATATACGAAGTCACTCAATCTCCCATCATTCAAAGCTTTAATCTTATTTTGAAATTCCTCATCATCAGCCTAAGAACTTTTTATCCTTTCTAGTAAATATGGTTTGACAACCATTTGAAAAAGCATTGATGTTTCACCTTCCATGGTTATTCCCATATCTGTCTTTACTAGATCCATGAAAATTAGATCCCTTTCAACTCTCATCTTGTTCAAAACTCCATGATCCTTTCTGCTCAATGCATCTTCTACCTTATTTTTCTTCCCTGAGTGGTATTGTATCGTGCAATCATAATCCTTGAGTAGTTCAAGCCATCTCCTTTGCCTCATGTTGAGTTCTTTCTGTGAGAAAATATAATTCAAACTCTTATGATCAGTATAAATCTCACATTTTTCACCATAGAGATAATGTCTCCATATCTTCAAAGAAAATATTATAGCAGGTAACTCAATATAATGATTAAGATAGTTTTTCTCATTAATTTTTAGCTGTCGTGATGCATAAGTAATAACCCTATCATTTTGCATAAGGACACAACCAAGTCCTTTCTTTGAAGCATCACTATAAATAACAAACCCATCATTCCCCGATGGTAGAGTCAATATAGGAGCATTGACTAATCTTCTCTTAAGTTCTTCAAAACATTATTCACAATATTTTTTCCAAACAAATTTAACCCCTTTATGTGTGAGCTTCATTAGCGGGTTATCCAGTCGGGCAAAATTCTGTACGAAACACCGATAATAACCTGCTAAGCCATTAAAACTGCGTACCTCAGTTATGTTTGTTGGCATGGGCAAATCTTGGATTGCCTTTGTCTTTGCATGATCAACTAGGATTCCATCCTTAGAATAAAATATTTCCAAGAAAAGAAATATCCTGAATCTAGAATTCACACTTGCTAAACTTCCCATATAATTGATGTCTTCTAAGTATCTTCAGGATAATGCGCAAGTGATTTTCATGTTCTTTGCAGATTTTCGAGTATACCAAGATATCATCAATGAATACCACTACAAAATCATCGATATATTCCATGAAAACTCTGTTCATTAGATCCGTGAAGATAGAGGGTGCATTAGTCAATCCAAAAGGCATTACTGTAAACTTTTAATGCCCGTACCTGGTTCGAAACGCTATTTTCGAAATGTCTTCCTTCTTCACACTCAACTGATGATATCCAGATCAAAGGTAAATCTTTGAAAAGTATTGAGCTCCATGTAGTTGGTCAAATAAATCATCAATGTGTGGTAGGGGATACTTGTTATTTATTGTTATAGCATTGATCTCCCTGTAGTCAATACATAATCTCATAGATCCATATTTCTTCTTAACAAAAAGGACAGGGGCTCCCCATGGAGAAACATTGGGGAGAATAAATCCCTTATTAATCAATTACTCTAGTTGTTTCTTTAGCTCCACCAATTCCATAGTGGCCATTCTATAAGGGGTCTTCGATATGGGCCTTGAACCAGGAATTAAATGAATAGAAAACTCAATTTCTCGTTCTAGAGGATGTCTGGGTAAATCTTCTGGAAACACATCAACATATTCTCTCACAATAGGTACATACTGTATTTGAACATTCCTTTCCTCACCCACAGTTACTTCATTCTCATCCTCCCCAATAATTTAATTTAGTTGAGATACTGGGGGTGGATCTAGATAAGAATCAGGTGATGACGATTCTTCTCTAAAGATAAGGTGTTCTTTATCATCATCATCAAAAATAGTAACCTCCTTCTTATTACAATAAATTTTTACATCATGGTCCAAAATCCAATCCATACTGAGGATTATATCAAATTCAATCATGGGTATGATGATGAGATCAGCAGATAAAGAACATTTATGTGCCCTAATGGGAACTGATTCATAGAACTTTGTAGCAATGATACTTCCCTTAGGAGTTTTGACTGACAACTCCCTTGTTAAACCAAATTGGAAACATATAATTTTCTTAGAAAAATGGGAAGATATGAAAGAATGCGATGATCCAGAATCAAATAAAGAATTGGATAAGCTTGAGGAAATGATTAATGTACCTGCCACCACATCACATGGAACTTCAACCTCTACAATTGTGATTTCATAAGATTGTCCTTGATCCCTTGGCCTTCTCTGTTGCATATTTCCTTGAAGTTTTAGACAATCATTAGCATAGTGTCCCATCTCCCGAAAACTATAGCATTGAACATAATTGGATTCCTTCTTCCCTTTGCAATCAACAGAAAGATGGACTTTCTGACCACATTTTTAGCATACTCCTTTTCCTTTTAAGCATGCACCGGGGTGTTTCTTTCCACAATTGTCACATGGTGGAAATTCAACTCTTCCCTTCTCCCCCATTTTCTTATTTCCTTTCCCAGGGTTTTTAGCAGCCCTATTATTTTATTGCTTTCCCTTAAAGTCATAAGACTTAGAGAATTATTTTTTTGTCTTGATTGTATATGAAACTATATCCTCATATGATGAAAAGATTTGGGAGACCAGTTCCCGCTGGAGGAATGGTTTTAGGCCATCAAAGAATCGATCAATTTTTCTCCTTGGATTTCTTATATAGTCCACAGCATGTATTTCTAGCCTTGTGAAGTTGGATTAATACTTGGAAACATTTTAATCCTCCTTCTGCCTCAGATTCAAGAATTTTCTCTCTATATCTGCTCTTTGTTCACGAGGAAAGTATTTCTTCAGGAAGATTTCCTTAAAGTCCCCCCACTCCATCTCCTATATCTCTTCCTCCTCCTTTATGTGTTGGATTAAAGACCACCACTGATCTGAATATCCCGATAGATGATATACTGCCATGACAACCTTCTCTTTTTCATTACATCCCAAAGCGAGAATTATCTTCTCAAGGGAACATATCCACTTCTCTACTACAAATGGGTTTGTAGTCATGTTTAATGATGGAGGCTGTTGTCGCATAAAGCAATCAAGAATGGCTCCTCCACGGGGTGGATTCAGATGCTCCATACGAGTAAGGTTATTATTTATAACCTGAGTAAGTTTTCCCAGTATAGTTACGAGTTGCTCAGCACCAGAGCCAACATCATTATCTTGCGTCGGAGGAAAATACCTACAGGGGACATGTGCATTCGGGCGATTTCCATTCCATCCACTAGGCGCCATATCTAGATAATGGAATACACTAGATTAGGTTTTGAATCATAATGTATAATCTTAACTTAACAAAATACTTAGAAAAAAATTGAGATCCTACGAATGGCTAATCCCATATTCACAAATATGGTTTCTTTGAGGAATATTTTACATTTCAATCCTTCATAATGGATTGTAAGGAAAATGTGAATTATTCTAAGCATATCCCCCAGGAATGTCGTAATCAAGAGTGAAACAAGACCCGTTGTCGTGCACCAGTTCCCGTTCGAGTCTAGCTCAAAGCGGTGTTTTCGGGTTTTACCCCTAGATACATCTATTCCAGAGCCGCCTTTACCTGCTCATATCCAGACATGGATGTATTGCTTGAAAGATCCACATAATCTATTCCTTACCAAAATACTAGGACATTATTGTATGTATATCCTCAAATACTAACTAAGGTACTCTTCCCTAATTCTACGTTTTCTAGTTTCCAAGTATTCTACTTAACTTCCTCTGATACCAATTGTAAGAACCTGACCCCAGTTGCCCAGATTCGGTGCCTTATTTGATTACTTTGGCATACACACAAGGAATACGAATATCGAAAGACCGAGTAGTTTAGTATTATTGGAAACAAGTTACATACATAAGTTTATCATTACAACATGAAGTGAAATAAAAACACTATTTTATTCCTCTAGAAACATCACATCTCCAAGATTATGCTTTCAAGTCATTCATAATTTACTTCTTCATATCCTGAGAAAATAAAACATAAGAAAGGGGTGAGCTCAAATGCTCAGTAAGAGTAAGCAATATAGCGGAAGATAATATAAACATTAGAAATGATTAATAATTGAAAACCCATGCCTTTAATAATAAATATGAAACATATTATGGCAGGAATATGAGCTAATTAAATAATTCCATAATTAAACATAATCATGGGTATTCTACTAGTCGAATAACCACATGAACTTCAAATACTAGCATCATAATTAGGGAAGTGCATATGCCGGACATCATAACCATACCGTCCAAGCCTCGTGCTAGGACCATAAAATAATCATTTGGTCATGGCCTCGTGCCAAGACCATAGTTTGTCTCATGAGACCTACCGATGCATCGAGCGGCTATAGCGGGCCCCACCCATCACATAATAAGTCCAATGCATTCCTCATATGAGCGGGGATCAACATAACCAACATATACATTCATATTGAAACTATCATATGAAATATAACTAACTTTCACCAATTATTGAACATAAACACTAAACATTCGAAATAATATGATGAATGGTTTTAGGATAGATCATCCACAATAAATTTAGTCATAAACAATTAAATAAAATATGGTATATGACTTCATAAATGATTAAACCCAATAATATCATGGAATCAATAAGAGCATTGAACGAAAATACTCTTATAAAATCATTAAGCAATTTTGAGATAAATACTCTTTTATTTTGAAAAGAAGAGTTCTTTTGGAAAATCTTTGTATAAAACTAGAAGTGAAGTAAGATAGTATTTTCATAATAAAATGAGTATTTTTAGAAATATAATGGTTTCCAAAAAACAGATTATAGAGTGCCCTTATAAATAGATATGAATTGGAGAAATTCCCTTGAATCGGGATTCTATTTTGGAAACAATTTTGAACGTTCCTTTTTTGAAAAATAATTTTCTAAATATTATTAATTTAACTTTTAAATAAAAGCATACTTAATTCAAAAATTAACAGTTCTAATTCTACAACTACTTCTTTATCACAATGAAAAATTAACCAAGATGTTATTATCTTCTAGCCTTAAGAAAATAAAATATTAATAAAATTTACTATTCATTAGGGTCATATCACTATTCATATTACTATTCATAAGGGTATGTTACTATTTACTAAAAAATCAAGTTTGTTCTATCAGACTCCAAATGAATTACTAAACACAACTCTAGATGACACTTTCTTGAAATTCAAAACATAGAAGAGGATAGATTATAAAATTGCATTCTATATTTTTTTTCAAAACCTTGGGGTGTTACAGGAGGTTATATCAGTCACAAAAAATGTTTATTTATAAAAAAACTATTGTAACATTATATGGTTTTATAATTCATATTATAGTATAATAATATCATTTATTTTATGAAATGGATCTTTTTTATTATATTTATATGGTGAAATAATAATAAATGAAGTAATATAAAGGGAAAAAATAATGAATTGAAGCTATTACCTTACACTTTTGGTTAAATCCTCTAACAATCGACTACGAACTTCTAAAGATGGAATTTTCAAGAAATCATAACCTTTAAAATGAGTCTAATAGAGTTTGGTAGGGTTTTATTAAAGAAGATTAATTTATGAGTATAATTTTCGCGGGGAGGGGTGGTATTTATAAGAGGAGAAAAGTGAGAGGACCACTTCAAGATATACTCAACACTGAGAGTGGGGGGTCAATAAGTATTGAGAAATTTTTAACCATTTATAAATTTTATCCCTTTTACCTATTAGACCTATTAGGATCATGATTATACTATTACCTTTTCATTAATGTATGAAATTATATGAAAGTAGGTAAAATATAGAACATGATATATTTACAAGGTTCTATACACAATAAGAGTAGCTAGTCCTTCCCATAAATAGTGATGACCAGTACAAAAATTATCCACTATGATGAGATACCAAATAAAGTGGGTTGGTTAGAAAATAATTTTTATCTTACCGTGTGTCCCTACAATTTAAGAGGTGGAAGGGAAATAATCCTCTCCCTGGATCAGTGATAGCCTAATCCAAACTACAACTCATTGATGATTCTTTATACTGCCTCTAAATAAAGTCTTAACCTTATTTATTACAATAATTTATAGAACCAAGAAATTATTATACCAGTTGAAACTTCTATTGTATATAAAAATACTTATTTATTCTTCCCTTCCTTCTTCTCCACTTTGTTACTTGCACATTAGTGGGCAAGAAACTCTCCTTCTTCTTCCTCTATTCGGAACCTGTCCAATCGATCCTCCATCAGACCTGTCTATCTGATATGTCCACCCAATAATTTTCATCTAATATTATTCTTCACCATTTTTAACAAATACCAAATGATAACATAAGTGTAACACATCTATATTTTAAATTAATAACATTATGTTCGATAGTGTATACGACAAGCAACACCAAGCTTAACAAACCATGACATATTATTATTTAAATATGACCATTATAACCTTGCCATTGAATTGGATGGTATAAATAGGAATAAAAACATTATAAAATTTATATATAAAGGTCCTACTCAATAAAAATTTATTTACTAATTATTAGGAAATTAACATTCAATTTTTAGTAAAGTTACATTATTCTTCAAAAATATGTTTCCTCCAAAAATGTTTTTTATTTTTTATTTGTATGAAAATAATATATTTAATTTTTTCCCACTTTTATAAAATTTATTTGAAAAAATAAAATTCGTTTTTGATTTCATAGTTTAAAAATTATTTTAGTATTTTCTAAAAAGGTTGTTTTTTAGCTGAAAAGTGAAAAAAACTGATTTTTATTGAGATATGTATTTTTGTTTCAATAATTTAAAATCCACATTTTTAAAATTATTTAAAAGAAAAATTAGTTATATTATATTATTATTAATCCAATTAAGTTCATTGGAATCTATTTTATGTCTTAATTTGGAATAAATATTTTTTATACTTAAAAATATATTTTTATGAAAAGATGTTTTTTATTATATTGGTTGGAGTGGATACTCAAGAGGGGGGTGAATTGAGTTCTAATTAAAATTTCTGTTAAAAAATATTTCTATTAAAATCCCCAATTTATAAAACAAGTTAAACTGCAGTGAATTTGTAAAACTGTAAGAGTTCAATTAGGTTCTCAAAGATTGATTAGGTCTCAGTTAATTTAATCAGAAGATTAAATTAGCTTTTGAAACTAATATACTGATTTAAAATAGTTACAAACACTTTCTAGATTAACTATCAAAGTAAATTTAAAATAGATTTGTAATTCAAAGTAATTAGCAGCGGAATATAAAATATATAGTATATTTTAAACTTAATCTAAGAATGCACAGAAGATGTAAAACAAGTGGTTCAGTCTCAAGCCGAGACCCAATCCACTCAACTTGGTGATCACCTGTCACCAAGCAGTTTATATAAATAAACTCTGATCTACACCCTGGATTGGGGTTAACAACAGTTCATAGACTATCCAGGCCATGTACGGACCTCTACCACAGTTGTTATGGGAAAACAAATAATGATCAGGCCACGTAAGGACCTCTTCAACAGTTTCCATGGGTAAGCAGGAGTAAAAATGTTTGGTGTGAGGACTTTGAAATCCTCCAGTTTAGTGTAGGAGTCAGTGTGTGTGTAAAATATACAGATTACACACACCGATTTAAAGTAAAAAAAATAATCACTTAGAATAAGTAGAAAAGATTTTATAATTCTCTAGTGATTAGCAGTGCAGCTCTGGACTCCTTTGATTCAGCAGAAATGCTTCTGAGTCCTTCTTTGGTTTTTCTGTTGAAAAGAAGAGTGTCGTGGGTCATCTTGTGTTCTTCCCGTGTGAAGATATTCTCTTGATTCCAAAGTACTTTGTGTTTTCTTCAGTGGTGTTGGATTGCATCCATGAGAGTTCTTTTAAGATCGTGCAATGTGTTCTTCATAGTTGTGCTCAGGATTGTCTTTCTGTTCAGTACAGAGAACTCGCGTTTCTTGCTTTTCTGTATTGCCTCTACTGTATCTTACTCTTGGGCACACTTCTCTTTATCTTTGAATGCATGAGGTTGAGCCGACAGGTTCCATGTATTTTTTTCCTCATACCTCGTACTATTTCTACAAATAAACATTAATTATGTCAGTGCATTAAAGTCGTCAAATATGACTGTTAAAAAGTTAAATAGTAAAACGACAAAAGAGTTTAAGAAATGGTGTCACAGTAGTTATGCAAATGGTGTATCCTTCATGGTATGTACTTAACGGTGTCTTCTTCACAGTATGTCCTTCATGGTGTCTTCTTCACAGTATGTCCTTCACGGTGACTTCTTCACGGTGTCTCGGTCATGGTGTCTTCTTCATGGTATGTCCTTCATGGTGTCTCTGTGTCACGGTGTCTCGGTCACAGTGTCTGAGTCATGGTTTCTGGCTTACAGTTTTTGGATTACAGTTTCTGGCTTCTGGTGCCTTGATGACTGTGTCTGGATAACTGTGTCTGGTACTTAGACAAATAGAATGTATGGCTAACTGTGTCTGTTCTTAGTGTCTTGCTTCACGGTGTTAGGCTTACTGTGTCACAGTGTCTCATGGTCACTATGTCTGAGACTTAGGCTTCACGGTGTTTGTGTCTTGTACTTAGACAAGCAACTGTATTCAGACTTAAATAGTAATATGCATAAAGTGAATTGAACTTAACCATTATAAATTATAAGATTACTTGAAACATAAATACACATAAATGATAAGATATGTGATATTTGTGATCATGAATGAGATTTGTAATTATTATTGAAATTTGTAAATAGTGTTGAGATTTGTGATCATTAAAACATGATTAATACATGAGGAGTCCAACAATATCCCCATTTTTGATGATCACAAATCATGTATAGGTAAAGTATAAATGAGATGAAACTAGAGAGAATATATCATATAGAATAACATATTATAAAATAACAGATAACTTTTTCTCCCCCTTTTGGGATTATCAAAAAGTAGAAATAATAGAGGGGAAACAATGCACATGTCATTAAAAAGGTGCAGAATACAACATACAATAAAAAGATAAAAATCAAAGACATCCCCATAAAAAAAGGCACTGGTCATCTTTATGGATGGGCCTTCTATTTGCCTTTATCAGAAGCAAATGAGGAGGCCATAGGGGCAGTTGCTGATGTGGAAGAAGTCATAGAAGTGGTAGACAAAGAAGGTAAAGGTAGACCTTCGAATAGAGAGGGAGCCAAAGTGGGAGCTGTAGAAGATCTAGTCTGTGGCTAATCAATAATCACTGGCCGGATCTGAGTAAGAGCTTGGCTAACTGACATAGAAGTTGAGGCTAAAGCAGGCAGTCCAGGTCTGAAAGGGGCAGCAGCTGGAGCAACTATTGCTGTACTATGGACATGAAGGTAAGACTTCAGAAGATTTATGAAGTCTATAATAATTTCTCCTTCATACTGTATATCCTTTTCAAAATCATCTTTATTTTCCATGTACTTGTCCAACAATCTGGTAAACTCTGTTAGCTTCTGGACTTGGTTTTTGAAGGCTTGGGTTACAGGAGGAATTCTCAGATTTTCGACAAGATATTTAAAGTGATTTTTCATATCATTATTGGAGAAAATATGGTTGAAATAGAATTCCACCTTCTTAGATATTTCCTGCTAAGCATCATTGGAAATCTTGGAGTGAATTTGAACCAGTTCAAGCACTCTATCACTGTTCTTAACAACTTTAGATAAAGGATCCATATCAAAGTCACTTAAGGAATTATTAATCTCTTCTGTGACTATAGATATGAGCACAGTACTGTCCAAGGAAGGAGTGGAGGACTGAACAGAGGAATTAGAAGACTTAACAGCAGTGATAAAAGATTTAAGCTGATTCAGAACCTTTTGAAGACAACTAATGTATTCATCTGTGAGTTTATTCAGGTTCTCCACAAGCTCTCTCATTCAGTGAAACATCTGTGTGTGCCTTTCTCCAATCTTTTCATCAAAGGATAGGAGGTAGGGATGCATTTGGGACACAATATCTCGAGAAATGTTGGAATCAGTAGGTTCAAGAGAAGCAGCAACAGGTGCAGGCTCTGATATGGAATGTAGTTCTTTCTGGAGGTTTTCAACCATACCTTTCTGGGTTGCAACTTCATTACTAAGAAACTTGTTTTCAACCCTTACTTCTTGAATTTCATGGATCATATTGGGTTGAATGTGCAGAATAATGTTTTCCAAAAGCAGTGAGGCATCTTCCTAACTTAGTTGTGTCACAAGACGAGGTTGAGAGGAAATAATTTTCTCAACTCCAGCTAAGATAGAATCTCCAAACACTTTCAGATCATCCTTGCTGATAGAATATTGATGATCAGGTAAAGGTGCAGGAGCAGGAAGTGGTACATGGGAAGGTTCAGGGTCTAGTTGAGGTTCAGGTTCAGTTTCAGGTTGAGGTTCAGGGTGTGTGACTGAATTCAATTGAAATAGAGAAGAAATATCAATTCCAGTTGCAGTCACCTGCTGAGATTCAATCACATAATAGAAGTTAAGGAATTCATACCGAGTGTACATAGAGTATGACTCAGTTGGTTGAGATGCTTCAACAGACCCAGCTTAACCAGTCTTAGCTTCATTAGACTCAAGATTTTGAGGTTCGTCCCCCTCAAAATGTGATTCCATTTCAGGAACTTGAGGCTCAGGTACTTGATCTAGATCCACATGGTCGACTCTAATTTCATCATCCATTTCTTGCATAGCCAATTGAAAGGCTATTTACATCCTCTCTTCAGTATAGGGTATTATTTCAGGAGCAGATTGTTCCACTGGATGGTCTTCTAAAATATCTTCTTGGATAGCAGGGAGTTCTGTTTGATTTGCTTCTTGCACAGTAGGATGTTCTCCTTGATTTCCTTCTTCCATTGCAGAGATTTTTTCTACTACAGGCTCTTCCATGGCTTGCTGCTCAGATTCTGAGACAGTTAAGTCTCTTGCAGCCTCAGATTGGGTTTCCAGATCAACAACATTGCTAGGGGTAGATGACTCTTTTCTAGGAACAACAGGAGGAACAACCGTTATTTCTTTTTCAACACCAGCTTCTTCTCTATGTGGTATAACAACCTTTTCTCTATGAGGTACTTTAGCAGGAATAATAGCAGGGCCAACAATCCTTTCTTTCTCAACAGGAGACGCTTCCTTATGAGGTACTTCAACTACCTCTTCCTCTTCTTCTTTATCTTATGAATACTCTGCAACTTCATCTAGTTCCAAACCAGGATTAGTAATGTCCTTTGGTCTTCTTGGGTAATCAACAGGATTGAAATTTTCATATATCTTTTCATTATCTTCAACCCATTCCTTCTTCCAGGGGTTCCAGTTGGTCCTCATCCTCCTGATTGTAGGTTTAGATAGACATAACTTGAAATACATAAGAACTTCTTCATTTGGTCCAACTACTCATTTGGCAACAAGAATAGTTGATATCATCCTAGTATAAAACAAAGAGGTGGATTTGGATATAACCTTAATCAATTCACACATATGGTGAATAATATACTTGCACAAATTTATCTTGTGTCCATTCTTCACCATATTAATCATAAAAACATCCCGATACTTCAAGACAACAAAATCTCCTTTCCTTGGGCTAATCAAATTTTGAACAAACTTAAACAATAGCCTTATCTCACCATCCAGTTCAGCAGCTATGGCCCTTCTCTTGGTGCCATTTCCAATTAAGGTTTCTAGAGAATTTCCAGGTCAAAGATATCGGTTGTAGGAGGGGGATATCTTTGATAATCATAAAAAATTCCTTTGTGAGGAATCCTAAGGCATGCATCCCATAACCGTGAAGAGAAAGAGCATTTTTGTCCATTGACCAAACTTGTCACAACATATATTTCACTAACATCGAAAGAAAATTGTACATATTGATATAACTGAGATACCAACCTCAGGTAAATTGGTCTATCCTTTCTAGAGAACCATTCGAGCCAGCCTTGTTCTCTGAAAACCTTTAAAACCAACGATTTTCTAGACAACAGCCACTTAGGGCAAACTTCCTTTTTAGGAACTACAATGTGGTTTACAAGGTTTGGATTCAGGGGTCCTTCGGGTGCAAGCTTCAGTGCTATTTTCTTCTTCTTTGAGCTACACTTCTCAGGATTAGATGAAGACGAACGCTTAATCATGGGCATCCACTGAAGGTTCGGATGCGAGAGAAGTAGAGAAGGGTTTAAAGGTTGAGAGGGTTCAGAAAGAGTGAATAAGAGAGAGTTTAGGTGAAGAATAGAGTGAAACCCTTGTGTTTTATCATTTGGGAATGTCAAACATCACCAAAATAAAAATGCAGTAAAATAAAAAGCATTAAAATAAATATTATCGCGATACGGGTTAAAAGAAAAGCATAAATAAGGTTCACAGTGAGACCGTGAATATTCGTTATGGTGCGATGGTGGGTGGTCATCATGGTGAGACAGTCATTTGTCATCACGGTGAGACAGTGAATGGTCTGTTCTGTCATGGTCTGTTCCAGAGGTGCTCTTTCTATCTAACTTAAATCCAGTAATGTCAGCATTAGAATAACTAACTAGTTCAAATGATTGTCCTTTTGGATAGAACAGTCCTAGATTGGGTGTATGCTTGAGGTATTTTAAAATTCTCTTTACAACATTTCAATGTGATTCTTTAGGGTTTTCTTGAAAAGGAGCACACATACACACACTAAACATAATATTAGGACGGCTAGCAGTTATGTAGAGTAGACTTCCAATCATTCCTCTATAAGTGGTTTGATCAACAGATTTTCCATCTTCATCAAGATCCAACTTACAAGTGGTACTCATGGGAGTTTCACTACTTTTAGTGCTATCCAATCCAAAAAGTTTTAAAAGATATCTAGTATATTTACTTTGAGTTAAAATAATACCATCCTTATTTTGAAAGATTTGAAATCCAAGAAAGAATTTTATTTCACAAATTAAACTCATTTCAAATTCGTTTTGCATCATTTTAGAAAAATCAATACATAATGAATTTTTTGAAGATCCAAAAATAATATCATCTACATAAATTTAAAAAACTAAAACATCATTAGAAATTCATTTTATAAAGAGGGTAGGATCATCTATTCCTTTTTTAAAACCTTTAGAAATAAGAAAAGTACTTAATCTATCATACCAAGCTCTTGGAGCTTGCTTTAAACCATATAAATCTTTTGATAGTTTGAAGATATGATTTTGAAAATGAGGGTTTTTAAATCTAGGGGGTTGTTCAACAAAAACATCCTCAGCTATATACCCATTTAAGAATGCACTCTTGACATCCATTTGATATAGTTTGAAATTCAGATGTGTAACCTAAGCAAGTAGAATTCTAATGGATTCTAATCTAGCTACAGGAGAAAAAGTCTCCTCATAGCCAATTCCTTATTCTTGACTATAGCCTTGTACAACTAATCTAGCCTTATTTCTAACTATATTTCCAGCTTCATCTACCTTATTTATAAATACCCATTTATCACCTATGGTGAAAGTGTCCTTAGGCCTTTCCACTAATTCCCAGACTTTATTTCTTTCAAATTGATTAAGTTATTCTTGCATAGACATTACCCAAAATTCATCATTGATTGCATCATCAATGTTTTTAGGTTCAAGTTGTGACAAAAAGGCATGATGTTCAACCTGATTTCTAAGAGAATCTCTAGTATGTGTCCCTCTATCAAGATTACCAACAATAGCATCTAAAGGATGATTATTTAGGATCCTAGTTGATCTAGTAAAGGTAAGACTAGAAATTTCAGGTTTTTATCTAGGTTCGGGTTCATTAGGAGAAGATTCTAAAATATTTATAGAACTGGTTGTCTTTACAATAGGTTCATTGATTTTATCATTAAGGTTCAGAATAGACAAATCTTCTTCAATATTTTAAAGAGATGACTTAGGTTCATGTGGATCAGTTTCATCAAATTTGATATGAACATATTCTTCCACACACTTGGTTTTCTTATTAAACACTCTATAGGCTTTTCTAGTTATAAAATATCCTAGAAATATTCCATCATCACTTTTAGAGGCAAACTTGTCAAGATTATCCTTGGTATTAAGAATAAATACTTTGCAACCAAAGACTCTATAGTAACTCCCTTTAGGTTTCCTATTGTTCCACAACTCATAAGGGGCATTCTTAAGAACAGGTCTATTCAAGACTCTATTTATGATATAACAATCTGTATTCACAGCTTTATCCCAAAAGTAAATAGGCAAGTCATACTCATTAAGCATTGTTCTTGCAATTTGTTGAAGGGTTCTATTTCTTCTTTCTATTACACCATTCAGTTGAGGTGTTCTAGGGGCAGAAAAGTTGTGACTATGGCCATTGTGTGAGCAATAAGACTCAAACTCATGATTTTAAAACTCACGGCCATGATCACTTCTCAGGGTCTTAATCTTAAGTCCACTAAGGTTCTCTACAGACTTGGAGTATTTAATAAAGTAAGAACAAGCTTCACTTTTGTGAGCTAAGAAGTATATCCAAGTATATCTAGAAAATTCATATACTAATATATAGACATAATGATTCCCATTTAAACTAGAAACTCTAGAAGGTACAAACAAATCCATGTGAACCAAATCGAGAGGTTGAGAAGTTGAAACTTCTTTCTTTGAATTAAAAGAAACTTTATGTTGCTTTCCATTTTGACAGGGATTACAAACTTTGTCTGATGGGAATTCAAGTTTGGGTAGGTCTCTAACTAAGTTCTTCCTAGTCAATTTTCTAAGATAATGAATGTTGCAGTGTCCTAACCTTCTGTTCCACAGTCAAGATTCTTTATGAAAATCATTTAAACAAGCAACATTTTGTTTAGCTAAAGAATTCAAATAAATAGCATAAACATTTTCATTTCTCAATGCAGAAAATACTAAAACATTTTTGGAATTAAAAACATTACAAGAATCATTTTCAAACTTAACATTAAAGCCATAATCACATAACTGAGAAATACTTAACAAGTTTTATTTCAATCCATCAACAAATAAAACATTAGAAATTAAAACTGAGTTAGTGTTACCAATTTGGCCTAGGCCGATGATATTTCCAATAGAATTATCACCAAATGTGACATAGCCTCCATCAAACTTTATTAAGATTTTAAAGAATGAGTAATATCCAGACATGTGACTTGAACATCCACTGTCCAAGTAACATGTTTTCCTACAGGAACTCTTTAAGCAGGTCTCTTACAAAACAGGTTTAGACAGAGAATGATTTTGGTACCCAGATTTTCTTGGGTCCAGACAGGTTAGAAAGTAAAGCTTTAGGTACCGAAATTTGTCTTATGGGTCTCATATAGTTTACAAAATCAATTGAATTTGAAATATAAACTTTTTTTGATCTATAACAATGTGAATAACTAGTTGATGCATATGAATTTCCAGAACTGGAACTAGCATAATTTTTTCCAAATTTAGGAATAAATCTATTTTTGGTTAACTGTCTCTGTCCAGGTTGGTATCCCAAAACAGTAGTATACTTTGGTGCCACTTGTTTACCTAGCATTTGAGTTAGATTGTTCTTTCCATTTGTGAACTTTTCTAAGTCCTTCCTCAATTGCTCATTAGACATTTTCAGTTCAGTATCTTCTTTTAACTGTTGAGAATACTTTTCCTTTTCAATATCAAGGGAATATTTAATAGTGTTAGATAAATCATGCTATTTATTTAAGGCTTTGTACTTATCCTTAAGTTCATTACAGGTCTCTTCTAGAATATTAGAATATTCAAATAATTCTTCACTAGACATGTTTTCAGATTCAGAATCAGAATCAGAATCAACTCCAGAATAGTATGAATTTAAAGAAGGAGGGTCCAGTGTTACCTCAAACATGTTTGTTATAAAATACATGTTAGCTTTATGAGAATCTTCATCCTTAGAAGAATCAGAATCACTTGAAATGTCTTCTGAATCACTCCAAGTTGCGTTCATTTATTTCTTATACTTGCTGTCCTTATAGTCATGTTTCTTCTTGAACTTCAATTTTGGAAAGCCAGCTTTAATGTGAATTTTTCTCTTGCATTCATAGCAGATAACTTCATCACTCTTATCAGCTTTATTCCAATACTTTTTCCAACGACCTTTGTTATCATATTTACCTTTGTAGTTTGATTTTCTGAATAATTTCTTCTTCCTATAGAATTTCTTAAATCTTCTGGCTATTTGAGCCATCTCAGCATCACTATCAGAATCTGAACTTTCACTTATTGAGCTTTTAGTAGGTATGTGAATTTTCTCCTTGTCATTTCTCCTTGAGGCAGTAGACTTAAATGCCACTGACTTCCTTTTAGGTTCATTATCTTCTTCCTTATTCACCTTGAGTTCTTCCTCATACATCATAAGCTTACCAATTAGCTCTTTGATAGGCAGAGCACCAATGTAACATGACTCTCTTATTGAAACAGATGTGCCTATCCATCGGTCTGGAAGACATATCAATATTCTCATAATTTGTTCGTTTACTGGAATAACATTTACAAGGGAGCTCATAGTGTTAACAATCTCATTTAACCTGAGATACATATTAGAAATAGGTTCATTAGTCTTCATTTTAAAATTATCATATTTAATAGTATAAGTGTTCAATATCATTTCTTTGACATTGGTTGTTCCTTCATGAGAAACACCCAAAGTATCCCATATTTCATAAGTAGTTTTTCAAGCAGATATTCTATTAAACCCTTCATCTCCTAGAGCACAATACAGGGAATTCATAGCTTTACAATTATTATTGTAAGCTGTTTTAGTAGGTTCATCCCAAGTAGTTCTTTCAGTTTCTAGAATCTTATATTGAGCCTCTATAGCAGTCCAGATGTCAAACCCCATACTCTCTAAGTGAATTTTCATCTTAAGTTTCCACTGGGAATTGTTTGTACCATTGAATAAAGGTGGCCTGTTGGTAGAAGCACCTTCTAGTCTATTATCCATAGTTATATTTTAGAAAATATATTTAAAGAGATAAAATTTAGAACTAACAGAAATTTAAGATCTTTAAGATACAACTAAAATAACAGTTAAAAAATAGAATATTTTGAAATCCTAAAAAAAAATCCTCTAATACCAAATGTTGTTCTGAGTGGATACTCAAGACGGGGGTGAATTGAGTTCCAATTAAAATTTCTGTTAAAAAATATTTCTATTAAAATCCCCAATTTATAAAATAAGTTAAACTATAGTGAATTTGTAAAACTGTAAGAGTTCAATTAGGTTCTAAAATATTGATTAGGTATCAGTTAATTTAATAATAAGATTAAATTATCTTTTGAAACTAATCTACTGATTTATAATAGTTACAAACACTTTCTAGATTAACTATCAAAGTAACTTTAAAATATATTTGTATTTCAAATTAATTAGCAGCGGAATATAAAATATATAGTATATTTAAAACTTAATCTAAGAATTCACAACAGATGTAAAACAAGTGGTTCAGTCTCAAGCCGATACCTAATCCACTCCACTTGGTGATAACCTTACACTAAGAAGTTTATATAAATAAACTCTGATCCACACCCTGGATTGGGGTTAACAACGGTTCATAGATTATCCAGGCCACGTAGGGACCTCTACCACAGTTTCCGTGGGTAAGGAGTAAAAAGTTTGGTGTGAGGACTTTGAAATCCTCCAGTTTAGTGTAGGAGTCAGTGTGTGTGTAAAATATACAGATTACACACACCGCTCAAAAGTAAACAAAAGAATCACTTAGAGTAAGTAGAAAAGAGTTTAGAATGATCTAGTGATTAGTAGTGTAGCTCTGGACTCTTTTGATTTAGCATAAATGCTTCTGAGTCCTTCTATGGTTTTTCTGTTGAAAAGCAGAGTGTCGTGGGTCAGCTTGTGTTCTTCCCGAGTGAAGATATTCTCTTGATTCCAAAGTACTTCGTGTGTTCTTTAGTGGTGTTGTATTTCATGCATGAGAGTTCTTTTAAGATCACGCAATGTGTTCTTCACAGTTGTGCTCAGGATTGTCTTTCTGTTCAGTACAGAGCACTCGCGTTTCTTGCTTTTCTGTATTGCCTATACTGTATCTTACTCTTGGTTACACTTCTCTTTATCTTTGAATGCATGAGGTTGAGCCAACAGGTTCCATGTATTTTGTGCCTCGTACCTCGTACTATGTCTACAAATAAACATTAATTATCTTAGTTCATTAAAGTTATCAAATATGACCGTTAAAAAGTTAAATAGTAAAATGACAAAAGAGTTTAAGAAATGGTGTCACAGTAGGTATGAAAACGGTGTCTCCTTCACTGTATGTCCTTCACGATGTCTTCTTCAAGGTATTTACTTCATGGTGCATTCTTCACGGTATGTCCTTCACAGTGACTTCTTCACAGTGTCTCTCTCATGGTGTCTTCTTCATGGTATGTCCTTCACGGTGTCTCCGTGTCATGGTGTCTCACTCACGGTGTCTGAGTCACGGTGTCTGGCTTACTGTTTCTAGATTATGGTTTCTGGCTTCCGGTGCCTTGATGACTGTGTCTGGCTAACTGCGTCTGGTACTTAGACAAAAAGAATGTCTGGATAATTGTGTCTCTTATTAGTGTCTTTCTTCATGGTGTTAGGATTACTGTGTCACGGTGTCTCGTGGTCACTGTGTCTGAGACTTAGGCTTCACGGTGTCTGTGTCTTGTACTTAGACAAACAACTGTATTCAGACTTAAACAATAATATGCATAAAATGAATTGAAATTAAACATTATAAAGTATAAGATAACTTGAAACATAAATACACATAAATGATAATATATGTGACATTTGTGATCAAGAATGAGATTTGTAATTATTATCGGGATTTGTAAACAGTAATGAGATTTGTGATCCTTAAAACATGATTAATACACGAGGAGTCCAACACATTGTATTTAGTATTTTTATCTTAAATTAAATTTTTACATTTTTAGGAATTTAATTTGATAAAATGGATTCCATATTTGGAATCATGAGGTTCAAATTTTTTAAATAGGTACCTTTTATTTTTAGGCATTATGAATAGTAACTTTGAAAAAATTTATCACCTCGGTAAAGGATAAATCGGGTTAACCTAGGTTAAAACTAAGTGCTAAGGTCACAATTTTTCAAATTAATTATAAATAGATTAATTAAATTTGAAAATTAACTCCTTATTATTTAAATTTAATTATTTAAAAGAAACATGACCCTGAAAATTACCCATATAATATTTAGAGCAATGAAAAATACAAAATGTCACTATCTTACTTTTAAATATATTTTACATGTTCACATAGGGATAAAATAAATTTTTGAGTTAATATAAATGGTTATTTTTATAATAATGAAATTATTTTCATGATGGTAATTTATTTATTAATTTTTATCAATTATATAATTACCTTAAATGTTTATGCAATATCGACACAATGTTTCATCAATAAATAGAAAAATATAATAAATGAATTTAAAAATATTAAAAGTAATATAATTTAAGTTATTCATAATGTAACATGAATTATATGTATGAATATAACATAATATTATTTTCATAAATTATTATATTTGAATTACATTTTTTCTTGGTGTCTTTAGTGTCAAATTAAATGAATAGTGTAAAAAATGTTATTAAAGATATTTTATGAAAATAATATTTTATTAAATTATTTAAAAAATCATAAAAATATTGAATGATAACAATTTGGATAATATATTGTCTAAAATTTCATCCCTTGGAAATTTATGAGCCAATTTTTACCTTATAAGTAAAATTATAACCCTTTAAAATCAAAAAAGACGTTACCGAGACTAAGGTTAAAATAAGTTAACTGTAGGGTTAAACCAAAATATATTGTTTGAGTCAACACTTAAACCTATACAAATTTTATTCGTTTATGGGGGTTAAAACCACATCATATTATATATTTTAATATATTTTCATTTGTAAATATTTGGCTAGATAATTATTTTTTTTATATTTAAATATTTTAAGAAATTGCAAGAGTTTTACTCCTGTCATAAGTGAACCCATACTTTTACTTATTTACACAACATTGAGCCTTATATAATGATTAAAACCCACCAACTTATCTTTTAAAAATACTTATACCCATTATAGGGGTGTTGGTCTTCCCAAAATTCCCATCTAGGATCCTTGATAGAAGATTTATAGGAGTTATTTCAAAGAAGAGGGAATTTTCTTAACTGGTCACTTTATTTTTAGTTCTTCTTTTAAATCCTATAAATATTTAGTATTTATCATAAATTAATAAATTTATTATCCTAAATATGATTAAATTTTATTATTATTATAAATCTACCATTATCTACCCTATTTTCCATCAAATGGGAAGTGAAAGTATCACTCGTGAAAACATATGACCTACCGTCTCCATGAACGGTGTAATTCATTTTTCTATCTCTAAATTTTATATATGACTATATATAAATATAATTAATATATAATATACTTATACCTTGTTTAAAATTTTGGATATTATGTAACCATGATCAAAGTACAAGGACTAGAACTATCGAACTTGAATTTTTATGAAAAAATGAAACAGTTAACACCTAGAAATAATGATTTTAGTAAGGAATTATTGATAAATGGGTGTTGAAATATTATAAAGGGATAATATATGATATTATAAGTATGTACATGATTCAGGTATATAATTATAATAAATTTAAATTTATTATACCAGGGGATAGATCACTTTTAAAGGAATTGTAACTCATGGTATGGGTTTTTTTATTATAGTCTCATTGTTTACTAGGATTGTTTATAATTAAGTTTTTGATGATAAAATATTATTATATAAGCCCATGATATTTTTTATACTTTGGTTATTTCTTGATAATACATGTTTTACTTTCATTTTACTCACTTTATATACTCAAGATACAAAAAGAACATTTTTAAGGAATATCTAATTTATTTCCCTCTTCGGTTTAAGTTTTTTTATTCCATATCCATTTTTTCTAAAAATGTTTTCAAGAATGTTTTTTTAATATTATACTATTATAGTTTAAATTCATTTTTACCCATGATTTAATTTTGAAAAAGTAGTTTAAAATTAATATTCTTTTCATTTTATAAATGAGATACTTTTTTTATTAAAGTATGAACAATGTTTTATTTTAACTCATACTGCAAGAATAGAATATCCTCCTGTCACGACCACTCAATGGATTGAATATTACTTTAAAATTTTTTAGGTTTATTTTAAAATGAAAATTTTCCCTTAATATTTGATTTTTTTATATTTTAAATAATTAATTTCAAAGATAAAATGGTATTTTCTTCAGAAAATATTCTAAGTGATATTTTAAAGGAATTTTTCATTTAAAGATCGAATCCTTTGATGTTAATTAATTTTTATTAGGGTTATGATGCAATTATATAATACTTATTAATTATATATTTGGTTTATTATTATGATGAAAATATGTTTGTGAAACTTGTAACTTTTCCATGGGTTAAGCTATGATGAATTGATGAAATGTTTATGAAGCCTGTTTCTTTTCCACAGGTTATGCTATAATGAATTGTCTATGAAACCTATTTATTTCTCATTTTTTATTATATTATGAATGATTTATAATCTTATAGAATATATATGTATAATTTTAATTATGGTATGGGTGATATCAAAAATATATAACCCTCCAATGCATTGGGTAAAGATGGATATCTCATGAGATAAAAAAATCTGGAATGGGGAGTTAACCTTGTTTAGTAAGGGTCTATATCCACTATGAATGCATTGGGAGTGAATCTTGACTACTAAAGTGGAATGGGAGTATACTCAATCCACTATTATAGTCTGGGTAGTGAGCCTTGACTATTAAATAAATGATTTTTTATGCTTATGTGTATACCACAAATCTTTATCTTATAAAAATGTTATGATATCATGGAATATGTACTTCGAATCCTTTATGATTCATGTCTTATTAATTACCAATATTTATTCCATGAATTCGATATTATGATCTATGATACAAAGGTTATGGTTTTAAAATGTTAAGCTCATATTCTCATACCCATATGCTTATGTTATGCTTAAGCGATCTTTGATATCTCTCTCATTTACTATTATTGAGAATCTAAGATTACCATTTCTTACATTTCATTTCCCTAGGTTATGAAGAAAGGTTTTAAGTATGATGTGTCTAAGAAGGGTACTTGTTATGAATAAATAAGTGGGAGATTATGTAGATCATTTATAAATAAGTTATTTATGTGAATATGTTTCCAAATACACTAAAACTATATGATTTTGATTGTATCCTCATGTTATGTAATGAATATTCATCTATTAAGATGTAATATCTATGTATGAAAAGTATGGGTCACTATAGATGGTATCAAAGAAAATTTTAATTACCTTTGGACACTAGGATACAAAAATTTTAGTGGGAACATTGGAGATAAGTCTAAGTATTAGATAACATCCGAAAGTTTTTGGTAATGACCATGGATTAACTAGGTTAAACCTAACGAGTCATAGAATAAAAATAAGTTTTCTTGATTTTGACATCTAATAAATGATTTTTCATGATTATGTGTTTTCCCACTATGATTATTATTTCTTACACTATTCTTTTTGGTTTTAGTCAATGGATGAAACTGAAAGGAATCATGTTAATTATAAATAAAATAGATAATGAAATGATTGTACTCTTAAGAAACAAGATGTTATGGGAGATGCAATGAAAAATATCATTACTATGTGTTGGAGTCCCAAATGAATGACAGTGTGTTCCCTATGGGTCATGGTTGCTGACTATAGGGGCGTCACACCATGAAACCTATTTCCATATCCCACATCAAAGACTAGAGGGGTGATAGGCATTGTATATAATCCCCATCCATCCTCTCCCCATCACAAGGCCTTTTTAGAGGGGGTGGACAATGAGCTCTTATGAAGAACAACACTTTGAGGGAGTCACCCAAAGTGAAACATATTATGATGGGGGGTCCTATAAGCCCAATTTAGATCCTAGAATTAGTATTAAAGGAGGTAGTAAGCCTATTATTTATAGGGAAAGAACTGAGGGGGAGTTTTTTGTAGTCCCAAATGAATGATAGTGTGTACCCTACGAGTCATGGTTGCTGGCTACAGGGGTGTCACACTGTGACACTTGTTTTCCTATCCCACATCATATACTGGAGGGCTATTGGTCATTGTATATAAACCCCATCTATTATATCCCCATCATAATGAATTTTCATAGGGGGTGGGAAGTGATCCACCCTGGTGGCCAATGATCTCTACTGAAGAAAAAAACTACAAGGGAGTGACCCAAAGTGGAAAATATTATGATGTTGGGTCTTGTATCTCCAATTTAGATCCCATAATTTTCTTATAAAAAATTATCAAGCTATGAATCATGTTTTATATTCCAAAACAATCTATTATCGTCTATCGATGCAATGATAAATATGAACTTACAATTGAAATTTCATCCATTGTATGAGTCTTTCTTCTTATTGGTATTTATCTCAAATGGTTGGGGAGAAACTGAACATTAAAAATATGATTATTTTAGGGAAGCTTGTTGATTTTTTCATGAATATTTTCCCATCCTTTCACCAAATAATGAAGTTTATTTTTTAATTGAACTCATACATGGTGCTAAAACTATTCTAAAGAATCCACATAGAATAACCCCAATTGAGTTACAAGAATTGAAGAAACAACTCCAGGAGAATCATGGAAAGGGATTTATTCATCCAATTGAGTTATATTGGGGTGCACCTATTCTTTTTGTTAAGAATAAATATGGATCAATGTGACTTTGTATTGATTATTGGGAACTGAACAAGATCAAAATCAATAATAAGTATCCCCTTCCTTGTATTGATTAATTCTTCAATGAATTATGAGGATCTCACTAATTTTCAAATATTGATCTTAGATACATATACTATTATTTGAGGGTCAAAAGTGAAGACATACCCAAGATAGCCTTTCATCTGAGGTATAGAAAATATAAATTTTTAGTGATTCAATTTTGTATTAATAATTCCCGACTATCTTTATGTATTTCATGAATTGAGTCTTTAGGGATTACCTTGATCAATTTTTGGTACTTTTTATAGATGATATTTTAATATATTTAATTAGAATGGAAGAGTATGAAATAATTTGAGTATTGTTCTAAAGACTCTAAGGAATGATATGATGTATGAAAAATTTACCAAGTGTGAATTTTTGCCATAAAAATTTCATTTTTAGGTCATATAATCTCAAGAGAGGGTGTATCGGTGGATCCACCAAAGATCAAAGTATTTGAAAAATGGACCAGACCAACCAGTATTAATGAGATCCATAGTTTTTGTGGTTTGGATGGATTTTATCAACACCTTGTGAATAATTTCTCAGGAATTTCTATTCCAATGACCAAGTTAACACACAAGAGGGCCAAGTTCCTTTGGATAGTTGAATGTAAAGAAAATTTCATGAAACTAAATATAATATTAGTCAGTGAACCTATGATTACATTACCCTACATTGGAGAAGGGTTTATGATCTATAATGAAGAATGGATTGGGATGTATCTTCATAAATAATGATATGGTGATAACTTATGACTTATTCCAATTGAAGGTTAATGAGAAAAATCACCCAACTCATGATTTGGAGTTACCTAAGGTAAATTTTTATTAATGATATAAAGGCATTATATTTATAGATAAATATGTGATATATATATTGATCACAAAATTTTGAAGTATATATCCACTCAGAAAGAGTTGAATATGTACTAGAGAAAATGGTTGGAGTTTATTAAAGATTATAACTACTCAATACATTACCTCCACGTTAAAGAGAAAAATATAGAAGATGATCTAAGTAAAAAGGATCATTATACATTATCAATGATGAGTATAAAAAAGATCTAATATTTCTGGATTTTCAAAGGATGGATTTGGAAATCTTGAAGGAAGGGGAGAAATATTATCTTTCTCAAATGAGTGTTCAACTATCTATCCATTTGAGGATTAAAGAGGCACATAATAAAGATGTTGAACTATAGAAAAAGGTTATAAATTTTACTGAGTTCAATCTTGATTGTGATGAAATGACAAGGCTTATGAATCATGATTGTGTTCTTTCCATACCATATTTGAAGGAGCTATTGGATGAGGCTCATAGTTCATCATTCTCTATTCGTCTCATAAGTACAAATATGTATAGAGATATGAAATAATATTTCTAACTGGACAACATGAAGAGAGATATTTCATAGTATGTATCTCAGTTCTTGGTATGTTAGCAAGTTACTACTAGGATATAGAAGTATAAGTGGTTGTTAAAACTGTTACCCATAGTATAATGGAAATGGGAGAACATCATAGTATATTTTGTCACCGTACTCCCCAAAATATCTAAAGTCCATAATATTATTTGGGATGTAGTCGATTGAATTACAAATTCATCATAACTAATTACTATAAGTTAAGATTTATCTCTTAATAATATTTCTATAATATACATTAAAAACTGGTAAGGTTTCATGAAGTACCACTTTCTATTTTATCTGATTAGGCTCTAATGTTTTCCTCAAAGTTCTAGAAAAGTATTTAGCAGGATTTGGATAGAGAGTTTAGTTTCAGTGCTGCTTATATTCCTCAAAAATATGGTCTATGTGAGAAGAATATTAAATCCCTAAAATATATGTTGAGATCTTATTTTATGGATTTCAAAGGTGTTTGGGATCAACAACTTCCTTTAGTCATGTTTTTTCACAATAATAGATTTCACTCGAGCATTTAGATTGGTCCTTATGAATCTCTCTATAGAAAGAAGTGTATATTTCTAATGTAATGGGTTAAAATTAGAGAAATATAGATATTGGACCTGAGATAGCTGAGTAAATGGTATAGAAATTTAGATTTATTCAACAACACATCAAGTCATGTTAGAGTTGATAGAAAAGTTATGCTGATTTTTTTTGAGAAATCTAGAATTTAAAGTTAGTGATTTTTTTATAATTTATCCATAGAAGAAGGTTATGATATTCAAAAAAAGAAAAGATGAGCGCTTGGTATATTGTCTTATTTGAGATTATTGATCAATTATGGACAATGTATTATCACTTGGTGCTTCCACTGAACCTCTCTAAAGTTCATGATATGTTCCACATATCTCTCCCGAGGAAGTACATACTTGATCCATCCCATGTACTAATATCATATTTCATACCACTCGATAATGATATTTCTTATGAAGAAAAACCAATATAAATATTTTATCATAAAGATAAGGTGTTACAAAACATGACTACTCATTTGGTTAATGTTCTTAGGAGGAATCATAAATTTAAATAAGCTACTTTGGAACCTGAGGATGTGATGAAACTGAGATATCATCATTTGTTTGTATTAGAGTGATGGAATTTTGATGGAAAAATTTATTTTAAGGTGGGAATGATGAAACACCCTGATATTTTAAAATAAGAGCATTGCATTCTATAGTTTATACGACACTCAACACTAAGATTAAACAAACCATGAAATATTATTATTTAAACATAACCATTATAACATATCCATTGAATTGATTGGTAAAAATTTGAATAAAAACATTATTATATATATAAATAAACACATATAAAGTTCCTACTTAATACAAATTTATTGGTTAATTCTTATGAAATAAACATTCATTTTTTAGTAAAGTTATATTATGCTTCAAAAAATTCGTTTCCTTCAAAAATGTTATTTATTTATTTATATAATAAAATATTATATATATTTATTTTTAAACTTTTAAAAAAATTATTTGAAAAAATAAAAATCATTTTTTAAATTATAATTAAAAAATTAGCTTAGATTTATTTTTTTATAATTTTCTGAAAAGATTGATTTTTCACTGAATAGAGGCAATTACAGATTTTTATTGAAAACTATATTTTTTATTTCTAGAACTTAAAAAGTTAATTTTTTTAAAATTATTTCAAAGTAAAATTAGTTTTCTTATATTATTATTAATCCAATTAATTACGTTAAAATCATTTTTTATGGTTGAATTTTATTTAAAAGATTTTTGTACTTAAAAAGACATTTTTATGAAAAACCGTTTTTATTGTATTTTTATCTTAAATTAATTTTTTTCATTTATAAGAATTTAATTTGGTAAAATTGATTCTATATTTTTAATCTATGGTATCAAATTTCTCAAATATATTCTTTTTTATTTTTAGGAATTTTGAATAATAACCAGGGTAAAATTTATCACCTTGGTAAAGCGTAACTCGGGTTAACCTAGGTTAAAAATAAGTATTAAGATCACCATTATTCATATTAATTATTATTTAATAAATATACTTAAAACCTTATCACATTAGACTCTAAATTTAATTCTTTAAGGGACACTTTTTAGGAAAATGACCTATATAATATTCAGAGCAAATAAAAATACAAAATTTCATTCTCTTAATTTTTTATATCTCTTATGCATTCACATAGAGACAAAAGAAAGTTTTGAATTAATATTAATGGTTATTTTTATAATAATGAAATTATTTAAATTATTTAAATTTATTTATAATTTTTATTAATTATATAATTACCTTAAATGCTTACACAACACTGACACCACATTTCTTCAATTAATAGAAAAATAAAATAAATGATTTTAAAAATATTAAAAGTAATATAATTTGAGTTATTTATAGTGCTACATGAATTTTATAGATGAATATAACATTTTAGTATTTTTAAAGGATTATATTCTAATTCCATCTTTTCCCCGGGTTGTCTTTTATCAAATTAAATGAATTGTGTCAAAAATGAGATTAAGGATATTTTATGAAAACAATATTTTATTAAATTATTTAAAAAATATAAAAATCTTTAAATAATACATTTTGGATAAAATATGGATGAAAATGTAATCCCTTTTCCATTTATGTTCCAATTTCCACCTTATATGTAAAATTAAAACCCTTTAATAGTGAAAAAGATGTTACCATAGTTAAGGTTAAAATAGATTCACTAAGGGGTTAAACAAAAAGATAAGGTTTAAAAAACCACTTGAACATGTAATTTTTTTATTACTTGATGGGAGTTAAACTTCATCCTACCTTATCTTAAAATATCCTTCCATTTTGAATCCTTTTAATAGAGAATGATTTTTTTATATTTTAATCTTTTAATAAAATCCAAGAGTTCCCCTTCACACACTTATTAAAGGGTACCCCACCATTCTATTATTTACAAGACTTTCATCATTCTAGATAAAAAAAACCCAAACATTAGCTTATAAGTATACTTATCCACATTAAATAGGTTTTGGGATTCCCAAAAGACAAACCCTAGAAACCTTAAGAGGATATCTAATGGAGTTATTTCAAAGAAGTGGCAATCACCTTAACGAATCACTTTCTTTTTTACTTCATCTTTTACATACTCTAAAGATATGGTAATTATCATAAAATAATAAATTCAGTATCCTCAACATATTGAATTGTTATTATGAGTATGAAACCACTATTATCGACTCTATTTTCCATCATATGTTATGTGAAAGTATCACATGTGCGTACGTATGACCTACCATCTCCAAAAATGGTGCAATTCATTTTTCTATCTATAATTCTTTTGGATGAGTATTGACACATTCCTGTCATGGTGTGTGCCAATAATAAATATTACCTAACTTAAAATGTAATAAATTGGGTAACCCAGGTTATATCTAGAGTGGAATGCACAACAATTATGTTTTTCACTTAAATTTGAGAAAGAAGAAGAGGTTGTTTTTGAAATTGTTTGAGTTTAAAAAGAAAAAAAGTAATTGAAAATAAATTTTGAATACAATTGGATGAAGAGAGTGATTGGTTTAGGGTAGGATCAAATTTTTCAATGTCATCATCACCATAAAAATCATTCACTCGCTCTTCCTATTGAATAATAAATAAAAGACTCCTCAATCGAGTTATCAATCACCCTTGGTTGAAGAAAGCAATGGAACCCACTCCTATGTGCATGTAAGTTCATAAAAAATTACTAAAAAACTAAGAAAAGTAACAATCAGGAACTATTGATCCCTTAAAATATACAAATGATTCACTATTTACACACATGTTCCAATGATCCATAAATACTCACCACCTAATACAATCTGCTCGATCAAGACAAATTGCACTAGGCCGAGGGAGTTAAAAGTTCTTCAACCAAAGCCATAAACAACGAATAAACCAAAACACAAAAAATGATCACATTAATAGAATTGGTAACCATTTAAAATAGAAATAATTCAATATAAAAATAGAGTTTTACATTTAGGTTTAACACTTCGACATTATAAAAGTGAAACTCCCCCTTCCCTTATCACTCAAAGGATTTACCCCTCCATGTGAAGGATAATAGAGTTCAAATAGGAAGAAAAAAGAATAATGAAACTAAGAAAATAGAAAATAGAAAATAAAAATCACTTAAAAGACTTCAATACTCCAACATATATCCTCTTTCACCTTCTTTAACCCCTTTGAATTGAAGTGAACACTCATATATATAGGGTTGAGGGGTGGAAAATTTTCCCTCCAGATTCACTCCTCCTAAAGTTTAAGTCAGTTTAGCATCATAAATGGCTGAATATCAGATATGTTTCTTCATAAAAGTCATTTCCCTATTTATTTATCATGATCCAAAAAAAATATATTAATATATTTGGAAAAGTTTCAAAAAAATTATCCCTGTATTACTGATGAATACTTTTTATGCTAGGGGAGACTTCTCAACTACCTTCACTTTGCATCATTAAATAGACATCTTAAAGACATAATTTCTTCATAAAATTTAATGTGGACATGATCCATGGTGTTATATTTCTATTATTTCTACAATAACTTCATTTGGAGTTATTTAGGCTGAGATATACTTCAATAACTGAGGTGGGGTCCATTCTATCGGCCAACAAACTTTGTCCACTTGATTTATTTTTATGGGCCATTATGTATCAAATTGGACATAGGTATAGATGAAAAGGTTCAATACCATGATAAATTAAATCCTAAAAGAAGTAATCACTTGATTTGTATAAAAATTTTAAAATATATTCTAGAAAAACAGAAGATCCACAAAAATGCTAAATTTCTAGAATTAAACAACTTTCACAATGAAGCCCAAAATCCACTAAAAATACTAAAATGATGAAAATAAGCTCCAATTGATTAATTGGAAGGGGTTAAATCATTAAAAAATGCATGAAAAATTGAAAATATTATCTCTATCAATTCTCCCACACTTATCACTTGGAATACTGAACAAGTCAAAATCAAATCAAAGTAAATTCAACACAAATGCTAATGAGATGCACCAATTTCATACCAATAAACCAAAGGATATCATGCCTCATCAAAAACCATTATTCCAAGTTATCCATTCATATAATTCAATATTTTCCCTCTTCATTTCTCCTCCCATGCACACAATCCACCTACCTCACATGAATTTTCTCTCATCTCAAAGATGTTAGTTTTCAACAATGATTTTCTTATCCAAACCAATGCAAGAGTCACCATATGATTGATAAATTCATACTTCTACACCCGATGTGAGTTAAGGAAATGTGTTTATCATGATAAATTTGTAGGGTTATTATGTGGATTATGTTTGGTAGAATTTTGATATAAAAAATTCTAAAGCCGAATGAGGAGGTCTTGACTCTTTTTGAAGAAAAATTGCAAGATTCTAGTTTCCACTCAAGCATGGTCTCCTCCTCACTACCCTTATTAGAAAATAGTCTTCATCATCATGAAAAATCAAGGAATTTTAACACAATTCATAATTTCAATAGAAAAAATTCCAGTCATCTCAAACATGATTTTTCTTGAAGGCTTAAAAATGAATAACTTATTTTTTATTGAAAGCTCTAGAAAGGGAAAAACTTTCAATAGAATGGGTTTTTAGCAGAAAACACAACTATTAAAAACTTTATTTTCCATACAAAGTATCACCAAATGAGGTAACACAATACAAGACATCTTCCTCCCTCACTTAAGTTCAACTAGATCATGCAATTTCACTTCAAGAGTAGGCTGAATAGATAAAATTGGCTTGTAATGTGGATAACCTAATAGGATATTAATGCCTTATAAGGGATAAAAAGATTTAATGCACACGGTAGGATATAATAAAAAGTAATTTCTTGAAAAGGGGAATTAAAACCAATGAAATGCCTCAATCATTTAAAACACAAGTACCTTAATCCCTCAAGTTTTGAAAGGAATAAATCAAATTATGATTAAAGAAAACAGGGTTTGGTTCTCTAAAAAAGTGAGGTGAATGAAAATAAAATGACAAAAATGGTTTAGAATATTCACAGGAAAGTGATATCAAAGATAAATACTGTGATATGTGGCATGAGATTCAAAAATAAGAGTACTTTTCATGAAATTCCTAGAAAATTAAACTTGAAACAAATCCATTTTCAATATTCATTTAATCATAGTTTCATGGAATAAAATGTTTCACTCATTGAAATGGGTTTCAAAAATAAAAATGATAATCATTTTAGCTCAAAAGTTTCAAAAAAACAAAAAAATTGAAAAAGAAACATAATTTTTTTTGAAAACTCACACATTTTTTTTGAAAAATAGTAAAACAACTAATGAAAATCATAAACTACAAAGGTTCCTTCCCCCACACTTAAATGATGTAGTGTCCTCAATGAATTTAAATGGATACAACATGTAAGAAAATTTTAAAATGAATTATAATAAGAAATAAAGTGTAAAGGAGAGGTACGACTTAATGGATTTTATTGATAGACAGGTTAGAGGAGTGTGATCTCCTCCACAAGATCTGATGAAATGGTCCCCTGGAATTTCTTTAGTATGTGTCCATTAACAGTGAATAAATATTTATCTCCATCCTTCATAATCTGCACATCACTAAAAGGATATGCACGAGTAACCATAAATGGACCTTCACATCTAGAATGAAGTTTACCTGACATCATCTTGACTCTTGAGTTGAATAAGAACACTTTGTATCTAGGATGAATGTCTTTTGATTGGATCAAATTTTCATGATCCACTCTTTTTCTCTCTTTGTAAATCCCAAAATTTTCAAATGCTTCCCTTATAATTTCCTCCAGATCCTACAACTATCATATTCTCTCTTTCCCAGCACTTTCAAGACCCAAATTCATCTTCCTAATAGCCCAATGTGCCTTATGATCCAATTCCATGGGCATGTGACAAATTTTCCCATAAATCAACCTATATGGACTCATTCCAATCAGGGTCTTGTAAGATATCTTATAAACCCATAAAGTGTCTTCCAACCTTTGTCTTCAATCTTTCCTATTTATATTAACATTATTTTCCAAAATTCATTTGATTTCCCTATTGGACACTCCAGCTCAACCATTTGTCTATAGGTTATAGGGAGTTGATGTTTTATGATTCACCCCATACTTATTCAGAAAAGCCTCCATTATCCTATTGAAAAAGTGAGTCCCTTGATCACTGATAATGGATCTAGTCACTCCAAACCTATAAAATATGTTAGCCTTGACAAAATCACAAACAACTTTAGCATTGTCAATCCTGGTGGTTTTTGCTTCCACCCATTTGGAAACATAATCAACTGTAAGAAAGATATAAGAATTTCCAAATGACATTGGGAAAGGGACCATAAAATCTACCCCCAAACCTCAAAAATCTCACAAAAATTAAGTGGATTTTTGGGTATTTCATATCTCTTTTAAATGTTTCCATAAAACTAACATTTTTGACACCTTTTCCAAAATTCATGAGTATATTTAAAAAGGGTGGTCCAATAAATTCCAGATTCTAAAACCTTCCTTACTATCCTTTGAGGTCCAAAGTAGCCTCCACAAGATAAAGTGTGATAAAACTAAAAGACAAAACCAATTTCACTCTCAGGAAAACATCTTCTTATCACTTGGTCATTGCAAATCTTCTAAATAAATGGATCATCCCAAATATAATTTCTAGATTCAGCTTTCAATTTGTGAATTTGGTGAGAATTGAAATGAGATGGGACCCGAGATCTTACCAGATAACTGAACATGTTAGCATACCAAGGCACTTATCCTTCATCAAGTACAATTTCTCACTTGGAAGGTGATTATTCAATGGTTTTTTTGGAATTTCATCTTCAGTAGTATTCGGTAGTTTTCTTAAATGATTAGCAACTTGGTTCTCAAATCCCTTCTTATCCTTGATTTATATGTTGAACTATTGAAGTAGTAATATCCATATCACTAGCCTCGATTTAGCTTCAGCCTTCTTCATCAAGTACATAAGAGCTGCATGATCATAAAACACTATGACTTTAGTTCTAAGCAGATATGATCTCAATATTTCTAAAGAAAAAATAATTGCTAAAAACTTCTTTTCTGTGGTTTTGTAATTGAATTGGGATGAATCCAAGGTTCTCAAGGAATATTCAATGACTTGTGGCCTTCCCTCTATTCACGGAGAAATGAGTGCTCCAACTTCTTGTTTGGAAGCATCACAAAGTAGCTCGAATGGTTCTTCCCAATTTGGTGTCTGCATCATGGGTGGTGTAGTGAATATCCTCTTCAATTCATCAAAGGATTCCCTATACGCACCATTGAAATCAAAATCAAAATATTTTAAAAGAAATATAGAGAGAGTGAGATAAATCTTACTAAAATCATTGATAAACCTCCTGTATAATTCTGCATATCCTAAAAATAATCTAACATGCTTCACAAAAGTTGGGCAAGGCAAAGAATTTATCACTTAAAGTTTTGATTTACCAACTTCAATGGCCTTTTTAGAAATGAAATTCCCAAGGAAAATCCCTTTATCAACCATGAAATGACACTTTTCAAAATTTAAAACAAGATTCTTTTTAATGCAGGTTTTTAAAACCTTTTCTAGATTTTTCAAACAATGGTCAAAAGAGTTTCCAAAAACTGGGAAATAATCCAAGAAAACCTCTAATAAATCTTCAATGTGATCAAAAAATATACTTAACATACACCTTTGAAATGTACCTGGATCATTACATAATCCAAATGATATCCTTTTATATGAAAAAGTGTATAAGGGAAATGTAAAAGTTGTCTTCTCTTAATCCTCAGGAGCAATTGATACCTAGAAATAACCTAAAAATCCATCCAAAAATAAATAATGAGTTCTCCCTAATAATCTCTCTAACATACGATCAATGAATGGAATTGGGAAATGATATTTCCATGTGACCTAATTCAACTTCCTAAAATCAATGCACACTCTCCAACTATTCTGAATTCTCATAGGGATTAATTCATTTTTTCATTCTTCACAGTGGTTAGGCTAATTTTTTTTGGAACTACATGAATTGGGAAAACCCATTTTGAATCTAAAATGGGGTAGATGATCCTAGCTTCCAATATCTTCTTGATCTGCTTATTCACAACCTCTATCAAGGTGGGATTCAACCTTCTTTGGTGCTTTCTGATAGGTTTGGAAGCTACCGCAAGAAAAATTCTATGTGAGCATATTTTTGGGTTTATTATGGGGATATCACCTAAAATCCACCCTATTTCTTGGAAATTTTCTCTCAAAATATCAATGAATGATTTTTATTGGGTTTTAGATAGATTATTAGCAATTATCACTGATAATTTCTGTCCCTCCCTAGGATACACATATTTCAAATCAGTCGGGAGTGGTTTTAATTTCAAATTAGGGGGATACTCAAGTGATAGAACTAAAATCACATTCCCCACTTCCAATGGTTGGATATACCGTACATAAGAAATCATATCATATTATTCATCATTTAAAAAATCATCAAGGAAATCAGATATTACCTCTTCCACCCACATGAAATCAGAATCTCTAGAATTTTGGGCAATCACATGTTCAATAATATTTTCAATGGAAGAAGTCTCTCCTAAGGATAAGAATTCATAGAACATACCTGATTCATTAATATGTTCAATACCAACTTCATGAGAGAGTGAAAAGAGTGAGTGATCATCTGATGGGTACCTCATGGATTCAAAAATATTGAAGTGGATAATGCTATCTCCAAACTCCATGGTGAGTGTCCCTTCATGGAAATTGATGATGGTTTTGGCCGTCTTTAAGAAAGGTCTCCCCAAAATGATGGGTGAGTGAGATAGAATCTTATATTCTTCCATATTCAACACATAGAAGTTAGCTGGGAACAATAGATCTTTGACTTTCACAAGGACATTGTTGACGCCAAAATATGGAGAAGGGCCACATTGGGCGGGTAAAAGAGCACTGAATGAATCTGGGATGAAAAAAAGGAGATCTTGGGGCCCGAGAGGTGGGTGCACACATGATTCAGAAAGTGCATGAAAGAGGAGTTCCGGCGTGCAAGCTGTTGCGCGCCGACCTTTCCTTCCGTGCCCAAACTGCCGCCCTCTATGTCGGGCCACTCTTGCCCTATTTTCACACCCAAGGTGACGTCGAACAGGGGTTTGCGTGCCCGGTCCCTTTTCCGTGCCCGACCCCATTTCCGCGCCCAAGGCATCTTCAAATGGGTGTTTGTGTGCCTGGACCCATTTCTACGTCCAAGGCGACGTCGAACGTCCAGTTGCACACCCGGACCCATTTTCACACCCAAGGCAACATTGAACGGGGTTTTCACGCCGTTCTCTTGCACGCCATTCCGAGGGTTCTAGCTATAAAATGAACTGTATCCCTGCTCGTCGGGGGCAGTGACCAAAGATGAAGTGATGATCTGCTACGCAAAAACCCCGTCTTCCGCAACTGTGAAAAAAACCCATGGCCTTCAGGTATTAGTTCTTGCGTGACAGGTCTCCTAGGTGCACCTTCGAATGGGCCCTCGGATCCTTGTGAATATCATTTTTCCCCAAGTCGTTTGTGCGCAAAGTGTCCCCTATTGCATTCAAGTCCACGCTACGTCAGGTGCTCTTTTGTACAGTCTGTCCAAATTACATGCAAACCATCCATCTTGCATGGAACCCTACCGTCTTCCATGCCTCCGGTCCAACTTGTGCACAACCCTTCCATCTTGCGCGCCACCGATCCCACTTGCGTGCAACGCGTCTGCCTTGCGTGCCACCGGTCCCAGTTGCACACAACCCTTCTGTCTTGCGCGCCACTGGTCCCACTTACGTGGAACATGTCTTCCTTGCACGCCCCTGGTCCAACTTGCGCACAACACATCTATCTTGCGCGAAACCCATCCGTCTTGCGCACCACCCATACCTCTTGTGCACAACCTCTTCGTCTTGCATGAAAACCTTCCCTCTTGCACGTAGACTTCCTATTTTTCCCCAACTCATTCTCTGAAACATGCTCCATGTGATGACCTCACCTTGAGGCACTGTGTTCGAGCCTCTATTATGCACAACACACCTGTGTCAAACGCTCTTTTCTCGTGTGCCCCTCAAGTTTGCATGAAGCAATTTCAAATTCCTTTGGATGATAATTCCTGTTGCGTTGCTTCGCCTCATGCTCCTTCGCATAGGCACGCTAATGGATAGTGCTTCTTCGCATAGCCATGATAATGTGAACCCCCAATGGTTCGCTCCATAACACCCCCCACCACGGCATTTATGGTCCCTTCACTTCACCAAGGTGTAGAGGGTGCCAGTTATGTAAGTCATAGGGGTGCAGAGTAAACCCACTTCATCCGAGCTACAGGACGTTAAACTGCCAAACACCATCGTCCTCAAGAAATGAAATTAAAATGTGACCTCTCCCTATTCCATGCACGTGGGGTGCCCCATCTCGGACATTCTCTATGCCCACTAATCTCCACAAGAGTGAGATCATTCCTGAAATGGAATGATATCCTCTTTATCGGAGCGATGTCTGTTCGTGGGGAAAGGGAAACCACCATGATGTAAGCCCCTATATTTCCTTGTAGGAGGAAGCACCTATGCTCCTCCTCTCTTCCTGGGTGCCAAATCCTTCTCCCGCAGGGATTTGTCACCACCCAGGCCTCCACCCTGGAATAAGTTCCAATCTCCATCTCCCTGGGCTACTAACTGTGCGCAAGATCCTGTTTCCTCTTTAGGCCGCTAACCACACATGATCCCCACTTTACTTCCCACGGACGCACCTTTAGTGATGTGATAGTCAGGTCATTGTTGTCTCTTGTTTCTCACACTGAGCATGAATGACGTGGGATTAGAGCAAGCACTGACCATGACATCCTCCCTGGGCAACCTAGACGGTAAGCCCCACACCCCAACTAAACTACGTGGTCTTTGATCCTTTCCAAGGCGGGGTACGTAGGAAGCCTCCACGAGGTTTAAGCCCACCATCCATTGGTTATGACCCCCTTCACGTCATTTCCCACCCCACATTAACTATGAGGTATTTGATCTTTTCCAAGGTAGGGTACATAGGAAGCCTCCATGAGTTTCAATCCCACCATCTATCTGGGCCCCATGTCCTCCTTCACATCATTTCACCCCTATCTTGCATGACGTTAAACTGTGGACCTCAACCAACGGTAAGATGTTGTGCCTCCATTCAGTGGTAAGCCGTTGCACCCATCTGAACTACGTGGTCTTTGATCCTTGATAAGGAAAGGTACGTAGGAAGCCTCCCTGAGGTTCAAGCCCAACACCTGGTCACTCCGACCTCTTTCACGTCGGTTCACCCACTCCACCTGAACTACGAGGTCTTTGATCCCTGCCAAGGCATAGTACGTAGGAAGCCTCCATGAGGTTCAATACCACCATACATCTAGACACCAGGTCCTCATTCGTGTCGGTCCACCGACCCCCATCCCATATGAACTTCATGGGTTTGATCTCTATCTCCTAGGTAGGGTACGTAGGAATCTTCCATGAAGATCAACCCTATACAACGATAATCTGTTGTGATCTCAATCAGTGGTAAGTCATTGAGTCCCATATTCAGAGGAAATATATTGTAATCCCCTTTTCTAGGACCCTCATATTTGGTCCATCCTAGTTATGTTAGACCAACTTGGGCTTCTAACCATGCGTGATCCCTATAAACATCATTGGGTTGTCATCCTATGTGTACGCCCCAATTCAAGTCCATTGCCTGGTCTTCCCTTTGAGCCTATGTGTTCTGGGAAGGTCATTCCCCAACCCAGAGGTTCCACTTCCTATGGGTCCAATAAATGCATCCATTATCATGGTCCACCTCCTTAGGCATCCCTTCGCCCTACCGAACTACAAAGACTTTGATTCCCTACCACGGGGATATGAATGAAGTCTCTTCAAGACTCAAGCCTAACGTTACCATCATCCTCATGGCGGTTCCATCCCATTGACCATCCACTACATTCAAACACTCTATCATCCATCCTGATTCTTACCCGGGCCGCTGCATCCTATTGGGATCATGCCATCTCATTCCCCATTACCCTCAATAGAAATCTAAAATCTAACCACATGTTGGCCCCAACATTAGTGTTCTCTCCAGTGGTTGCACCCATCTGATCCACTATAATCAGTGTTCTGATCAGTCTGATCTGTCTCTTCTAGACATTAAACCTGTTACATACCCTATGTTAAACATGGGAAGCTGAGGAAAACCTCAGATACATGCCTATGACATATGATTCCCCACATTCGACGTGGAATGCCTCGGGCTCCCGTGCCCTCGAAAAGCCCTATAATAAGGGGAAGAAACCCAGAAATGCCAGTGTCCCAGCATCCAGGCATGCTAGTGATATCCAACATGACTACTCCCCTGACCGAAGGTTACTGCCCTGATCAGACCCTTTGGAATGTCCTGAAAAAGAAGTGTAATTAACTGGTGTCCATGAAGATATGGCACTAGGAAGAGTTTCACGAACAACATATTAAATCTATAAGGGAGACCCAGACTAGGTGACGAGTTTCAAGGAGGAATACATGGAAGGAATAACCAACATCCCATTATCCTGTTTTGATCAAGGAGTAAATGTCCCTGAATAAGGAATGGATGTCGCCTGCCTTTGGAAAGCGGGAATGCAGGGCAACAGCTGCGCGTCCTCCACAGACGGACACGTGCGCCCCGATGAAAGCATCGGAAACAGAAATGGTGAACCCAACATAAATATATTCTCCTTAATATGAAGATTAGTATCATTAGAGACATCGGTGGATTAGCGTGTCACCGGATCCAGGTATTTGGTGCCAGGTCCCGCCAAGAAAATAGCGGGCCTGGCGTGAAACTCACCAGAAGATGGGGCAGTAGAATGTTGGATGTCCTGGTCTGCAACATTGTCAGCGGGGATCCATCTTACCAGCCATGGAAGACGGGATGGTACTGGGACACTGGTCGTCTTCTTTTAGCACTGATGAGTTAATGTCCTTGCTTTCAGAAACCAAGCTGCTGCACCAGGAACTCGGTCACCGCCTGCCCACTGACGTAGGGGCAGGGGCAGTGCCAACACGGCAGTCCCGCGTGACTCTGCCTCTTCCGCAATGACCTCTACACCCACGACCATGGGGCACCCATGCCCCATCTCCCAGTACGAGGTCATCCAACGAAGGGTAATCAATGACCTCGTACGCCGGTAGGAGGAGGAGGGGATCATCCCTATGCGGAATATTGCCCGCCTGTATTTAGAGGCATCTGCGCCTCATTGTCAACGCCACACCCGAGGGCTGCGCAGGGAGTCACTGCTCCCCACTCCAACATATAACCATTTTGGGAGCCTATCCCTAGAACGCCTCGACGACTCCCTGCCCTACACCGATGAGGTAGGGGACGTCCGGGCCAGCCCAGTTAGAGTCCCATTCCAGGGGCTCCCAGCAAGGGCTCCCAACAGGCCGTGTCAGTGCCGTCGCCCAGTCCCACTGGCCGAGAAACAGGCAAGACACGTACCTGTGCCACCAGCTCTGTTCCATTCGACCGGACGCCAGCGTCAGGTGCAAGCCGAATAGGACGTCCGCGAAGGGGCATCAACGTCAGCGGCTACTGTGGCCTGATCCACCGCTGACACATATCACAAACTCCCTGTGTATGCTGAACATGGAAATTCATATGCCTGACTTGGATCGAGGCCCCAACTGCCCAACGGGCAGGCTGGGTCGACTCTCTTGGTCATTGGCACAGGCAGTGGCCGCTGCGGACCAACCCGCAGTGAAGCCGCCTAGTACAAAGGTCCTACCCATACCGCTACCATGGAGAAGGCCAGCCTTCCCCGCTTCCAGACTCAGCATGGAGGTCTACCCTGTGCCACCTTCAGCCCAAACAAGGGTCCTCACTATGACAGTTATGCTCACTATAGAAGTCTCTCCTGTTCCCAATACACTGGATATGGAGTCATTCCTCCCGCCATAGACTATTGGTATGGGGACATTGCACATCCGGTCACTCTTCAACATGGGGACCCGCCCCATGTCCTCGTAGAAGCTGGAGAAGGTCCTCCTCGCCCTAGAAATCAGAGGAGTGAGGGCTGGATTCACCTCACCCGCGCCCAGCACAGAGGTCCTACACGTGTTCAGATCGACCAGTGCGAGGCCCCTCCTCATACTGATGTCATCAGAGCGAACAAGCATGGGGGTCCCACCCGTGCTCCTACGGGCTTGAGCAGAGGTCCTACCCACTCCACCACTTCCCATAGAGGTCCTCCCCATATCCCTTTTGATATCTGCCTCGGTGCTCCTCACACCCCGACTTTCTCAGGTAAAGTCCTCCCCATCCCATCACCAGTATAGTTGAAGGACCTCTTCATGTCATAAATATGTTCTGTCTAGAAGAGCCATACAGGGGAAGGAAGGCGGGTCATTGCCACCATAAGAAGGATTCAGGGAAGGTCCGGATAGAAATCAAACCAGTCCGCTTCTCAGACTCTGAAGCAGAATATGAATCAGCGCAGGAACCCTCCCCTTGCTCCTCTAAGCCAAGGGCTGGGGTAAGAACAAGGCACATCGTCCTAGTACTCCTGGAATGCGAGGTCCATCAAAATTCCCACCTCCATTCATAGGTATATCTAGGAGGATGAAAATATAGCAACCCCATAGGTTACGGTCATGAAATCGCCACCATTGTCACCAGAAGTACTCTCTACCTCGATTAGAGATCACAAAGAGCAATTCTGGGGACCAATGGTGGGCGAGTAGCAGGGCGGCCTACTGCCAGCATCCCTAGTCCTTGTGATAAGAATTACGGCCATCATCCCATCCTACTGCGATGTGGTGGCTGAGTCCTTACACTCTTCGGAGGACAGTCCGAGATTCAGTGGCCAGTCAGCCCGTTCGTCATATTCCCCACCGACCATCCTGCCGCTCCAGCGGTCTATCTCAATACCGCTCCTAGTTCCTCAGTAGCCTCTGGTAGATGAGTGGGGTAACAAAGGGACAGACCCTGAATCCGATCCAAGGAGCTTATAGAATATCCTCACAGTGGAAAACTTTCCCGAGATGTTCTGTCTTGTGGTAGTGCCGATTTTTTGCGTTCCGGAATCCCTCACCCTAGAGGAAGTTGAGTGTTTCTTTCAAACCCTCTGGGAAATTCACTTCTGTCTTCATCATAAGCGAGTGGTTTATCCCAGTAGCCAATAAAATTTTAAAGACATTGGAGTGCAATGCCATCTAGTTGATTTGGTTTCACTCCTTGTGGCCTAGCACCCCGAGTCACTAGGTCACTGTAAGGCCCTCCAACAACAATGCGTTCATAGTTTGAAGAAACTCTACAAGATTATCAAGGAGGCTTCCCCCCATGTGAAAATATGTGGCTGGGGGTAGTATACTACCCACCTCTTCAGTTCTATCCAATGGAAACCCGACTTTCTAGGCGATATTAAGGACATTCCCCCATGAAGGGTCACAGTCAACATGGCTGAAATAGTGGACGAGGAGAATGAGATGGAGCTTCTTGATGGGGACATACCCCCCGAGGGAATCCCACCACTAATGGATCCATCGAAAAGAGTTACTCACCAGTAGAGGAATCTACTAGGTCTCCCTGCACCCACCAAGGCATTGTTCCTTAGCCGAAATCATGGTAAGGGTAAAGAGAACCTTAGAGCTGCCAAACACTCCGACCCGTCTGCCTTAGTGTAGAAGATGGAGGAGGACCCTGAGAAGGCCGTGTTGCACCAATAAATTTCCAAACAGAATAAGTTGGTATGTGACCTCCTCGCTGAATGCGCTGCAGAGCGATGGCTGGACTACGACAATCCTAGGCTATGGAAGTAGGGGCAGGAACAACTTCCCCTTGGCGAGCTGCCTCCAGGTGACCCTGACCATCCTACCCCACAGGCAGGGTTGAGGCCGCAACATATGGCAAGAGGGCGCAATATGTCTCACCAAACCCTCTGGAATGGCGTGACAATCCAAGGAACCCAGCTCGGGTTCCCCCAACTACCCCGCAGGTCACCCCACCAGTCGTGCCACGGGCCGTTGATCCACCTTACCATGTTGAAGAACCCACCAATGTGCTCATGGTTAGGGATCCCCATCAAGATAGGGACCCCCGTCCAGATGATCCAATGGTGACACTCACTGCTCGCCTTGAGGCGTTGGAAACATGACAGGTGGAACTCCCACCTAACAGCAATCCATATCCAGCATGAGTGGATGATATTCCAGCACCCCTAGGTTTTGGAAATCCCACCTTCTCCCCCTTTAATAAAACTAGTGACCCACCGCAGTATCTAGCCCACTTTGCTTCAAGGTGTGGGCCCTGTTGGGAACCCCGACGCAGCAAGAGGCTTCCAAGATCCGGTGTTTTGTACAGACATTGGAAGTGCCTGCGTTCGTCTGGTATATCCAACTCCCCATTGGGTCAATAACCGGATGGTAGGATCTTTATAGGCAGTTTCTGTACTAGTTCAGCTCTACCATGCGGAAGAAAAGTATCGTAGACCTCTTCAAGTGCAAACAGAGTCCTGATGAGCGTGTCACAGACTTCATCACCCGGTGGAAAGGGCTCACATATTCCCTTGACATGCCACTAACTCATGAGCAATAATAACGATGTCTGTAGGGAATGTTAAAACACAATTGGTTCCCTCTCTGATCACCCAGAACTACCCTGGAGGATTCCAAGACTTCTCTGATAAGGCCCAGTGCCTAGAAGAAGTCCTGCAACAGGCCAGTCAGGCATGTCTGTTGCCCCCTATAATTCCGGCAAAGAGGGATGCCAGAGCTGAGCCTGTCGTGGTGGACCAAATAAAGGCCCCCAGACAGCTGGAATTATTACCAGTGGAGCCGCCTCCACATCCTCGCAGAGGCCTACTACCACAGATGCAGCCTCCAGCCCAGCAGCGTCTGACTCAGAATCAGCAGGTTCCCCTACGCAACACGCAACCACCACCCAGGCGGGATAACCAGGATCCACCTCCTCGATAGGCTCCTCCAGCCCCCGTCAGGGTCAGGCTCTAAGGTCCCCCTTTTTGGACAGAAGAAACTGAACCTACTCATTTAATGAGAATCAGGTTCCTAGCTATTTCTGAAGCACCTTGGAATAGGGGATTGTGCGTTTTCCTGATTGCAGAAGACCAGAAGAGGCGAACCTCACTGATCACCCCAACTAATGCCCCTATCACTGGATCCTGGAGAACATTCTCATACAGTGCTATGTGTTCAAAGACTGGCTCCAAGACTAGGTCTATAACAACATAGTCAGGCTAGGACCGACCCCGACATAAGTAGCATGCGTCGTCGTAAGGCCATACAACAACAGTGACAGTGAGGGAGAGTGGCAGTAGGTTTCTCACTGTGGGTCTCAGAAGTATGATGACTGGATGGATCAAAAAATGGTCGCTTGTTCCCATGGAATCATCCATGCATGCTTAAAATGACCAGAGCCTTCAGAAGCTGCAGTCACCACTTCTGCATCATCATCTCAGCCGACCTCTTCCCAGAAGAGAAAACACTGACGGTGCAAGGGAAAGCAACGTGCCTCGCCAATGTCATCATCATCCCGTACTCTGAGAGACTTCATGCCCATGGAGATGGGGATTCCTCACAGGATCCGCCCAATAGTGGATGACTCTTCAAGTGACAGTTAAGGGTATGATTCAGTTAACATCGTGGAGATGGTAAACCCCTACATGACTCCCGACGACGGGGAGTGCCGGGCGGACCTCCCTAACATCCTAAGCCGATGCAAACATTGGAGGATCCACGACCATATGAGTCAAAGAGGCACATCAGTTGGAACTTCAATCCAGTCCATACACACCACTGAAACTAGACAGTAGGGCCAGCATAGAGATCAGCACACACAGCCTCCTCATCCGGTGTCATCAGGCCCGCCTCTACCACTGTTTGTGCTACTGGATCAGGCAGAGCCACCTCAACCATGCCGTGACTAGCCATTCCCTACTACAGAATGTTCTTAGTCACTTAGACCACATCCGGTAGCCACTATGCGGGCTTTAATTAGTGGGCAGCGGGATATTCCCAGCACCAATCAACCGTCGGCCCAGCCTGCAGGGTCCACTGTACTTCCTGTCATAGAGTGACCTCACACCAGCAGAATTTCACACCTCGCACAGAAGTATGATGTTCTCAAGAACCTTGCCAGAATCCCAGAAAGGATTTCTATCCTTGAGGCCCTTCGCCTATCAGCAGATATGCGTGAGGCCCTCGCTGAGGCTTTAAGAAGCCCCCTCCACTTTGAGATGGAGGTAGCAGCTACAAAGTCCTTTCATGCAGAAGCAATAGAGAATGCTGAATGCCAGACCATTATCTCATTCTATAGAGAATATGAAGGTTCTCCCATATAGGGGCACATTCACCCACTATACATCACCGACCAATTCAATGGCATGGAGGTTCACTGCTGTCTTGTTGACATCGACTCTAGGATTAACCTTATACCGACATAGACACTGTGGAAGCTGGGGTTATACGAAGATGACTTGACTCCCTCCGACCTGAAAATCTAGGGATACGAAAGGACAAAGCAGACCCTGGTCGACAAGATCTATTTGAAGACCCAGTTCTGTGGCCTAATTTCCAGTACCTAGTTTATGGTTGTCTCCCAAGACACCATTTACAATACATTGATGGGAAGACCATGGCTCCATCTGCATGCAGTGGTTCCCTCATCGTATCACTAGTGCCTCAAGTACTCCCTCAATGGTCGAGTGGGTATGATCCAAGGTGACACGTCTCCTTTTGTCTCTTGTAAAGCTTGCTACCTAGATGCCGAATATTACAAGATCAAGGACGAGCAGAATCAGGCCAATGAGGTTGAGCATTCCGCGGTTACATCCAACCCCTAGACAGGTCTGGATGATGCCTACATCTTCTTGATCCATCGATTGGAGGCCACAAACCCCGATATGGGGCAATGTTTTATTGTCTCTGGCACAGGGAGGAATCATATTCTTAGGTCCAAGAAACATTGTAAGATCAATTCATATTCTTATACGAATCAAACATCAGTGATCCCTGAGCCCCCTACTCCTATAAGGTATCAAGATGTCCGTCCCATGGCAATGACGATACGTCATACTTGCCTATTTTTCCAGGATGGAATAAACCGGCACAAGCCGACGCACCACTATTGGTTTGACATCATCAAGCGTGGCCCCTTGGGGTGAACACCAGATGAGATCAGGTCGAAAAACTTCATTGCTATGGTTTTGGCAGCACCAAAATCTATCGATGCAGTGACCCCTGCCACTCAGGCTGGTACCAGCCTCCCGTCAGAATCTACTGATTCAAAGAAATCTCCTGTCGTTGGGGATCCCTCCTCTACAAGTGAAGAAAAGGATTTGGAGGACTCTCCCCTTCCTTTGAAGAGGGAATTTCCACCACGGTCAATGAACTGATACAGGTGAAGCTTAGTAGTGAGGTAGACCCGAGACCCACATTGATTAGTGTTGCCATGTCCCTCGAGGAGCAGCAACGGTACATAGAATTCCTGAAACAACATCATGATGTATTTGACTTGAGCTACGACAATATGCCATGACTAGATCCTCAGGTAGTTGTCCACCACCTCAGTCTCCCTGCAAATCATCACGGGTTCAAACAGCCTCCTAGGAAGATGCACCATTCTCATGGTGCCATGGTTGAGGCAGAAGTTGATAAGCTCATTAGAGCCAATTTCGTTAAGGAGGTCCAGTACCCCAAATGGCTAGCCAACATTGTGCTAGTCCGGGAGAATATTAGATAGAGCAGAGTCTTCATTGAATTTTAGGATATCAACCATCACTATCTGAAGGATGATTTTCCCCTTCCTGTGAAGGAATTGTTGATCGATGCTATGGCCGAGTTCTAAGCCCTCTCCTTCATGGATGGTTACTCCGGATACAACCAGATTTGAATGGCCCCTGAGGACGAGGATTACATAGCCTTCAGGGTTCCATAAGGTACGTTTTATTACCAGGTCATACCCTTCGGCTTAAAAAATTCAGGTTCCACCTATCAGCGGGCCATGCATCGCATATTCAAGCCAATCCTCAGGACATTGGTGGAATGCTATGTGGACGATCTGGTGGTCAAATCTCGCCAGCACCGGGACCATCTCAAGGAACTTGAGAAAGTGTTTGGCTTCCTTCGTTCCCACCACCTGTAGATGAACCCATTGAAATGTTCCTTCGGGGTTACCTCCGAGAAGTTCCTCTACTTCGTTGTTAGATACCGGGGTATCGAGATTGACTCGGAGAAGATCAAGGCCATCAGCCAGATGCCTCCCCTGAGCAATATTCTGGAGATTCAAAGTTTTCAAGGCCACTTAGCCTACATATGCTGATTCATTGTGAATCTGGCTAGAAAGTGTAAGCCCTTTTCTCAGATCATAAAGAAAGACACCGCTTACGAATGGGATGAAGAGTGCTAGGCTGTGTTTGAGAAAATCAAGTAGTATCTGCTCCAGCCTCTGGTCTTAATGCCACCTGTCACTGTAAATCCATTGGTACTTTATGTGACCACCCTGGAATGATCTCTCGATGCCCTTCTCTATCATAAGAACAATGAGGAAAAAAAACAGCCTCTACTACCTCAATCGTATGCTCATCGATACGGAGACCAGATACTCCCCCATCGAGAAAAGCTTCCTTGCGCTCATATTCAGAGTACAAAAGTTGAAACATTACCTACATCACCATGAGGTATAGATGGTGTCCCGAGTAGACCCAATGAAGTACATCCTGAGCTGTCCCATACTGAAAGCCTGAATGGCATAATGGGTGGTGATCCACCAGTAGTTTGACATCAGGTCTATGCGTCAGAAGGCTATTAAGGGGAAAGCATTGGCAGATTTCCTCGCTACTCATCCAACCCCTGCTGACCAGTCCTTGGATCTCGATTTTCCAAATGAGGAAATCCTCTTAGTAGATCATTCCATCCTGTGTTGGAAGATACATTTTGATGGTGCTTCCCAGAGTCCCACCGGCAGGAGGCTCAATGAGCCCAGGCTCAATAGGGTAGGCTTGGGTATCGTCTTTATTACCCCAGCGCAAGCCATTCTACCGTATTCATTCTTTTTTTAAAAGGTTGAACCAACAATGAAGTAGAGTATTAGGATCTCATCACCGACCTAGAGCTGGATCTCGAGATTGACGTGCCCCATCAGCATGTGAAAGGGGATTCTAAACTAGTCATCAAACAGATCAACGATGACTATGTCGCCAGGAAGTTAAAGCTCGTACCATTGTTGGAATGCACTCTCCAGCAAATGGCTCAGTTCCCTTCTCGTCTGGAGGTTACCCATGTCCCTCGGTCATAGAATGGGCGAGAAGATGTTTTTTCCAGCTTAGCGACATCACTTGCAGAGCCCGAAAAGGATGACCAAATTATCCACGTGGAACATCATAGAGTCATTTATCCCATCATTCCAGATGACGATGATGTCCCACATGTATGCCATATTACCGCTAGCGCCTCCACATCAGGACCCCCAGGTCCCCTGGATGCAGTGATTGAACTGACTCCCGATTGGAGGATACCCTTGGTTGAATACCTACAACACGGTAATCTCCCGACAGATCGGGCCGAGCGCGAGTGAATCCAATGCCGCGTGTTGCAGTTTACCCTCTAGGATGGTACCAGTCTTAAGCTGATCCTCTACAAGTGAAGGTTCGATGGTGTTATCCTCCATTGCATCCAAGGAGTCGAGATATCTCAGGTCATGTATGAGGTTCATGCTAGTTCATGTGGATCCCATCAGACCGAGCCAAAGCTATCTCACTAGATCCAGAGACTGGGGTACTTTTGGCCCTCCATGATCCATGATTGCATCGAGTTCTCCAAGAGATGTCATGCATGCCAAATTCATGCTAAATTTATGTATTGGATGCCAGAGCCTCTCCACACTACCAAGTACTCTTAGCCCTTCGCAGTCTGGGGACTGGATGTCATGTGACCATATCCACCGGCAACAGCTTGCCAATGTCGGTTCATCCCGACCGCTATGGATTTGTTTTCCAAGTGGGCAGAGGCAGTCCCACTCAAGGAGGTCAAGGACTATTCTATCATCGACTTCATGAGCTCCAATATCATCTACCAGTTTGGAGTCCCTCACGCCGTCCTCACTGATAACGACACTAACTTATGGGCGGCCGAGTTGAAGAAGTTGTACGCCAAGTACAACGTCCGTTCTAACCATACCTCCTGCTATCATGCATAAGAAAATGGGAAGATCGAGGCGTTCAACAAGACCCTATCTAACATTTTGCAGAAAATGGTTGGTTAGAACAAGAAGAGTTGGCCAGAAAAGATCCCTAACGCCCTTTGGTATTATCAGACAACAACTCATAATTCCACACAGGTGATACCAAATTCCTTGGTATATGGAATATAAGTCTTACTACCTATCGAGATTTAGTTACCTTCATTACGTACAACGGTCTATGAACAACAGGTGCCGGATAAGGTAGTTGAAATTCGTCTGGCTAAATTGGAAGCACTTGATAAGAATAGGCTCCGTGCCCTGCACAACCTGGAAAGACACCAGAACAAGATGTCTAGAGCCTTCAACAAGAAGGTCCGCCTCTGCTCTTTCCTGCAAGTTGATCTGGTATTGGCCCTCAGGACACCAATGATACCTAGCAGGAAACCACCCAAGTTGAAGCCCAAATGGGAAGGACCTTTCGTTGTTCACAAGGTTTACGCTAAATGGTGCGTACTCAATGGTGACCATGGATGGTGAGCGTATAACTCCTCCCACCAATGCCAAGTTTCTCAAGCAATAATTTTCCAGAGCCAGCTAGTTCAGAATGAACCAAAACTATTTTGTCAGGCATGACCGTAAACTGTTTGGTCCCACACGACCCTAAACTGCCCAGTTCTACATGACTTTAAACTGTAAAACTTCCTGCATGACGTGTTGTACCTCTCGAACCCCTCAAGGTTTAATTTTCATGATCACAATCACTCTCATCTTTGTCTAATATTGTTTTAAGTGTTTGTGAATGATAGGCACAAGGTTGCCAAGAAAATGGCCCAAGAAAGAATCAAGAAGTGGACTGCAAATCAGTCCACCGGCCAGCCGGTGGCACATCACCGGCCAGCCGGTGGCACCTGCACTCGAAGGGAAGCCACTGCTTCCACACCGGCCAACCGGTGGCCTTGTACCGGCCAGCCGGTGGCACCCAGCCCCAATAGTGAAGGCTACTGCCTCACCACCGGCCAGCCGGTGGCTCTAGCACCGGTCGACCGGTGGTGCCTGGAAAAGAAGACTCAGCCACTGTCAAGGCACCGGCCAGCCGGTAGCACTGGTCAAACTAGCCGTTGGCTTTGACCAGTCAACTCCAAAAGCCTCCCAACGGCTCCGAGGCCTTTTCCAACGGCTCCAAAGCCCTCCAACGGATACTTGAAGGTTCCTAGCCTATAAATAAAGGTCTAGGAAGCACCGGATCATCACCAAAAGCCACCGTACACATTTTTACATCTTTGGCGAAGCTCCGACGGATTGTTCCAAGGGAACCCAAAGTGCTCCAACCATTTTCCAATCCAAGGAGCACCTCAAGAAGCTTGGGAGAGCACGCTACATCAGCTTCACCAATCCAATTGGCGCCCAAGTCTTCCTAATTACGGGTTTTATTGTTTTAATTTATTTTGAGCTTTAAAATTGGGTTTGTGCCTACAAACCCCAACCCTTTTCTCATCCCCTCTTTCTTTGGGTTCTCACACCACCACTAAGGTGTGAAGATGTTTTCTCAAGCTTTTCCTTTAAAAGGCTTGTGTTTTGGTGAGCTAGCCTTCACCCGTTAAAAAGGCTAGTGGGTTCTTGCTAAACCATTAAAAGCAAGTGGGTTCTTGCTAAACCAAAAAAAGCAAGCTGTAATAGGTCCTAGTGCTACCTCAAAGCCTAGTGGGTTTCTTGCTAAAACCATTGAAAAGCAAGCGGTAGGAATCTCTCAACGGTTGAGTTGGGAGCGGATACGTAGGCCGGGTTTTGGCCGAACTCCGTTATCAATTTCTTGTGTCTTGCCTTCTTTATTTCCGCTGCATCTTTCACTTTGATTTTAATGTGTTAATCTTTTTTTAAAAGGCAATTCACCCCCCCTCTTGCCATCGCTCGCTTTTCTTCCGACCCAACAATTGGTATCAAAGGGAACTTTTGTATAATTCCCTAAACGGTTTCAAATTCAAAGATCCATTAAGATGGCATCAACCTCTTTCGCCCCCGAGGGCTACTCTTTGGGTCGGGCTCCATTTTTTGATGGGTCCGACTATAATTATTGGAAAACCCGCATGACTACTTTTCTTAGAAGTATAGGGTATCCCATTTATAAAATTGTCATGCAAGGTTACACTTTGTCTACCCCCGACGAATCCAAATGGACCCAAGCCGACATTAGAAATTTTGAGCTAGATGGCAAAGCCATGAATGCTCTTCATTGCGGCCTTGACCGAAATGAATTTAACCGAGTTTCCACTTGCACCTCATCTCATGAAATTTGGAAACTATTGGAAGTGACCCATGAGGGCACTAACAAAGTTAAAGATACTCGGTTAGATATGTATAGACAAGACTTTGAATCTTTTTCAATGCATCCAAATGAGTCTATTTCTGAAATGTTTACACGCTTCACTGACGTTTGCAATGGTAGAAAATCTCTTGGTGATGATGTTTCAGCCGAGACGATGGTCAAGAAGATTCTATGGGTCCTTCCGAGCTCATGGGCACCAAAGGTGACGACGATCCAAGAAGCTAAGGACGTCAAAAATATGCCGGTCGAGGAGCTCATCGGATCCCTAATGACCTACGAGATCACGATGAGGAGGCAAGCACAAAAGGAGGGCACCCCTATCAAAACTCCAAAGAACATCGCCCTCAAGGTACAAAAAGAAGTAAGCTCCTCATCATCCTCTTCCTCCTCATCCTCTTCATCATCAAGCGGCGACTCGGAAATGGAGAATCTCGCCCGCCAAATGCACAAATTCATGAAGAAGCACAAGAAGAAGAAGAAATCCCGCAAGGCGCGTAAGCAAGAACCCACCGCAAGATCCGAGCCCAAGGTAAAATGCTACGGGTGCGGCGAAAAGGGCCATTACAAGCCCGATTGCCCACTCAACAAGAAACGGGCCACGCCAAAGGAAAAAGGAAAGAAGAAGGTCCTCAAGGCGACATGGAGTGACACCTCCTCATCATCCTCCTCCTCCTCCTCCTCGAGCGACAAAGGTACAAAATGCCTAATGGCATTTCACGAGGTAACATCTTCCTCCTCCTCCTCTTGCTCTTCAAATTCAAATTCTTTAAATCATTTGTCATATGAAGAACTCTCACATGCTAGAGATCAATTAGAAAAAGGTTTTCATGAACTTTCTTCAAAATTTGTTTCTTTGAAAAAATCTTTCAAAAAACTCTCCTCCGAAAAAGAACAACTTCTCAAAGAGAAGGAAGAGTTGTCCCTTAAAATCCAAAATTTTCCAAATGTTGATTCTATGGAGTCAACCATCAAAGATCTAAGAGAGACCCTAGCCAAGTTCACCCAAGGTGAACAAAATTTGAACAATATACTTGGTTCCCAAAGGGTTTCCCGAACCACCAATGGACTTGGATATACCAACCAAGCCTCCTCCTCCCATGCACCCACTGTTTTTGTAAGGGGGAGCTCTAGCTTTAAATTTTGCAACTATTGCAAAAAACCCGGGCACCTTATTTGTGAATGTAATTGTAAAAATGCCCGGTATGGTCAACCCAAAAGTTTTTTCTTTTCCGATGAGTTTTATAGGAGAAGACCCGCCATGAAACAAATTTGGATTGAAAAATCCCTTTTGGCAAGTCTCTCCGGGCCTAAATTTGTTTCGGTTTCAAAAACCACTCCCCGGTGATTTATTGTTTTTATTTAGGGGGAGTTAGTTTTTTTTTAAGCCTTTTTGTGTATTCAAAGTTTTCATTTCAAACTCAACACTTGGCTTTGAAATTCAAATTTTCTATTAAATTTTCTTTTTTAAATATCCAACAGTTGGTATCGTTTTTTCAAAACTCTCAATTTCAAAAATTTCATTTGATCTCAAATTTCGAATTTCAATTGGTTTTTGATTCAAAACTTTCAATTCAAACTGTTATTCAAATTTTTCAATTCAATTTTTCATTTCAAAATTTCCAACAATTGTTATTCATTTTCAATTGTTTTAAAATCTCGTTTTTCATCGATTCCCTCAATCAAGTTTTATGCCCCACGCTATTTTGATAATCACAAAGGGGGAGAAATTTCTTGATTGATTGGGGGAGAAACCTTTTTCATTCTTAGCATTTATTTTATTCTTTAAAAGCATGTCTTTAATTCATGTTTTTACTTTAATTGTTTCGGTGATTGTGATCATCAAAATAGGGGGAGATTGTTGTACCTCTCGAACCCCTCAAGGTTTAATTTTCATGATCACAATCACTCTCATCTTTGTCTAATATTGTTTTAAGTGTTTGTGAATGATAGGCACAAGGTTGCCAAGAAAATGGCCCAAGAAAGAATCAAGAAGTGGACTGCAAATCAGTCCACCGGCCAGCCGGTGGCACATCACCGGCCAGCCGGTGGCACCTGCACTCGAAGGGAAGCCACTGCTTCCACACCGGCCAACCGGTGGCCTTGTACCGGCCAGCCGGTGGCACCCAGCCCCAATAGTGAAGGCTACTGCCTCACCACCGGCCAGCCGGTGGCTCTAGCACCGGTCGACCGGTGGTGCCTGGAAAAGAAGACTCAGCCACTGTCAAGGCACCGGCCAGCCGGTGGCCCTGCACCGGCCAGCCGGTAGCACTGGTCAAACTAGCCGTTGGCTTTGACTAGTCAACTCCAAAAGCCTCCCAACGGCTCCGAGGCCTTTTCCAACGGCTCCAAAGCCCTCCAACGGATACTTGAAGGTTCCTAGCCTATAAATAAAGGTCTAGGAAGCACCGGATCATCACCAAAAGCCACCGTACACATTTTTACATCTTTGGCGAAGCTCCGACGGATTGTTCCAAGGGAACCCAAAGTGCTCCAACCATTTTCCAATCCAAGGAGCACCTCAAGAAGCTTGGGAGAGCACGCTACATCAGCTTCACCAATCCAATTGGCGCCCAAGTCTTCCTAATTACGGGTTTTATTGTTTTAATTTATTTTGAGCTTTAAAATTGGGTTTGTGCCTACAAACCCCAACCCTTTTCTCATCCCCTCTTTCTTTGGGTTCTCACACCACCACTAAGGTGTGAAGAGGTTTTCTCAAGCTTTTCCTTTAAAAGGCTTGTGTTTTGGTGAGCTAGCCTTCACCCGTTAAAAAGGCTAGTGGGTTCTTGCTAAACCATTAAAAGCAAGTGGGTTCTTGCTAAACCACAAAAAGCAAGCTGTAATAGGTCCTAGTGCTACCTCAAAGCCTAGTGGGTTTCTTGCTAAAACCATTGAAAAGCAAGCGGTAGGAATCTCTCAACGGTTGAGTTGGGAGCGGAGACGTAGGCCGGGTTTTGGCCGAACTCCGTTATCAATTTCTTGTGTCTTGCCTTCTTTATTTCCGCTGCATCTTTCACTTTGATTTTAATGTGTTAATCTTTTTTTAAAAGGCAATTCACCCCCCCTCTTGCCATCGCTCGCTTTTCTTCCGACCCAACATGACGTTAAATTTTATGGCATCCTGTAGACGTTAAACTACACCCTTAGAACTATGTGTGGCTTGATTCCCATCTGCATGGGATACGTAGAAACGCCCTGACATTTTTTCCGTTGGCCGAGCCCCAAACTCCAAAATCTCCCCTAGGGTCAAGACATGTGGTGTGTTGCGGTTGGGCTATTTCTCCATGCCACACATATCCCCTTGAGATATACCTTCCTTCATTTATCATCCGTTCTGTGAGCACAGGCCCTTCCATGCTCGACATGACCCATAATTTGGGTTTCCATAACCCTCTATATCCAGAATGGCCCCCGGATGACATGGATGCTTGGCCTAAGGGATCTCTTACCATTACAGGTTAACGCCCTCGAGGATTATGGGTGACAAGTTGATGAAAGTCATGTGTTGTAAATATGGTCAATGATCGATGCTCAATTGTTCTCCCCCCTTTGGGTCACATAAGGGTGGATACTGTGTTGCGAACCTGGTCGACAGTTGTCCTCAATCATCATTGCTGCTTTGTGTTCTTCCATAAGCACGATGATTCTCCCTTTCTGTCCCATGCATATGACATTAAACTAGGCATATATGGTCTGAGTTCTATGACCCTAAACTAAGATCACCTTCGTCCTCACTATAAGATGTTAAGCTGCATAGTGGCTGGGACTTTCCGTCCAAGACTTAGCCTCAGGCCCCTTGGCCTTTTCAGGCCCCTCGTCCAAGTTCTCACTTAGGGTTGTACGATGTGGTGCAAGGTATTGTCCTCATTCACATTGGGTTGCTCTCCATGCCATATACATCCCTGAACGAGACACCTTACACCCTTCTTCGTCCTCACTACAAGATGTTAAACTACAAGCTGGCTGGGACTTTCTGTCCGAGGCCCAGCCTTAGGCCCCTTGGCCTTCTCGGGCCCCTGCCTAAGTTCTCACTTAGGGTTGTATGGTGTGGTGTGGGATTAGGATTTCATTCACGTCGGGTTACTCACCGCGCCGTACACCTCCTTTGTGTGGGGTATTTTACCCATTTGTGTCCTTATTTCATGACGGTAAACTGCACATTACCCTCTTCTAGAACTACATATGTATTGATTCTCATCCTAATGGGATACTTAGGACCGCCTGAACGTCTAGACTTCAGGTCCAACCCCATCTCTTAGAAATCTTCCCTTTACCTTGGCCCCTTGGCCTGCACTTTCCCTAGGAAAGGGGTATATGGTGTGGTGTGGGATTATGTCCTCATTCACGTCAGGTTTGTAACAACCACGCCATGTACCTCTTTCTCCCGAGAGTTCTCTATCCCCTTATTCTATGCTCATATTTTCAAATCGTCCACTCTCAAGTTGATCCCCCTTAACCCTCTTCGGTGATTCACCAATGTGCTCAAGAGTACTCTAGTTCAGCGTCTGGAGTGTCAGATTTTACCTGGACATGCTTTCACCCATTTTTCAGGCTTCGTGTGGGCTTCCATAATTTTTCACATCCGAAGGGACCCCCAAATGGCATGGATGCTCGGCCCAAGGGCCCTCCTACCATTACGACCCAACGTCCTCGAGGGTTTCGAACAACAGATTGATACAGGTCCCACATTGCGAATACGGTCAATGGTTGATGCTCATTTATTGTTCCCATTCCAGGATAACGTGATATGGATACCGTGTTTTGAACACGGTCAACAGTTATCCTCCATTGTCACGCCAGCCCCTTCAAGCCTTGAATGTTGGTTACATGATTCGCATTATTTTCCACCCCATCATGTCCAAATAGAATTTCGACACTCCTGGCACTATCCCTCAGTGCGCATTTAGACATTAGGTGGGAAAAAGCCGTGGTAAGGGCGTCATTCAGGGCTCCACACCGATTCCCATTTGGCGTGCATTCTAGGTATTGCAACAAACCTCTTCCTTTCTTGTTTCCCACACCGAGTTTGTCGGAAGGGTTTTTTTTTATGACAGGAGAACCGACCTGTCACAAATAATCAGGTTTTTGCAACAGAGAGATGGTTCCCGTCGTAAAAGGTTTGGCGCGACTTGCGTGCCAAACCACGGGAAAGGGTATTTGCGACGAGCTACAATAACTCGTCGCAAATACGAGGCATCGTTTTTAGATTTTGCGATGAGATATAAATCACGTCGCAAATACTATATCGACAGGCTGTCTTTTGTGACGGGGCCTGTCGCAAAAGACTTTTTAACCGGTTGGCATTCGTGACGGGTCGCATCGCAAATGATGATATTTGCGACTGGACTACCGTCGTAAATAATCATATCGCAACTAATCTAACCTATATATACCACCATCTTCTGTTCATTCGACTCCATTCTCTACTCCTCTCTCTCTCTCTAGTGGAAAATTTCTCTCAAAATTTTTCATAGTTTAAAATTTTAATTCGGCGCATTATTTGCAGCTTATATCCTTCGAAAGCTTCAGTTTTAAGGTATTTATCTATTTATTTTATTTTTTACTTAATTAATTTTATTTTATTTTTGTTATAATTATTCTTAATTAGCTGCAGTTAAATTAAATTAGAATTAGATATTTTTATTTATAATTGTTTATGTTTATTTTTACAAATAATTATCTGTGATTAGTATGAATAAGTATTAATTAATAGTTATTATATTAATCATTATTAATTAGTAATAATTAGTATTAAATTCTAATAATTAGTATTACATTCTAATAATTAGAATTAAATTCTAATAATAAGTATTAAATTCTAATAATTAGTAATAAATTGTAATAATTAGTAATAAATTGTAAAAATTAGTAATAAAATGTAATAATTAGTAATAAATTTCAATAATTAGTAATAATTAGGAATAAATTCTAATAATTAGAAATAAATTCTAAAAATTTGGAATAAATTCTTATAATTAGTAATAAATTCTAATAATTAGTAACAAATTCTAATAATTAGTAATAAATTCTAATAATTAGTTATAAATTCTAGTAATTTGTAATAAGTTCTACTTAATAGTAATAAATTGTAATAATTAGTAATAAATTGTAATAATTAGTAATAAATCTTAATAATTAGTAACAAATTTTAATAATTAGTAATAAATTCTAATAAATATTTATAATTAGTTATAAATTTTAATAATTAGTAATAAATTCTAATAATTAGTTATAAATTCTAATAATTAGTAATAAATTCTAATAATTAGTAATAAATTCCAATAATTAGTAATAAATTCTAATAATTAGTTATAATTTGTAATAAATTCTAATAATTAGAAATAAATTCTAATAACCAGTAATAATTAGTAATACATTTTAATAATTAGTAATAAATTTCAATAAATTGTAATAAATTGCAACAATTAGTAATAAATTGCTATAATTAGAAATAAATTGTAAAAATTAGTAATAGATTGCAATAATTAGTAATAAATTGCAATAATTAGTAATAAATTGCAATAATTTGAAATAAATTAAAATAATTAGTAATAAATTGCATCAATTAGTAATAATTAGTAATAATTAGTAATAATTAGTAATAATTAGTAATAAATTCTAATAGTTAGTAATAATTAATAATAAATTCTATAAATAGTAATAATTAGTAATAAATTTTAATAATTAGTAATAAATTCTAATAATTAGTAATAAATTATAATAATTATTAATAAATTCTAATAATTAGTAAAAAATTAGTAATAAATTCTAATAATTAGGAATAAATTGTAATAATTAGTAATAAATTTTATTAATTATAAATAAATTGTAATAATTAGTAATAAATTGTTATAATTAGTAGTAAATTGTAATAATTAGTAATAAATCGTAATAAATTATAATAATTATTTTTAATTAGTAATAAATTATAATAATTATTTATAATTAGTAATAAAATCTAATAATTAGTAATAAATTCAAATAATTTGTAATAAACTATAATAATTAGTTATAATTAGTCATAAATTCTAAAAATTAGTAATAAATTCTAATAATTAGTTATAAATTCTAATAATTAGTAATAAATTCCAATAATTAGTTATAAATAGCAATAAATTCTAATAATTAGTAACAAATTCTAATAATTAGTAATAAATTCTAATAATTAGTAACAAATTCTAATAATTAGTAATAAATTCTAATAATTAATAATAAATTCTAATAATTAGTTATAATAATTAATAAATTCTAATAATTAGTAATAAATTGTAATAATTAGTAATAAATTCTAATAATAAGTAATAATTCATAATAAATTCTAATAATTAGTAATAATTATTAATAAATTCTAATAATTAGTAATAATAAGTAATAAATTCTAATAACTAGTAATAATTAGTAATAAATTGTAATAATTAGTAATAAATTGTAATAATTAGTAATATATTCTAATAATTAATATTAAATTTAAATAATTAGTAATAAATTGTAAAAATTAGTAAAAATTAGTAACAATTAGTAATAATTAGAAATAAATTCTAATAATTAGTAATAAATTCTAATTATTAGTAATAAATTCTAATAATTAGTTATAATTAGTAATAAATTCTAATAATTAGTTATAAATTCTATTAATTAGTTATAAATTCTAATAATTAGTAATAAATTCTAATAATTAGTTATAATTAGTAATAAACTGTAATAATTTGTAATAAATTTTAATAATTAGTAAAAAATTATAATAATTAGTAATAAATTCTAATAATTAGTTATAAATTCTAATAATTAGTTATAAATTCTAATAATTAGTTATAAATTCTAATAACTAGTTATAATTAATAATAAATTCTAATAATTAGTTATAATTACTAATAAATTCTAATAATTATTAATAAATTATATTAATTATCAATAAATTAGTAATAAATTTTAATAATTAGTAATAAATAGTAATAATTAGTAATAAATTGTAATAATTAGTAACAAATTGTAATAATTAGTAATAAATTCTGTTAATTAGTAATAATTTGTAATAAATTATAATTATCAGCAATAAATTGTAATAATTAGTAATAATTAGTAATAATTAGTAATAATTAGTAATAATTAGTAATAATTATTAATAAATTCTAATAATTAGTTATAATTAGTAATAAATTCTAATAATTAGTAACAAATTTCAATAATTAGTAATAAATTGAAACAGTTATTAATAAATTAGAAAAATTAGTAATAAATTGCAATAATTAGTAATAAATTGCTACAATTTGTAATAATTACTAATTAATTATAATAATTCTAATAATTAGTAATAATTTGTAACTATTAGTAAAAAATTGTAATAATTAGTAATAAATTCTAATAATTAAAAATAATTACTAATAATTAGCAATAATTATCAATTATTAGCAATTATTTAACAATAATTGGCAATAAATTATAACAAATCATAACATATTGTAATAAATTGGCACAATTTTCAACGGAATGGTGGCCCCCTTTTGCCCGATGCCTTTTCTACTTGCAATTTTATCCTACTAAAATAACTATGAAGTTTTTTCCTCACATACGAATATCCATTTTCATATGCAGGAGAATAGAGAATAGCGTGATAAGGCCATCCTGCTCTCCATTCTCGTGCATACAAAAATAGATATGCGTACGTCGGACCAGATTTTCATATTGATTTCAGTTGGAGAAAGTTGCAAGGAGATGATCCGCCAGGAAAAAGAGGCTCTTTTTCCAGAAGACTCATCTCCTTAAAACATTCTACTAGGGAAATCACTATGAAAAATCTCCTCTGACGTATGGATATTCATTTTCATATGCACGAGAATGGAGATCAGTGCAGTGAGGCCTCCCTAATCTCCATCCTCATGCATATAGAAATGGATATCTTTACATTGGAGTAGATTTTTCATAGTGATTTTAGTCGGAGACAGTGGTGATGAGTCATCGGGAAAAAGGGCTGCCGCCAATCCACTGAAAATTGTGTCACCGGTAATTATTAATTATTAGTATAAATTTGTTGTAATTAATAATAATTAGTGGTAATTAGTATAAATTATTATAAGTTAGTGTATATTAGTATAAAAGTTTAAAAAAGTACTATAAAAAAGTATGAAATAATAGGGATTATTATAATTTGATAGAAAATGGGAATTTAATTGTCCTCTGTTTTTTGGATAGTGTTTTTATTATATAAATTTTTTCAAAAAAACTTATTATTTTTTAGTTTTTAGAGAAAAATGGAACAAGGAAGTTGAAAACAATCATTATTAGATGATTACACTTGGATAAATCAGCACAAGAATCCAAATGGTTCTGTTTTAAATCCTTTATATATTGAGGGTGTTGAAGATTTCTTATCATTTGCATCATCCAAACCAGAATTTGTTTCAGAAGGGATAAATAAGTGTCCTTTTAAAGAATGTTCTCTAAGGACATTTGACACATTTAACAATGTTGGGGTCCATTTATTACATTTTGGTTTTCAAATAGATTATGTTTTTTGGTATCAACATGGTGAATGCAGTTCTAGAGAAGATACCAATAATTTGGTTTTGGATCCAACATAGTTTTAAAATTTAGTACGTGATGTGGAAGGTCCCTCTTTTCAACAAGATGAAACTCAGGATGATATTAATTTAACTCTTGAGTTGGAACCATCTCATTTTATGAGTTGGTGCGGTCTACTAAGGATGCCTTATATCCTAGTTGCAAGATAAGAAAATTTGAAGCAGTTGTTAAATTTATAGCTATTAAATCAGATAATGGAATGTCAAATAGCTGTTTTGATTAGATATTATCTTTGGTAAAAATACTGCTACCTAAAGGAAATGTGTTACCTATAAATTTATATAAGATAAAGAGGTTTATTCTTAATCCAGTTCTTGGTTATCAGAAGATTCATGCATGTTCAATTGATTACATCTTATATTATAATGAAAATGAGTCATTGGATAGTTGTCCCACATGTGTACAATCGAGGTATAAAGAGGCTCAAGAAGAGAAGTCTGGATTTATTCCTATAAAAAATTGAGATATTTCCTACATACATCCAGATTACAGCATTTATTTATGTCCCAGAACATAGAGGTATTGATGTCATGGCACAAAACTAATATTCCAACTGGTAAAACCTTAAATCATCCCTATGATGGTGATTCATGGAAACATTTTGACCAATTGCATCCTTATTTTGTTTTAGAATCCTAAAACGTGTGATTGGGTCTTTCTACTGATGGTTTCTATCCATTTGGTTCTTACGGTAGTCAATATTCATGTTGGTCTGTCTTTATAACTCCGTACAATTTACCTCCTTGGATGTTGATGAAGGATCCATATATATTTTTGACCTTATTAATTATAGGAAATCCAAAAAATAATATTTATGTTTATTTGAAACCATTAATTGACAAGTTAAATTCATTGTGGAGTAATGGTGTTAGTAAATTTGATGCTACTGCGAAACAAAATTTCCTTCTGAAAGCTGCATTGATGTGGAAAATTAGTGACTTCCCAACACAAGGAATGTTATCTTACTATAGTACACATGGTCTAAAATCATGTCCGTATTGTATGAGAGATAGCAAAACATTTATGCTCATCAATGGAAAAAACATTGTTTTTTTGACTGTCATCGCAGATTCCTTCGAGCTGATCATCCTTTTTGGAGGAACACATATCATTTTAGAAAAGGCACAATTGAAAGAGATGAACCTCAAAAAATTATCTCAGGTATAGAGTTAAAATCAATTATCTCTTCATAACCTCCCATCACATTTGGATCAACAATAAACCAATATAAAATTAATGGATTTGGGAGAGAACACAATTGGATAAAATGGAGCACTTTTTAGGATATGTCATATTCATCTGATTTGTTGGTCTGTCACATGTTGGATGTCATGTATATTGAGAATAACTATTTTTGAAAATTTATTTCACACAGTTTTGGATACACCAAATAAGATCAAAGATAATATAATGGCACAATTAGATATTGCAAAAATTTGCAGGAAACCAGAACTTGAACTGTTTGAAAATGTCAGATCACAAAATTTAATAAATCTAAAAGAATATTATACACTCTACAAATAGAATCAATTATTATTTTGTCATTGGATTACAAATTTGAGACTTCCAGATGGTTATGCTTCCAATTTGAGCAGATATGTCAAAAATGGTCTTATTACCAGATTAAAAAGTCATGACTATCATGTTATAATGGAAAGACTTATACCAATTATATTAGGAGGTCTTATGAATTCTATAATTTGGGATGTGCTAATAGACATATTCTATTTTTTTCGAGACATTTGTGCTGTGATAAGTGACTATGATGCATTAAGCAGACTATAAGAAGATGTTGTTTTAATTTTATGTAAACTAGAAAAAATCTTCCTACCATCTTTTTTTGATTCAGTGGAACATTTTATATTACATTTACCTCATGAAGAAAAATGTGGAGGCCTGGTACAGTTCTTATGGATGTACCCATTTAAGAGATACATGCAAAAATTTATGAAAAAAGTATATAATAAAGCATTGGTTCAAGGTTCAATTATAGAAGCTTATTTGAAAGAGTAAATTTCTTTTTTTTTTCTCTCATTAATTTCAATATGAATATCCCTAAAAAAGTAACCATATGGGTCATAATTAGAGAAATGTTGAAGATGAAACGAGAAATCAATTATCAGTTTTCAATCTGACCGAACTTGAATTCGGTGGAGTTCATGAATGATGGCTTTCAGATGATGAACATCATAGAGCTCATACATATGTTCTGCTCAACTATGAAGAAATTACACCATTTATGTAGTGAGTGATCCAATCACTTATTCTATAAATTTTTTTATAGTGAATTAATCTTATTTTATTTATTGGTTATATGAAAATCATATCAAGAAACAACTTCCAAAAATTACAGTAACTGCTCTTGAAGAACGTTGACAAAAAAACTTTTCCTACCAATTTCAAAAACTGGTAACATAATTTATTTTTGGTTTAACATATAAAATCATTTTATTATCTATTATATTGATAATTGTTTTACAAATTTTTAGGTATCACAACATGTGGATAAAATTGATAATCGATTGTGTGTATTGAGTAACCCACCATCAAAAATGGTTAAATATTATAATGAATATGCAGTGAATGGTTTTCGATTTCTTACATGTGCATATGAGGAATAAAAAAACAATGAATGGTGGTGTTTTCTTGAGAGGATATCATCATAGAGAAACTGAAGTTAACTTTTATGGCATGTTGAAATAAATTTTTGATTTGTGTTATCTGGGACAACATTACATAATGATTTTTAAATGTCAGTGGTTGGATACTGAGAGAGGCTTGTATTTTCATCCGGCCCATGGAATTATTGATATTAAATATAAAAGTATTCTTGGAGTAAATTAACCATTTTTATTGGCTCATCAGGCACATAAAATTTATTATTCAAAATATTGTGTTACTTTAATAGAGTTGAGTGATTGGTAGATCATAGTAAAAATTAAATCTGGGGAAAATCAATTTACTCAAAGTGAATGTGGTTCCGCTGAAGTGAAAGGAATTTAATTTTTTCAAGAGACTGATCCAAATCCATATTTTTCATGAAGAGACACGAATATCAATAACGAAATCCCACAATTAAGGGTCGATGATGAAAGTGATGTTAATGATGATTTAAATGAATTTTAAATGACAAGATATGATGAAACTGAAACTCATATGAAAATTGATGATGCTAAGGAGGAATATGAAGACATTGACATCGTCAGATATGAAGATGAGGATGAAGATGAACTTTGACATAATTAAATTCTGGTTATAATCTTATATAATATATATATATATATAATAGTTGTTTTTAACTATTTTATAACAATAGTCATTTAATATTTCAGATGGACGTGGATCTGTTTAATACGTTGGAGGAAGCTGATATACCTTTGGAAAAGTAGGATGTTGGATCATCTAACCCTCAGAAAACTGGTGGATCAAGGGGGAATCAGAGGAGGCGTGGTCTTGCATGATTGATGATTTATAACCCTATATCTGAGTGATCTCCACATCTTGTCTTTAATCCATGTGTGCAAAGGTATATTTACCCTTGTATTTTAGTTAGTTTTCAATAATTTATTTATATACTAATTGTTTTATTATTAATTATTTTTTAACAGATTTAATCATATAGCTACTGGACAGTGGAGCACTATATTGTGCAATTATTTTTCTGAATCATGGGTCTCATGGGATCATATTCCCATTGATGTGTAGTGCCACATATTCAATCATCAGTTGGTACCTAAACAAATAATATTTATTTTGGAATTAATTTAATTAATAACTTGATATTATAAATTATTTTTAGGGTTTATGGTATCTCATTAATGAGAGTATGCGTGACACTATTTGAAAGGCATGGCAGGGGACTATGCATCAACGTTGACGTCAGTTTTTTCATAATTTGAGAAGAAAAGTAGTGGAGAAAGCATGAGTGAAAGAGTTTGATGAGTCTTGTCATGCCCACCAACATGATTATATTTCATCTCAGGTTTGGGATGAATTATTTTCACACTGATTGAGTGGTCATTTTCAGAGGATATCATAATTAGGTTGACAAAACTGGGGGAGATAGGAGGTGACACATCGAGCTGGTAGTCGTACATTCAGTACGTATAAGGAGAATATGGTAAGTACTTTTTTTTAAATATTTAATATAATTTTAAATGTAAATGGTTTATTTTATATTAATATTAGTAGTCTAACAACCTGATATTTTAGAGTTTGATGTTTATAGGAGGATGTACAGTGATCCGACTACTAGAGAGATTATAGGTTCTCCCGAGTCTCAGATTGGGGTCAATATATTTTCTATTTGAGTTTAAAACTTAACTGTAAATAATAATTTAACTATTTTAATTTTAAATTGAAATTGAAGGAGTCATATGAGGCCACGACATCTCAGACACATACTAAGAGTCAGGCCAATACTGATACTCAGACCAGTGTCTATCAATTTGATGAGAGAACATGAATACAGGTGACCTAGTATGCCTTTGAGAAAGGTCGATTTGTTGGTATTGGCTCTCGATTGACACCTATGGATTATTATGGAACCGATGAGATGTTGACATCCAGCTCGAGAGGAGCTCATGGGGAGTCATAATCATATGCTACACAGTATCAGGAGCAACTATGAGCTCAGAGTGAGATTACAGAGAGTATGTATAGGGAGTAGGAGTAGATGCGCCAATGACAGTAGCAGTAGTAGGAATAGCTCCTATGTCAATAGCAGTAGCAGAAGATGCAGAAGGAGATGCGCTGATGGAGGCAGGAGTAGGAGCAGGAGCAGTTGAAGTACATGCGATGTCTGACTCGTGGTTTAGGGATGGAGTTCCCCCCACCATCTCCTCCAGCTCCTCCAGACGACCCTCCCCCTTAGTGATCTATTTATTTTTTATGATAAAACATTTCAATGTAAATTTGGTTTGTAATATTAATTGTCTACATTTCTATGTAGTGTGTTTTTTATATTATTTCAAACATAACATTTATTATTATTATTTTTATTTTATTACTTTATTTAATTTTTTTATTAATTATTATTTTTGATTATTTTATTTTTATTATTTTTTTATATTTTTCACGAATCTTGAAGTTTTCATTATTTTATAATTTTTTATTATATTAATAATATTAATAATATTATTTTAATAATTATAATAATAATATTAATATTATTATATTATCAATATTAATATTTTTATTATTATATGAATATTATTTTATTATTATATAAATATTATTTTATTATTTATTTTATTTTACTAATATTAATATTATTATTTCATTAATATTAATATTATTTTATTATTATTATTATTATTATTTTATTCAAAATTAGTATTTTATTTTTTTATATTATTTGCGATGGCTCTCATCACAAATAGTATTTGTGAAAGGCCGTTACAAACACAATTTCAAAAACATGGAAAGACTATTTGCGACGGGCCGTAACAATAAAGTATTTAGAAAACTCGAGGAAGCTATTTGCGACGGATGCACATGCCGTCGCAAATAGTTTCTTTTTGCGATGGGGCATTACAAGAAATTTTATTTGCGATGGGATCCCATCTCAAATGTACCATTTTCCAATAGTGAGGGTCTTTGGAAAGTGGGTGGTTGGTGGTAAGAAGGAAGGTTATAAGATTGATTTTTTTAAAATCATGGTGGGTTTTGGAATTGTTGTTGGAATGAGGATCTAGCTTGATTCTGTTTATTTCAAATCCATATTGAACTTCGTTAGGCTCTCTCCATCCTTGATTTTTTTGGAAATTTCTTGGTTGAATGGTTGTCGTACAATTTTTCATTCCCTGTATTTCAACACAATGGTTAGTGAAATGATCAGTTGATGATCATAAAACACATACCTTAGCCAGATCTTGTTGGTCACCCACTTGTTTCAAGGCCACCTGCCACACCAGACTGGATATCTCATCAAACATAGTTTCATGCAAAGGCAATGGATAAGAAGTTCTTACCTCATGAATACCTCTTGTGCTAGTACCTCTTGTACCAAACTATTGTGAGTTCTGGGAAATTTTTTCAGTCAAGCCCTTAGGTTCTTCTAGGTATTTATCAATCAATGCACCTCATGATGATGCATCAAGAAGGTTTCTGTCATTTTTTAGTAACCCTTGATAGAATAATACAAGAAAATGATGCACCTAAATGGATTTATGTGGAAAACTGGCACATAGTTTTTTTAATCTTTCCCAATACTCATAAAGGGTTTCTCTAAATGATTGTATGATGACATAGATCTCCTTTCTGATGGCTATGCTTCTGGAGGCGGGGAAGAATTATTACATGAATAATGTTAACAAATCATTCCAATCATTTTCATCTCCTGGTTTTAGATCATAAAACTATTATTTGGTGGCTCCTTCCAATGAAAACGGGAATTACTTCCACTTTACTTATTCCTCAGCTACTCCATGGGGTCTGAAAGTTGAGCAGACATGTGTGAAATCTTTAATATATTTTTTTGGATCTTCACCTGCCAAGCCATGAAAATTTGGAAGTAATGTAATCATGTTAGGTTTCATCTAAAAATAATTTTGTAACACTAACATGGAAAGTTGATTGTTTTTATTAAGGATTTATGGTGCACAAAATTCTCTAAGGGTAAGGTTTTGATTTCTAGACATGATGATGGGCTTAGAGTGAACACTTGAAGTTTCAATCGATTATTCAAGAGAAATGTTCTTAAATTCAGATTTTAAATTAAAGTTTATAAATATATTCAACAAAGTTCTTTAAATTTCAGGATCTAGGGTACAAGGTTCATAGTTTTAGGTTATATTCATTCAATTTTGAAGAGAAAAGAAAAAGAGAAAAAGAATTTTTTTTGTAACTAACTCCTCAACAACAACTCCAAGTTTTGACACATGCCTATCATGGGGTGTGATAAAAAACATATTACCTAATATAAAATACATTAAAGTGGGTAACCTAGTGTTTCTTGAGAGAATAATTCACAACAATTACATTTGTCACTTAAATTCGAGAAAGAAGAAGAGGCTATTTTTGAAATTGTTTGAGTTTAAAAAGAAAGAAAGCAATTGAAAATAAATTTTGAACACAAGTGGATGAAGAGAGTGATGGGGTTAGGGTAGGATCAAAATTTTCAATTTCATCATCATTATAAAAATCATTCACACTCTATTTCTATTGAATAATAAATAAAATAATCCTCAATCGAGTTATCAATCACCCTTGGTTGAAGAAAGAAATGAAACCCGCTCCTATATGCATGGAAGTTCATAAACAATTCCTAAACAACTAAGGCAAGTACCGACTGGTAATTTTTTATCCTTATAAATATAGAAATGATTCAATAGTTCCACACACATTCCAATGATCTATAGGCACTCACCACCTAACACAATCTACTCGATCAAGACTAATTTCACTAGGCGGAGGAAGTTAAATGTTCTTCAACCAAATCTATAAACAATGAATACACCAAAACCCAAAACACGATAGAATTAAGATAATTAGTAACCACTTAAAATAGAAATAATTCAATACAAAAAATAGAGTTTTACATTTAGGTTCAACACTCCGTCATTACAAAAGTGAAACTCCCCCTTCCCCGATCACTCAAAGGATTTTCCCCTTCATGTGAAGGGTAATAGAGTTTAAAGGGGAAGAAGAGAGTACAATGAAACTAAGAAAAGAGAAAATAGAAAATTAAAATCACTTAAAGACTCCAATACTACCACAAATATCATCTTACACCTTATTAAACCCCATTGAATGGAATTGAACACTCATATATATAGGGATGAGGGGTGGAAAAGTTTCCCTCCAGATTCACTCCTCTAAAAGTTTGAGTCGATTTTACTTCATAAATGGAATAATATCAGGTTGGTTTGTTAATAAAAGTTGTTTCTATATCTATTTCGAATGATACCACAAAATATTAACAAATTTAGACAACTTTAAAAAATGTTATCCTTGGATTATTGATGAATATTTTTTCTTCACAAGAATACTGCTCAACTACCTCCACTTTAGTGCATGCAATGTATGCCTTAATAAATTAATTTATTCATGAAACTTAATGTGGACATGAAAAGTGGTGTCCTATTTATATTATATCTAGAATATTTTAATTTGTAATTATTTAGGCCGAGATATGATTCAATAACTGAGGTGGGTTCTATTCTGTCAGCCAGCAAACTTTGTCCACTTGATTTATTTTTCTGGGTCATTGTGTGTCGAATTGGACCTAGGTCCAGAAGAAAAAGTTTAAGCCCACGAGAAAGTAAAGTCTAAAAAAATTAATAACTTGATTTGTATCAAAATTTTTGAAGATATTATTGAAATACATAAGATCCACTAAACTACTAAATTTTCATAATTAAACAATTTTCACAATGAATCCCAAAATCCACTAAAAATTCTAAAATGATGTGAATCAACTCAAATTGATTAATTGAAAAGGGTTAAATCATTAAAAAATGCATGAAAATTGAAAATATTATCTCTATAAAGTGTATATATATATAAATAATATATATGATATTTATATCATAATTAAAATTTTAGAGATGATATAACCATGATCAAAGTACAAGGACCAGAACTACCAAACAATTTATTTTATGAAAAAACTAAATAGTGAACACCCAAAAATGATGATTTTAATAATGTATTATTAATAAATGAGTGTTAAAATGTTATAAAAGGATCATATATTATATTATAAGTATTTATATGATTATATTATAGTGTTATAATAAATTTAAATTTATTATATAGGAGGATAGAGAACTTTCAAAGAAAGTGGAACTTAAGGTAATGGTTTTATGTTACAATCCCATTGTTTATCAGGATTATTTATGATGAAGTCTTAAATAAAAAAATATTATAATATAACTCTAATTAAACTCATGAATTTTCTTATCCTCTTGATATTTCTTAGTAATACATGTTTTACTTTCCTTTTCCTCACTTTAAGTACTCAAGAGACTGAAAGAACATTTTTAAGGAAAACTGACTTTATTTCTCTCTTCGGGCGAAATACATTTTTATTACATATCCATGTTTTATAATTTTTTTATGAATGTTTTTAATATTCCCATACTATTTTTAAATTCATTTTTACCCATTATTGAGTATTTATAATTTTTTATTAGGAATCTTCTTGTCGTTTTGCGGGCAATGTACTTTTTGATTTTTTACAAAAGTATGAAAGGGATGTTTTATTTTAACTTATAAATAATAAATGGAATTTACCACCATCATGAAAAATCAATTATTTTAAGCTAACTTTATAAGTTTTTAATTTTATCTTCAAATAATTTTTTTAACATTTGGTAAATTTTTAGATTTTAAATAAGTGATTTCAAATAGAAAAGGGTATTTTCTACAGGACATGTTCCAAGTGATCCTTTAAAGGATTTTTTCATCTAAGAAGACATCCTTTGAAATTACTTACATTTTATTGGGTATATGATCCAATGATACATTACTCACTCTATCTCTTGATGGTTTAAAATTATGATGATAAGATGTTTATGAAACCCATACCTTTTCCATGGGTCATGCTATGATGAATTGATGAAATATTTATGAAACCTATTTGTTTTACATGTGTTATGCTATGATAAAATGTTTATAAAAACCATTTTTTATCACAAGTTATGATATGATAAATATTTTATGATCTTGCGGTATATATATATAGGATTTTCATTATGCGATAGATGGGTTCAAAATTATATAGCCCACAAATACATTGGGTAAAGATAGACATCTAATGAGATAAATAGGACTGAAATGGGGAGTGAACTCAGTTCAATAAGGGACTCTACCCACTATGATAGTCTTGGGTGCTAAGCATGACTACTAAGATGGAATGAGAGTGAACACAATCCACTATGATAGTTTTGGTAGTGAGCCTTGACTACTAAAGAAATGATTTTCTATGCTTATGTTTATGCCACAAATCTATGTATTATGAAATTGTTATGATCTCATAGGTTATGTACTATGACTCTTATATGATTCATGTTTTAAAAATAACCAAGGTTTTTGACATGAAATCAATATTATGATCTATGATATTCATGGAATGATTTTCAAATGTTAAGATCATGTTCTCTTACCCTTAGAATCATGTTATGCTATAGTGATATTTGATATCTCCCTTGTTTAACCATAATGAGAAAATGAGATCACCCATTATTATGTTTCCTTTCCCTAGGTTATGAAGAAATATTTTAATTAGGTTGTTTCTAAGAAGGGTGATAGTTGTGAAGAACTAAGTGGGAGGTGATTTAGATCTTTTATAAACAATTTATTTATGTGTCCATGTTTCCAAAGATACTAAACCAATATAATTCCAGCACAGATTGGTATGTTATGCAATGAATATTCATATATTAATATGTAATATCAACTTATGAAAAGTATATTTATCTATAATAAGATCTTTCTAGTATCTGATTGACACTTTCTTCTCATTATTATGATCTCTAATTAATAAGGATGCTTCATCTGATATCTAGATGATCCAATTTTTATCTTGATTGTCTGGTGCTAAAACTCCACATGATGTCTTCATCAGTTTGGTACCAATATTCTTGATCAATATTCTTCATGCATGATACTTTTCATCAGTTTGGTAAATTCATCATTTATTCCGATGAAGTCCCAACCTCACTTGATGTGTGCAATTAATGCACATAATTTCTCAATTACACTTCATGCATGAATAATAACTTGTATGGGTATTCTCAAAGTTATAAACCATAGAACATAATTTTTCATGCTTTATTATATAATGTTCTATTTATCAATTATGTTTATTATCTCACTTAAACTTCATGCTGCCTTGCATAAAATAGGTAGAGATATCTCAAGTTATCTTTTCTATTTTGTTTAGATTCTCATGTGATTTTTCATACACGTATGCATTCATAAATGAAATCACTTTATCTTCCTTATGAAAACCTGAATGGGTATATGATATTTCATGATTTCTCTCTCACATAAGTGTTGAGCAGTGGTTCTCTATATTCTTCCTTTCACTAATAAAAATTGTAGAACAAATTCATGAAATAAATGCTTCATGGGATCTCTCTTTTCATTCACACAGACCAGATTGGATATGCAGAAACTTTGATATCACACTTTCTGTGTAATAGTGTGACTAGAATAAGATAATGTTTCCTTATTCATCAGGTTACCCTTGAGTATTATTTGAATATATGAGAGTAGGTGGAACTAATCCTTGAAAACTCAAATTATTTTTATGGAAATTTCCTTCATAATATCAGGAATATTTCAGTTCTTCTTCATGTAAGGGTTTCATGTGGAACTTCCCTCTTCGCATAGTCGAGTGGCATATAGAACTCTATGATTCTTTATGTAAAATAACATGGGGAGATACTGTGCTTTCTAAAAATGACATATCTATGAGAAAAATGTTAATGGTTGTATATCTCTCTACCTTGGTTATTCTCCTTTTATAGATGAGTTTCACTGAATCACCTATGTTGATTTACTGAATTAGAAGACCAAAAAATATTCCATGTAAATTAATGCTTTGAATTAGAAAATATCTCAGAGTTTGAAAGATTCTCACATAGGTTTAATTATTATCAAATGATACTGTGAAATGCAGTGTCTCTTCCTATGTGAGATTGAGATTTCTTGTAAGGACCTGACCCCAGTTGCCTAGATCCGGTGCATTATTTTAATACATTGGCATATAAACAAGGAATATTCACCCCAAAGGATTGAGTGGTTTATTAGTAATGGAAAAAGATACATATATAAGTTCACCATTACAAATTTAAATGAAAAACAACATAGAATCTCCTTTGAAAATATCCATAAATCTTTGGTTATTTCATCATGTTATTCATAATAAAATCCTTCATGCCTTGAGAAAATGGAACATAATAAAGGGTTGATCTCAAATGCTCAGTAAGGGTAAGTAATACAGTGAAATATATCATAACATAAATATTAGGCATGGTGTATAAATGAAAACACATGCCTTTACAAATAATAAACTTGAACACATTATGGAAGGAATATGAGTTGAGTAAATAATGCAATAATAAAACATAATCATGGGTATTATACTAGTAGAATAACCACATGAACCATAAATACTATTTTCATAATGAGGGAATTCATAATGCGGGACATTATCACCATACCGTCAAGACCTCGTGCCAAGGCCATAAATAATCACTTTGTCAAGGCCATGTGCCAAGACCATAGTTTGTTTCATGAGACCTACCAATGCACCAAGGGGATATAGTGGGCCCCAAACAACACTTAATAAGTCCAATGCATTCCTCATATTAATGGGGGTGAACATAAACAACATTCACATTAATATTGAAACTAACATATGAAATGTAAATTACTTTCCCCAATCATTAAGCATAAACACTAACCATTCAGAGTAAATTGGTGAATGGTTTTAAGATAGCACATCCACAGTCAAAATAATCATAAACCATTAAATTAAATTTGGTGGATGATAACATATTAGATAAACCTCAATTATGAACAAGATTCAACAAAGGACATTGACATAGATGAAGACACTTTTAAATGAGACCATTGAAAAATCCTTGATGAAATAATCTTTAAACATTCCAAAGTGTCCCATACCACCTTGAAACATTCAAATCATAATACCTTACAATATAATGAGAATAGGGAGACTCTTGATATTATATACCAAAGGGAAGTACATACACCACAAGTAAAAAGTAAGTGGTGAACAAGGAATATATCTCATAAAAGATAAAATGAGATGAGAGAAATCCTTTTTTACTTTGGAATGAAGAGTTCTTTTGGAAAATCCTTTGTGTTTTCCATGAAATCAGTTTGTAAACATGAATATCCCAGAAAATAAAATACTAGGACGTTGAAATTATATTCTAGGCATAAATTATGTCCCACTGAAGTGAAATATTGTAAAAAGTGTTCTTAAGAATCTTTAGAACTAAATCATATTGGAGATTTTTAAGGAAAGTATTAAAGAGAATTTTAAAGTGGAAAGACACGTTTGTTATATTAAATCCAAAAATGATCCAATATCATTTTTCCTGATACAATTATTGTTTTAATAAAAATAATGGTGGATTAAAATAGATTCTGGGGTACACTTGAAAATGGGTAAGAATTCGAAAAGATCCCTTGAATCAAGTTTGTATTTCAGAAGTAATTTTGAATGTTCCTTTTAAAACATGTAACTACCCATAAAATAATGATGTATTCTGGTTGTTAAACATATATAAAAAAATCACACAGAATTTATTAGGATTAAATAACAAAACATAAGAATTTTATAGAGGTAATTAGACAATTAAAGTAACCCTAATGAAAATGGAAGTTCAGGTGCAAAACCCTTACCACTTTGTAATCAAATGATTTGTATGCCCCAAAATTAATAATATTAAAATGATACATTGAAAAATATGAAAATAAATATATTCATGATATGTTATATTAATGGTCAGTATACATACATTATACACAAGTATTAGTAGTGAATATGGAAAATGTCACAAAAATGGGAGTGTGATGAAGAAACCCTTACCTTAAGTCCAAATGTGTTCTGCTCTTGAAATTAAGGTCCTGGAATATGAAATTATACTTATTAATAAATTATTTCAGAACATATTAGATATTTATTAATTTTATCATAATTATATTTATTTTATTTATTCCCTTATCGATAAGTTATTATATTGAATTTTGTCATTCCAGAGTGTTCGTTTTCTTTATTTTCATAATCGGTTCACTTGTTCTTAAGTAATGCAGTTCATGTGGAATGGATGTAAATCTCAAAAATTAAAATTACATATTATTTTTGAACCTCCATAAGTATTAATGATCATTTATATCATTTGGTTACATGTAAATAGGATGAATCATCAGATGAAATATTAATGACATTCACTTAGATTATTTTATCAGTATTTTAATTATTAGAAACTAGTTTGGTCATATGATTTCATAATATGTAAGTATAATGGTTCCTGAATATTAATTAGGTTATAATACATATATTAAATTCTGGTTCAACCATAATTTTTTTTCATGATCGGTAATGAAGGATATATTGAAGAACAAAACTTCTTCGTCCACGAAGGTTATAAATTGGAACCTCATGGATGTTGATTTTGTTTATAAAATAAGAAAGAGAGAGAGTAAAGATATTGATGATGGTTATTCCATTCACATGATATAACTATAGTATATAGATGATATTGGATTTATCATATTCATTTAGATAGATGAGGTTAGGAGAGGATAACAAAACAAGATAAATTTAAATGAAACTAAATGAAAAAGAAAGGTGCTTTACCTCTTGAAATAACCTCTTTGAGAACCTCCTTAAGGGAAGGGATTTTGGTCTTTTGAAAAGAACAAGAGCTTCTTGGACATTGGAAGTGACTAAGTAATGGTATTTGGGAATAATTGCGTGGATATTAAAGGATTAGAGTAGTGAAGAGAAGAGGGAGTGAGGGGGGGGGGGGTTATAGTGGAGGAGAGAAGGGTTTTTATAATTTTTTAATCATTAGTTTATTAATTTATCTCAAGATCAGAAATAATGATGATTACATGACCAAGAATAGTAATAAATTCATGTGAGTTCTAACCAAGTGGTCTTACATCACTTATGATGTCCTAAATATTGTATTTAACTGATAATTTGTATATATGGTATTTTACCATATTTCACTATTCATAAAAAATTTGAGTATTTTAGAAAAATACCAAAAAATCACGCTAACCATTTTTTGATGTGTAGAATAACAAAATGAAGTCCATTTTTCAAAAATAATTTTCTAAATAATATTAATTTAATAATTAATTAAAATCATAATTTATTATAAAAAAACATTTTTAAAACATTTATTTACTTATTCCAAAACATAGGTATATCATACTTCCACTTGAATATTATTTATATACTATCATAGGTAATGTTACTATTCATTAGGGTATATCAATATTCATAAGGGTATTTTACTATTCATAAGGGTAGGTTACTATTAACAAAAAAATTATGTTTTTCTTATCAGACACCAAATAACTTACTGATCGCAACTGTGTATGTCAGATTTTTAAAATTCACATCACATAAGTGACAAACCTATGTTTACTTGACTAGGTTATAAAAAAGTGGTCTTTGTAGAGGCTCAGTGATCCATACATTCTATAATAAATCTATTTGTAAATTCTTGGGGTGTTACATTATCTCCTCCTTATGAAAATTTCATCCTCGAAATTTGAATTTGAACTTTGAAAGTTAACGGTTGATACTTTAAAATTTCATTATGAAAACCCACATCATAAATAGGGTTAATAAAATATCCTCCTAAAAAAGGGTTAAGGGAGATGAGATGGTCACCCCAAAAAGTATGCTTTCGAATGAGGTGACATTAGTTGGAAGTAAAAACCTAGACATGGAAGAAAAATATAACTATGAAGTTCTGATGGAACATGATAGAGGACATGTTCAGATTAATGTTGATTACTACAAAAATGTAAACTAAAAAAAATCAACGATATTATCAATGATTATGATAATAAGAAAATATTTTATTTAAGACAATTTTTCTTGAGTCGAGGAATTTTTCCACTATATAAGAGTATAAATATACATTTATACTTACAAAATAATCCTTTTATTGAACTTGAACTATCTATACCTCATCACTTAGCATGGGTTACACCATTTGGTGAAGCAATACATTAACCTCTAAAAGATCATATAATGATCAACTTAAGCCATTTCATCAATGTTTAAAAATTCCAAAATATAATTAGTCAACAAATTATAATAAAGTCCTCTAAATTTATAAGATGAACTTATTATTAACCCTTAATCGACATGAAGTAGATCTACATTTCAAATTCCAAACATGTGAATAACTTCATCTTGCATCCTCTTGAAATATAATAATAAATTGAATTACCATAAAAAACATATTGGAAACATGGATTATTCTATATTATTTAAGTAAGATACATGTTATTGGATATTTTCATTAAATCCAAAAGTACTGTAAACTCCATTGATGATAGTATATGACACTTATCAATAAACCAATAATCATTTCCAAGGTAGTCATTACTTATTTGAATCAACCATTTCTCCATCAGTATCTCAACATCAAATATATATTAAGGGTTGTCATTACCTTAATAATGTTTTTCCTAAAAGTTTTATCTTTATACTAAATCACTTTTCCTTTATACCATTCATCATACAACCTCAAATCCTTAATTAAATAGTACTGTTGTACAATCCTTATATATCTCATAATTCTTACAACCAGTACATTACTAAAAAAATATTCAAAAGACATGATTCTTGACTAAGAATATTAATTATTCCACTTCATCTACGGTAGCATCATAACTTGATTATTATCCAAAATCATCATTTGGGGTATATTACTTCAACGCTTGGGAAATTAATTTGCATAGTGTCCCATCTCCTTGCAACTGAAGCATTGTATATAGGTAAATGCTTTCCTTGTCTTGCAATTATGATCATGGTGACCTTTTTCTCCACACTTGAAGAAAACTCCTTTTCCTCTCAAGAATATACAAAGGTGTTTCATTCCACAATTATAACATGTTGGAAAATTCATCTTTATCTTCTTCCCTTTATCTATGTTTTTTCCCGCCATCCTTTTCTTCTTTTACTTCCCTTCAAATCCATAGGGCTCAGAGAAGTCTTTACATACCTTGTTAACACATGATACTATTTCCTCATATGATGAGGATACTTGGGAGACAATATTCCTTTGAAATGATGGATTAAGACCATTAGAGATATAATCATTCTTACTATTTTAATATCGTGCATTGGTGAAGTTCTCATTTCTTCTGCTAGGAACCTTTTATAATCAATTCCATATTATATATTATCTGGTAACATTATGAAATATCTATGACTCTAAACATGGTATAACACAGAGCATAAATTTATGTATCGTAAATCCTAGAACCATATACTTTGGTTACTTTGGGGGCATAAATACTTCATAATGATGGGTGAATAAAATTTGAATTATCCTAAGCATATCCCCCGTGAGTTTCAATACCAAGAGTGCAGCAAGGAGAATTGTTGTGTACTCGGATACCCTAGGTCAAGCCCAAAACTCCTTGTCGGAGGTTTCACTCCTAGGTACATCTGTACCAGATCCCCTCTACCTATTTGTATCCAGACAGGGATGTATTTGCTAGAAAGACCCACATAATCTATTCCTTACCAAAATACCAGGTTGTTCTTATATGCTTATCCTCAAACACTATATTAGGGATTTGTTCCCTAATCTATGTTTTCTAATTCTAGTTTCCAGGTTTTCTACTAAACTTCCTTTGATACCAACTATAAGGACCCGAACCCAGTTGCCCGGATCCAGTGCCTTATTTTAATACATTGGAATATAAACAAGGAATATGCATCCTAAATAATCAATTAGTTTAGTAGTATTGGAAACAATATACATACATAAGTTAATCATTATAACTTAAAAAGAAAAAAAAACATAGAATCTCCTTTGACAATATCTATAACACCTAGGTTATTTCATCATGTTATTCATAATAAAATCCTTCATGACCTGAGAAAATGAAACATTAGAAAGGGGTGATCTCAAACAATCAGTAAGGGTAAGTAATACAGTGGAAGATATCATAACATAAACATTAGGCATGGTGAATAATTGAAAACACATGCCTTTACAAATAATAAACTTGAACACATTATGGCAGGAATATGAGATGAGTAAATAATTCCATAATAAAACATAATATTGGGTATTCTACAAGTCGAATAACCACATGAAACATCAATAATATATTCATAATAAGGGAATGTATAATGTAGGAAATCATCACCATACTGTCAAGGCCTCGTTCCAGGACCATAAATAATCCTTTTGTTAAGGCATTGTGCCAAGATCGTAGTTTGTCTCATGAGACCTAGCGATGCACTGAGGAACTATAACAGGCCACAACTGACACTTAATAAGTCCAATTAATTCCTAATATGATTTGGGTGAACATAAACAACATATAAATTCAAATTGAAACTAACATATGAAATGTAAATTACTTTCCCCAATCATTAAGCATAAACACTAACCATTCAGAGTAAATTGGTGAATGGTTTTAAGATCACACATCCACAGTCAAAATAATCATAAACCATTCAATTAAATTTGGTGGATGATAATATAGGAGATAAAACTCAATGATAAAAAATATTAAAAAAAGTACATTGACATAGATTAAGAGACTTTTAAATGAGACTATTGAAAAATCCTTAAGGAAATAATCTTTAAACATTTCAAAGTGTCCCATACCACCTTGAAACATTAAAATCATATTCCCTTAGAATATCATGAGAATAAGGATACTCTTGATATAATATTCCAAAGGGAAGTACATACACCACAAGTAATAAGTAAGTGGCGAACAAGGAATATATCTCATAAAAGATAAAATGAGATGGGAAAAATACTTTTTTACTTTTGAATGAAGAGTTCTTTTGGAAAATCCTTTGTTTTTTCCATGAAATGAGTTTGTAAACATGAATATCCCAGAAAATAAAATACTAGGGCATTGAAATTATATTCTAGGCATAAATTATGTCTCACTAAAGTGAAATCATGTAAAAAGAGTTCTTAATACTCTTTATAACTAAATCATTTTGGAGCATTTTAAGGAAAGCATTAAAGAGAATTTTAAAGTGGAAAGACACCTTTGTTAAATTAAATCCAGAAATGATACAAGATCATTTTCCTGATAAAATGAGTGTTTTTATAAAAATAATGTTGGCTTGAAACAGATTCTAGTCTACACTTAAAAACATATAAGAATTCGAAAAGATCCCTTGAATCGAGTTTGTATTACAGAAATAATTTTGAAAGTTCCTTTGAAAACGTGTAAATACCCATAAAATAATAAATTATTATGGTTTTTAAACATACATAAAACACTCACACATAATTTATGAGTATTAAATAACAATACATAAGAATTTCATAGAGGTAATTAGACAATTAAAGTAACCCGAATGAAAATGGAAGTTCGGGTGGAAAACCCTTACCACTTTGTAATCAAACGATTCATATGACACAAAATTAATAATATTAAAATGATACATTGAATACAATGAAAATAAATATATTCATGATATTTTATACCAATTGGAATTATACATACAACATACACAAGTATTAGTAGTGAATATGGAAAATCTCACAAAAAATGGGAGTGAGATGAAGAAACCCTTACCTTAAGTCTGAATGGGTTCTGCTTTTGAACTTAAGGTCCTGGAATATGTAATTATAATTATTAAAAACTTATTTAATAACCTATTAGACATTTATTTATTTTATAATAATTCTATTTAGTGTATTTATTCCCTTATTGATAAGTTATTATATTGAATTTTTTCATTCCAAAGTGTTCATTTTCTTTATTTTCATAATCGGTTCAGTTGTTCTTAAGTAATGGAGTTCATGTGGAATAGATGTAAATCTCCAGAATTAAACTAAAATTTTATTTATGAACCTACATAAGTTTTAATGGTCATTTATATCATTTTTTACATGGAAATAAGATGAATCATGAGATTAAATATTAATGACATTCACTTATATTATTTTAGCAGTATTATAATTATTAAGAACTAGTTTGGTCATACGATTTCATATAATGTATATATACTGGTTTCTAAATATTAATTAGGTTATAATAAATATATTAAATTCTATTTAAACAATAAAAATGTTTTAATGACCAGTAATGAAGGATAAATTGAAGAATGAACCTTCTTCGTCCATGAAGGTTATAAATTGGAACCTCATGGACGTTGATTTCGTTTATAAAATAAGAGAGAGAGAGAGAGAGAGTAAAGATATTGATGATGGTTCTTCCATTTACATGATATAATTCCATTATATAGATGATACTGGATCTATCATGGTCATTTGGACAGAGGAGGTGAGGAGAGGATAACAAAACAAGATAAATTGAAATGAAACTAAATGAAAAAGAAAGGTGCTTTACCTATTGAAATAACCTCTTTGAGAACCTCCTTAAGGGAAGGGATTTTAGTCTTTTGGAAATACCAAGTGATTATTGGACGTGGGTAGTGACTACGGAATGTTAATTGATCATAACTTTGAGGAGCTTCAAGGCTTAGAGGAGTAAAGAGAAGAGGGAGTGGGGGGGGGGGGGGTTATAGTGGAGGTGCAGAGGGTTTTCATAATTTTTTAATCATTAGTTTATTAATTTCCCTCAAGACCAGAAATAGTGATTATTACATGGACAATAATAGTAATAAATGAATTTGAGTTCAATACAAGTGGGATTACATCACTTATGATGTCATAAAATAGTGTATTTAACTGATAATTTGTATATACGGTATTTTACCGTATTTCACTATTCATCTAAAATTTGGGTATTTCAAAAAAATACATAAAATTTACCCTAACCATTTTTTGAAGTGTAGAATAAAAAAATGAAGTACATTTTTCAAAAATAATTTTCTAAATATGATTAATTTAATATTTAATTAAAATCATAATTTATTCTAAAAAAACTGTTTTAAAAAATTTATTTACTTATTCCAAAACATAGGTATATCATACTTCCACTTGAATATTATTTATATAATATCATAGGTAAGGTTACTATTCATTAGGGTATATCACTATTCATAATGGTATTTTACTATTCATAAGGGTAGATTATTATTCACCAAAAATTATTTTTTTCTTATCAGACTCCAAATAACTTACGGATCGCAACCGTGTATGTTAGATTTTTGGAATTCACATCACAGAAGTGACAAACTTAAGTTTACTTGGCTAGGTTATAATAAAGTGGTGTTTTTAGAGGATCAGTGATCCATAAATTCTATAATAAATCTATTTTTAAATTCTTGGGGTGTTACATTTCTTCTCACGGTGATGTGATCACATGCATGTGAAAATATAACATGAATCATTGCATGCATTCACACTGCCTCATATGATCATCATATTAATATATTCATTTGGTAGTGGATATAAAATTGAGTTTATCACTATTTTTGATAAAAATAATTATCATCGACTTTAGTTTTTAACTCTAGAGAATATCATGATTTCATTTGATCATATCCATGGGAATAACATGCTCAGTTTGATAACTATTCATTTCAGCATGAATAACGGTGAACAGAAACTCTTTGATCATAGTGAGGTTAAAGACTATGCTTGGTTTTAATTAGATGGTGCAAAACACTTTGATCATCCAACCAACATTAGGTCTGTGTGTTTTAAGTGGGTTAATAGTACCCACTCTATGCTCATCTCACATCGGACTTGCACTCAGTTGGGAAGCACTATATAACCCTTGTCGTGTCTACTACCTCTTAAGATAATATAGAGGTTAGAATCCAGAACATTGCACACATCCTAGGATGAGATATACCACACTATTTCATGGTCCAATGGGCACCCCTATAGGTGTTATATTCCCACCATTCTATGATTACTCTATGTACTCTATGTGGGTTCTATTATTCACCTCTATGCTGCCCTGTATTCCCATTCATGCGATGGCTCCCATGTGGTTGAGTTTAGCTCCAATATGTGATTTCAAATGGATATCCATAGGTAATAATTATTAGCTGTATTTTTTAACAAATTACTACTAAAAAGTACGTTTTTGAAAGGTATGCATTTATTAATATCTTCATCCAAATACGCATATCAATATTCAATGATCATCAATGGATGGAACTTCAATCATCTTCATTGTTGTAGATAATGTGTTACCAACTAACACATTATATTTAAACATGTATAAAAGTCCACCAATTATCATAATTAAAACTCAAAGTCTTCAAAGATGTTTCTTAAAATAAATATAATTGAGGGATGTTTTTTCCTTCATCATTCTACCAACCAAGTTGTATCAACTTTCTCACCAGGCAGGGATACTTCCTAAGAAATTTCCAAAAACTTATTCTTTATAACTTCTTCACTATATTGACATCATTGAAATCTTTATATTTCATTTCCAACCACTTAAAATCAATGAAAACCATTTTAAAAAATATAACCCATGCACAAAGTGGGCTCTATAATATTCCCTTTGTATTTATTAGAAATACCTTCAAAGTGATTTCTAAATTTATATGTCAATATGTGAATCATTCTCTTCTTTCTCTCCCTATTACTTTTAAAAACATTCATTTCGCTTTCTCCCCCATTATTGAAATGAAAGAAAATTTTCATTGGAAAATGGTATCAGTTCATTCTTAAGAAACATTTTATCTATCATTTCACTCTATGTATACATGATCCATGATCCTTGAAAAAAACAAGAGGATTTGATTTAGACAACAAAGACATACTTTACCAATTTATCACAATACCTCATGAAATGAGAAATTATAAAAATGTATTCAATTGTTATCCAATTTTATTATAGTTTAAAGATACTTAAATGAGATATGAAACTTTTGTAATATATATCAACCAAAAAATTATACAATCAGTTCAACAAATAGATCAAAATCATTCAAGTGTAATAACCAGGATACAAATACTTGGAGAGATTTTAAACTCTCACCTTTATTATATCATTTATTAATTAAATTTATTCCCCATGTGTTAAATTTATTATTTTAAGTAACCCTGGATGAGTGATTAAGAAATTAATACCTTTGAAAATGATATGATCTTTAGAAACATTACAAAATAATTTGATTTTCATTAGTTAATGATTCTGACATCTTCTTCAACATTCTCCAAATGTCTCCCATCAAGGAGAACTTACTTATGGTCTTCATAACAATGAATTCATTACAATGATATAATTCAGGTACTCATGATAAGAAATCACAAAAATAAATATTTTCTTATGTGGATTTCTAGACAATTTTTGCTTCTTTACTAAGGATTCTCCTTTCATAAAATATTCAATAAACCAGTATTGGGAACATTATAGGATAAAAAATTCCTTAACTTGGATAAACTTGTTTTTATACCAACCATTATCTTAGGATCTCCCCCTGATATTATAATTCACCTTCAATTCCATATTTTGATAGAAAAAATTAAAAACAAAAAGGTAAATGAATAAGGTAAATCTTCTTCGATTCTTAATGTGAACAAAAAGGTTGAGTTGCTTTCTAAACCAAGTTTCCCCATTTCATTCACTCTTCATGATTTAAAATATAAAATATAATTATGATTAAGGTTGTGTGGATATTATCACTTCTTTAATCTCATTGTTTGTTAACTTTCTTTATTCAAGGGATTTTTAAGTACTTGTATCCCCTAGTGAAACATTCATCTTCTTAAATAATTATTCTAATGTAGTATTTATTGAATTTTTTTGGAGTTTTTAAAACCATGTTTCACCTCAAAAAAAGAAATTATTTACCTATATGTTTAATTTTTTTCTTTTTTACTTTTTCACTAGCCTTTTCTTATGCTTATTCCATTTTCCTCATTATTTCCAATTTTTTTGGCCATATAACTGATATATCTTTAGGAAATTTGGTAGCATGTTTTTATTTTCCACATTGATTATTCTAAGTTCCATCATTATTATTTTTTATTTTGTATTTAGCTCTTTTCTTTAACTTGTTGTATTTTGAATCCAATTTATTCTCACTTTTATTCCTTGATATCCTATTTGGAGAATTTTTATTTACAAAAAATTGTTTTCTTATATCGCATGGTTTCTTCTTAATTTGTTTCCAAATTATATGGTTTTATTTTCTTATTATCTTTTAATATATGTCAAAATGAGAATGTACCAATTTTTTGACCACTATGTATAGAAATATCATATATATTTTCAATATTTTTAAACATATTGGAAGTTTTTAGAGTTTTATTACACTACAAATATTTCTTCTTCATCTTTGGATTGATACCCCTTGACATGGGTTTCCTTTATGATTTTTAATTTAAAGGATTGTAGCAAAAATCTAATGTATAATTAATGAATATATTATAGCACCAACACTGAACTGAAAACCATGATATTCTTATATATCATGTATTATGTTTTTGGGTCTTCTCCATAACTTTTTAGGATATCATGGGTAACCATATTTTAAAATCTTTTTTCCCATCTACCCTAGTCATGGTGGTAGGCTTCTTATCCCCTTTATTCATCAATACAAGCACATATTTTGTTTTCAACCTGAAATATTTATGAAAATTAGTTTAGAAACGTTATTAAAAGATGGTATAAATTGTACCTTTTTCTTTACAGCTTCATGAGATAGATCATTGAGTGAAGTACTACTATTTTTATCACATGATATAGGTCTTTTAACCTTATAATCCTTATATGAGAATTGATTAGTAGGGACCACATTATCCTTATTTGTTTAAGAATCAATATCTATCCTCCCAATATTTTATAACTTAACCTCCAATTTTATACATTTCATATTGAGTCTATTTTTTAGATATTCAATCATACTAACCTTTTCTTCACAAACTTTCATTACTATTTTAACTTCATATTCATGCAACTTAAATTTTTTATTTAAAAAAGAGTAAAGTTCCTTGATCTTCTTGGATTTTAATTCCAATTGTAAATCTTTGACATAAATACTATTTTTCAACTTTTCTTCAAAAGAATAGATATTTTATTTTAGAGTTTCTTGACTTTATCTTTTTCTTTAAATTTCTTGATCCATTTGTTTTCAAATACTAAGGAAATTATTTCAAGATCAACCTTTATCACTTCATTAGATTCAACCTATCTAGATAGCTATATACATTCTATAAATTTTCCTTGAAAAGAATTTTATAAGTTATCTTATTCTTCTTCTTCTAGGTGGGTGGTCTCTTCCTGTATACTTTGAAGGACTATACAAACAAGAGAGACTGTTTCTTTGGAAGCACTATACAGAATATATTTCAATTTATCAATTGCTATATCTTGAGAAGTTGTATCTTTATCATCGCCATCTCTTATGATATGATATTTATCATGAGGGAAATTTATATAGTATTTTTTACATACCTCATGATCACTTAGCATTATTGATTCATAATAGGTAGTAATGTTGTCTATCTCCTTGGTGAAGACTTAAAATACCTTTTTTTAGTTTCTAATCCCGATATTTCTTCTTTGTTAACATGGCATGGAGAAACTAATACTTCATCTTCTATAAGAAATAAGGTTAAATTATTCATCTTTGTTTCCTCTTTCCTTCTCCTATTCATTATGGCCTCAGTAGACGTAGGATTCTACTCAGAGATAACCTAATCTTCACAAAAACTGTAACACATTGTTATTATAGTAAATAAAGTCAAATATTTAAAAAAAGAATAGATTCAACATAGATAATCCAATATAGGTAAACCTTTTATCTGATATTAATTGAGAGGACCACTTCAGGATATACAAAATGCTGAGGGGGGGGGGGGAGGGTAAATTGGTGTTGGGAATTTTTTTAACATTTCATATGTTTTATACCTTTTACCAATTATACCCATTATGATCTTAATTATCCTATTATATTTTCCTTGTCATATGAAATTATATGAAATCAGGTAAAAAATAACACACAATATTTTTACAAGGTTCAATACTTAATAAGAGTATCTAGTCCTCGCCGTATATAGTGATGAATATTATAAATATTCTTTGCTATGATGAGATAGAAAATACAATGGGTTGGAAAGAAAATAATCTTTGTCCAAGTTTGTGTCCCTACACTTTAGGAGGGGGAATGGAAATAATCCAATCACTAGATCAATGATATCCTAATATAACTTGTATCTCCTCACTATTTATTTATACCAACTCTAAATACAGTCTTCACTTTCTTTTTTAAGGTACCTTGTAACACCAAGAAAGTCTTACACCCATTGATAATTCTATTGTATTTCACAATGATGATTTATTATCTAATTACTTTTTCTTAACTTTGTTACTTTAATAGCAATGGGAAAACATCTCTCTTTCTTCTTCTTTTATTTAGAACATGTTCATACAACCCTCCATCCAATTTTTTTCCAATCTATCTATATAATAATTCCCATACAGTGGTGATATTTTTAGTGATAGTTCTTCCATTCTCCTTCTTCATTCTCTTCTGATGATACCAAATGATAACAGATTATATATATGATATCTAGTCATACCTTTATTATCTTTATTCAGATCACTAATTGACAAGGAAACTCTGTCTTATATTTGGATAATCCCATATTCTTCTAAATCATCTGGTACATTTTCATCTAGTTTTATAGATCTGTATGTTGTCTTCTTTAGTCTAGTACCAGTACACCCGATCATTCTTCCACACCATATTCTAATACCTAATCACATGTGAATGATTAGTAAAAAAATATCTATCAATTACTCCTTCACTATAATGAATTATTATCCTAACTAGATGTATTTAATTAATTTACACAATTTCTCAATTCCAATTCATGCATGAATAACAAATTTCATTAGTCTTATACAAGTTATAAACCCTAACACACCATATTTATTGCTTTATTATTTTATGTGTTGTTTATCAATTATGTTTATTATATCACTTTAACTTCACACTTCCTTGTACAAAACTAGTTTGGATATCTCAGGTTATAATTTTTTCATTATCTCCTCAAGTGAGTATTCATTCATGTATGCATGAATGAATTCATGCATGAACCTAGTTTTCCTTGCATAAATTTGAGTGGGTATATGATATTACATGTGTTATTATTAACAAAAGTACTGAGCACTGGATCTCCCTCTCTCCCCTTTCTCACACTAATAAAAAGCATAGAAGAACATCACAAAATAAATGCTTCATGGGATCTCTCTTTAATTTATCAAAAATGAGGTTGGATTCATGAAAAATATGATATTACACTATCTATGATACAATGTGAATACACTGAGATAGTGTTTCCATCTTCATCACATTACCCTAGAGTGTTCTATGAATAGATAAGAGTACACATAATTGATCTATGAAAACATAACTAAGTTCTTCATAACTCTTCATGATATTAATAAGCTTTTGGTTCTTCTTTGTGCCAAGGTTTCATGTGAATCCCCTCTCTTCATGTATCTAAGTGGACTATGGAACTCTATTCTTCTTATTATAAAAGAAACCATGAAGATACTCTATTTTTTTTAAAATAGGACCTCTTGGAAAAAACATAAATGGAAGTACATCTCTTAGAATTATTTATTATCATCATATAGGAAAGTTTCACATATTCATATTTGTTTCTTCACCAACTTAGAAGCGAAAACAATATGCAGTGTAAATTAATTCTTTTAATGCCCAAAGATATTTGTGTTTAAAACATTATCATATGGGTTCTTTATTATCATGTGATGTAGATAAAGTTTCCATATCTTTCTACAATAGATCTATTTTTTCCCTCATATTGAAGTGATCATGTGCATGTAAAAATATAACATGTATCATCGCATAAATAGACACTACCTCATACAATATTTATGTCGATATCTTCATTTGGTAGTGGATCCAACATTGACTTCTTCACTTATTTTCATAATAGAATGTATAAATAATTTTATGGTTTTTAACTTTGGAAGATCACACAATTTTATTCAATCATATCCATGTAAATAAAAAGATCGGTTCTATCAATTGGAATTTTTTTATGAGGAATAGTGAACAAAAAATCTTCAAGCATCGGGAAGTTTAAGATGATACTTGGTTTTAATATGACAGTGAAAAGAATTTTTTATGTGACTGGTGTTATGTACATGTATTTTTAGTGGATTAACAATACCTACCATGTGACTGTTTGGCATCGAACTTGTGATTGGTTGGGTAGTACTATATAACCCTTTCTCTGTCTGCTTTCTCTTGAGCCATCATCGGGGTAGACACCTGGAACACCATGTCCATACCCATAAAAGGCCATGTCACACCATTGAATGGTCTAATGATCACCCTTGTGGGTTCTATATTCCCATCATTCAGTGATTCCTCCATACACCCTATATTGCTTCTATCCTCCACCTCTATTCCATCATGTCTTCCCATGCATGGGATGGATCCCACACAGTTCATCCTAACTCCCATTTGTGGCTTGAGATGTCCCTCCTTGGGTGGCTATGATTGTACCTATTTTTTTACTAAATTACCACCAAAAATAATAATTGGAATAATCCAAAGTATTTAACACTAATACATTTACCCACTTCTTCAATTCATCATCAATAAATCTTCATGAAAAATATAATTATATTTTTACATGGACTTCAAAGTGTTCTCAACTTCTCTTCATCCAAATATGTATATCAGTCTTCAATGATCATCAGTGTATGGAACTTTAATAATCTTCATTGTTGTAGACAACGTTCTACCCACTAGCACTTGGTCTTTAAACATATTGACCAATTATTCAATCATCATAATTAAACTAAAAGTCTTCAAAGATGTTTCTTGAAATAATAATACATGTGGAATTATTTTACTTTATAATTCATTTAATCATAAAATATGTATCAAATTTCTTATGAGTATTGGATACTTCTTCAAAACCTTACAACAACTTCTTCTTTATAACTTCTTCACCACATTAACATAAATGAAATATTTCTATTTCATTGAGAATCATTGAAAACCAATGGCAACTATTGAAAAAAAATAAAACTCATACAAAATGTGTGATCAAATTGGTCTCTAGAAAGTGTAATATTTTGAATAAAATATTATAGTAAAATATTATTTATTTATATAGTGATCAAACTTATTGTGATGAACCATATCATCACGAGTTGAGAAAATAATGTGAAATTTGAAAATTTTCTTCCTTACTGATTTTAAGGGTCAAAATGGTAATTTCTTATATTAGATGATCTTGAAATAATTTTATAACTACTCTATTGGTCCCAAAATTGGGTTTTTACCCTAATATAGGAGTTTTTTCGAATTCATAACAATTCATATTTCTTATAATATTTAATATTTAATTAGTGTTTGTTTCATGATATATTATGAATAGAGTCTTGGATTAAAATTACCACTTCATAGTTGGTTCCAGAATAGGGGATTTTTCCCAGGTGAGGTATAAACCTTTCACATCTACTGAGGTAGGGATTCTCATGTATGTGTACTCCCTTTAATGTCACACTACTAAGAGGGATATGGAGAGGGGATCACCAACGAAGTTCATCCAATGATCTAGATTGGGTTTTGGTGGACACGTGACATAGACTTGGGTTAGTACCTATGGACACTTAATATATGGATGAATCAGGGTGTGATTGGGTAATTGATTAAACAACCTATTTTAGGGTACATGTCCCTGTAGGGCACATGAACAGTCCCTATGTGAATCACACTACTAGAGGCTTTGTAAGGTACTTGCCTTGACCCCATGTGTGGTATATGGTTAGGTTCCCGGTGTGACTTAGACATCATACATGGTCAGAAAACATCATGTAGTAAAGGAAAGTGCATGTTGAGTGGGTTTTAGTACATTTATAGGGATGGTTTTTGGAGGTAAATACTATGTACACCCTCCTTAGAGGTCTTATACTATTTTCACCATAAATATAGAATTGGAATTTTTAGTATCATATTCTAAGTGTTTTTATACATAGAACATGATGGTTAATACCTCAAGGAATTTACAGGTCATTGGTGAGATGTTTAGTGTTGGTAGAGTTTTGGTGTGAGGTTTTCTTTAGGGTTTTAGTTTGATAAATCTATGAAGGGAGATGTGTCTTGAGACCCAGGTGAGGGTCATGTGCCTGTTGGAAGACTTGACATGGGAGATTCCAAGAGGTATAGTTTTAGAATCTTTATATAGATCCTATAAAGAGTTATTGAGTAGTGACTTAGCTTGGGGATGATAATATTCTTAATTTAGAGTGTTTGGATGGTTCTTGGAAGGCAGGGTTAGGTGGTGTTTGGATGGTCCCTTTATTTTTGGATTGGTTTATTAGGGTTAAATCAATTAAGGTTTTAGAAATATTTCTTGAGGTATAGTTCAGTTAGAGCCTTTGGGTTGGGTAAAACCTATTGTATGGTTGATAAAACTAAGTACCATTGAGTAGATGTTGAGATGGGTTAGAGGGAGCGTAGAGGATTCCCATTAATGTATAGAGATATCCCAGGAGAGGTTGTGTTCTAGAGAGGCTATCTAAGATTTCTTGTGATAGTGTTGGCTATAGGTTTAGATACAGATGAGGAGACCCTTGTAGGGTGTCCTTTTTTATATGGTTAAAAGGACCATTGAGGATTCCCTTTTGGTTATGATGCTACTTGAGGATGTCCTTAGGGGAGATATAATGGATATGAATGGGTTATGCATCGATGTCACTTGATGAGGTTACTGTATTAGGCTTGGCCTATGTTATGAGACATATATGATCTATCGGAATATGGGTGACCCCTATTTTGTTAACCTTGAGAGAGTTAGTGCTGGTTTCAGTGTTGGTGACTTCAGGTGTAACCTTATAACCCATAGATCAGCGGCGATCCATTGTAGATTTTCTCAATGTGGTGTTATTGGGTTTATGAATTTGATTGACCCATGTTTTTATTATTAAGAACATGAATCATTGGGGTTTTTCTTGATCATGATTTTTGCACGAGAGGAGAAATTTAGGATATTTTTAGACTAGGTGTTATCACTTAGTTTGATATTATTATCTCCACTAATGGATGGTGTTATATAGGCCTAGGGAGATAATATATGATATGGATGAGTGTACCCCCCTAGTTAGGATTTCTCTTTTACTTGGGATTTAGTTATTTGGTTCCAGATATTTTTTCTATCCCCCATGTTTTGTGTTGATTACCCTAATTATAATAGAGAATGGTTAGTTCTACAAGAACACTTGGACATGAGCATGTTCTGTCAATGTTATTAGAGTTCCTGTCACTAGATTAAATCATTCTATTAGATTCCTAGATCCTGTTAATAGATTTTTGTTGTCTTGGATGCCTATGGGGAGACCCTAGGTATTGTCATTTATTCATGTTAGTATGTCATGTGTCTTGGATATTTCATAATATATGGAGTGCATGCCCATTGTGTTATTTATCATGGAATGGTGAGCCAAAATTTTAATGTTTTCTAGCACTAGAAAAAGTAGGTTTTCTTATTCTCAGGTGGATTGTTAGAACTCAAGGATCAATTTTGTTTTATTTAGTTCAATTTTTTTTATTTTTATACAATATGTTATTCAAGTAGGTTGGGTATATCATGTGTGTGTGAACTTGTTATGACAACAGATGTTAGATACCACCATTAGGGGTGGCCTACTAAGATTTATTTCTCACCCCCTATACCTATAAATTGGTGTGTATTAAGACCCTTATATTTAATTTATGGTTGACCATATGATGCATAATTTATGGATATGAGGCCTAGTGTTTCATGATCTTGTAGAACCACTCATTTGGGGTCTCAGGTTTAGGAAGGTGTATCTAGAAAGTTTTTGGAGTTCAGGTATGTGGCGCAACTCAAAGTTGGAAATAAAACCCTAATTATTTTATTTTCATTGTCTATTTATCCTATATATGTATTCGTACTAGTTGGAGATCAGTTGTTGTATGTTATCATTACTAGGATTTTATATACTGCATTCTATTTATTATATCTTGATATTTCTTTATTTAATAATTAATACTCTGATGTTGTTTCTAGATATGTATGTTCTTAGTTATTTTCCACTATTATCACATTCTGATTTGAGGGTATAGTCTCCTTAATGTATCTTTTCAGACCATCTATGCTCATTGGTATCCTCTAGTATATGGGAAGGTGTGGTTGAGGCCTTATGACAAGGCATATAAATTGATATGTTAGGTCGATCAGGGTGAGTTCATTAGAAAATGGTTTTCAAGTCTATCTTGTTTTATGATTTGGGATGTTTCTAGATAGGTGGTCTTAGAATATGTTGAATATTGTGATGGACCTTATAATGGTGCATCTTGAACACCTTTTCTTATAAAAAGTCAAGGTTACCAAGGTAATGATATTTTTTTTCATGGTTTCAATTTTTATGGTTATATTATTTTACTAAGTGTGATGAACTTGGGATTGTGATTTATGTTTTATTGATTTTTGGATCTTTTCCTATTTTCTAGAGGCCTATATACATTCATACTTCTAGGAACATAGGATTCCAATGAAATATGCATTCCCATGTGTGATTTCAAAGAGGATGGAGGTTTAATTGTTTAAAGTATCCATAATAACATATATGGAATTGTCCCATATAATTTCTTTATGGAATTATAATCAATTAAACCTCATGTATTATCTTCTGATGATTTGTTATGTGTATATTATGGTTAGAAATACATAGATGATGGAAATATTTCCCATTAATAAAAGGATGTGTGGAGACCCTGGTGGGATAGTGTAGGAGTTGGATTCCCTGATAGTGGATTGATGAGGGGAAGGATGTGTGAGAGGTTTTCAGATTATACATGAGTTTACTTGATGTTGTAGTTTCCCTAAGGTCCTAGTTTTGGGTTGTGAGGAAGAGATTTTATACCCCCATAGAGAAGGGGTGTAGTTCCTGCCATGTGTTTTCTATTGTGTGTTACTATAGGGACCCAAGGTCCTACTATCTACCAGGGATATTTGGTGGGAGTGGGTGGTTTCCCTTTGGTGGGTCTTTCAAGGGTATGCTATCAATAGGGTTCATTACATAACATGGCTCCTTTTTAGTAAGGCATGTGGATTTCTTAGGCTTAATATGTATAGTGATGGGAGTGCTCTTAGTTTTTAGGTTAGTTGAGAGGATATGTTTTATTGGATTCTCAAAAATATTTGTCTATAATTACACTTCTCGTGGAATGATGGGAGTGTGGTTATACACTCATTCTGTTAGATTGATGTCTAGGTGGCAGGTGGTTATGTGGTTAACATCTAAATGAGGAAGATACCTTGTTTTTAGAGATGAGTACCTTGGTTGATCCTGTTTGTTGGGATTTATCTACTTAAGGTGCATGTTAATTTATTTAGGCATGCTAGTTTAGGTTCATTGATGCATGCCACTTGAGAGTGAGTCCAATTGTGTGATAGGGTTATGTAAGATCATTCGATGATAGTGTTCAGATGAGTTAGAGTAGGTAGGTTCATGGGATCCTTCGAGAGGTTCTTATAAAATCACTCAACCTTGATGAAAAGAGTGGTAGTGGATTTTTAGGAAAATCTTTGGTTGTTAAGGGAAAATGTATACTAGTTTTTCTTGATTTCATTTGGTTTGTGGGATATGTGTGATTCCATAGGATTTGTTGGGGCCATGGGGAAAAGAAGTTGTGTAACCATGGTGGACCTATTCAGGTCAATGATCAAGGAGTTGTATGAGGTAAGTCTTATGGTGGGGAGTGTTTAATGGGCCAATAGAGGATGTGACAACATTGTAAGTAGTTGTACAATATTTAATATGTCATTCACAGTGAGTTGGGAACAAGTGACAATTTTAGTTATTATTTTAGAGATCATGTGTGAGTAAGCTATCCCCATCCAGTCATTATGTTTAGTAGTGGATAGAGCATGGGCCTTAGATTTTGGTGTTTTGTTTGTGGGATGATTAAAGGGATACTTATGTGGTGGGGAGTGTCATATTAGTCATGGATGAATAAATATTATACCGAAAGATTCATGGGTCCGATGAAACCAGTCATTGGATGGTCTAGTTTTCATCAAATTCTAGTGCATGGGTAAAATTTGGACATATCATGTTTTTTGGAAAGTACCATATTCATGTCTTTGATTTAGATATGTGGGATTGAGTCTTGGTTTTTTAAATAGACTTGGGATGAATAAGATATCATCTAAGGTGATTTGTATCGATGGTGTGTCAGTACTATGGGTTAGATCATGGTGGTTGATTAGCTACTGGGGAATCTTGGGGGGTGAGATGCATCACAGTGGGGAGATTGTGATGGCCCACATCATCATATTTTGATAAAATCAAGGTAAATTTAAAAAAACTAGGGTTTTAAGAGGAAAATGGTAATTTCTCATATGAAATGATCTTGGAATAATTTTTTGACCACTATATTGGTCCCATAATAGTGTGTTTTCCCTAGGATAGAATTTTGGTGGAATTATTAGTCATTTATATTTTCATAGAGTATTTAAAATTTTATTGATTAATTATTAATAAACATCACATGTGTATTCAATAATATCTTTTGAGAAGAGACTAAAATTAAAATTAATACTTCGTGGTTAGGCCCAAAAAATGGGGGCTTTCCCTAGTTGATTTATAAACCAATTATAGGCTTTGAGACTAGGCCCAAAAACTTTTTCCTTTTCTCTTTATTTTTATTTTCTTTCTATTTACGTTTTCATTTTCTTTCCTTCCCTCTATATTCCCACTCATGTAGCCAACCCTATGCCTCATATTTTTGAGAGGGATGGGGAGGGAAATATGTAGAGATAGAGATAGAGAGATGGGATCACCACTAAGGTTTATCCAAGGAACTAGATCTAGTTTTGGTGGACGTACATCATAGATCCATGATAGAATCTTCAGTGCTTTATTCCTTAAGTTTGGTCATTTTTCAACACCAATATCCCTATAGATTTGTTGTTTTTATTTTTTAAATCCACATATGTATTTATGGGGACACATTGAGGGTTTTTTTGCACCGATTCATGGATAAATGAAGGTTTTAAGTGATTTTAAGTGATTTCAATTTGGGAAACCTTTATAGAAAACATGTAGATTAGAGAACACACAAAGTGTGTTCTAATTTTGGGAAAGGGAAGGAGAAGATTACTACATGTCATGTAGTCCCTCTGGACATTCCATGTAGGAGTGACTCGGGCTGTAGTCAGGCACTCATATAAACACCTAGTGTCAGGATACATGGCTTTGTAGGGTACACAATCATACCCTATATGATGAACATGCCCATAAGCCATATAGGGTACTTGGAGTGACCATATGCGAGGGAAATGTACATGTTTCCCATGTAACTTACACATCATTTATGTTTGGTATATCAAGTATAGTTAGAGAAAGTGAACTTTTAGTGGGTTATAGTACATGAACAGGGAGGATTGTTGGAGGAACATGTCATATACATGAGGTACACACTTTGTACTCCATCCATAGAGGTGTTACACTACATTTTCATATTATAGATAGAATAATACTTATGAGTATACTATTCTGATCATTATTCCATGTAGAACATAATGGTGAGGACCTCAGGGTGTTTAGAGGTTTTCAAATATAAATTTTGGGTTGGGAGATGTTTTTTTGAGAGGTTTTCATCAGTGTTTTAGTTTGAAAAATCTCTTTATAGAGATGTTTCTTGAGACCTAGGTGAGGTTTATGATCTTTTTAGATTACTTGGTATGGGAGATTCCAATAGTTTTATCTTGAGATTATTTATATGGGACCTAAAAAGTGGAATCAATTAGTATATTGAATTGGATATTACATGAGTTTTAGTTTCTATTTTTTGGATGGTTCCTGGAAGGTGAGGCTAGGTGGTGATTTAGATGGTTCCCGGATATCAAGACTGGATGCTCAAGGTTAAAGTATTTGAGGTTTTGGACCTATTTTTTGAGGTTTTGGTTAGTTATAACATTCATGATAGGTTAATTTAATGGGATAAAAGGTAAGTATGAGTGTCATTGTATGGATGCTTATATGGTTCTAAGAAACCCTAGAGTATTCCCTTATAGGTATAGATATAACCTGATAGGGTTTGTGTGATGAAGAGTTCATATGAGGATTTTATTGAAGGGTATGACCTGATGTTTGGATAAAGAAGAGGATCCCCTTGTCAGGTGTCTTTTTTAATGATGTATTGAGGACCATTGAGGTTGACCTCATGGATTTGATTCTACTATAGGATTCCATTATGGGTGAGGTGGTGGTCATGGATGGTTTTGGCGTCGAAGTCACTAGATGAAGTTACTGTATCAAGCTTGTCCCAAGTTTTTAGTTGGATATGATCTAGGTGATTTTGGGTGCCTTGTGTTTTTTTGAACATAAGAGGGTCAGTACTGGTTTAAACATTATCAATTACTGGTGTAACCTTAGAACCTAGTGATTGGAAGTGATACTTTGGTGTTATCATTATAGTGGTGTTTTTGGGTGCCAGAATTTTATTAAATCAGGTTATTATGGATTAAAATAGAAATATTTGAGGTTTTTATTTCTTAGGTTTTGAACATGTGAGGAAACCTTTGGGATATTTTTGGATTGGGAATTGGACCTGAGTTTTATTCGATGATCTCCTCTATTATCTAGTTTTAGGTGGGCCTAGGGTGATGATGAATGATCCGAATGAGTGCATCCACTTAGTCAAGATTTCTATCTAACTAAGACTTTGATTATGTGGTATTAAATAATTTTGATAGATCCCAAAGTTGTTTTTGATCTCCTAAATAATGATAGAGCTCAATTAGTTCTACAGGACTACCAGGACTTGGGTATGTTCTCCTAGTGTAGTTAGATTTCTTATCGCTAGTTCAGAACATCCTATTATAGTCTTATAACTCGATAATATTTTTGTTGTTGTCTTGGATTCCCCATGTGAGACCCTAGAGTATAGAATTCATGATTGTTAGCGTATTTTACATATAGGATCTTTCATATGATCTAGTAGATGTGCTTGTTGTGTTGTGTGTTGGGGTAGGGTGAACAAAACATTTAGAGTTTTTATTACAGGGAAAATCATGTTTGGTCAATAATCCATGGATAATTAAAACTATAGGATTACTGGTGTTTTATTTATTTTATTTATATGTTTTTATTTTAGTTGTTATTTGACTAGGTTGTTAATATCATGTGTGCGGACACTTTTTATAAAAGTAGATGTTAAATACCACCACTGGGGGTGACCTAATTATATTTATTTTTAAAACCATTTATGTGAACTTTGATTAGAATACATGTTGGTTCCAAATGTAGTAGAAGTTCCTATCAGGCCTATGAAAAACTCAAATATTGTCAGTTTTAATAGATCATTCACAATGTAGATGATGTGAATGATATAAAAAATTAAAGAATTTTCAAAAGAATATTGAAAAATTATTTTTCCATAATAAAGAGAGATAATCATTCAAATTAATTTATAATTGATTTAAAACATAAGAAGAAAGATTACATCATTCTTGAGATCATTATTTATTGATAGTGTTGATTTCTCAAACTCAGTCGGTGTATAGTCATTGAATCATGAGGACCAAAAGTATTTCCCCTCTAGTGGTGATTCAAAATTTCTCATTCGATCACAAAAAAAATTGATGAACCATCGAGTGCTAATAAGAATGGTTGATAATATTTCATTATTCTCCTTGATCACTTCACATTTCTTCATGCCTGAAGAAATATTATCTTATTATTCATGGTATTTAGAGAAATAGAGGATGAAAGATATCTTGAAAGGAATTTTTTTTCACAATGATGAACCTTTATCAATTTTTATATAATAGTCTATTTATAGACTTTGGGTTTGGTTTTAACATTGAATTAATTTCAAAAAGTCCCTTAATAATATATTAAACCCTAAAATACTACCATGCCATGAAATAAAATAATAATAATATTTTATTTTATAGTGTTTACTAACCTGGGTAATGATAAATATTTATTTTAAAATTTGGTAAATAGATATTCATCACCCGAAAAAATATGGTTTTCTCATCCTCTTCAACATTTATTGAATTATCATGTATATATATATTATGTATTCCATAAATTAATAAATATTTTATCCATATTCTAGTGAATAAATATTTATTTAATACTCTCATAACTAAATAAATTATTTATTTAACAAATAAATATATATTTATAATAGTTCAAATTAAAAAAGATAAATAAATATTATATATTTGAGTAATTAAACAATTACCTAGAATGAATAAATATTTATTTAATATTTATGATAATTTGATAAATCTTGAATAAATACTACTTCTCTATTTGGAGAGTAATATTTATTCCAATAGTTAAGTATAAATAATATCTAACTGAGATAAAAGGAAACACTTTGTATGTGGCCATCTAGGACTCATCCTCAGTGAAATTAAAAGAGCTTGCCTAAAGTCCAAGGTTACTATCTAGAAACAAGTCAAGGCACCCATAGAGGAAGAATATATGTTGCAATGAAAAAACCACATATGAATGCTCACTGTTTAATATAATCTATTTGTCATGATATCTCATCAAGCAGGTTCCACACACTTTTCATCGACCTGTATGCTTGAAATATCATTCTTTGACTATATAAAATAAACTCATCATTACACCATGGCCATGGAATTTAATGTGATAGTTCCATTTTAATCAAAGGGTTGATACATTAAATTCTATAAATATAAAAGGGAAACATCCTTCCTCGAATTATTCATTAATAATATATCATTCATGAGACACTTAATGTACCCAACATCATTGTGACCATATGTCATCATAATTTATAGTAATACATCAATGTGCAAGATTCATGACATACATCATTAATAATTTTAAAGAACAAGGATCATTACACACACTCGTATATTAGAATATCTAATGAAAAATAAACATGTGGAATTCCTACTAGAGGGTCTGTTCCCATAATCTCTTATCTTGGAGATTACCATGTGTGAAATTAATTAGTTGGAATATCATCTTCTTACTAGTACACGCACCTCATAGTCAATAAAACATGTATACAATATTAGAGTGTTATCTTATTGTAGAAAAAGGTTTAAGAATATATTCACATAATTTCAAGGTTCTCATCATTTTAGAGAACTTCCATGCCCATTTCAATGTGATAGATACTCTAGGAAATATTACATTAAATTCATAAAAAATTATGAATGATATGTAATAATATATTTAAATTAGTATTCAGTTTTTTGAATATACATGAAATATAATAAAAAAATATGTTCTAGGAAACCAACTCCAATAGAATCTCACTTGGGCTGATCCAACTCCAACCATCTTTTAGTCTTCTAGCTCTATTATGATGATCTTGTTTCTACTGAGTTAAGGATATAGTTAAGGGGTCTTCCATGTTTTATTCCATAGAAACTCCACTCACTATGATGTCACCTACATGCGAAAAATAGCTCAAGATATTATAATTTTGATGTATGTGGTTCATACTCTTATATGACCTCGGATCCTTTAAAAGAGCCAATGATATATTATTATCACAATTGAGTGTGATAGGGTTTTTACAGTTAGGTACCACATCAAGATCTTGGATAAAGTTTTGAATCCAAACTGTTTCTTTAACTACCAAAAAATATGTAATATACTTAGGATCTATTATGGAATCTACAACCATGGATTTCTTTGAGCTCTTCTAACTCAAAACATCTCCATTGAGTGTGAAGGTGTATCCTCACTATGATTTTAGATCATATTGATCTATTTGGAAACTAGAATCTACATATCCTCAAATAATTAGCTCCTCATCCCATCTATATACCAGGAACATATCCTTAGTATAACTCAAATACATAATTATAGTATTGATTGAAATCAAATGGTGGTCACTTGGGTTATATTGATATCCTCTTATTGTACTTAAGTCATAAATAACATCTAGTATAGTACATAACATTATATATATGATAGACCCAATATATGACTTGTGTAGAGACCATTAAATTATCTATTTCTCTTAATGTGTTTGAGGATACATTTTCTTAGAGAGATGAATTCCATTTGACATTGGAAACAGTCCCCTCTTGGATTATTCCATACCAAATAAATTTAGTATCTTGTCATTATACATAATTTGACTTAGTATAGAAACCTCTTGGGTATATCATGGTGGTTGTTGATCCTAATAATATATACTTCTTTAACCAAGTCCTTCATAGAGAATAACTTGTCTAACTAGGCCTTAATAGACAATAAGACTGATAATTGTTTTCCAATAAGTAGTCTTCCATCGATATAAACTATTCAAAAAATAGATACATTCCCACTAAACTGCTTATAGACATAAGGCTCACATACTTTCTTTATGAAACCAAATTTTGTTATGGATTCATCAAATCGAATGTTCCATGACTTGGATGCTTAGTTTAATCCATAAATGTATCTCTTTAACTTTCATTCCATGTTTGAATCATTTAGAGTCATGAATCCTTCTGGCTATTTCATATATACAACTTCATAAATATTCCCATTAAAAAAAATCTATATTGATATTTGTATTCCAAATCTCATAGTCATTGTAAAATGTTATGGAAAGTATAATTCTTATCAATCCTAATATTGAAACCTGAGAAAAGGTTTCATAATATTCTATGCCTTGAAGTTGTTTGAACCCTTATGAAATAGGTTGTTCCTTATTGGTGTTGACATGTCCATCCTCGTTTATTTTATTCTTGAATACCCATTTATAAAGAATGGGATTTTCATATTCTGGATTATCTCATAAAAACCATAATTAGTTTTGGTATATGAAATCTATTTCAAATTCATATCTTCTTTCCAATTTTCATAGGTTTTCCACATACTTCTTCCTTATAGGATATAAGATCATTATTATTAACTAATAATGAGTTACTATTATTGGTGACTTTAAAACCATATATTTCTAGATCACTAATCTCTATTATACTCCCATATAGTACATGTGTCTCCAGAACATTCATTTCCATAGGGATTTTTGGAATATATTCATATATCAGATCTTTTTTTATCTTGATCCTATACTTCATCAAATTCTATTTCACTCCCACTATCTATTTTATATATATGATTACTATCAAGTGATTTGTGACATATACAAACCACAACATTATTTTTTAAGGATTTATATAGATAATATCCCCTTATTTCCTCAGGGTATCCTATAAAGATTCACTTAGTTTCTCGTGGTTCAAGTTTGTTTTCAGAAATAGACTTAACATATTATTCACAACCCCATACTCACACATGTGAGTAAAAAGGAATACTTCTATACCAAATTTTATATGGAATAATGTTTTCTAATTTAGTTGGAACTTAGTTTTGAATGTATGATGTTGTCTATAATTTATATCCCCAAAAGGATAATGGAAGACTCTCCAAACTAATCATTGATCTCACCATATCTAACAAGGTGTAGTTCCTACTTTTACATACACCATTTTATTTTGGTGTATAAGGATTATTGAGTTAGGATAGAATCCCAAAATCCCATAAATAATCAATAAAGTCTTTATTATGATATTCTATACCATATTTTGAGCAGAGTTTTTTAACCTTATTACCAAGATGGATATCAACTTCATTATTATATTCCTCTAATATATCAAAGGAATATGAATTATACTTCATTAATTATACATATCTATATATACTAAAATCATTATAAAAATAAATTAAGTATGTGTAACCAAGTGGTTTTAGTTCAAATGAATCAAATATAAATCTTAGTGTAATTTGGTCAAATGCTTTTCATTTACATGACCTAGTCAGTGATGCCATAATTGGGTGTGGTATGAGTCATGTGAAATATTTTTTTATTGATTAGTATTCTTTAGTTCATGTATTTCAATACATAAATACTAGTATTTAAATACCCCTTACCATAAAAAATTATTTCTTTATAAAATAAGCTCCACTTATATCTAAATTTAAAAATAAATCCATATTTATCAAGTATGGAAATAGAAATAATGTTTTTGGTGACTAAAAGAACATAATATAAATATTTAAAAACCAATATCATTCTAGTTAGAAATGTGAGGCAGTATTATCCCAAAACCATAGTAGAAACTATATCTGCTTTAGCTGCTCAGAGATGCACCTCAAAAGGGAAAATCTTTCAAAATCTACTCGGTTCCTATATTTGAATACATATGTTAGCACCACATATTTTATCTAATACAAAAATTATAGAAATAAATATATTTTACTTGATAACTATCTCACTTGATGCTTCCCCTTACTTATTTTCCCAAGTGCAGTTTTTTCTTCCAGTGGACCTTATTTCCACATGTAAAATAGATAGGATCTTGTTTCCTTGTTTTCTCCTTGATTATTCTCTTATAAGAAGGAAATTTTGAATAATATTTAGACTTTTATTTAGTCTTGGTTCTCTTCACCTAGACTTTACTACTATTCACTATAAGAGTGGAAGGAGTTTTACACTTCATATACTTGTCAACATAGTATAGTAGAATGAGAATATCTAAGAGAGAATTATCTTTGTTCATATTGAAATTCACAATAAAAATAGAGAATATAAAAGTGAGTGATGAAGGAATAAGACTAGTTAACAATTATTCAGGTATCTTAAACCCTAGAAACTCAAGGATCAAAATGCAACCAATGATTTTGACTACATGAGGCCCAACTGGTGCACCTTCTCTAAGTTTTCCTATAAATACTTCCTTGGATATCTGAAACCATTAATGTCATGATCTCTCTTAATAAATATAATGAAGATTTTGGATCCTACTATAGTAATTTATGTTCTCATCTGAATTCATGATTTCACTAGATATGGATGAAAGCATCAAACAATGAACATCTACAACATCATTAAAGTGTTTTTTTATAGATAATGAACTCCACATCACTCACCTCTATAGCAGGTAGATCAGGGATTGTGATTTATAGAAAATAAGACTTCTGTTTATGGAAAAAACTACCTACAAGTGTCTAAACTATTCCTGCATGTTACTTTTTGTTAGGAGATGGTGTATGTATCATTATGTGCCTTCCTAACTTGTTAATTTTCTGGTTTTATGGTTAAAGAGTGGTTATAATAGGATAAAGTAGTTTTTATGGATGTTGGAATTGTAATAGAAGTGTAAAAATATTTTTTCATTATAAAATAGGGGTTTACAGTATAATATGATGATTTACAACTTACATGGCTATCAGTTTATGGCTTGTGTGTGGTTGAGGTTTAGAGCATAAAATGTGATTAAGTTGTAAGAAGGGGGTTTATTCCATAAGTTCATTAATCCCCAAATGCCATGTTTTTTAGAATAATTTTAGGTTTTAAAGGTTTTATGGCCTAAATTTTGGTTTTACTGTGTATGTTTTTAGATCCATTTATTTTATGCCATAAATGTAGGGTTTATGACGTAAATCAGGTGACTTACATCATATTTATATCTCTTATTCATAAAATTCTTTTATCATTCATACATCACTCTCTCTTCCTCTCCTTCTCTTATTTTGTTGAACCCTATATGGTTTTCATATATCTTTTACCTCCATTCCTTTTACTTCAATTTATGTGTTATAGTGGTTGGTTTCTTGTGATCAGTGGTGAGTTCTACTACATTATCCTCTTGTTTTACCTCATTCTTCTCATGGGGACCCACTTCAATGTTGTTGGTTTTGTTTTATATATGTTGGGATATATATTTGACAAACCTTTATAGAATTTTAGGTAGATATATGGTTTTATTTTGCAGTTATGGTTTGCGGGATATTTCTTCTTTGACCTATGGTGATCAATGAGATTAGAAAGCTTCTTTGAGTTGGGGGATCCTTATTCTCACCTATTTACATGGTATTTTTTTGATTTTCTTAATTTTATTTCAATTGGGGGGATATAAAGGTTTGGAATAATAAATATAATTAATTGGAATAACTAAAATTGTTGGGGATGTAGAGTAATAACATGTTTTGATGCTTTTTTATATGTTACTGATGAGTTTATTCTATGTTATTTCCTTGATAAAAATAATTACCATTGGAATCCTCATTTAAACTGTATACAATATGAGCTATGACCCTTTCTTTATTTTTGTGTGATCTCAAACTAAATAAAAGGCTAATAACTTATATTTGGATAATGATTTGGTTTCCCATTGAATCTGTTTTTTGTGATAATACCCATTCTAAATAAAGAAGTAATGAAAAGAAATCCCCTGAATAATTATGGAATATAGTGTGTGTTGATGTTATCCATTATTGTGCATTTTGTTTTTCCATCTATAGTTTAGGGATGTTGTTGTTTAGTGATGGAGGTGATCGGTTGGGATGTGTGATGAGTGGGGCTATGATGTGATACAGTGGTTGGTTGACATAGATGTGGTGTGGGTAGTTGTTTGATGTGGTGAATGATGATTGTGGTGCATATAGGATGTGGTGAATATCGGAGATGATATATAGAGATGATGTTTGGTGGTGATGTGTGGTTATTTCATGTAGCTGTTGTTCTATGAGAGGTGGTTAGGATCTAAGAAAGTGTAGTTTCTATAGTGATTTTGTTTGACTGGTGCGGTGGGACGATGATGGTGGATGCAAGGTGTTGTGGAGATGGTTTTGTGAGATGGCCTAGTTGTGGTGTGGTGTGGTTGTGTTATTTTCATGGTTATCCATGGAATAAATTGGGATGATAAAATGAAAGGAAATAGACTATAAAATAAACAATATTGGATGGAAATGGATGTGTGGTAAAATGGATTAAATGAATTGAATGATAAATGAATATACAATGTATATTTGAATGAAGTGGATAAGTAAATGAAAGAGGAATCGTATGGATTATGTGGAGGTTGTGTGATGTGGTGCATATAGTGACGATAGAGTTTGTGATGATTGTTGTGTGGTATGTTGGTAGTAATGTGGTGTGAACTAGTGCAGTTGACGTGAACCTATAGGTTGGGTACTATATACTATCTATATATCATATATGTTTATGGTATTTTTATATATTCCCCACATGAGTTAAATTACATTACCAATATTTATAGGTTCAGGGTTTTGGGTGTTTTCCATAATATCTAATATGGTAGTGATACAGATGGCTGGATACCCCATCTTTCCCATTTTTCCTTTAGTAGCGATGGTCTAGGTGTCTGTGGGTGATACGTATTGTGATGACCCATATGTTTGCGGGTGAAATGTTATTTTTGTGGAAATTATGAGATGTAATGTGTGGGACCATGTTTCTATGGTCGAGATGTGATGTGATGGTACCTAAGGCTAGAACTATATGCCAGATCATGTGAGGGTGGAGTAGGTAGAGATGCATCCCGAACCACATCATAGGTCGACATGGTATCTTCAAGTGAGATGTGATGTGGTGTTATTGTGATGTGATGTGTATATATGGGATGTGAGCATATGAAGATCAATTTTGGGGTATGATAGATTAAAATCAGTGGGTAAGTAGTATCAGGGCTCCTTTATTTGTTATAATCTCAATGCTATATTATTATATTGGATGTATGATTTGGAGAGTAAGACATGGTGAGGCCGGGTTCTGGTTAGTTGACATGTACATGTGCCTTTTGGTTTTTCTATTTTCTCACTGGTGCATTAACATGATCTTTTAACATGTACACTTGAGACCTTAGTTATTTCCTTACAAGTATAATTGTATGCTCACCCTACATATACAATCTATTTTCAGGTTTCTGGGAGGAATTTGGGGTCTGTTATGGATATTTATAGATTGAGTTTGGAGCTTATACTGAGTTGTTACCATATGAATTTTCTTTTGGTATATATTAGAGACTTTTATATGTATCAATTTTACTTTATTCATGCATTGTGTGTTGGTTTTTTGTTTACCTTCATTTTATCTTCTAGATTTTCTTGGTGGTTGTTTATCCTATCTCCTGATCTTGTTTTATATCATAAAGGGTAATTCCCCCCATTTGTGAGATTTTTTATACCCTCAGTGCTATCCACCAACCCGGGGTCTACTGGAGGTGCTATTCGGGGGTCATTATCTCTCTCACTTTATTGTAGCGTCTTTGGTGGGAGGGGGTCATGAAAAAGTGGTATCAAAGGTTTTGGTTAAGAGATAGGATAGATTTTGGAGTTAAGAATTGTGAGGTTTGCAGGGGCTGGTAAGCCAGCAGTGCTAGTTGATCTTGGTGCATAACATAGGCCAAGGAGACTAGCTAAGACACATAATTTTAGGTCCCCCATGACTGAGTACACAAACTCTGAGCTTATTTAATGACCAAGTGAGGTGGAACTATTTATAGGGTGAAGACCTAGGAGAGGTAAATGCATCATGATTTATTGTTTTCATGTTTGAATTGGGGTTTTATGGGAAAAATGAATTAAATAAATAATCTTGATTAAAATTCCATGCTAACAAGCTTATTATATTATCCATTTTTCAGTAATGGATCATGTCCATCTTCTATGAGTAATTTAGGTATTTAAGGCTCCACAGGCTAATTCAGTTGATCATTTTAGGATAAATATGATAGGGGAGGGAGAGGTTTGGTAGCGATTTTTTTTTCTTTCAGTGGAAAATTTTGGGAAAGTATGAGGGAAGAATCTCAGATCTAGAGACAAAGTTCTATTTGGAAGGAGTTTGATATTGTTTTTGGTTTGATCTAAGAATGGATTGAGTTTTGGGTTCCATTGGCAGTGAGTCAGTTATGGGTAGTTGGGCATTAGTGGTGGATATTCTACCTTAGTGACCTTAAGGAAGAATATGTATTGTAGAAAGAATTTTATAAGGATATCAGTTTGTAATTATTTTCATTAATGACGAGGGAAGAAAAGAGGCAAAAGATACTCTCCCTTCAGTAAGGTATATTGGTCATGTGGGAGATGGGGATCAGGTTCAAGGACCTTATACACTTTTCTCCAAATGTTTTCCCAAATGATGAGTTTAGAGAGAGACATTTGGAGGAGGATTTTTGCTCAGTGATTGGGTATTAATTCACTCAATTAATGATCCCTATGTATCTAGAGGAAGAGAAAAAAATAATAGGTTATCAAGTGAAATATTTCCTTGGGAGTTGAGTCTTGAGAGAGTGGCCAAAATGGCATCTTGACGAACAGAGTTTTAGGTAGTGGGAAATGAGTTTTTAGGTAGTGAGGGTTCTAACCAGTGGGGAACCAACTGTGGAAGATCTCTTCCAATTCCTTTAGGGTATTTTCCTCTTAAGAACTTTCTAGGGGTTATCATTACCATTCTATTCCTGTAGAGAAAATGGTCACCACTAGGATCAATACCTAACCATTTTAGGAGGACAATTTCAATTGGGTGTTTAAGATCCTTTTTAGGTTTCCTCTGAGTCATTTTAGGCATCAGAGACCACCAACACTTTTTCAACAGCTAAGGTTAGGTTCTGTTGATAGAGGGAATCCTTATGATGGTCCCCATCCATATGGACCTAGGATATAACATAGTTGTGGGGGAATATATTAGAGATTCGGAGTATTTGTGAATGTTCTAATGCACACATTAGATACAACAGTTTCAATAGGGCCAGAGGTTTTTAGAGGTACAATTAGTTTATCATCTACCCTTGTGTTTTCTTTTTCTAATTTAGGATCCTCACTCTCCTTTTCTTCTCTTTATTTGGTCTATATTTTTTGATTTGTATATGTAGATACTTCCTATACCCATGGTGTTATCTACATCGATTGGAGGTTAGAATTATTTTTTTGATTTGTTTTGGGGATGTAGACTTGTGATGGGAAAACACCAGTCCATGGGGGGTTTCCTATCACTGCAGATACAACAATATGATGTTATCCTTGAAATATATTGGTTGTACTCTTTATGTGTAGTCATCAGGTTTTTCTAGAGGAGAGTTTAATTTTTTGATGTGGAGGGATAATGAGTGGATTTTTTTGTTGATATAGGTTTTCGTATTGGTGGAAGGAAAGTGGATCCTCTTTATTCATAGTTGGTGGAGATGTTGGTGGAATATTAGTTTGAGGATGTTCCTGGGGTTGCAGAGGAGTTTCTGTATGTTTTCCTAGAGAAGGTTATGACCCTTCCCTATTAACATAATATTGAGTTTGGGATAGAGTTATAGATAAGTACATCTTGGATTTCTATGTCTCCCTATCAGATGGAATATATGGAGTTACGGGACTTGAGGTCACATGTGGATGATTTGATTCATAAGGGTTTTATCTAACCCGATGTGTCATCATGGGGTTCTCCTATGTTGTTCTCCAAGAAGAAGGTTGGTAGTATGTGGTCGTGCATAGACTAAAAAGGATGAATCAAGTGATAGTCATGAACAATTACCCTCTTCTGTGGAAATACTCTCTTTATGACTTATTGAGAGGATCTAGTTGTATTTTGAAGATCGATCATTGGTCAAGATATCACTAGTTGAGTGTAAAGGATAAGGATATCCTAAATAATGCCTTCAGGTTTAGGTATGGTAGCTTTTAGTATATATTAATTTTGTTCGGTGTTATGAATGTAACAACCGTGTTCATGGGGATCATGTGCTCTATGTTCCATGAATTCCTAGACCAGTTCATCATTTCATTCTTTGATGACGTCTTTATCAACTTGAGGTCATATGAGGAGCATTATGAGTATCTCAAAACTTTTTTACAAGTCCTTCGACACCACCAAATATATGGAAATTTTTTTAAGTGCGAGTTCAAGATGCAAGAAGTGTGTTTACTTGGACACTTGGTGTCTCAACAAGTTGCGCTAGTAGACCCATCGAACATTGAGGTAGTTGTTTCTTGGGTATCACCCAAGAATGTGGCATAGTTTTGAAGTTTCCTTGGTTTCATAGTCTATTTTAGGAGGTTTTTAACTAATTTATCATGAGTTGAATACCCTATAATAGTGTTTATTAGGTAGGAATAAGATTTTGTGTGGAGTTATCAGTGCTAGGTAGTATTCAGTTACCTGAAGGGGAAGTTGGTCAGTGCTCCAGTGCTTTAGTTTCCTATAGAGGGTGTTTCATTTGAGGTTTTCTGTGATGAATCCTATATGGTATTGGGATGCATGTTGATGAAGAATATAGTAGTGATCTCTTATGGGTATATGAAGTTACATCCCCATGAGTGTAACTATGCCACCCGCGATCTAGAGTTGGTGGCAGTTGTGTTTGTGCTAAATTCGTGATGGAATTACCTCATTGGTGAGTGTTTTTTGGTTTTCATAGACCACAAGAGCATGGAATATATTTTCTCTCAGTGTTACCTGAATATATGTCAGTAGTGTTGGATATAGTTTCTTCATGATTATGATTTTTAGATATATTTAACCCTGAGAATAAGGAATGTGGGTTCCAATGCATTGAGTCAGAATTCATGATGAGATGTGGTTCGAGATTCTATCAATTTTTAGAAAGGTATGGAAGGGATTAAAATAATGAATATCAAAATTGTAGAGAGAATTATCCATTTTTTTATTTATAAAATGACTATTAATTCATCCTTGATGTGTCTGGTGGAGGAGTTTCAATGGGGAGAATTAGAAGAAGATGTGATGCATGAATTTGTTGTCCATGATGATGCCCTTGAGGGATGGTTAGAGGAAGGTCAAAATCATATTTTTTTAGGAGAGGATATTTGTTCCATAGTTGATGCACATGGGAGTTATCTATGAGTTTCATCAATCACCTTTAGTGGTACATCTTGATGGAAAAAAATTCATCATGGTTTGAGAAAACATCTTTGGTATCTAGGGATGGAATTGTTGGTGGGAGGGTTTGTGGTGTGGTGTATGGTTTTTCAGCAAGTGAAAGAAAAACAACATATTCCTATAGGTTTTTTTTTTCAGTTCTTAGATTTTCCAAATTATAAATGGTAGGAAATATTGATGGACTTCATCATAGGGTTACCCCAATATAAGGGATGTTTCGATGCGGTTTGGGTAACAGTGGACCGACAGATAAAGTCAATTCATTTTCTAGTAATCCATGAATCAAGTGTTATGGATGTTTTAGTGAGGTAGTATGTGGATCATATGTTTAGGATTCATGGGTTACTGAGGAACATCATATCTAATTAGGATTTACATTTTATCTTATGGGTATAGAGGGAATTTTAATATGATTTTGTCTCCTAGTTGCGCCTTAACACTACTTTCAACCCTCAGACAGATGGGAAGATGGATCAAAACATCCAAACACTTGAATATATGTTGCAATATTTCATCTTAGAATTTGGTGGATCATGGAGTTTTAATAAAATAATTACTATCACTCATCTATTGATATGGACCCAATTGAGGAATTGCACTGGTGGCTGTGTCATTCTCTTTTGTGTTGGATAATGGTTGGGAATTCAATAGTTCTTGGTCCAAATGTAGTACAGTTCATGAGAATTAATATCTAATTAGTTATGGAGAGTATGAGGATGGATAATGACCATAAAAGGGCCTATGTTGATCATAGGTGTACACCCTTTGAGTTTGAGGTTGAAGACCATGTGTTCTTGAGAGCATCCCTTCAATAAGGGTAGTAGAGGTTTGATAGGGGAGAAATATTTCTCCATATTTTGTTGTGCACTTTTTGGTTTTGGGGTGTGTTGGTGAGGTGGTGTATTGGTCAGTGTTTCCACCATGACTTTAGAGGATCCATGACGTCTTGAATGTGTCCCAGCTTCATCAGTATCTTCACAATGAATCCCAAATTATTTAATGGGGGAGAGTTAGGTATCAAGGAGGGTGTGACATTCATGGAGTGTCCAGTAGAGATCTTATATCATTAAGAGAAGGCTATTTGTGGATGAACCATTACCTCAGTTCATGTGTATTGGATGCATGGTGTCCTGGAGAAGATTACTTGGGAGAAAGAGATGATGATTCATGCTTATTACCTAGTGTTTTTTTGAGTTTTTATTTTCTTTGTTTTGTTTTTATGATGTGATATTTGGATCTCACTATTTTATGAGATTGATTTTTTTTATTGATGTGTGATAAATTTTATGACACATGAAAATGGGAGGAACCAGATCCTAATCAGTATGCGTTATAATCTAACATGATTAAAACCATGTGGGTGATTTAGTTCCCTCTAAAGAGGATAATATATTAACATGTAAGATGGAATTACTTGATTTGTATTCTCAGGATAGTATTTTGTGTTGGTTGTGTAGGTTGTTAGTTTGGGATATGTGGAGGTTAAGATGTTTATGTGAATGGACATTGAAAAGAAATGGTATGTGGCTGGTACTAGTTGTGTGGTGTTGTTCCTAGTGAGAGGTTCTAGTGTGGTTGTGAAGTTATGTGGTTGCATGTGATGTTTTTTGAGTGTTTCGGTTGGAATGTTTGGTTAGTGGAATTTGAGGTGTACTGAGATCCTTAAGAGGTATCTCATGGGGTAGTTTTTAAAACCCCTATCCCTTTTGGGTTTGATTCTAATTATCAAGGTAGATAATCAATTGAGAGGTATCTAATATAATTGTCTGTTCCGACTGGACCGTTACTTTTCTAGTTTTTTGTGGATGAAGAGTTATTGGAGGAGGCTAGAGGAGGTTTGGTGGATGTTGAAACTATATTAGAACTGCACCAGGATTTTTATACCATAAAAGAGAGGTTTATAGTGTAATATGGTGGTTTATGGCTTGTGTGGTTGTTAGTTTAGGACTTGTGTGCGGTTGAATTGGAAAGCATAAAATGTGTTTATGCCTCAAGAAGTGGGTTTACACCATAAGTTAATTAAAATTTAGACACCATGTTTTTTAGTGGAAGTTGAGGTTTTGAAGGTTATATGACCTAAATTTTGTATTTTTGGTGTAAGTTTTCATAGCCATGGATTTTACATTTTAAATGTGGGGTTTACGCTATAAATCTGTAAACTTACAACATGTTTATATATATGTTTGTATGAGTTTTTTTATCATTTTTTAGTCACTATCACTCTCATTTTGTGTGAAACCTATATGGTTTTCATAGATATCATATCCCCTTTCCTCATGATTCCATCTGTGGGTTTTGTTAGTTGTCCATTGGTGATCGATGGTGTGTTCTCCTCCATTACCCCCTTGATTTCCCTCATTCTTCTCCCAAGAATTAACTGTGGTGTTTTTGGTTGTGTTTGAGATCTGTTGGGATATGTTTTTGAAAACCATTTAGAGTCATTTAGGTGGATCTAGTTTTTTCTTGTGTGGTTATGGTTTTCAGGATATTTATTCCCTTCTCTGTGATGCTCAAATAGATTGGAAAGCTTCTTTGAGTTAAGGGATTCGTGTTCTCACCAGTTTACATGCTATGTGTGGAATTTTTAAACTTTTTTCTTTAATTTGGGTGGATATTAATGGTTAGAATAATAAATATAATTAATTAGAATAACTAAAATTTATTGGTATGGAGAGTAATCATATATTTTGATGATTTTTTATATTTTACTAATGAGTTTATGTCATGTTTTTTCCTTTCTAAAAATAACGGCTGTTGGAAGCCTCATTTACACTGTATATGTTCAGAACCTTGCTGTGTTTTTATGTGATCATAGCCTAAATAAAAATATAAGAACATATATTTTTTATTCAATTGGTTTCCAATGGAATATGGTTATTGTGATATTACCCATGCTAAATAAATAACTAATGAAATGAATTCCACAGAATAATTGTGGAAGCTGGTGTGTATTTCTATTATGCATGATTTTTCTTTTTGTGTTTCCCTACATAGTTTGGGTGAGTTGTTTTTTGGTGATATAGGTAACCAACTCAGATGTGTGATGAGTGGGGCTATGATTTGATGTTTTGGTTTGTTGGAATGGATGTGGTGTGGGTAGTTCTGTGATGTGGGGCGCGATGGTTGTGGTGTGTAGAGTATGTGGTGCATAGTGGTTATGATGTGTGGTGGTGATGTGTGGTTTTTGTGTGTGGTAGATGTGTTGTGAGAGGTGGTTGGGATGTGCGATGCGTGGTTTCACTAGTGATTTAGTTTTAATGTTGTGATTATTGTGGATGTGATGTGTTGTGAAAACAGTTTTTTGAGATGGGAAAGTCAAGGAGTTGTGTTGTTGTGTTAGTTTCCCAATTATCCATGGAATAAATTGTGATGATAAAATGAAATGAAATAGGTGGTAAATAAATGAGATGAGATGAAAATGGATGTGTGGTAAAATGTATTAAATGAATTTAATGATAAATGAATGATAGTGTAAATGTGAATGAAGTGGATTAGTAAATAAATGTGGAATTATTTGGCTTGAGTGGATGCTGTGTGATGTGTTTTATATTGTGGTGGCAGTGTTAGTGATGGTTTTTGTGTGGTATGGCGGTGGTGATGTGGTGTGTGTGAGTGAAGTTGATGTAAACCCATAGGTTGGGTATTTTTTTCTATCTATATATTTTGTATGTTTATATTATTTTCATATGTGCCCACACGATTTTTATAACCTAACCAACACTTAGAGGTTCTAGGTTCTGGGTGTTTTCCCCAACAACTAGGTTGGTGGTGATAAAAATGAGTGGATACTCCCTTGTCCCTGATTTTCCTTCAATAGTGATGGTCCATGTGTCTATAAGTGAGACATGTTGTGATGACCCCGGTGTATGCAGGAGAGATGTGGTTGTTGTAGCTATGATGAGACATGATATATGAGACCGAGTGTTTGTGGGTGATACATGATGTAATGGTACCTGATGCTAGTACAAGATGCTAAACATTGTGAGGGTGGAGTAAGTAGGGATGCTTTCCATCCCACATCAGAGATGACCCAGGTGTCTTCAAGTGAGATGTGATGTGATGTGGTTGTGATGTGATGTGTATGGAAGGGATGTGGTCATGTGATATTCGACATTGGGGAATGAGAGTAGAAAATCAGAGGGAAGAAAAAATATGGTTCCTTTATTTGTTATGATATTGATGATATATTAATATATTGGATGCATGATTTGGTAAGAAATCCATGGTGAGGTTGGGTTCTAGTTAGTTGACCTTTATATGTTCTTGTTGGTTCTGATATTTGTTTACTGGTGTATTAGTATGCTCTTTTCACATGTTCACTTGAGACCTTGGTTATGTACCTAATGAGTATACATGTATGATCACTATATGTATATGAACTATTTTTTAGGTTTACAAGAGGAATTTAGGGATCAAGATGATCATTTCTAGCTTGGGTTTGGAACTTCTGTCAAGTCACTGCCATAGGACTTGTCTTTTGGAATATATTGGAGACTTTTATATGTGTCTGTTTTACTTTATTCATGAATTGTGGGATGTTTTTTTGTTTCACCTTTATTTTATCAATTGAAGTTTCTTAGTGGTTATTTATCCCATCTCCCGGTCCTGTTTTATATTATAGAGGGAAATACCTCCCATTTGTGAGATTTTTTAAACCCTTAGTGCTAGTTGCCAACTCGAGGCCTATTGGAGGCAGGACTCAAGATTCATTATATATCTCCATTCATTGTATCATCTTTTGTGGGAGGGTATCATGAAAATACTTCTCTATAATTTCTTACAGGGATAATATGGTTAATGAACATGTAATTATTCTATAATAATAAGGGAGAATATTATTATTACTTCCCTTTATTACAAATTATGTGAGACATGATAGTTATTTTAATTTTATTAAGACTCCCTATCCTTTTCCAAGCCTCAACGATCCTCACTATTGAACTCAGAATGTCCCATCATGTTAAAATTATAATGTAAAGGATCCATATTTCCCTTATTATAATATAGATAGAGCCCATGAAAATTATAAAAAAAGTATTTAGGTAGAAAATATTTCCAACTAGAAACTGGCAACCACTTGATACATTGAGTATACTCCGCAATCTCAAATTCCTGACTTAGATTTCCCCAAAACTTGCTTCAAAATTTGTCTTATAGAGACTAATCCCATTAAACCCAATATATATTTTGTTAAGTCAACCCACTATATATATATATATTAAGGCTTCCTGATAATTAAAAGTTATCCTGATAGGGGTCAAACAAACACTTTAACTATGGGTTCATCTTAATTTATTTAATGGAAGGCGTAATTAATTAATATCAACTTGAGGAATTTTGATTATCATTTGAAAATTATATTATTTTATATTTTATATGTCTTGTTTATATTAATTATATTTTACTTAAGTGATTAAAAATGTAACAATAAAATATTTACACATAATCCTTTTATTTTAATTCTATATGTGCATATTAATCAATTTATTTATGTGATAACAGTCTTGCATCCATAAAATAAATATTTCAATATATATAAATAAAATAATTAAAACATTGAATGATCTTGAACTTTAACTTACAATTTTTTTGAGTGAATAATAAACAAACCACTGAACCTACAGGAAAAACTCATTTTTTACTTGGTCTAAGATCTAGTTTATATCATTCCACCTATATCCTATGTATCTCCTTGGTTTAGTTTCACCTCACCTTCAACTTGAACTAACTCTGTGTACCTGAGAGTTCCATCCGTAAAATTATTTTAATTCACTTGTAGGTGAAGCGCACCAGAAAGGGAGTTAGAGGGAGGGATAACTCACGTCTACCTATTTAATTTAATAAATTAATTTCAAATACCCATGTAATAAATAAATTAAAGTAACAATACACATACATAGGCTAGTCTAAGATCATGAGAATCCACTAGTGGAATGAATACATATTTCAAATAATTTTCCATAATTCATTTTGGTTAATTATTTTATTAAGATAAAAACATGTGAATCAGTCCAATTAACTATATAATTATTCAATTAATTCAATTAATCTCAATCTCCATCCAATCCATCCTAGATATACCCATCTACTATGATTTTAAATTTAATAAAATAAGTATATAATTTATAATGGGAAACAAATATGTGAGTACTTGTTCGAATTACTTGGTGTCTATAGAGATTATATAAATTCAACTCATGGGGAATATAGAATACATTTTTTATCACATAATCACATGGAGTGTGAGAGTAAATAATTGAAACATAGAATACATATTAATTTATATAGATCATAATGATATTAATGCACATGAATTAGTCATCATATTAAGAATATACGTGGTATGTATTTCAGAAATTTATGTAGAAATTAATTAAACATTTAATATATAAATATATGACCTTTAACATGATGTGTACGTGCCCATAAATGACACACATAACACATATTATTAAGTATTAACAACGTAATCAATTAAATTTTAATTTTCTATATAAACAGGTTAGGTAAATGACATGTACATACAGATACATGTCATGTATAATTATCTCCTTATTTTCATGATACACACCTAGGGACTTAGAATGTATTATTATATATACTTTTTGTGGTATACAGAGTGTGAAACTCATACTGGCTATGTAACCTCCTTATTGCATGGATGTAAGTCCCTATGCGTCATGTAATTATTACTTAGTGTATATTTGACTACACATTTTCCATTGTGAAATGATGTGGACTATATGGAGTGTAGTCCCACATGTCATGTGTTATCCTGGCTTGTCAAAAAGGAGAAAATTTAATTCACCACATGCTCTTCATTACACGATGCAGTGAATTAATTTACACTACATCTTGGTGAAATGAACTAGGATACAAGGCATGTACACTGGCTACATGTCGTGTAATCTCATTTTATTTGGATAGAATTATTATAACTTTTGGTTGGTCTCTTTAGACGATATTCATTATAATTTAATCAGGTCTGGATTTTTGATAGAGAAATGATGGGAGGATATAGAATCCTTAATGATTGGATTCAAGAATAAATTGCAAGAAATTATAAACTAACATTAAATGCATAAAAGATCAACAATAAATATATAATTATAAATTGAATATGACCCATTTTATACCACATGGAAGTACCTATTGTGAATATGTATAAATCATATTTTTTAGATTTAATAGATCATTCACAATATACATAATGTGAAACCCATGACCAAAAAACAAATTTTCAGAAGAGTAATGACTAATGATTTTTTTTGGAATGAAGAGAGAGGATATTTTATGTTAATTTATAATTAATTTTAAATATAATAAGAAATATTACCTCAGTCTAGAGATATTTCTTCATTTATGATGTTGATAACTTAAACCTAATCAGTGTATCTTCATTGTGTCCTTAGGATCCAAATAAAACCACCTTTATTGTGATCCACTCATACTTATTTAATTTCTAAACAATACTGATTATCCATTAGCTGATAGTGTGGTTGATATATCATCTTTCATTGTTTACCTTGATCTCATTATATTGAGTCAAAATTGAAGTAATTTTATCTTATTCTTCCCAGTCTTGAGAGGAATGGAGGAAGAGGAATATCTTAAGAGGAAATTATCCTAAAAAATGATTAAAATTTCTCCAATTAACATAATAGTTTATTTATAGACATAAGGTTAGGGTTTAAAATTTGATTAATTTCACAAAGGCCTTAAATAATATGTTAAACCCAAAAGGAATTTCATTACATTTAATAAAATAATATATTTATTTTATTTTATGTTGTGTACCAACCTGAACAATGATAAATATTTATTTTACCGTCTAGTAAATAAATATTCGTCCCCAAAAAAAATATATCCCCCTCAAACTCAAGATTTATTGAATTATCAAATAAATATTTAAATAAATATTATTATTCAATAAATAAATAAATATTATATTCATACTCTAGTGAATAAATATTTATTTAATATCCACAAAACTTAATAAACTATTTATTTAATAATTAAATACTTATTTATTATGGCATAAATAACAAGAGATTAATAAATATTAAATATTCATGTAAATAAATAAGTTCCTTATAAATACATATTTATTTAATATTTACAATCATTTAATAAATATTTAATAAATATTATTTTCTTGAATTAGAAGAAAATTATCTGTTCCAATTGTTAAATATAAATAATATTTAAATGGGATTGAGGGAAATATATTTTTGTGATCCTCTAGGCCTCTTCCTTTGTGGAATTAGAAAGGCTTGCCTAAAGTCCATGTTTACTGTCTAGAAATGGGTTAAGGGACCCACAAATGAAGAAGATACATCGTAATAAAAAAACAACAAACAAATTTTCACTGTATAATATAATCCCATTATTAAGATATCTCATCAACCAAGTTGAAAACCCATGTCATCAATATATATGATTTATAATTCTTTATTTGACTATCTAAAATACACTCTTCATTATACTATGTCCATGTAATTTAATATGACAGTTCCATTTAAATCAAATGGATGAGATATAAACTTCTATAAATATAGAAGTGATAAATCCATCCTTGACTTATTCATTAATAACATATCATTCATGACACACCCAATATACCTAACTTCACTGTGATAAAATGTCATCACGATTTATGGAAATACATCAAAGTGAATGATTCATGACATGAATCAATAATAATATTAAAGTATAAGGATAATTACACACACTCATAGATAGTAATATGAAATGATACATAAACATGTGGAATTTATATAGGTGTGTATGTTCTCACAATCTCTAATCATAGAGGTTCCCATGTGTGAACTTCATGAGATGAAGTCTCATATGCTTACGTGAAATCACTCTTGATAGTCAACAAACTATGTGTCCTATAACAGAGTGTTATTAAACCATAGAAAAAGTTTTAAAAATATCTTTATCGAATTTCATGGTTCTCATCATAGAGGGGAATTGTTATAAATTTTTAATGTGATAGATAATATTGTATATTATTACGTTAAATTCACATAAACTATAAATAATATAAAATAAGATATTTTAATTAATATTCACTTCTTTGAATATGCATGAAATAAAAATTATAAAATGTTGGTTCTAAGACACCAAATTCAATAATACAGACACTTATTTATACTTTATGGTCGAGCAAAGGATTCATGGTGGACGAGGATGTGGCCCAATATTACATGATCGAGCATGACCCCTCCCGTAGAGTCCTAGGATTGATCTACTGCAACTCAATAGTTGATGGAGACTAGGTATGATGTAAGAATCAGAGTTGGTAGTGGAGACCTATGTATTTGTTTCTCTATTTATTCATCATGTATATGGGATTAGGTAGATGAGATATCAGTTATTGTATATTATCATAACTATGAGTCTGTGTGTTGTATTCTATTTATTATAGCTTTTTTTCACTTTATTTATTATTTTTTTATTCGGATGTTGTTTATGAATTTGGTTATGATTGGTTATTTTCTACTCTTATTTCACTCTGATTCAAGGGTATCTTCTACCTACTATATCTTTTTAGACCCCTACCACTAGTTGACAACCTCTAGAGTATGGGGAGGTGCGCTTGAGGCATTATGGTGAGCTGTATTGTCTGATGTTTCAAGTCAATCTAGGTTTTTTAGTTACACTCATGATTTAATAGTAAGTTCATTATGATTTAATAGTAAATGGGACATTAAAATATTCACATAACTTTTATAAACCTCAAAAATGCATTCTTATACACTATTATAAAATATAGTACTTATACAATATTTTACTATTCAGACATGTATTTTAAAAATTATGAAAAATCTTAAAAATTCCCTTTAACCAAATTTCAACATGATGATTCTAAAAATGAAATTCATTTTATCAAAATAATTTTATAAATATTGAAAATTTAATTTTAAATAAAATCTATATTTATTGAAAAATACTATTTTTTTATGAAATGATTGATTTTATTACCCTTATAAAAATTAATTATGATTTCATAAAGTTGTATTATTATTTTTTTAATGATAAGTGGCTTATAAAATAATTTTAATTAAATAAATTTCCATTTTATATTTTTTTGTTTATTATAAAAATGAATTTTATTGAAAAAATATATGTTTCCCCAAAAATACAATTATTATTTATTTGTTTCAAATATTTATTTTATAATATTAAAATATATTTTTTGATATAAATTTATTAGATTTTTTATTTTAAATTATTTTTAAACATTATTTCACTATTCAAATTCTCAAGTTATTATTCTAAAAATCAGGTTACTATTATAATGATAGTTTTAATATTCTAACAGTCATATTTCTTGTGGTTATATAAATTTTATACATTATATAAATACATATTATATTATTCATTCACTACAATTCCTCTCAAGGTCCTATGTCCTTCATTTTAAAAATAAAAATTATATTACTAATGTATTGTTTCTTTTTTATAGTATTGTTCATGATCATGATTGTTATAAGGGAGCATGATGCTCCATAATATCAAATTATTAACTTGTTTTTTTTGTCCCAATAAACTACTTTTAATTTTATATAGTATATTTATTCCCTAAATGAAATGTTCTATATTTATGAAAAATTATTGTTGACTTTTGTATTACTTGGTTCACATAACTCATTTATACTATATCTTACCCATATATATATATATATATATATATATATATATATTGATAAGGCAATTTAATATATAAAAAATATTGGTCATTATATGAAGGTAGATACATCATGGTTTGGTTGAAATTTCTAGAATTTGTATATTTTTATATATTTTGAAATATAGAAGCATGTATACATTTTACATATGATATGAGCCAACACATATTGACATTTTTATGACCTATTACTAGATGAAACATGGAATTATAAAATTATATAACATGGAGGAGATATCTTGGAGAGATTGACGGTGAATAAAATAGATATTGTAAAATAAATATCCAATGTAATTCAAGTAGACAGAGTTGAAGAGAATCACATATATTAGAATGGTGTAATGATTTAAAATGATTATATCTATTGTAATGGAATGTGATCTAATCATATAATTACCGTTTTCTTGAAGTAGTAATTATAATAATCTTGACTCTAGCAACTAATAGTTATCATCCATTTATTATATTAGAAACAAAATATATAGATCACAATACACAAAATCTAAAAGTTTATTAGTCTCAGGAGACTAGATATATAATTGGTCAATAAATTACATTAGAACATATATAAAATCCAAAAAATGTGCAAATATTTAGTATTCATTCATTATATATCCTTATTTAAGATGTATAATTCTTTATGGATTATTGAGAAAATTGGGAAACAATATAAAGGGGTGAGTTCCTCAATAAGGGGTAGTTTATATTAGAAGTTTCTATATAACAGAATTAAATATTTCTATATCCATAACAATTAAAATGGACAATAACATGGATAATAATAATATATCTCATATTAATGGAATGCATAATATCAGACAAGATAACCATAACTTCGAGGCCATGTGCCGAGACATCATAAAAAAGGTAGTTATATGCCCAATACCTAGGGGAGTTTGTCTCATGAATCCCAACAATGTATCATAGGGATTTATAATTATGGGTGAAAAATGACACATAATAATTCCTATGCATTATTCATATAAAATAATAAATGGATAAAAAACACCATGAATAATGTTCCACAAGGAACCTATTGCATCAATATGGCTATGTAATCAATAATTATTTTTATTAGAATAATAGATATATGAATTTTATTTATTTTTCTTATCAAAATAATATAATAACTTTATAGGTAAATAACATTCAATGTGAATGATAAAATACATGGTTTTCAAAACAAATATATTAATGGTTATATGCTCAAGTCAATATTAGAAGAAAAATGAAATAAAGGATATAATATTGAATACATAAATGTGATAAATAAATTTTACATTAAATCATAATATAAATTCAAGAGAGATAGATTTATAGTGATAGAGAACATAATCAAAAGAAAAAAGTATAATATAGCCCTTATAATTAAAACAAGTTATGAGATATAAATAAATTAGTGAGGTAAATAAATAATTAACTCTAAAAATATAAATTAAAAATATAATGGTACTCATCTTAGACTTTTTAGTTGAATCTTAGAAGAGATGATAATCAATAAATAAATAATACTTAAAAAAAGAGATTTGGAAATAAAACGCATACCTCTAGTCCTAACTCACTTAGGATGCTTCTATAACCTCTTAAATAGTTAAGTTGAATTTATTAATTAATTAATTAAATTTTTTTTTCATATTTATGTGTTTTCTTTTAATCCATATATATTCATGTTTTAATAATTTATTAAATTAACATTGTCTGTGTCTATCATTTTGAGGTTCTTCAATTAATGATTCATAATCTATTTTGATGTAACAATAAATATCAATAGTCATTTTATAATGGTTCCATATACTCTATAAAAATAAACATATGTATTTAATGTTATTATAGAGTTAAAATAGTTCAATAGTTCAATATATTATATGAAATAATTTAAAATCATTAAACATTTCTTCATAATCATATTTTAAATGGTTAAAATGAATTTCCTTGTTTAATTTTAATATAATTATTATCTTTCCAATTTTTCATTCTGGAAACATATACATGAAAATATTTTATTATCAATATTATATTAAACAATTAATCCCATTTCTAAGTATATCTTGGAAAGGAATAAGTGAAAAATAAAATATTATTATTCATTTAGGCGGCACAAATCTACCACGGTTGAACAATGTTTTTAAAAAAGTTTAAAAGAAGAGAAAAACTAATAAATATTTTAGTTGTATATATACAATAGAGTATAATTAAAATATAGTTTTAATGATTATCTTAATGATTAATTATATTATATAAGGTGTAAAAGGAGAACTGAAGTAAAAATACATGGGTTTTTGAAATCCATAATTTGATATAATAAAAACGTATAAAAAGGGTATTATGAGAGGGAATGAAAAATATCACATTGATAAAGTATATAAGGGGAGTTAATAACATGGGAATATAATCATGGAAAAAATTAAGATGAAGTTTAAAATGACTTAAGATAAAAGAATCTTAAATAACAGTTGTAAGAGAGGCTTGGAAATTTACACCTTTCTCTTTGAAGTACCTTCCTTAGTTGAGTCTGAAGCCTTTAAAAAGGGTCATTTGTTTACATCATGGGATATAGGATCTGACTAGGAGAGCATAGTGAGTGATTTAGGTATTAAATATTCAAAGATTGTTTAGGAGAGAGTGGAAAGGGATTCAAAATTGATGTTTATATAACCATGAGGTGGGGGGGGGGTCTTTGAATAAAATATTAATTATTTTATTATTTAGGTTCTATATTATGAAGAGATTTCATTATAATGAACTTTATTTGTAATAAAATGAAAAATACATTTTTTTTAAAATTTTAATATGAAAAAAATAGAATGGAATCTTTGAAATATTTTATTCAATGTAATGAATCAAAAATAGATTTTATTCAAATAAAATATTACTTATATTTTGAAAATTTATTTATTGGTTTGAAAATTAAGTTTATTATTTTTTAATTTATTATTTTACTGATTAAATATATTTTAGTTATGATTTTTATTTATAAATTATTAGGCCATATTTACATTAAAATTATGTCATAAAATTTATGGTATATGCCAAAATTTTATTTTTCCTTATTCATTTAAAAATCATTTTTTTAGAAAAATAACAAAAATTCACCCTAAAATAGTTTCTATATTATGATTTCAAAAATGGGATCCATTTTATTGAAATAAGTTTGTTATATATTATAAATTTAATTATTAAATAAAAATTCATATTATATTTTAAAATCATGTAATTCACGCTTAAACATGAAAAAGATCAATTTTAATAAATATTTATTATTCAAAGAAATATGATTTACATTTAAATACATTAATTAATATCCATTATTTATATTTATTATTTATAATATTACCATGTGATTTTATATATTTTAGTTGAAAATTTTATATTAAACATAATAATAACATTATTGTTACAGCAACCATGATACTGTTCCATTAGTAATATAATCCATTATAAATTCAATTAATTAAAACATCTAACATTATTTATATGATTCTATTAGTCCATCTATTGCGAATATTTAATTTATTTATTTTATTCATAATAGAAATGCATCTTTTGTTCTTGCTATTAATTATAGAGTATGATCCCCTAGATTTCATGATTATAGTATCACCATATTTTTGTAGAAATAGTTATAATTATTGTAGTGAATATAGGTTTCTATTTTCATCATACTATAATGATAAAATAAAAGTAATTAGTTTATAATGAGACACAATTTATAGTATAATAAAGGTTCTTTTATTATTACCCCTAAATAATATCATCCTTGAAATATATTATGTACATCAATCCATGAATAATTATGAATAAATTTTATTCATTACATCCTCAAGATCCTACATTGCCTCATTCAACTTATGATTCCTATAAAGTACTTTCATGATCTGAGTTGTTTAATTTAGAAACACTTGATCACTTGTGTCAAGAATTTGGATTGGATATTTCTCATAGAATAAGACAAGATTTAAATCTATTTTAATAGTGGTGAGATCATGTATTAGGTCAGCAATATAATTCAATAATAACACTAAATGGAATATTTCATTCTCTTTAGAGTGGTTTGGGGTAATATATGAATGATAATTCATAGATATGATTCTATATAAAATCTAAAAATGATAAATCTACCTTGGACTTAGATTTCCCTTCTTACCAAAACTTATAACACTCTTACATAGTGATATAATGAAGAATACATGGTCACATATTTATAACTCAAAGTCCTTTATCTGATTATTTGTATAGATTTTATATCAATATTTAGTTATCGTGATATGTTTCTATATAGATCACACTTTCGTAGTAATATCCTGAACTAGTTTTGTATTATGAATTAATATTACAAATATATACTTGTTACATAAAATTAAATATTTTTTATTACATATATTAAATTATCTTTTGACCATAATTTTTTTTATGACCATCCTTGAATGTGGAATTGAAAAACGAAAACTCATTGTCCATAAAGGCGGTAAAGCGACACCTCATAGATGATGTTTTCATTTTTAGAATAAAAAGGGAAGAGAAGAGAATTAATGGTTGATATACCATTAACATAGTAGACTTATAGTATATAAAATATACTATAGTTATCATTTAACTTTGGATAGGGGAGGTGATGGAAGGATAAGAAAAGAAAAGAAATTGAAAGGGAGAGAGAGAAGTTTATACCTCTTGAGTGTCACCTCCTTGATAACTTCCTTAAAGGACTTGGAAATGTTCTTTTGGTAAGACCAAACACCAGGGGAGATGTTTTTTAGAGTAAATTGGCATAATATAAGCATGATTAAATTATTTGGAGATGTTAGAAGAAGGGCTGGTGAGGGGTGGTATTTATAGTGGAGGAAATGGGTGTTATTTGATTATTTAATGCATTTGTTTATTATTTTTTATCAAGACTATGAATAGTGTTAGTTCTTATGAATAAATATAATAAATAGTCCATGTGATTTCTAACCAATGAGTGATTACATCATAAATACATCATCTATGACTTAATAATTCATTTATTTACTTATAATGTTAAATATCGTAAATTATCTTATTTCACTATTCACTAAAATTTCAAATATTTTGAAAAAATACCAAAAATTTAACCAATTTTTTTTCAATGGGTATAATTAAAAAATGGAATAAATTTTAATTTTTTTCCTAATTATGAAAATTTCAATTTTTAATTAAAATCATCATTTACTTGAAAAATACAGATTTTAATATTTTAACTGTTTTTATGATACTTTGAAAAAATAATTAAGGCCTAATAAAATAATATTTTAATCATAATACAACAAAATATTAATTTATTAATATATTTTATTAAAATAAATTTTATTTGAAATCAATGTATTAATTATAAAATTGTAAATAAACATTTATGTTTCACAGAAATACAAACATCTAACTTAACATTTTTAAAACATTTATTTACTTTTTACCTGATATAAATATATTATATTTTAATTTATTAGATACCTAAATTTTATTTATTCTTTCATAGGTGAGGTTACTATTCAATAGACCTTTAATATATTGAAGATGACAGTTTTATAAAAATAGAGATTTTTCACTATTCACTTGAAAATAAATATTTTCAAAAAAATACCAAAATTTCACCCTAAGTTAATTTTTACAATAAGTTTTTTAAAACGAAGTTTATTTTTTTGAATATAATCTATAAAATTTTTATAAATTTGTTTTAAAACAAGTGTATGATTAAAATGCGGTAAAATTTCTTTTTAAGAAAATATAATCTTTTATGTGTAATATTGGATTTATTATTATACTAAGCCTATAAAATTATTTGTTGAATTTAATAAAAATTAATTGAATATGTAACATATAAATTTTATTATTTTATTTCTCTAATATCATCTAAATTAACTTGTTAATATAAAATTCCATTATGGTCATAAAATAGTTTTTTATAAAAAACACATATTTTATGTTCAATTGATTTTTATTTTCAATTATAATTAATTGGTAACCAAAGAATTAATTTTATAAACATCTGTAAAATATATTTTCATAATTTATATAATCTCTTTAAATCCCTCCATTCCAATAGCTTGGTGATAATTATAATAATAATATTTAATCATTTGTTTATACTTGGTGTTCTGTGTAATGCGCATTATCGAAGAGGATAAATTTAAAAAGAGACATACCATAAAATATTAGGGTGTTAAAAAATAGAAGAAATTACATAATTTGACCATGATAATAAAAAATTATATGTTATTAATTTTATATGATTTAATTTTTAAAATGTGTAAAAATTAATTTAAATATAAGAGGTTATAAAATTTCTTTTAAGAAACATATATTTTCTAAGAATAAGATGACCTTTGTTTTATTATACACTTTTATATATTTTTTATAATATGGTTACTTCTAATGACACCCTCCAACTTAACGACTATAATATAATGGTAATATTTTATTATCTTATAATGATTTTTTGTTTTAGTTTAGTGTTTCTTGAAATAAAATCTATTCACAGGATACTTAATTAAGGAAAACTAATAACCCAAATCATGGGTCATTAGATTATTACACCATTAAAATAATTTCAACCATGAAATTTTATTGCATAGAGGAAAACATGTGAGGGTAATTCTCTCTCATCACATCATTAGGTTCCCAAGTAGGCTCCTTAAATTTATTATTTCTCTATAGAACCCTTACTAGATGAGTGGTATTGTTCTAAAACATATTATCTATTTGATCTATAATTTCTATTGGATTTCCCTAAAATGAGAGATCATGTTCTATTTTTCATAGATTTTTACATTTGTACATGTGAAGGTTATGGTATATACTTTCTCAAAAGTGATAAATAGAACATATTGTGTACTTTGGAGAGGTGTGGAATGAGAAATAAGTGATACGAAACAAACGTGATATGATCAAGGATTTCTAAGGGCCTAGTGTTTCTAGGGACCAACTTCCCTTTCTTCGTAAATATCATAACTCACTTCCCCAGAGATAATATGTGAAACAGCTTATCACCAACTTCAAACTCTAGATCCTATAAATTATTATCTGTATAACTCCTCTGCCAACCTTTTTACGATTTTATATTCCATTGAATGGTTTGAACTTTCTTCTTTATTTCTTGGAAAAGGTCAAGAACTATTATCTTCCTCTATCTAACTTCATACCAACATATTGGAGTCCTATATATCTTCTCATATAAAACCTCATTTGGTGCTATATTAATGATATAATGGAAACTATTTTTATATGATCACTCTAATATGGAGAGGTGTTAATCCCAAAATCCTTGGAAATCCATGAAAAATGATCTCAATATATACTATAGAGTTTGAATTTTTCTCTCATATTAACCATATATATGAGGATGATATATAGGGATAAAGCTTAGCTATGTATCCAAATCTCTCTAAAGAATTATCCATAATATCAAGGTAAACCTTAGATCTGGATTAGATATAATGGATAGTAGTACCCCATGAAGCCTCACTAGTTTCTTTTTGTATACCGTGGTGAGTTTGTAAGGAAGAAATATTCATTGATGGAAATAAAATGCGTTGAATTTTTATGGTTATTGAATAAAAACAAAGTATCATTATGAAATTTATACATTTTTTTGAGCCCTATAATGAAGTCCATGGTGATTTTTTCCTATTTTATTATTGGTATGGGTAATGGTTGAAAAATTCCCTTAGAAATTTTTTTATTCCACATTAACTTATGGGCATACGAAGTATCGAGATATGTTCACTACAATCTATCTATTCATAATATCCCACCAAAAGATTTGTTTTAGATTTTTACCCATCTTCGTACTTCCTAAATGAATAGAAAATTATATTCTATATGCATCATATAAAAGTTTCTTCTTCAATTTTGGATTTAATGGGACACACATCCAGGTTCCAAACCTTATAACTCCATCTTTATCCAAGTCGAACATCATAATATTCACTACCTTTTTCTATAGCACTATATAGTCATTATATGCTTCATTGATATTTATATAAATGGAAGTTTGTGAATTAAGTTAGGAAAGATAGTATTTATCTCCCCCATTATGACTTCAAGATTCATTATTTTCAAGTCAATGATTATTGGGTATTTTTAAATCATCATAATAGATTGAGTAGCATGATCTTTCCTGGTTAGAGCATCGACCACCTTATTTTCCTTCCTTGGGTGGTAATGTATTGAGAATTCATAATATTTTGTCAAATCTTACTATCTAGTTTGGTTAATATTCAATTTATTATTTGTTAATATATATTTTAATCTCTTGTTCTCAATATATATATCACTCTTTTCTCCATAGATATAATTTCACCAAATATTCAATGAAAATATCACAACCATAATCTCTAAATCATGTGTTAGATAATTTTTCTAATTATTCATTAATTAGCATGAACCACAAGAAATTACCATATTATTATACATGAGGACACAAACCAAACCCTTTTTTAAATGAATCATTATATATTAAAAACCCTTTCCCACTATATGGTAACATATGTACATGGGCAGTGGCCAAACTCTTCTTGAGTTATTTAAAACCTTTTTTTACATTCCTCTATATAATGAAACTTTACTACCTTCCATGTAAAATTGGTTAGAGGATTTTATAGAGGCAATAAATTTCTCAAAAAGAGTTCATAATATATTATTAACCCATGAAAACTATGGATCTTAATTACAATGGTCACTCCAAGTAATTTATTGATAACTTCTATATTTGACGGATAAAATTATATTCCCTTTATTGGGATTATATAAACAATTAATGACATCTTTTGTATCTAGCATTCACATTTCATGAATTTGTAATAAAACTTCTCTTTTCATAATATTTTAAACACAATTTGAAAATGATCTTCATTATTTTACTTACTCTGTGAATATATAAGAATATCATCTATATGGGAAAGAACAACTTAATTAAGGAATATTATAAATAATATATTCTTTAGATCCATGAAGACATTCAGGGAATTGGTAACTCTAAGAAAAAAAATATATAACATAATAGTCTCCATACCTTGTACAAAAATTTGTCTTAGAAATATCCAACCTTTTGACCCTTAACTGATGGTATCTAGATCAAATGTCAATCTTTAATAAGTATTGATCTCATTAGAGTTGATCAAATAGATCATTGATATAGGATAGAGGATAACTGTTTTTATTATGTTTATGTAAATTTCACGATAATAAATGAAACAATTCATCAATCTATACTTCTTTTTGAAAAATAGGACTAACACACCCCATGGTGAAGCAATTGGGTGTATGAAACCATTTTCCAAAACAAATTTTAGTTTCTTATTTAACTCTTATAATTAAATAATATCCATTATATAAATACTCCTTAAGATAGGCATGGATATGAGTATGAGTTCAATCTAGAATTTAACCTAATGCTCGGGGGAAGACTATTGTGTTAATCTTAAAATACATTACCATATTCTAATACAATATGAATTTCTTCAATTTTGACTTCTGCATCATTATTTAATCCAAGAGACCCTTATTGTTGTGTAACATAACCCATATTTTATAATTTTATTTCATAGAGAGTTCATAATCATCCTTACATCAATACATAATAATAGGATGATTTGTGATATGAAATGACAATTCATTATACCGATATTTGATATGTTATTTATGTAGGTAAATACAATACATACCCAATATTATGCCAAATTAAACCAAAGGAATAAGAATTAGATATTTAGGATATATCTTTCCAAAAATATCAATCAATGAATATTTGTAAATCTTAGACATGATCATTGTGGCACCAGGGGTTTTCACTAATATTTCAATATCAATTTCTTGGGTAGGTGATTTTACATTCTTAGAAAAATTATGTGATATGAAGAATTTAACAAACTATAATCAAATATGGTATTCGTATATCTAATTTTACCTCATATCACTTCATTATCATGATCTACTTTAGTGGTAGTGATTATGAATTCCCATCAACGTTCCCTTGGTTTGGGAGGTTGTTGGGACCTATTTTAATCATTTTATCATGCTTTGGGGAATTGATTTACATAATGTATATACTCATTACACATGAAGAATTTTAGTGTGGAAGATCATTAATATGGACTTTATTCACTTATTTTACATTAATCATCCTTTTTTCCTTTGTTTGATTGTTTTGGTTCTAGTTCCCTACTTTACCACCCATAAATCATTTACCTAATCCATTGAGACAATTAATCAAGTTTTTCCTCCCACATTTATTATACACAGTATATTGATATTTCTTCCCACCACATATCATAACATTAGTTCTTATATGAAAATTCAATTTCCTTTAATTTTTCAATAACTTTTGAGATGTTCAATTTTTTATCAACCTTAAGACAACATCAAACAATCTATTCATATCCTCTGAATTATCTTATGGATAACTTCCTTTAAAGGATTGGATTTCATCCAGTAAATAAGAAATAAATTTTAATCTCAGTATCAAAGATAAAACCGAAATCATACCTTTAATGTCTTTTGAAATTTTCTTCATATGACCCAATAGAATCATCCTATTTTGTCACAAATTCTATAAATTCATGCTATATTATTGTGTGAAGAGTCTATGTAAAATACTTAGTAAAAAATATATTCTTGAACTATTCCCATTATATAGAGTATATGTCCTTCATTTTTATGGTGTTCTTAATGAGACTCCACCACTAGTCAACATAACCATCTAAATTAAAGATGGATAAAACAACCTTCTATTGGTCTAAGCACTAGAGAATAGAAAATATATTTTTCACTGAATTAACCCACAAGTCAAAAACCAATGGATTAGAAGAACCAATAAAATATGGTGGATATTTCCTAATAAACAACTGAATATCAAGTTGCTCCATCCTTAGTCTATTTAGCAGATCAACATGATTTGGGTTATTTCCCACAACTTGATATAGCTGGGTGATATTTTTCATTAGTTTTTTTTATTTCAAAAACAATCTAATTAGGTTTCCCATTAGGATAATCTCTACATTTTCCATTACACCTATTTTTCACTCGGTTCTTTTGGGTTCCCACCATTACCTTAGTTAAAATAAAACTAGGAATGAGTATACTTAAATTAATGATTGTACATAAAAGGAAACTATAATCATAGAATAAGGATTTCATAAATTATATGCATACATTAGCCTATGAAACATTGGGTTTCAATCTAGGTTATTTATGATGTTATTTTTAACTGAACTAGTTATATATGTTAAAATCCATTTAAATGGTTTGTAAAGATAATGTTATTAAGAAAATCCTATCACCTAAGAGTGTCATTACATGTGAGTAGTAAGGTATCATTCAATATGAACCATAATGATGTATGATATATACTCAACTAATAATTTTCAGGGTTGTTACCCTTAAATATTTTTTTACAAAACTACACCCACTTGTAGTATCCATCCATGTATTCATTTATAGGAAAACCATATAATCTATACTTTACCAAAACAATAATATGTAATATTAAACATATACTTAGGGTTTTTTCTAATGATATATAAAACATATCATAAATATAACTAAAATAATATTTAAAATAAATAAAACCTTCCTCTGATACCTACTATAGAGACCCAATCTAAAGATAAATTAAATAATAAATTAATATCATGATCTAAATAATATATCACACAATAGTCACATAATACAAGGACTAAAAGGTTTAGTGTCTTGGAAATTAGTTACATAAACATATCATTTTATAACGCTTGCAAAAATATTTCTATAATTGTTCTCCTCAAGACCATTTCCAATAAATATCACATAATTTTATCATATTTATAACCTAGGGAATGGAAACATAAAAAAGTAGTCATCTTAAATGACCAGTAAGGAAAATGACTAACATAAAGTATTAGATCACAATAATGAAGAGAATATAAGGAAAACATAAATATCTGTACAAGAGATCATAAAAATATGTATAAAAATCACAAAACATAATAGAGGCATATAAGATCATAAAGAGATCATCAAGGAAACAGAAAAGATAAAATATATAACATGTGAACATGACATATGGTTCATGATACTTGAAAAGGAATAATCATGTAAAACTAGAATTTTTTTGAAATAAAATGAATCTTGTAACTTGTAATAACTTAATAAACAATATATAAATGTGTCATAACATAATAAAAATGAAAATGAGGCACATCCATAAGAATAGGAAAACATGTGTGATAAAATCTATTATTCCCACACCTATGTGAAAAAAATCATCATGTCCATTCTTGAAAATGTGAGCAAACCCATCATACAAATGCCTATGTGAACACACCAATTATGTCCACACCTGAATTTCTCATGACATATAAACATTAGATAATTCATTAGAGGGTGATATATAACCCCACCTATCACCATCCATACATATGTGTTCCACTTAAAATCAATCATAAACATATCTTAATTAACCCATGAAAAAAATAAAGGGTTTAATAAACTTTCCAAAAACATCACATACCATAATCATAAAAGATTATAAAAAATATTATTTTTTAAATGAATAATATCATAATAAAATATATAGGATTATAAAATAATAACTTAATGAGAGATATATACTGACCCATACTTTTTATACAAAGATATTACATCTTAATAGATGAATATTCATTACATAACATTATAATTCATGCTAGAATTATATAAGTTTAGTGTCTTTGAAAACATGGATATATAAACAACTTATTAATAAGATATCTAAATCATATCCCACTAAAATATTTATAACTATAAACTTTCTTAGATATATCTTACTTAAAACAATTCTTCAAAACCTAGGAAAATGAAACATAAGAAAGGGTGAGGTTAAATGCTCAGAAAGGGTAAAAGGGGGGATATTAATGATAAATTAAACCTGAATTGATATTAAGGGTATGTGAACATAATATTAACATTTGAAAACCATAATATGTATATCAAAGATCATAATCTTGAGTCATGACATAAATCATGGTATTTTATAAGATGCAAATCATAATGGAATCATCGAACATGAACCATGAGAGCATAACATTGGCATACAACATAAGTTTGTGGCATATATATAATCATAAAAAATTATTTCCTTAGTCAAGGATCACATAAAATACTATATTAGTGTACTGGGTTCACTCCTCATTCCATTATATTATTTTTCAAGGTTCACTACCAAGACTATCATAGTTGACAGAGTCCCTTACTGAGTTGGGTTCACTCCCCATTCTAGTCCTTATTATCTAATGAGATATCCATATTTACACAATTAATTGCAGGGATATGTAATATTTTGAGCCCACTTATCATATAATTATAATCCATACATATATGATCCTTAAGATCACAGATCATTTACCATCACATATCATAACCCTTCGAAAAGAAATTGTTTTCATAAACATTTCAACATTTCATCATTTCATAACCTAAGGAAAATAAATGGATTTGATAATAATATTTTCATCTTAAAAATAAAACATATATATAATGAATATGGATGTATTCATTGGATCATATCCCCAGAAAATAAAAAGTAACATTAAAGTATATCATCTTAGATGAAAATTCATTTAAAATATTACTTGGAATATTTCATTAGAGAAATACCCTTTTCATTATGAAATCAATTACTTAAAATATATATTTTTTAAAATATTAAATAAAGAACTTTATTTGAAAAGAACCATGAAAAATTGAGAAAAAAATTTAAAACATTGTCTGTTAATGAGGGAATGAAATTTTATTCATGCAGTATAAGTTAAAAAATATTCCTTTCACATTTTCAGTAAAAAGTCAAAAGTACCTCATTCAGAAAATGAAAAAAGGATTCATTTAATTTTTTTTTGTAAAAATTAAAACATGGGTGAAAATTAATTTAAAAAAACACTGGGGAAAAGTATAATTATTCTTGAAAACATTTTTAGAAAACATGGATATGGAAGAAAAAGGGTTTTTAACTAAAGAGGGAAATAAAGTCAAATTTCCTTAAAAAAATTATTTTGGTATCTTGAGTAATTAAAGTGAGTAAAATGAAAAAGAAAACTTGTATTATTCATAAATTACCATATGATAAGAAAATTCAAGAGATTATTGAGAGTTATATCATGAAATTTTATAATCCAAAACATAATAATAATCAATCCCGATAAACAATGATATTGTCACATAAAACCCTTACCTCAAGTTTTAATCAATTCAAAAGAAATATAAAACCATATAAAATAAATTTAAATATATAATAATTATATAAAAAGTGATTAAAATAATTATAATATCATATTTTATCCACTATAACATTTAAACACCCATTTATTTACAATTCCTTATAAAATTTTTCATTTTCGAGTGTTAGTTGTTTCATTTTTCATGAGAATTTTGATTCATTAGTTTTGATCATTCACTTGGATAATGGTTCCATCATATCTATGATTTTAAACATGATATAAATATCATATATATTAACCACATATATATATATAGATTCATATATAAAACTTAGAGATAGAAAAAATAAGTTACTCTGTTCGTTTAGATGGTAAACCGTACGTATTCATGAATGCCTTTTATATTTTTTGAAGGATGAAAATAAAGAAAGGTAAATAATTATTAAAATTTAAATAATAAATATTAAATCACATATATGTCATATATATTCATAAATCCTATCCTTATTACTATCCATCTAAATTAGAAATGAAAAACAATTCACATCACTTTGTGGAGGTAGTAGTCCACATGTACTCACGAGTGAAATTATTCTTTTTCAACAAATTTGAAAGTAAGAAGGTAGATATGATATTATGATTCTAGAATAATAAAAATATTATAAATAAAATATATAAAAATAAAACCTATCATAATAGCCATTCATTAAATATGGTGATGGAAAATGAATTGTATCACTATGTGGATCCGTTAGTCCACATATACGCACGAGCGATACTTTCATATCCCATTTGATGAAATAGAGGGAGGATATTGAAGTTACCATAATAATAATAATAATAATAATAATAATAATAAAATTTTATTATTTTTATGATAATTAATTTGTTATTTTATGATGAATACCATATATTTAGAAGAGGAATAAGGGAAAAGAAATTAAAAGAGGTCAGGTAAGATGATTACCTATTCTTTGGTAGGCCTTCCTTTAAATTTTTTCTTGAGGAATATTTTAATGGTATTTTAAGAATTAAAAAACCTATAAATCATATATAAGTAAGTTTATAAGATATTTGGATATGTATTGGTCAATCTATATGGCTCAAGGTGGTATAAATAAAAGAGATAAGGGGTGTCCTTTTATAAGAGCGGGAAAAGACACACTTAGAATTAAAATATAAATGATTCATTATCAAGAAAAACACTTCAAAATGGAAACATATTCAAATAAAAATAGTAAAAGGTCTATATATAATTATAAAACAAAATTTAGATAGGTTTTGGTGTCATTTTAAACATTATTTTTTGGTTTAACACCTTTATTAATCGATTTTAACCTTAACCACATTAATGGTTTTTTAATACTAAAGAGCTATAATTTTACATAAAAGTTAAAAATTATCTCATAAATGGAGTTGGGGATACATTTTATTCTATTAATAAACCTACTTTTCCTCATGAAATATTTTTATGATTTTTAAATAATTTAATATAATATTATTTAACATAAAAACCATTAATGTCATTTTTCACACTATTCATTTAATTTGAATTTAATGACATGAATATGGTATTTTAATGTGAATATAAACCACTTAAAAACTACTAACATGTTATATTTATATATATAATTCATGAAAAACTATAAATCACACAATTAAAATTAATTTTAGTGTTTTTTTAAAATATTTACATGATTTTTCTACTGCTTGCACAAACACCATGTCAACATTATGTATGTATTTAAGGTAATTATTTTATCACTAAAAATTTAAAATAAATTACCATTATAAAAAAAATTAAAAATTTAAATAAACATTTTTAAGTTAAATTATCCTCTTGTTATACTTAAAATAAAAATCTAGAGTTATTAAAGTCAAGAGAGTGACGTTTTGTATTTATCATTTTCTTAAAATATTATAAAGGTCATAATAATAAAAATAGCACCAAGTAGACATATATTCAATACTTATAAGATAATTATTGAAATAAATTCATCTAATATGATAAATTAAAGTTTTAGATAAATTTCAAATCCTTAAACAAAATTTTTAACCTTGTTTTACCTGTTTTACCCTTAGCAATGTGACAAATATTTACCACAGTTAATATTAATAATGGAAAAAATAAAGGAGACCTATTTAAAAAAGATTACCCTCTTGATTCAAAAAATTTCATACATTTTTCAATATTCAACTTCTATAAGTGTCATAAATTCATCTTAAAATAAGTTTTCAAAATGTGATGAGAACTGTTTTTTTGAAAAAATAAATTTTTAAGCATAAAACTATATTTATTTTTATTCTATTCATAGGGAAAAATTAGATGAATGATAAAATATTTTTTTAAATATCTAAAATATAAATATCATTAAAATAATTCACTAATAGTGACTAATTTAATTTGTTAAGATAAAAACACATCGTGTGCATAAAAATAGTTTTTCAGAATAATATCTATATTACATTCAAATGTTTTTTATTTTAATTTATAACTATTTGATAACCAAATAATTCATTTTATAAATGTGTAAACCATAAATTGTTCATAATTTAGTTATTCCTATTAATACTCACCAATCCAATGGCTCAATGATAATATTCATATTAAATAATAATATTTAAATAGTATATTAAAATTCAATTAAACTTGGTGTTGCATTTAAAGATGACTAGTGAAGAAATAAAATTTATCTATAAAAATTTTTATCATAAAATCTTTGGGTGTAACATTATATCCACCTTAAAATGAATTTAACCCTATAAATTGCATTACTCCGATACAAATAGATGAGAATATCTTGGTTTCATCACATCCCTAGCTTCATAGGTAGCTTCTTCAAATTTAAGATTCCTCTATAGAACTTTAAATAAGCGTGTAGTATCATTTAGTAGAACTTTATCTCAATAATCTTGGATTTATACAAGTTATTATTCATAGAAAATATCATGTTCCATTATTATGACCTATGATTTCTGTACATGTGAAAGATAAGGCATGCACTTCTTTAGGAGTGATATGTGGAACACATAGTGAGAATGAGAGAGATTAAATGTATGTTCTAAACGATAAGCTAATATCTCAATGTGACCAATAATATAAAAAACTAATATCTATTGGGATAATATTTACCTTATTTACAAACCTTATAACCTTCTTCCATGGAGAAACTCACATGAATACATTCTCTCAACAACTTTAAATTCAATATCTTGCTTACGATTATCAGTATAACTTTTCTATAAACTATAGGCTTATTTTATGTGATGTTGAAAGGATATAACCTTATCTATCAACCCCTTATTTATATTGGGCACCAATATAATTCTTACTCCAATATCATCCCAACATGTTGGAGTTCTACACTTCCTTCCATATAGGACTTCATAAGGATCCATCTAAACACTTGAGTGACAACTATTATTGTAAGAAAACTTGAAAAGAGGGGTTTTTGATCACAATAACCTTTTAAATCCATAAAAAATTCCTCAATATATCTTATAGGGTTTGAATAGTTCTATTAAACTGAAAATTTATCTGAGGATAATAATGAGTACTGAAACACAACTCTGAATCCCGAGATTTTTGAATAATTTTCCAAAACATCAAGGTAAACATTATATCTAGATCAAATATAATTGAATATGGTACTCCATGAAACTGTAAAACTTCCTTAATATATATTATAGAAATATGATTAAGAGATATATCTTCTTTTATATCAATTAATTTTGTTGACTTTATAAGTCAATTAACTACAAACCAAATAATATTATGACCTTTAGACATTTTGGGGGAGTCCAGTGACAAAATCCATGGTAATGTTTTACCATTTCCATTATGGTGTGGGTAATGGTTATAAAATCCCCTTATACTTCTGTATCCTAGCGGTAACTTTATGACATACCAAGAACCAAAATACAGACTCAATAATATATATTTTAATGTTTTCCCATAAAAAATAATCTTTCATATCTCTATCCATCTTCATACCTCCAAGATAAATAGATAATGATGAACTATGAGGTTTATCGAATAGATCCTTATTCAAGTCTAGTATATATATGGACCATACAAAATTCACGAGCCTTATCATTCTATCATAATAAAGGTTGAACTCAGGAACATTCCTCAATTTCTTTTTCATCTTTATATCTTCTATTTTCACCTCTTTAATCTTTACCTAGATATATGGTTGAAAATTCATTTTAGAAAGATAATATTTCACCCCTTTATTCAATATTTCTAGTTCCATATTTTTTAAATCATGAAATATTTAATCTTTTGTGATCCTCATCATCGATAAGCTAGCATGATCCTCTCAACTCTAAGCATCTTTAACCTTATTTACCTTCCCAAGGTGGTAATGTTTTTGAGCAGTCATAATTGTTAATTAGCTCCAAATAGATTATATGGAATATATTTAACACTTTTTTTTCATGAATATATACTTTGAAATTTTATGGTAAGTATATATATCATACCTTTCACTATAAAAACAAGGCATCCATATATTTAATAAAAAACTTATCGTAGCTAACCCCAAAATCTTGAGTTGGGTAATTTTGATCATGAAATTTCAAGTATCATGAGACATAAGATATTTCCATGTTATTATTCATGATAATTCATCCTTATATGCATCAATATAGATAAAAAACCCTTATCAAATGCATGATAGTGTGAGCATAGGTTCACCAACTAACTGTCACTTCAATTTCTTGAGATTTTCTTCACATTCATATGTCCAAAGGAAGTTGAATCCCATATGAGTTAACTTGGTGAGTGGATTAGATAGTTGTGAAAAAATGTAACATCCTAGGTAAATAAAGAATATGACTTTTTTATATTTATTAATTTTTTAATTAAATATTAATTTTACTTTAAAATGGTTGCTATGTTCAAAAGCGTACCCGATACGCAACAACAAGTTTCTTTGAAATCTTACGTCATACACTAATAATATAATATTGTTATGGTAGTTAACTCCTAGCCATTTTATTGGAAAGAATGAATAAAACTAACTAAAATATTATTATACATTTTTGTTAAATGTATTTACATTTATCCAATAAAAGTTAGAGTCTTGAAATGTGAATGAATCTAATTTTAAGCATAATTTACATTAAAAGGCCGATTTATTACCATTTAATGGAGAACCCTTTTTAAATCTAGTTTTGGTCACTTTAATAAATTATATATGATCAAATAAAATCCTTCTTTATAATGGTGACATCAAAATTTACTTTGTGTAAATTTTTGGAATTTTTCTGATAAAGTTCATTTTTTAATGAATAGTGAAAAATATTGTATTTTAATTCAAAAGTGCCTTTTAATATAATTTATTTATATGGTTATATTATCTTTTTAATTGGTTTTAAATTGATATTAAAATATATTTTTACCATTTAATCCAATTTTGGTTATTGTAATTAATTTCACTTTGAAAATGGACATAAACAAGTATCAATTTTTCGATAGTTATTATTTCTTAAAAACACGCTATTTGTTTTGATAACGGGAATTAATTTTAAAGTTAATTAATTCCACTTATATGTTTTGAATTTGGAAAAATATAAATAATTTTTGAATTCTGAATATCAAATATAGATTAGGCTGAATTTTTGGTATTTTTCTGAAAAACTTTAATTTTTGATGAATAGTGAAACCACTTGATGGTAGTTAAAAAAACTGACTATTTCATTTAAATGAAATTTTACCACTTCTGTGAATTGAATTTTGAAAATCTGACATACATGGTTGTTATCAAGAAGTAAAATGTGGTTCAATAAGATGAAAATAATTTTTGGTGAATAGTAACTTTTGACTTTTATTTACTGCGGTTAAAGGTAAATAAGGTAATTCAAGGTAAAAATAATATTATAATAATTCAAAATTACCTTAACACTTGTCCAAACCTTATTGGTTGAGTCATTAACTACCATGGGAATCTTTGGGTCGATTTTGGGACCCCATTGAGCCACTTGAGAGTGATAATGACAGTTTAGATTAATTAACTTAAAGTAAAGGCAAAAATGACAAAAGCAAATATCTTTTAGTAAATTAATTTTTACAAGGGGTTATATAAATTATATTTTAAACTTTAAATATTAATTGGAAATATAAAAATATTTCCTACATTATAGTATTTTTTTTTATAATTTTTAGAGGTCAAATAAATTAAATTATTTATGACACAATAATGATGTAGTGTTTACCTCATTAATAAACGATTTAAATAAATAAGATTATAAAGACTAAAATAATATTCAAAACCTATCCAATTCACATTGGATGATTTTTTTTAAAATATGAGTCATCTTATATTCTAAATTAATGTGTTTTGGACCTTTTTAAACCGAAGATAAGTTTATAATAAAATAATGTTTTCACACTTTCCTAAAGAGCCCCTCCTCCGTCTTATAAAAGGAGACCACTTCTAAGAAATTACACACATCTCTCAAGCCTTTTGGCTCATCCAAACTCTATGAAATTAAGCTCCCTAAATCCATCTCCTCCTCCTAGAAGCATTAACTTAGGTAGAATGCACTTCAAGAAGTCCTTTGGTTCAAACCAAACGGAGTTACCCAAATTAAAGGTAACGATTTCTCTTAATTTGTTTTCTTTTATTTTACTTATTCAACCCCTAAAATCTTTTTATTCCTTTATTTTTTGACAACAACAGTATCCTAAATATACTATGATTTTTTATGAGAATTATTTGAACTACACTTACACACACCTCCATCTAATGGATGAAGAACATAATGTTTCTGTGGATGGAAAACTAACACCTCACGAAACGATGCTTGTTCAAATATATCCAACCACCTCTCATGGTGTCCATTATGATGGAACTGTATTTATATATGATATATATTATGTTTATTTTTTCTTTATGATTTTGTGTTTTCCATTTATAGCACACCTTTATGGTTTCCATAGCAGGTAAATACGATAATCTGATTTGAGGAAGTGCAGGCTACCACCCCCTCAAAGTGATGTGACTCATTAATTCTTTATGTGGGATGTATAAAGGATAGAGTTAATGATATTATGTATGATATTATACTGGAATTATAATATACCTATGTATCATTGTGTTTTAATTCTATTAAAATAAGAAAGATAAATGAAAGTAGCGTTCATGCGTACGTGCGGCTTACCGTCTCCATGAACAGTGCATTTCATTTCTTACCTCCAAATGTTATGTACTATTATAAATACATGTATATACTGGATATATATGATATATATGATATCTAAATCATGAAAACCATTCTAGATATAATGGACTGTTAACCACATGGACAACTTGTAAATATAAGTTGTTTATTTTTGACTCAAGTACCAAATTTAGACAAAATGAACGATATTAACTTAAATGATTACATAAGGTTTATAACATGGTAATAAGTGATATAAAAGAAATAATAAAATTGAAAAAGGTTCTTAAGCAAGTATAAATTAACTTTAGTTTATTATTCCGGAGATTAAATAACGATCGAGTCAAGTCGGACACGAGGTAAGGGATCCGACCTCTCTCTTTCTTTTCAAGTACTCTTTTTTATGTAATTTCTTTTATGATCCATGTTCTTATGTTGGAGGATGTTATTTTATATTCACAAAACTGTAATTTTTATTTTATATGATTATATACCCCCTCTTACTCTCATCAATTCATTTTATGAATTTTTATGTGGCGCTGTTAGGCTGCCGAATTTTTATAAGGGATTTTCTTATCTCACTTTTAATTCTATGATATTTCCATTTTTCACCACTTATTCATTTCACGTGGTGTATTGTGTACTTCCATTTGATATATATTATCATTATTATCATTATATTAATGGTATTATGTTATTATTTTGATGGTTATTAACTTTTTGTCATACGAATCAGTTGATTACAATGTGGTAAAGGGTTTCATCTCACTTTGTATTCCCGTGAGATTCATGCTATATTTGCCACTATTTCCTTTTGTGTGGTGTATGTACTGCCCATTATTGTACTCTTTGTGTAATATAATTTCAATTCGGAGTATTTACATCTTCATTGTATGATTCTTCTTTCATGTGGCATATGTTTTGTATGTTCCCAATTCGGTAAGGAAACCTTTCATCCTCCTCTATTTTAAAAGGCTTATTTTTGTTATGTATTTTAATTTACATCTTATTATGTTGGGATATGTTCTTCTATATACTTATTGATGTAAAATTTATATCCAAGTGATGAGATTATTTTTTTTATCTCATCAACTCATTTTCTTAATTTTAAAGAGATGTCGTTAGGCTATCGAATTTTTACAGGGGAACTTCTTAACCCAATTTCGATTCTTTGGGTTCCACTTGTACTTATTGAATATGTCATCCTATGAATATGTTTGAGTGACATCTGATTGTTTTACACTTAATATCCACTTATATTGGGTGTATTTATATTTTTCACACATAATTATGAGATTTATTTATCCTTAATTTAAGGATACCATCTTTATAATAGATTTCATCTCAATTTACATTTCCATTGAGAATTAATTTTTGTTATGCACCAATTCCCTCTAATATGGTTTATATACTATCCTTTGAAATATTATATCATGAATCAATTTATTCTCATGATATAATAAAGTTATAATTAAATGTTATTCCTCAATTATTTTTATTCAAGCGTCTCTTATTTTGTTAAAAACTCTTTAACTAAAATATTGTTTTAAATGTTTTAAAGATTTATTCTTCTAAATATTTATCATTAATTTCCATGTTTTAAAAATGGTTTTAAGTATTTATTTATATAGACATTATTGTTTTAAAATGTTAATTCCTTTAAAATCTTCAAAGTGGTATGGGAAACTTTGATTCAAAAAATTCTCTTTATTAAATGGTTTTGAAAATGGTTTGATAAAGCATTTATTTTTCCAATATCTTGAAATGATATTTTGTGATTACAAATGAAATGTTAATAGTGAAATGTTTATATTTGCAGTATTTTATGTGCTATGATGGTACTTGGACATTTGATGTGTGGTTACGTGATTAACCAAATGATGGGTGGTTACGTTATAACCTTCAATGCATTGGGTATGGAAGTTGGCTATATGGCTATTACATTTAGTGATATGTGTGAAAGTCGACCGTATGGTTATTCCATTTAAGTATGTTTATGTCCCAAGTTACCTTTATATGTTATGTGTTATTTATACGTGTTTTATGGTAATATTTTGGTTTCAAAAATGGTAAGTAATGATCTTTTATTCAGTGAAGAGTATACACTACTTCATAAAGGTGAAAAGTATTACTTATGTTAAAGTATTCATGGTTTACTTGTTGTTTTGAAAAAAACTAATAGTTTTCCTTATTTGTATCCCTTACTGAGCTTTTTATGCTCATCCCAAGTTTTTTTGAAATGTTTTCCACAGGACTTAAATATGAATAGGGTCATGGAAGGGATCAAGGAAAATTCAAGCTTTCTAAAACATGGAAATAGACATGTTTCTTTTTAAGAGTTTTTATTTTAAGAAAAAAATAGATACTGAGTAGTAGTGTCTTCTTTTAATTTTTAAGTTGTTATGTAATAGTTATAGCTTAATTATCTAAAACTCTAAACCTGAAAAGATCCTCAATGCGAATTATTCATTTAATTCAATATTATGTAAGGTTTAAGGCCGAGTCCTTATAGTTGGTATCAGAGGTCGGTTTAGATAACTTTAGAGGTTAGGGTACAATTTAAGCATAAGTGACATTATAATAATGGTTAGGATTTTAGAAAGAGTCATAGTTATTTTTATAAAGTGAATGAGTTTAAGATAACATGAATAAGTATATCTTAGTGTTTACCCTCCTCATAAGATATTATATGATGATTTTACTGATATACCCACATTGAACTTTTTGGTTTTAGTAAATGGATGGATCTTATAGGCACCAAAGTAACAATGGATGTGAAGAAAACTATGAAGGTTTTATGAACGAGAAACTGAGTGATATGGGATCTGCAATGAGAACTCTTGTGGTTATTCTCAAGCAACTATCTAGAGTCATGATTGACCACTTGAACCTTGGTTAATTTTATAAGACATCATATATGCGAGAAACAAATCCCTACGGATGTTTAGGTAATAATCATAAAGGTAAGTATGTTAAAAAACCTATGTGTCAAAGATGTGGAAAGAAACACATAGGAAAATATTTCAAAGGGACATAAAGATGCTATAGATGTGGAAATGAAGGTTATAAAGAAACAACCTTCTATGGAAAAAGGAAGCATCTAGTTGACTCTAGGAAAGGGAAAAAAGTTCTTTCTGAAGGATCAATGGAATGTTTTAAATGTGGTGAGCATGGTCGTTATGAAAACACATGTCCTATGGAGAAGTTTCGGGAATGGGATCACCAGGATCGTACAAATATTTGTTTACTAATACCTAATGCCATTCCGATTGAGGATGAAGAAACTGACAATGACCAATGAAAGGTATGGATTATTTCTTAACATATGTTTTCCTATTATTGAAATCTTAGGATATGATTCATGATTTTGTTTGTAAAAAATAAGTATTTTATAATAAGTTGGAAAGGAATGGATAATGGATCAATAATAATGTTGAATGAGTACGAATTCAACATATAATGGATTCAAGAGTTATTGTAGAATTTAGGATGGTGAAATGCTTAAAATTAATAAAGCTCTTTTGATGATGGGAATTACATTAGAATACTTTTTATAGTATGTGTAACCCTGATGTTTGATATATGAAAATTTTATTCAATGAATAATTATCTTCTCTTTTGTGGATATACTTACAAAGAACCATTTGGGTTTACATGATCCTTGAATTTGAGGCAATTACTAGTTAATACATTTTGGGATACAAAACGAAAGTTATTAGATAACCTTTGTGGTTAAAATATGTTATGGTTATTTTTGATGAATTTATCTGTTTTTGGAAATGTTATAAAATTATGTAGTTTTTGAAAAGGGACAACATGAAAACCGTGTGACAACCCGTCGCGTCAGACGATGCTGTGGGAATCGATCCCACAACCAAAGTGCGACTGGTATTTATTGCCTACCACTGGACTATGTGAAGTCCCTGGTTAGTATGACTAATTATTTTTAGTTAGATGATCTTATGAATCAGTAATAAGTTGATTTTGGGTTATCTATGGAAATGATTAAACTATCATGGAGGATATGTGATTAGGTTAATTACTTTTCAATATGAGACTTTAAGAGTAACTGATGTTATTTGGAGATAAATGTTAAGATTTACCTTGGAAGACTATGTAATTAAATCTTTTAGATATTTGGGTTTCAATCTTAGTTTGGATTAATTTGAATAATATTAAGAATAACCCTTTATTTAATGGTCTTTCTTGAACCTTGGGTTCTTTTTGTTGAATTTTAGAGATTAAGAGCAGTATTTTTTTTATAAGGGATTATCCTTTTGGTGATTATCTGATATTGTACTAAAAATTTTGGTTTTATTTGATTTTTAAATACAAGGGAAATAGATAGTTCTCCTTTTGTGGATTATGTGACTCTCTAGAAGACGATTCTTGTGCTTTTGATTTGACCAAGTCTTTTTGAATGCTCATCGTTTAGAGAAATGATTAGTTTTGGTAGAAACTTATTAAAATATGAAACTCTAACTTGAAGGTAAGTATATTTCCTTATGTTTTTATTCTATGTATATGATGAATTTGTCAAAATTATGAAAAGGAACGTAAAACAAAAACGTTGTTGGTTTAAGTTTCCTACTGGGTAATCAAATACCGTTTACACACATCATAAGTTTGTGATTTTCTTGTGGTTAAATTTTTACTAATCATGTTTCCTATCACTCTCCATCAGAACATGACCCTTTGTTTTCTCCTCCATATCCATGTTTTCATGGAATATTATTATGGGTTAACTCGATTGACCATTGTACTTCTCTTTCTTTCTTTTAAAGTGATAGTTTTACTGACTCTTTTTCCGATATGGGACTTTCAATAAAGTTTCCGAGCCTAAATTTTAAAATTGTAAGGACGCAATTCCCAAAAGGGGGGAAGGATGTAACATCCCAGGTAAATAAAGAATGTTACCTTTTCATATTTATTAATTTTTGAATTAAATATTAATTTTACTTTAAAATGATTGCTATGTTCGAAAGCATACCCGATACGCAACAACGAGTTTCTTTGAAATCTTACGTTGCACACTAATAATATAATATTGTTATGGTAGTTAACTCCTAGCCGTTGTATTGGCAAGAATGAAAAAAACTAACTACAATATGATTATACATGTTTGTTAAATGTATTTACATTTATCCAATAAAATTTAGAGGCTTGAAATGTGAATGAATCTAATTTTAAGCATAATTTATAATAAAAGGCCGATTTATCACCTTTTAATGGAGAACCCTTTTTAAATATAGTTTTGGTCACTTAAATATATTATATATCACCAAATAAAATCCTTCTTTAGAATGGGGGCATCAAAATTTACTTTGTGTAAATTTTTGGAATTTTTCGGATAAAGTTCATTTTTTAATGAATAGTAAAAAATATTGTATTTTAATTCAAAAGTGCCTTTTAATATAATTTATTTATATGGTTAGATTATCTTTTTAATTGGTTTTAAAGTTAAATTAAAATATATATTTACCATTTAATCCAATGTTGGTCATTAGAATTAATTTCACTTTGAAATTGAACATAAACAAGTATCAATCTTTTGATAGTTATTATTTCTTAAAAACACGCTATTTGTTTTGATAATGAGAATTAATTTTAAAATTAATTAATGCCACTTATATGTTTTTAATTTGAAAAAATAGACATCATTTTTGAATTTGTAATATCAAATATATCTTAGAATTTTTGGTATTTTTCTGAAAAACTTCAATTTTTGATGAATAGTGAAACCACTTAGTGGTAGTTAAAAAAACTGACTTTTTCATTTAAATGAAAATTTACCACTTCTATGAATTGAATTTAGAAAATCCAACAAACATGGTTGTTATAAAGAAGTAAAATGTGGTTCAATAAGATGAAAATAATTTTTGTGAATAGTAACTTTTGACTTTTATTTACCGCGGTTAAAGGTAAATAAGGTAATTCAAGGTAAAAAGAATATTATAATAATTCAAAATTACCTTAACACTTGTCCAAACCTTATTGGTTGAGTCATTAACGACTATTTGCATATTGGGGTTGATTTTGGGACCCCATTGAGCCACTTGGGGGTGATAATGTCAATTTAGATTAATTAACTTAAAGTAAAGGCAAAAATAACAAAAGCAAATATCTTTTAGTAAATTAATTTTTACAAGGGGTTATATAAATTATCTTTTATACTATAAATATTAATTTAAAATATAAAAATAATTCCTACATCGTAGTATTTTTTTTATAATTTTTAGAGGTCAAATAAATTAAATTATTTATGACACAATAATGATGTAGTGCTTACCTCATTAATAAATGATTTAAATAAATAAGATTATAAAGACTAAAATAATATTCAAAACCTGTCCAATTCCTATTGGATATTTTTTTTTCAAATATGAGTCATATTATTTATATATTAATGTGTTTTGGACCTTTTGAAACCGAAGATAATTTTATAATAAAATAATGTTTTCACACTTTCCTAAAGAGCCCCTCCCCCCTTATAAAAGGAGACCACTTCTAAGCAATTACACACATCTCTCAAGCCCTTTGGATCGTCCAAACTCTTCCCTATTAAGCTCCTTACATACCCCTCCTCCTCCTAGAAGCCTTAACTTAGGCATAAGTCACTTCAAGAAGTCATTTGGTTCAAACCAAAGGGAGTTACCCAAATTAAATGTAACAGTTTCTCTTAATTTGTTTTCTTTTATTTTACTTCTCCAACCCCTAAAATATTTTATTCCTTTATTTTGTAGCAAAAAAGTATCCTAAATATACTAGGATGTTGTTATGAGAAGGATTATAACTACACTTACACACACCTCTATCTAATGGATGAAGAACATAATGTTTCTGTGGATGGAAAACTAACGCCTCACGAAACGATGATTGTTCAAATATCTCCAACCGCCACTCATGGTGTCCATTATGATGGAACTTTATTTATATATGATATATATTATGTTTATTTTTTCTTTATTCCTCTGTATTTTCCATTTATAGCACGCCTTTATGGTTTCCATAGTGGGTAAATACGATAATCTCATTTGAGGAAGTGCGGACTACCGCCCCCTCAAAGTTATGTGACTCATTAATGCCTTATGTGGGATGTATAAAGGATAGATTTAATGATATTATGTATGATATTATACTATAATTATAATATAACTATGTATCATTATGTTTTAATTCCATTAAAATAAGAAATATAAATTAAAGTAGCGTTCATGCGTACGTGCAGCTTACCGTCTCCATGAACGGTGCATTTCATTTCATACCTCCAAATGTTATGTACTATTGTAAATAAATGTATATAATGGATATATATGATATATATGATATATAAATCATGAAAAACATTCTAGATATAATGTAATATTGACCACATGGACAACTTGTAAATATAAGGTGTTCATTTTTTACTCAAGTACCAAATATCAACAAAATGAACGATATTAACTTAAATGATGAAATAATGTTTATAACATGGTAATAAGTGATATAACAGGAATAATAAACTTGAAAAATGTTCTTAAGTAAGTATAAATTAAATTTAGTTTATTATTCAGGAGATTAAAGAACGATCGAGTCAAGTCGGACACGAGGTAAGGGATCTGACCTCTCTCTTATTTTCAAGTACTCTCTTTTATGTCATTTCTTTTATGCTCTATGTTCTTATGTTGGAGGATGTTATTTTATATTTAACATAATTTAATTTCTATTTTAATATGATGAGAGACCCCCTCTTACTCTCATAAATTCATTTTATGAATTTTTATGTGGCACTGTTAGGCTGCCGAATTTTTGTAAGGGATTTTCTAATCTCACTTTTAATTGTGTGAGATTTCCATTGTTCACCACTTATTCATTGCATGTGGTGTATTGTGTACTTAAATTTGATATATATTATAATTATTATCATTACATTAATGGTATTCAGTTATTATGTTGGTGGTTATTAACTTTTGTTCATACGACTCAGTTGATTACAATGTGGTAAAGGGTTTCATCTCACTTTGTATTCCCGTGAGATTCATGCTATATTTTCCACTATTTCCTTTTGTGTGGTGTATGTATTTCCCATGATTGTACTATTTGTGTAATATACTTTCAATTATAAGTATTTACATCTTCATTTTATGATTCTTCTTTTATGTGGTGTATGTTTTGTATGTTCCCAAATCGGTAAGGAAACCTCTCACCCTCCTCTCTTTTAAAAGGCTTATTTTTGTTATGTCTTTTAATTTACATCTTATTATGTTGGTATATGTTATTATATATCCCTATTAATGTAAACTTTTTATCAAAGTTATGAGATTCTTTTTTTATCTTATCAACTCATTTTCTGAATTTTAATGAGACGTCGTTAGGCTGTCGAATTTTTATAGGGGAACTTCTTAACCCAATTTCGATTCTTTGGGTTCAACTTGTACTTATTGAATATGTCATCCTATGAATATTTGTGAATGACCTATGATTTTTTTACACTTAATATCCACTTATATTGGGTGTATTTATATTTTTTACACATAATTATGATATTGATTTATCCTTAATTTAAGGATACCATCTTTATAAGGGATTTCATCTCAATTTACATTTCCATTGAGACTTAATATTTTTATGCACCAATTCCCTCTAATATGGTGTATATACCATCCTTTGAATTATTATATCATGAATACCTTTATTCTCATGACATTATAAAGTTCTGATTAAATGTTATTCCTCAATTATTTGTATTCAAGCATCTATCATTTTGTTAAAAACTCTTTAACTAAAATATCGTTTTAAAATTTTTAAAGATTTATTCTTGTAAATATTTATCATTAATTTCCATGTTTTAAAAATGGTTTTAAGAATTTATTTATATGGAAATTATTGTTTTAAAATTTTAATTCCTTTAAAAGCTTCAAAGTGGTGTGGGACACTTTGATTCAAAAAAATCTCTTTGTTAAATGGTTTTGAAAATGGTTTGATAAAGCATTGATTTTGCCAATATCTTGAAATAATATTTTGTGATTGCAAATGAAATGATAATAGTGAAATGTTTATATTTGCAATATTTTATGTGCTATGATGGTACTTGGACATTTTAAGGGTGGTTACGTGATTAACCAAATGATGGGTGGTGCCTTGAAAACTAGGACGAGTGGTTATGTTATAACCTCCAATGCATTGGGTATGGAAGTTGGCCGTATGACTATTCCATTTAGTGATATGTGTGGAAGTCGACCATATGGTTATTCCGTTTAAGTATGTTTATGTCCCAAGTTACCTTTATATGTTATGTGTTCTTTATATGGGTTTTATGGTAATCTTTTGGTTACAAAAATGGTAAGTAATGATATTTTATTCAGTGAAGAGTATTTACTACTTCATAAAGGTGAAAATTACCACTTATGTTAAAGTATTCATGGTTTACTTGTTATTTTGAAAAAACTAACAGTTTTCCTTCTTTATATCCCTTACTGAGCTTTTTATGCCCATCCCAAGTTTTTTTGAAATGTTTTCCACAGGACTTAAAGATTAATAGGGTCATGGATGGGATCAAGGAAAAGTCAATCTGTCTAAAACATGGAACTGGACATGTTTCTTTTTAAGAGTTTTTTATTTTACGAAAAAAATAGATACTAAGTAGTAGTGTCTACTTTTAATCTTTAAGTTGTTATGTAATAGTTATGGCCTAATTCTATAAAACTCTAAACCTGAAAAGATCCTCAATGTGAATTATTCATTTAATTCAATATTATGTAAGGTTTAAGGTCGGGTCCTCATATAAAATCTCCACAAAGAGCCAATCATATTTATCTATACCAAGAAAACTATGGATTTAAATTATAGTGGTTTGTCTGGGCTAATGTTTAATAATTTTTTCCTTTGAATGATCCACTGATATACCCTCACACAAGATTATATGAACCAAAAATGAACTGTACTATAGAAAAAATTCACACTTTGTAAAATTTTCATACAACTTCTCCTTCATTAAGGTATTTAGTAAAATTTTTACCTGATATTCATACTTTTATTTTCTCTTATAATATATAATATTATTATCTATAAACACTAGAAAAAATTGATTAATGTAATATATAAATACTCTATCCATTAATCCAAGAAGATAACAAGGTCATTAATAAGACCAAATGACATTGCTATAAATTCATAGTTCCCATATCTTGTAAAAATGTATATATAGGGTATGTACTTACTTTTTAACCTCAACTAATAGAATCTATATTGATCCTCCATCTTCAAAAAATTTTGATCTCCTGATAATTTATTTAAATAAATAATCAAAAAGAGGTTAAGGATAAGTATTTATGATTTTGATGTTATTCAGTTCTCGATAATCAATATAGAGTCACATTGATCCATCCTTCTTCTTAACAAAAAGAATATGTGCACCCTATAGTGACACAGTTTTCCAAATTAATCCCTTATCAAGTTTCTCTTGAAGTTTATTCTTTAATTCCTATAACTCAATCAAGGCCATTCCATATGGAATCTTTGAAATAGGCGTAGAAACAATTATAAGTTCTATTGAAATCTGAAATTATCTATTTGGAGGAAAAGTAGGAAACTATTCCATAAAGGCATAAAACAATTCCTGTAAAATAAGCATATCTTTAATTTTTAGTTTATCCCCAACCATATGAGATACACACCTCTTTTTAATAGGAATAAATACCCATACAATTGATGTACTTTCCATTGGAATTTTATATTTATCATATCACCAATAAATGATCATAGGTTGGTTTGAAATATCAAATGTGACTTCCCTTCCATGGAAATTGATATAGAATTTATGTAATGAAATACAATCCATGCCTAAGATAACATCCAATTCAACTATTGGAAGAATAATGAGATTTTTAGGAAGAAGATTCCCACAAACTTAAGTCGGAGAAGAATCATATAATTGAGAATAGATCATCATAACTTTAATAGTTTTCATTACTAATTTAACATCTAATTATTGAGTTGGTATTGAGATACCCTTAAAAAAAATTACATATAAAATAGCGGGTAGATCCAAAATCAAATAATACATTAGTAGTTTTAGAGTGGATAGTAAGTGTACCTCTCACCACTTAATTGTCCATATCATAAATAATAATCACAATACATTTCACTTTGTCTCTAGGATTAAGAGATTTTTGGTGTCGATCATCATCATTAAAATTTTGATTTGAGCATTGTTTAGCATAACACCCATACTCATTTCATTTTAAATACTGGAGTGTGGGTGATACATTATGTGGTTCTTTTTCTCTTTCATTAGAAAAATTATTCTTCCCATCACTTTGGAATTTGATTGAATGATGACCTTTCTTTCCAAACATAAAACATTTACTAGTCCCTTTAAAAAAATATATTCCACATTTACTCCCACACTTTTAGCATAAGTGAAATATAATATTCTTTTCTCCATGGTTTTTATAATTTTCTATGAATTATATCTTTTTTTCATATCAAAACCATGATATTGATTGGTAAATCTAATCTCAATATCCACCTTGATATCACATCAAAAAATTCCATAATAACTACTAAACTATATTTGGATAACTTCATTTAGATTCTTTATTTTAAGAAATTGAAAATTTGATCAATCTTACTTTTAGGTTAAATTATAATAGAAATATAATACCTTATAAGTCTTGTAAAAGTTTCCTTATATATACTAATGGATTCATCGTCTTTATTATTTAAATCAAGGAATTCCTTATCCATTTTCAGACAAAGAATATGAGGAAGGAAAATATTGAGAAAAAATATATTTAACTACCCCACTCTATATTTATCAAATTCCCTCATGTTTTTAATAAGATTACACCATTGATATACTTTTCCTTCTAAATGATAAACGACTAAAATAAAATTTTCATGTTTCAAACATTTTAGAATGGAAAATATCATTTCAGTGGTACTAATATATTTCTCAGAAACTAGTGGATCATTATACCCAAAAAAATAAGGTGTATATTTCCTCATGAAGGTCTCAACAGAATGTTGTTCACACCTTTTTTCATTTAGAAGCTCATCAAGATTAATAGATTGAGAAAGTTGTATCAGCATAGCAACAAGATTTTTAATTCCACCCCCATGAAATTTGTTTTCATAGGAGGAATATCATTGCATTTTTCATCACATTTAGTATTAACATGGTTCCTTCAAGTTCCAACCATTGAGTAAAACCAAAAATAATAGTATAGGAAATAATAATTATAGTGAGAAACATCATAATTATGAAAAATCATTAGTAGGATGTCTAAATCAATATACCTTCATCTCAATCTATGAAACTTTAGGTTTAGCTGAGGCCATCCATGATCATTTCCAAAACATTAGTATATTATCCTATACATAGACTTATCCCTGGGGTTATCACTAATTTTTTCTCATTAGTGTTCAAAAAGGTAACTAAAACTAACTATGATACCAACTATAGAAACCCATACTTTCCATACATTGATATTATATCTTAAGAGATGAATATTCATTATATAACATTACGAACCATGACATAATTGTATAGTTTTAGTGTCTTAGGAAACTTGAATACATAAAAAACTTATTCATAAGATATCTATATAATATACCAATAACATATTCATAAATTGAACCTTTATTAGACATATATTACTTAAAACCATTCTTAATAACATGGGGAAATTAAACATAAGAAAGGGAGAGCTCGTATTCTTAGTAAGGGTAAACGAGAGAGATAACAATGATCACTTAAACATAACACGAGGTTAAATTTATGTGAACATGATCTTAAAATTTTAAAACCATACACTACATATCAAATATCATAATATTCTGTCCTGTAATGAATATTGTTAGTTCATAAGTCATGAATCATAAATGGAATCATAGAATATGATATATGAGATCATAATATTGGAATAAGACATAAGTTTTTAGTATAAAAATAATAATATAAAATAATTTTTTTATCCAAGGATCAATGCCAATACTATAAAGTGTAACAGGTTCACTCCTCATTTTGTCATATCATTAGTCAAGGTTTACTCCCAAGACTATCATAGTGGACATATACTCTTACTGAACTGGGTTCACTACCCATTATAGTCTTTATTATCTCAGGAGATATTTATCATTACCCTATGAATTGGAGATCTATATAATTCTAGGACCACCCATCACATAATCATAATACATTCACATGTGTTCTATGATATCATAAATCATTCATCATCATATATTATAACCCATGTAAAATAAATGGGTTTTATAAACATTTCAATATTTCATCGTAGCATAACTCATGGAAAATAAATTGGTTTTATAAACATCTTTTAAACACAATAAAAAATGGAAATAATAAAGATGGTATAATTGGATCATATCCTCAGTAAATTATAAGTAACATAAAAGGACATCATCTTAGATAAAATTCCATTAAAAGATCACTTGTAATATTTCTTGAGGAAAACACCCTTTTATATTTGATATCACTCTTTTAAAATATAAAAAATTTATGAAAATAGTATAGAAATAATTTTATTTAAAAATAACCTCATGAAAATATAAATAAATATTCAAAACATTGATTGGTAATGATGGTGGAATTTTTTTTATGCTTTTTACGTTAAAATAAATATTTTTTTCACATTTTTGGTAAAATGTTAGAAGTTCATCATTCAAAAAATGGAAATAGGATTGCTTTTAAACCATTTTTTAAAATTATAAAAATAGGTTAAAATGACTTTAAATAATTATTAGATAATATTAAAAACATTCTTGAAAAAAAAATGGTCATGGAAGAAAAATTATTTTCGATCGAAGAGAGAAATAAATTCAAATTTAATTAAAAATATTATTTCAGTATAGTGAGTAATTAAAGAGTGTGAAATGGATGGAAAAAATGTAATCTTAATAAATAGCCATATTATAAGAAAATTATTGATATTATAGAGAGTTATATCATGAAATTTCATCATTGGACACTTAATCATAATCAATCTAGATAAACAATGAGAATGTAACATAAAACTCTAATCTCATGTTTGATTTTCTTCAAAATCACTCTTAAAACATGTATAATATATTTAAATTTATAATAATTCTGTACAAGAGTCATGAAAATACATATAATATTATATGTGACCCACTTATAACTTTTCAATACCCATATATTAATAATTCCTTATTAATTTCGTTATAATTTGGGGTTAATTGTTTCATTTTTCATGAGAATTCCAGTTCAGTAGTTCTTGTAAATTACTTTTATAATTTTTAAATCTTATCAAAAATTTTAACCATGATATAAAAATCATATATATTCATCATATATATTTATAGTCTTCTTTAAACTATATAGATAAAAAAATAAATTACACCATTCATGGAGACAGTAGGCCATATGTTCGCATGAACATTCTTTATAAAACATAAAGGAAAATCGAATCACATCGCTTCTTGGTGGTGGTATTCCACACGTACGCATAAGTGACATTATCATTTTCTAATAGATTGGAATGTAAGAAGGTAGATATGATATTATAATTATAGAATAAAAAAAAATATTTTAAATATTATAAATAAAAACTATACAAATAATAATAACTATCCATGAATTATGGTGATGGAAAATAATTTATATCGCTACCTAGAGGTGGTAGTCCAAACATACACCCAAGTGATACTTTCACTTAATTTTTTATGGAATGAAGGGTGGATATTTGTGGTTCCATTATCATAATAGAATTTCAGTATATTTAGGATACTTAATTTATAATTTTATGATCAATACCATAAATTTAGAGGAGGAAGAAGAAGAAATAAATTGAAAGAGATCAGGTAAGAAAATTACAGTTTATTTGGTATGCCTCCTTTAGATCCTCTATTAATGAACCATGTAATATTATTTTAAGAATATAATAACCTATAATTAATGAATTTTAAATTCTATAATATAATTTCATAGGGTTTGGTTTAGCTATATGGCTCAAAGTGGTGTACATAAAAGAGAGAAGGGGTGTCCTTTTATAAGGGTGGAAAATGACACACTTGGAATTAAAATATAAACAATTCATTCTCAAGAAAAATGATTCAAAATGGAAATATATTCAAATAAAGAAGGAAAATTTATAAATATAATTATAAAATTATATTTAAAAAGGTTTTGGTGTCATTTTAAATCTTATCTTTTGGTTTAACCCCTCCAGGAATCGATTTTAACCTTAATAGTGGTAACAATTTTTCAATATTAAAGGGTTATATTTTTAATTATAAGTTTAAAATTATCTAATAAATGAAAAAATGGTGAATTTTTTGATAATTTAAAATCCTTATTTTCCTCTTGAAATATTTTTATAATTTTTAAATAATTTCATTAAATAACATTGAACATAAAATATCATTAATGTGATTTTTGACACTATTCATTTAATTTGACTTTAAAGACATGAAGATAGTAATTTAATTTGAATAGAAACCTTTAAAACATATATAATATGTTATATTAATCAATAAAATTTATAGAATACTGTAGCTCACCCAAATAATATTACTTTTAGAGTTAAAAAACATTTTCATGATATCTGTACAACTTGCACAAGCACCGTGTCAGTGTTGTGTAAGAATTTAGGGAATTTATTTCATAAATAAAAATTTAAAATAAATTATCATAATAAAATAATTAATTTATATTTAAAATAAACATTTATAACATAACACATACATTTTTATCCATATTTTAAAAATTTAGTGTTATTAAAGTCAATAGGGTGAAATTTTGCATTTATAAATTTCTTAAAATAATATAAAACTCTCAATCAATTAAAAATAGAAAAAATTGGAAATATTTTTGATACAAGGATGATAATGATTTAAACCCACTCATATAATAGGATAAATTCACGTTTAAAAGAAATTTTAATGCCTTAACTTATTTTTTTATCCCCATTAACCATTTATCCTTACCGAGGTGATAAATATTTACCATGATTACTATTCATAATTAACAAAAATAATAGAAACCTATTTTCAAAATTTCATACTCCAAATTACAAAAAAAATCAAATTTTCAAGATTCAACTTCTATAAGTTGTATAAATTATTTTTAAAATATTTTTGTAAAATACAATGAAAACCGTATTTTTGAAAAACAATATTTTAATCATAAAACATGATTTATTATTAATCAGTGACTAAAAAAATTAGATTAATGTTAAAAAATTTATTGAATTTATAATATATAAATTTCATTAATTCATTCACTAATAGTGATTAATTTAATTTTTTAGGATAAAGAACACATTATGCACATAAAAATAGTTTTTTAGAAAAACATTTCATTTACTTTAAAATTACTGTTATTTTCATTTCATACCATTTTATAACCAATGAATTCATTTTAAAAAAATTTAAACCTTATTTTCTTCATAATTTTTTTGTTCTATTTATACCTACCAATCTAAAAACTAATAAATAAACATTAATAATATTTCAATAGTATATTGTAGTTTCTTTAAACTAGATGTTTTGTGTAAAGAAAGATAACAAAAAAAATTAAATTTATTTATAGAAAACTATATCATAAAATCTTATCGTGTTACAAGAATACACTTGGAGTAAAAATATAAGTTAAAATACAATTATTTTCACAAAAACATTCAAACATTGTTATAAAAGATGGAGTACTAATTATGTTCAATTTTTTTTTGCGGAGGGAAAGAAAAGTATTTTGAAAAAATTATTATAAATATTCCAAAAAAATACCCCTTAATATACAAAGAGATTAACTTGAATTGTGAAGTGGAATACAAAAAATTTTAGTTTTAAAAGATGGAAGTGCATTTTATTTAATACTTTGAAATACCTTTCCCCACATAATAAAAAGAGTATGAAACATTTATTTAGAAAATGGGTAAATATAATTATTAGAATAAAATAAAATAAACCATATTATCCTCCCCAAATTATGGGATAACATATAAGGGAAGGAAACTATGGACATGGAAGAAAAGATTCATTGGTAAAAATCATACTTATTCTAACCAATGAAATACTTATATTTTGGAAAGAATATTATAAAATAAATGGATACTGATAATGATAAGTAAATTCAATAGGTAATAAAAAAATTCCAATTAAAATGAGTAAATTTAGTATCAAGAAAATATTGAAAATAATATTCATATAAGAAAGGCTATAACCTAATTAATTAGAAACTGTGTATATGAAAACCCTTATGTTGAAATATCGCTTAGTTGATCACACTCTAACCCCATTTATAAAAAACATATATATATTAATAAACTATTTTAGACCCTTTTTTATATCCATAATCCTTTTGAAACATAATTTATATGGATACCCTTGAATGATATTAGAGTTGGGTATTAGAAAATATGAAAAATAAAAGAAATATTTTGGTATCATGAAAACTATAGGAAAGGGATTATGAAATGGATTAATGAGAGATAAATATAGACTCTCAATAACATAACATCATTAGTAAAGTAAGTGATTGATTTTTAATATGTGGATTTATAATCATATTGAAATCAATGGATTATAAGAAAGGAAATGCTGGAATTAAAAAGAAGAGGGATAGAATTAATGAGTGATTTCAGAAAAATAACGACTATACAAAAAGATTTATATAATGGTTTTAATGAGAGTTAATGGTATTATATTATCTAAAAATGAATAATTTTTACATTAAAGGGTTTATAATGAACATATTAAATCATAATAAATTAAAAATCAAAGGTATTTTCATAGAAGAAGTATTTAAATTAAAAAAGAGGAGGATAATCCTTATAGTGCTATGTAGATTACTAAATCTTGTGAGGACTCCTTATAACATTATGAACTTTTTAGGAGGGATTTATAGAAGTATAAATAATAAAACATCCTGATAAAGGCCTTTGGGGTAGATTGGGATAAGGTAAAGGGTGGTAGTGAGCTTCTTTTATAGGTGAAAAATAGGGTCTTTTTCATAGGAAAAAGAGTTAGGTAAGGGGTAAAAAAAGAATCACATGGGTGCTACATGGGTTAGGTGAATTAGGTGGAGAAATGGAAGTTAAGACATGTGGGTTTGACATTAAAACCTAATTTTTTTTTCTAGAAGTTGTAAGTGATCTTTTAATCATTAAATATTCGAGATACTTTATTTACCCTTACTTACCCTTATTAATATTGATTAAAAATTAATCACAGTAATTATTTTATAATTAAAAATATAAGATTAAACTGTATAAAAAATATTAATTTGATAAATATTAATTTGGACTTCATTTAACCAAATTTAATTTCTAAATAGTTTAAATTTAACTTTTAAATCAAATCATATAACGTGTTGATAAACTATTATTATTGAAAAAGTCATTTTAATCATTAATTTTTAATAATATTATTTAACATTGATTACCAATTAAATGAGTGTTAATTAATATTTATACATGTTTAAATATATTATATGTTCTCAATTTAAAATATCTTATTTTAATTTTAAAAAACCTTAATATTTAGAAAAGTATTATCCTTTGAAAAATAACCACTTTACTATGGTAACTAATATTTAATTCAAAAGCTTAATTGTATGGGTACATTACTTAATTTGATCATGATAATTAAAAATATGTGAGTCATTTTATCTATTTAAATTTTAAATTTTTTAAAAATTAGTTTCAATATAAGTTCACCTAAAATCAATTTTAAGAAACATATATTTCCTATGCATAAAATGACATTTGTTTTATTATAAAATTTTATATAGTTTTTATAAAGTGGTTACTTCTAGTTATACCTACCAACTTAATGACTATAAAAAATGTAATATTTTTTATGGTAGCATGGGTTTTTATTTTAGTTTAGTATTTCATAAAATAAAAGCTACTCACATTGTATTTGTAATCACTGAAATCATGGGTTGTTACTATTGAATTGGACCTATATTTAATAACATGATATATATTCTACATGTTCTTATCTTAGCATCACCATGGCTTGGTCTAGTTAGCACCACTACATAATTAGTTCAAATTTCATTCTTTTTAAAAGTTTATAAAATAAAATCTAATGAGTATGTTTTTCAAAAAAACCTTTAAAATAATAATAATAACCAGGCCCAATAACAATTAATTAACATTATAAATATAGTGAAAAAGTGAGTATGAAGTATGAAATTCCACCACACTTAACCATTCATTTATTTCTAAGAAAAAACATCTCAATATTAATTTCAAATAAATTATCCCATTATCAAGAGATAATCCTAACCAAGCATGCCGCTAGAACAAAATATTAAATAAAAATTGTTAAATTTTAAAATGATCATTTTTTAGGCTTCGAAACATTATTCATTATTGAATTCAAATTAAAATATCTATTCTATTTTATCATTATCTTTTAAGATTTATTTAGAAATTCATTCTCATATTTTGATCTACCTTAATGGAAAAATATTCTCTCAAAACTCAAGATTTTTGTAAACTAGAGCTATTCCCAATATCAATTATTTTTACTCTAACCATAGAGTTGGGAATTATCTCAATATCTATAAAGAAGTAAAAAACACATATTAATAGGTCTTTTAGATTTTTTGCAGGAATGTTTAATAGGGAATGTTCATTCAAAATAATGACATAATTTCATTTCCTTTTTGTCTTAAATTTATATTCTTAGTTTTAGTGTAATTTGGGTATGAAATAATTCTCAAATCTTTATAAGACACCAAAAAATAGAACCCCTATCCCATCATCAAAATTTTCCCAACACTGATTAAAATTCTTAAAATAATAAAGGGTGAGTTTACTAGTTACCAATAAACCTAAGTTAATTCCATTATTTCAATTTATCAAAAAATTATTGAGTAACCAAGTAAGTACAAAGAAAATAGTTTTGAACCATTATTTACAACTACTAAGAGATAAAACTCCAGTTATTTTTTATTTTCATAGCATAAAATCCATGTGGTTTCATGAAGCAACCTATACTCCCCCTTTAATATCACTTGAAAAAACATAGTAATACCAAATAATTAGTATAGGAAGGATAACATTTCTTATATTGTGGATTCTTTTAATTCAATTTTAGTCATATAAATCAAATGGTAGTTAGGTATCAATGGATAAAAGGGATAAAAATTTACCAATCAATAGCCAAATACTTTTCAATGTGGTTTAAAATTTTTATGTTTTGAAAATAAAAAAAATAAAATCTATAGTAGTGATGTATACCATAAGAATTTCTCAAGAAAAAGGGTATTAGAATGAATGAATTAAAGTGGTTTAAAATATGTCTTAGGTATGGGAGATTTTATTTTTTACAATCACGGAAGCCATGAATACTAATCAATGATCAAATCAATGATAAATTTATATAATTAAAAAAAAATATAATAGTATTTTAGAAATCATCATGATTTTTGAACATAATAATAAACAACTATTGGATTTTTAATGATTTTCACTTCAAAAATATAATTATATTTTCAATAATACTCTAGTTTTTTGTAATTCAAGATATTTTTATTAAAAAGATGTCTCTCATACAAATTATTTTAAGAAAAAAGGATCTATTATATCCAATATACCCCCCACACTTAAAATATTTCCACACTATTTAATATCAATGAGGGAGAGAGAGTAGAAGTTAAAAATTTCAATTAAATAATGATAACGAAATAGGAAGAAGTAATAAATGATTTTATAAAAATTAATAATCATATAAATTCAGTTTGTGTTTGTAATTTAGGGTTCTATTGTACCTAAAAATAAATTTTTTTAATAATAGATTATGAATTTAAATGGAATTTTGAACAGAAAAATGTGATTTGTTCATGTATAAATATTTTTATGTTTACATAAATACAAATAAGAATTATGTTTCTCACATTTGAATTAATTGATTAATTAATTATTATTTAATTAAATAATTAATGTGGTTTTATATGATAAAAAATAAGTTATTTATATTATTAATAGGTCCCCTAGGCCTAGGCTTGACATGATGGGACTCTAAGTCTTCTTACATGAGGAAAATTCATAAACATTATTAAATATTCCATCAAAGCACCTCTTTAGATTGATTTAACTCATTTGGAGGCCCATCAATGTGCCACACATTGTGGTTTTAGACTTAAGGAAAATTTTGAGGCTATTTAATGCTCTAAATAACAACCAGGCTATTTATTGAACCCACATTGGTTTTCTTTAAGATTAGATTCCTTAAAGGTTATTGAATGTGCATATTGAAATAAATATCAATTAGAATGGGTGTTTTCTTCATCCCATTAGAGAGAAATCAAATCTGGTGTATATAGTTCTCTTGTTTCTTCTCCCAAGAGAAATTACTCTAGTTTTACTCATCTGAGAGATTACCTCAATTTTCTATATATGATAGGTTATATTGTTTGGTTATCCTTCTTTATTTAATCTATTTTATTTAAGGAGTGAATTTAATTGCTTATATTGGAAGAGGATTATAACACCCCATAAATTTAAATGGTTAAAAGAATAAATGATAATACACAGGTCAATAAGGTGATCCTTTCTTTTTTAGAGCCTACATGATTAGAACTCCATAGTTAACTGAGCTTGGACTAGAGTAGTTTCAGGTTGGGTGATATACTAAGAAGTTTTTAGTGAGGAAAAAGTACACTAAAAGAACATGTGTTGTTCTATGGGGATAGTCACAAGTCTAATGATCCCTTAGAGTACATGGGTGGGCCCTATAGAGGGGACACCATATGTTTTTTGGGAAACCGGTGGAACCTAGCGGCCTGGGACTTGATGAAAATGTTAATCCAACTTGTATATTTTATTAGCATGGATTTATTATTATATTGGAATCAAAGGTTGTACCCAACCATAAGTGTAGTTTCTCTCCCTAGGTTAAAATATAGGGTCCAGAATGAAGAAGTTTTTATCTAAAGTGGCGTGAATGTAACACCCTAGAAAGTTAAAGTGTTAAAAGAATAAATGTTACTACTCATGTCAACATAGTGAAACATTATTTTTGGGAATTTACCTAATTAGAACTCCATAGTTAAGTGAACTTTTCCTGAAGTAGTTTTAGGATGGGTGACCTTATAGGAAGTTTCTAATGGTATGTGTGAGTGAGGGAAAAGTGAACTAAAAGAACACTTTTTGGATTGTGGGGACATTAATTAGTCTAATGATCTATTAAATCATGTGGGTGGGCCCCAAGGAGGTGAAAACGTGTTTATAGAAAAAATAGCGGTGTTTAAAGAGCCCATACCTAACAACCATTTTAAAGTAGGGTGCCTGTGTTGTTAGCATTGCCCATTTATTACATGGATCCCACTATGGAATTAGAGTTCAGAGTTATCTCTATATACTAAAGGAGGTTCATATTTAATAATTTAATCATGATTTAAATATTCCAAACATTTTTAAATGGGTATTTTTATTTCATCATTTTATTACTGTATTTTCAATTAATTTTTTTATGATATTAGGTGGATTTTATTACTACTTTCAGTATATACAAATTATTGGTAATGTCATTAAAACCCTATAGTGGTATCAGAGAAACACTTGATAAATGAAAAATAAAAAAACTAAATATTATTATATTGTATAATATTGTGATATATTAACACTATATAAAATTCATTTAAGACACTCATAAATAATTAATTGAATGTTTGATACTATGATCACTTTTCTTAAGGGTAATTTCTGGTAGTGGGTTTCTACTTATCCCTTGAGAAATATATCACATTCCCTATGATCTAGTCCATCGAACCCCTTAAAAATCATCATTTCTTATTGAAATTGATGTGGATATATAGCATTTTTCTATGTAATATGATTAAAATATTAAACATTATATAATATAAAAATATAAATGAACTAAGTAATTGATATTTATAATATTCATTGATTATGTATATGATGCATACTATTAAATTACTATGAATATAATAATGTAGGGTATGTATGTGATGTATATAATATTAATGGTGAGACTAAATATAAAATAATTCCTTAAATATCTAAGTTTTTCATACCTTCAAAATAGAATCACGTTATTTAAGACCTTGATCTATCAAATAGATGGGTCTTTCTTAGCTGAGCATCAATGATCTATCTTATGTTATCTGAAAAGGGTAATAATTATATTAATTTTAATATCAGGTGATATTTTTCTAGGTAACTTAATAGGATTAGGGATTATATTAATGGTTCTAAACATATTCATGATATGAATTGATCAAGATTTTGTTCACTAAATAATACAATTTTTGTATCAGTTACAATTACCAAGATTTATTAACCTAAATATGCATAGATTAAGAGACTGGGGTAGATGATTTAACATAATTAGAAACATGGATCTTAGAAAACTAAATATATTAGAGTGAATTTAATACCTTAGTTGGAGTATATTGAATAAAAGACCATCTTGAATAGTAATCTATATGATAATAAAAGTATCATATATTTTTATAAATATTCACGGAATTAAACATGGAATCAAATTTATCAATGAGATCAATCACTATGATGGAACAATTTAATATGCATAATTTCATAAACAAGTATTAGAATTTAAGAATTGTTCTCAAATAATAGGAGAAATTTTACAACTTATAGAAACCTACATCATATAATAAATTTCATTATCCCTTATATGAGGCAAAAGGTTCTTATAAAAATTATCAAAATGGTGCATATAACATAATATGTCTTATGTTATCAACTTGGATTTTTAAGCTTCATAAGCTATATGAATACATGTAAACATTTAATATGATTTAATGGATTGTTTCGTAATTAAAATATCATAGGTGTGAATATTTTTATGTTATAGAGATCAAAAAGGGTAGTAAAATTATCTATGGGGAAAGTGAATCTATTTTTTCCTAGTGGAATTTAATTACAGTTAGAATAGTTTTATCATGTACATCAAAAAATAGAAATTTTATATTTATATCTTTACTAAATAATAATTTTTTTTTATAATAAATAGAAACTATTGTTTTATTTATATTAATAAAATGTTTTATGGTTACGTGAACATGTTTAACAGATTATATTGGATCTTGAGAATCTTATCTATAACTTAAATAACAACAAGTTTAAAATAAATGAATTGAATTCTAGTTTTCATTACCATTGTATTTTAGTCAATATAAATAAGAATAGAATACAATGAATCCATAATGATTGATTATTGTATTCAAATCCATATAAATCATTTTATATATATGAATCATATCTATTAGAAAAATGACCAAATCTAATTTTAAGGGTAAAGAAAAATGAGGTAATGATTTATTATAAATCATACATACTGGTGTATATAGTCCTATAAGTATAGTATATTAGGGGATATTTTAGTATTTTATTACATTTAATGATGAAATCATTAGGTATTAGTATGTGTATCATATAAACAAATTTATAAAACATTTAAAATGTTCACATTTTTAAAAAACGATATAAAAATAAACTTGTAAAAAATATTAAAAAAATTCTATCTGATTGTGGTGGTGAATATTTGAGTCTTGAATTTCATGACTATTTAGAAGATTATTGTATAGTATCACAACTCACTCCACCAGGTTCACCATAATTAAATAGTGTTTCTGAAAGGAGAAATGAAACTCTATCAAACATGTTGTGGTCAATTATGAGTCATGTAGACATATCTATTTCCTTTTAAAGTTATGCCCTAAAAAATACTTTATTCACACTAAACCATGTTGCATCAAAGGTAATTAAAAATTCACCACATGATATATTGATTAGGAAGAATCTAAATTTATCTTTTATTAATATAGGTCTTTTTGAGGACTTTGTGTGAGGTATTACCTTAAATAAATATAAACAAAATTCAAATAAATTTTGATTTATTGGTTATCTAAAACCGAAAGTGGGTTATTATTTCTATAATGCAGTAGAGAAAAAAGTGTTTGTTATTCAACATGATGAATTTATAGGGAGGGAGTTTCTTTATAAATTATGATTTTAATCCTGATATGGGTGGATTAAAAATATAAAGAGTTATAAAAAATTAATTAATTAATTATATATAAGAACCATGAAGGTCTAGTATATTTTATCAAGAACCCCAAAGATATGGATTTATAATTTCTTATGAAGGTGGTTTATTGATCATAAAAGATGATCTAACATCTTACTTAAAGTCCATTATGAGTTCTGAAATTGATAATGGTTAAAACCAATGAAACCTAGAATAAAATGTACATATACTAATTAGATTTTGAATCTGGTTAGTCAACCTAATGGGTAAGGCCCATTGAATGAATATGGATCTTTAATAAAATGACAACCATGGATGGTAGAGTATCTATCTATAATTATCTATTGGTATCTAAATTCTTTAAATAAATTCTTGGTATTTATTATGAAGAATAATTTTCTCTAATGGATAAGATGAAATCAATTAGGTTTCTTTTATATATAAAAGAATATTATGATTGTAAGATATATCAAAGGGGTATCAAAACCACATTGATTTATTGGAATTTTTTTGAGTAAGTAAATATGATATAGCACAAAGGGTTTAAATATCTAATAATTATTTGTAATATTTATAATCTCTAATAATATATTTATAGATTAAAAATTGATTCATAGTATTAAAATTTTATTTTGATAAATCCATTATAAACTTTAATTTTATAAAAAATTATAATGAACCTTGTGTATATAAATGGGTTAGTGTGAGCATGGTTTTTTTTCTTATGTTGTATATTGATGACATATTTCTCACAAAATAATACATCACAGTGTTAAAATTAGAGAAAAATTACCTGGGACATTTCTTTTGAACATAAATACCATATAATATTATTATTTATCATTAATTTTTATTTTAAAAACTTTTTAAGGTTGTTTTTGGATGGTTTGGATGGATGGAGTATCTAGATAGGGATCAAGTGTTGATTTGGGAGAACACTTTAGGTGAGGGAAAGACTATCTATTACATAACTTCCACTAAAAGGACAAAGAGAGAACAATAGGACTATGGTGGGGGAGAGTAGAGTTATATACATTTAACACCTAAACATTTATGGGTTAGACTAGAGTTCCAATAAAATCAACTATTTATTTTTAAGTTGAAAAATGTGTTTTAAATAAAAAACATTAAAACGCCCATCTTAAAACCCCAAACTCATGATTTATTTCTGATTCATCCCCATTAATATCTCTCTCATTCACATAATATTCCCTAGACCTCTATAAGAATATCTATTCTTCAAACCTTGTCTAAGGTGCTTTGTTTCACTATGAGAGTTCCTCATTGTTAAGTTAAGACCATAACTTTTCTGTAATTCCCTTATTCTCTATGTTTCTTCACACAAGTAAGTGAATATTATTTTTATTTAACTTGTGGATTGTGTAACCTATTATTCTTCTTTGAATTTATCCTAAACAATTGGGGAAAAATATTTATATTTGCAAGGTTCAAGGTATTAACTTTATTTCCTTCCATAATTCCTACTTTTATATTAATATTTGTTCAAACCCTGATTCACTTTTGGTTGTTGATTGATATTAAGAATCATGTGGTGGCTTAATAATATCCCATAAACCCTATTTACCTTATTTAAAATTTAATTTTTAGGTTAAAATATTCTATAATATTCTTTAAGAGTTTGGATAGAAATGTTACAGGGTCATATGAATTAAATTAAAACCAACTAGTTTTCCTTTAATAGAGTTTTTCTGAAGTGTTTTATGAAATAACTAGTATGGTTTTTTGGGTTTTTATTATTTCATATTGTAATTCCATGTTTAGTAGATATATTATCCTTCTATATTGGATAAATGATAAATCATTTATTATAATTTATTGGAGAAATTATTTAAATAACAAGTTGGATATATATATTTTTTACTCTTCACATGATTTTGTATTATTATTTGGATTCATTAAGTATGTTATACTAGAAGGAATTTGTTCTATAATGTGTGTTTATTACAATGATATATAGTATTTTAAATTATTCTTTAATGGGTAATGTTAAGTGTATATAAAAAAGGTGACTAAGTATACCTATTCTAACCAGAAAATCAGATCAAATTAGTTCGGATGGCAATCCCCAGACTAAATTATAACCCTTTACCCTATTCCTAAGTGGAAAGTTTGGATTTGGTATTATGAATATATTATAAAATATTATATTTTTCCTATATAGGATGGGTGGTTCACCCTAACTTCAGTTGTGGTTCAGCTCATATCTCAGATTAATCCTTAAGTAAGTATGATAGTTATAGAGCCTCATAGTGCATTGAGTTATTTATTTTGGTTAGATATGTTATTCTTTAAAGTATCATGAGAATATTATTTCCTTATTTAGATATCCATATAGATTTATTCTACTGATTTATATACTTGTTATTATTATATGTGGTTGAGATAGGGAAGTGACATCCTACTCCATATATCATACCCTTACCCTATACAAGCTCATCCTAGGGTGCAAGTAGACTTTTCTATGTGTGATCTAAGCAAAGGGAAGGTTCCATAGCATGGAGGTTAGACACACAATTATTTAAGATTAATAATGATAACATTTTTTACTTTCAATAGGGTGTGTGGGAAAGAGGAATAAGGGATTTCATTTTGGAGTCTTCTCTTATAAAGTTAAATTTTTGGGTTTACAAGTATTGTTTGGATTACCCAGAAGTTGTATATGTAGTTTATGATTAGTATCACTTAAATATATAGTGTATGCACTTTTTCTATATTGGTTAATAATATATGGATTTATATAAAATATATCAGGATTATTTTGAAGTTTTCTTTATCACATATGCTTACATGAACCAATCCACTGAAACCCCTCCCAGGTTAAGGTAAGTTAAGATTTTCACCCTAAGACTATATCTAATAGGTCAGGAACTAGTGAATAGGACCATGATAGAATAAAACATACATGGGAGGATTTATTGTAAACATACACTAATAAAAGATATATACCATTGAATATAATAATATATATCTAACCATACATGATATACACATCTTACTAAGATATAGAAAATCATGCAAAAATTTAGAAAACATCCTACAGTGAAAAATGTAAATTCCAACATAAATGGGAAAAATACAATGATCAAAACCATAAGATATAAAACTAACATTGGTCTATTCATAAAAATAGATTTAGCATGTTTCACCCACTATAATCCAAGTACTTTAAATGATGAATCCTACTATCTCCACCAGGATCTGTGTTAACACAGACACAACATGTATGTGCATAAATCATATAAGGGGATAGTATAAAAACCCACTTGTATTCCCTAAAAAAGGGAATAAGGATTGAAAATAAACACATAATCATGTATTAAGCTCACAACCACCCAAATTTAAAAGAAAAAAGAGACCCCTGGTGAGAAATTGCTATGCCACCTCCCAAGGAAGACTGCTATCCAATAAAATAGAGGACTTCTAGGGATAATCCTAGGTACTCAACCAATTCAATTAATTGAGGAACCCATTAAAAAGTATTACACCCTAGGTGAAGTCACTTCCCCATCTAAAATCCGCAAGGGAAGACACATTCTTTCTCAAACCAATATAGATGATCACACCAATCTGTATGAAAATAAGGGAACACCATGAAGAAAACTACAAACTCACCTTGAAGATCTAGTAAAGAATATATAATCAAATAAAGGATTATATAACCATGAACTATTCTATTTATTGTAATTCCCTCACCTTCCCAATTCATAAGGAATATATTCAAATTTTATGGCATTCCATATTCCCTATAAAGTGTCCCAATATTATAGTACATTATAACCATCAGCCCTAGTTTCCTAAAACTATATAGCCCATTGAATTGAAAATCCATTCCATGATAAATGGGATAAGATAATCAAGGGAAAAAATATCATCCACTCTAACACCCATGATAGAAACATTGTGTCCTATACACAATTAAAAAGGAAACAATAATCAGTGGAGAGAAGTGAACTACTACCCAAATGATCAATATTCTCCAAGAAATAATGCTAAAATGGGATAAATAAATAACTACATGCTCCAAAAACATCCAAGTATCTAAGACATTCACAAATCCCAACCCTTTTCATCATATTCATGACACACAAACCTAATCATTAGGGGGAAACTAAATCCCTAAAAGAGAACCCAACAAACTAGGGGTATGCTACCCCCAACACTACACCTTCTCTAATAATAACCCACTATTATCATTTCTATAAAACTCCATAACCATGTCTCCATATCTAAGGCTATGAAAATTGGAGAAGAGTATCATCTCTATTGATGCATCATTCATGTTGCGCCTTATTAGGGGGCTCTGAGGAAACATAACCAAGCTTGGAGGATCTAAAACCCTTTAAATCTAGTGGTGTATCAACCCTATTAGTATAGGGGACAACCCGATCCTTATCATTAGATAAAATCCCATATTAGTATCCAAATCTAGGTTATATTCTACTCATTCCACACAATCATTGGTACGAATAGTTCAGGGGAAGAGACTATTGAGAATAATCTTCAATCTCCTCTCCATCTCTCATGATCTCAATTAGAGGTAAAAAAATAGGGATATGGGACACCTACCATCTGAACCGAATCCTTGCCATGAAATTCAAAAAAAAGGGATAAAATGACAATATTCCCCATATTCTAAATGTAATAAACATGAACTAATGATAACTCAGGGGGTATGGGATGAAGGGAACTCTCCTCGAGTTCCACATATGCCTCAAGACTCATTAAACCATCCTACTATGAAAAGTAATTGTTCATAATGAGCTAGAAATCTATCATCTGTAACTCATTATCATCCAAATACTCACAAATACCAATAAACCTTTAAAATACATTTATATTTGAAAATATTAAAGGGTTTAAAACCTAGAGTTGGAACACTATATTTGAGTTTTTCATCTCTCATATTTTCAATACATTACATTATGAATCTAATAGTTGTCACCCTGAGACTAAATAAATCTTCTACTAGCCCCACATCATCTCACTAGTGGCCTTAGATCAAGTAGATAACTCCTCCATAATGTTCTATAAGGAATAATATATGGAATGGAATAATTAATTGTCTAAATCAAGGTCTAGGGAGTGGAAATAAAAAACCAACAAAAAAGGAATGTATATAGTGTGTACCAGGAGTACGTGATGTGTAGACCTACAAACTCACTCTAGGCATGTACCTATGTTTGTATTAGGTAATTTGTCAAATATATGGCATGTTTCAAAAAATACACATCATGTAATATATAATAGTACCTAGTCATGTACTCAAACTAGAGTCATTTAGTGTAACCCAACATAGCATGTACTTACACACATCATGTACCTCTCATGGGGTGTTTGGCCATGTATAAGGAAAGACCCCAATATTGTGAATCCAAATAATAGACACAATATTTATATATAGACAACATATCGTATGTCCCATTTATTCTATTTGATACACTATAATAAGTTACATGATGTGTTTTCTAAGTACTATAAGTCTTATAGTCATAAATTCCAGATCCATCATCCCTAAAAATAATATAATCGCCCCTAATTCTCTAGAATTTTAATTCATTTACAAATAAAAGAAAAATAAAGGGCCTTATAATTTCTTAATTTTTTTAATAAAATTAAATCAAAATGATGTGGAATTGAAAATAATGATCTCTAACTTGTGGAGGATCACTATATCTTCAATATAACATGTATCTGATCCACAATCCATGGTCACTACATCCTCATCAGTGCCATTGATCTTCCCTGGGTGAATAATTCTCCTCTTTCGCACCCCCTCCCTCTCAATTTAATAATTTTATAGGGAGAATATTCTTCTTTCTATGTGAGTATTTGGAGAGACAATGGTTAAGAGTTATTAATACCCCTAATTAAAAAATATATACCCATTAAAAGGTCCAAAATAGGGGCCTTGCTCCTGAATGGAGATTATACCTTGGATTGGTAAAACCCACTATTCTAGAGGGAATCCTCATGATGGTCCCCATCCATATGGACCTAGGATATAACATAGTTGTGGGGGAATACAGTAGAGATTTAGAGTATTTGTGAATGTTCTAATGCACACATTAGATACAATAGTTTCAATAGGGCCAGAGGTTTTGAGAGGTACAATTAGTTTATCATCTACCCTTGTGTTTTCTTTTTCTAATTTAGGAGCCTCACTATCCTTTTCTTCTCTTTATTTGGTCCATATTTTTGGATTTGGATATGTAGATACTTCCTATACCCATGGTGTTATATACATTGATTGGAGGTTAGAATTATTTTTTTGATTTTTTTTGGGGATGTAGACTTGTGATGGGAAAACACCAGTCCATGGGGGGTTTCCTATCACCGCAGATACAACAATACGATGTCATCCTTGACATATATTGGTTGTACTCTTTATGTGTAGTCATCTGGTTTTTCTAGAGGAGAGTTTAATTTTTTTATGTGGAGGGATAATGAGTGGATTTTTTTGTTGATATAGGTTTTTGTATTGGTGGAAGGAAAGTGGATCCTCTTTATTCATAGTTGGCGGAGATGTTGGTGGAATATTAGTTTGAGGATGTTCCTGGGGTTGCAGAGGAGTTTCTGTATGTTTTCCTAGAGAAGGTTATGACCCTTCCCTATTAACATAATATTGAGTTTGGAATAGAGTTATAGATAAGTGCATATTGGATTTCTATGTCTCCCTATCAGATGGCGTATATGGAGTTACGGGACTTGAGGTCACATGTGGATGATCTTATTTATAAGGGTTTTATGGTGGTAGATCCAAGTGGTATGCCAAACTGCTAACTCTACATAGTACCTAGAAAGGGATGATAAACCTCGAATATAACCTCTCTCATCATCCAAATATCTTTAATCCCCAATAAGGTGAAACCTGAAGTAATACATAGTCCCCTTCCTCGAACCCCAAAGGAATTCATTACCTGTTAGCATAAGTCTTCTGATGGCTCTGTGCGATCTTCATCCACTTTTTGATAATTTACACCTTCTCTAAAGTAACTTTCACCAACTATGGGCCCATGAGTTCTAACTCTCTTGGGTAAGTCCATAAAATTGGTGACCTGTAGGGTCACCCATACAAACTGATTAATGGTGTCATACCAATGGTAGAATGATAGCTGTTGTTGTATGAAAACTCCACCTGTGGTAGGTGATCCTCCCAACTATGGAAAAAGTATAACATGAAATCCCACAACATGTCCTCTAGAACCTAAATGGTCTACTCAGTCTGGCCATCTTTCTGTGGGTGAAACGTTGTGATCAAGTATTTATGAGTCCCAAATGCCCCTTGTAATCCCTTACACAAGCATGATGTAACGTGAGATTCACACTCAGAAACAATCATCGATGGAACTCCATGGAGTCGAACTAACTCATGCACATATAGGTTCCCCAATATCTCTACTGAACTCTTCTATAGGATAACTAAGAAGTTGTCCAACTTGGTGAGTCATTCAATGATCACCCAGATGGCATCGTGTCCCCTAGGAGTACATGGTAAACCCATCATGAAGTCCATTTATATCCCATCCAACTTCCATTTTGTCTCCTAAATGGGTTGATCCAAACCTGCTAAAACCTAGTGCTCATCCATTACTTTCTAACAATTATGGAATCTAGAAACAAACTTTGTAACTCATTTCTTTATTCCTAGCCACCAAAAATAACATTGGATGTCATGGTACATCTTCGCCACACCTGGATGTACTAGAAAAGGATATGTATAAAACTCCCTCAGAACCTCCTCTTGTAAATACACTGGCACTACTATGTGCCCTCTGAAAAGAATGAAGTTCTCTCCACCTTTCAAAAATCCATCAGGAGCATGCCCTGTGGATATCTGATCATGTAGGGTCTCGTAGTGGGTATCCCCAAGTTGTGACTTCCTAACTCACTGTAAGATTAGAGGGGTGAAAACCATTGACTGGAGGTAAGATGCTCTATCTCCATCCATAAAGGATATCTAGAAAAATTCTAGTTTCTCTAATTCCTCGTTTAACAAGTGGGAACTGGATCTCTTACTAAGAGAATCTTCCACCACGTCCCCCTTCCTAAGAGTATCAACAATCTCAAAGTCATAGTCTTGGAGGAACTCTATCCATCGCCTCTATATCAAGTTTAGATCCTTCTGAAATATGATATACTAGAGACTCTTGTGATCAAAGTAGATGGTAAACCACTCTCTCATCAGGTAGTGTCGCCACATATTCAATACAAAGACTACTACTGCTAACTCAAGATCATGGGTCTCACATTTCTACTTGTGTATCCTCAATTGGAATGAACCATAGTAAATCACCACTTGCCTCTGCATCAAGACACAACCATGCATGGTCCTTGATTCATCATAGAACACCACATACTCAATTCCTTCCTCCAGTAACTTTATAATGGGATCACTCATCAACCACTATCTCATCTCTTGAAAGCACTGCTAGAACTTTTCTATCCACATAAAAGACTACACATTCCATGTCAAATCATCCAAAGGTGCTTCTACTCTATATAAGTCTAGTACAAACCTCCTATAGTACCCTTCCAATTCAAAGAAACTACGTAGCTCAGTAACACTCTTGGGTTGCTCCTAAGCAAGCATTGTCTCAACCTTGACTGAATCCACTAAAACTCTAGCCTCTGAGATGATCTGTCCCAAAAAATGGAACTCTTGAATCCAAAATTGTCACTTCAAGAGATTCTCGTAAATTTGGTTCTCTCAGAGTGTGTCCATGACCATCCTCAAGTGTCTTGAATGCTCCTCCTCAAACATCGGATACACTACGATGTCGTCAATGTAAACCACCATGAATCAGTCTATGTAAGGCTGAAAGATCCAGTTCATGAGTCCCATAAAAGCTATTCGGGCAGTCGTCATGCCAAATGGAATCACTAAGTACTCATAGTGACTATAATGACATCTAAAGTTCATCTTATATATATCTTCATCCTGTACTCATAGCTGGTGATATCCTAATATGAGGTCTATCTTTGAGAACCATCGTGCTCTTTTCAACTAATCAATGAGTTTGTTGATCCTCAGTAGTGGATACCTTTTCTTCACGTTCACTTGGTTTAAGTGTTGGTAATCCACATATAACCTCAAGATCTTGTCTGCCTTCTTGGAAAACAAAACTAGGTTTACCAGGGAGAAACACTAGATCACACGAAGCTCTTCCTCTGCAATTCTTCCAAAACTATCCTCAGCTCACGAAGCTCTATAGGAGCCATCCAATATGTAGTTGTAGATATTGATGACATACAAGGATTTATAACAATGCATAATTCCATATCCCAATTTTGAGATAAACCCACAACATCTTTAGAAAAGACATCCCCATACTCTGCCACCACTTCAGGAAACTGAGGACTCATATCATCCACTACACTAAGAGTAAGGCTGGACAACTGATGAGTAATAGGTTTCACCCTCCTTTGAGTGAGTCCATTCTATATTTTCTATGTTTCCTTTTCACCAACAAAGGAAAAACTATTTCCATCACTATGGATACACTGCACTTTTCGCCTAAAATAGTAAATATGAGCATGAACTACGGAAAACCAGTCCATACCAAGAATTACTTCGTAAGGCCTTGACACCCCTACCAAGAGATCCCAACTGGAACACTCTTTTCCAATAGTTATGTCACACTATCAATACCAATGTGTGGTCATCGAGTCATATCCAACATGAGTCTCCAAGAATAAGGGTCGAGTCAATGGTTCAACTGGAATCTCTAAGTCTCAAACAAGATTTATGGTAAGAAAGGAATGAATAACACCTATGTCTATCAAAACTACAGCTAAGGTGGAAAAGAAATAGATTGTACCTCAAATCATCCATGGATCCTTGGGGTCATAAGCCTCTATAGCCTATAACTGGTCTTGTCCCTATCCTCTGTCTCCCTAAGTCTAGCATGGACCACATGGGGTGGTGACGATAATAAGTTGAACCTCTAACCACCTCACGTTGTCCTGCTTGCCCCTTTACCACATTCACTGCCCTATGGACCACCCTGATCCTGTCTTTGCCTTTACCTCATCGGTCCCTCAATCATCTCCCGATCAGTTGTCTGACGGGTTGGGAAATCTCGTGCCAGATGTCCTCAATCGCCACATGAGTAACACCATCTGTCCCTTAGCTGATTTGATCCTCCTTGGGATCCCTACACCATTGATCCTAAGTCCTGGGATCCCCTCCTAAAGTTCTTAACCCTCTTGGATCCCTGTGACTGTTGTTGACTAATTTCTCTCGAGGTCTCAAATACCGGGTGCCTACTACTATCTCCCACTACTGGTGTCTACTCTACCATAAAACACCCCACTATCAAGGCATGATCAAGTATCCTAGGATAGGTATAAAGGATAAGGGAGACCACTAATGCATTGATGTCCTAGTGTAAGACATGCCCAAAGGTTTGATCCCTGAAGAACTGGCCTCGTACCATGCCCAAGGAGTAGCATTAAAGATCATTAAACATTGATGAATACTCTACCATGGTCATATTGTCCTTCTGTAGATGCAGAAGATCCTATATGCGTACTTATTTAAACGTGGATGGATAGAACTCCTCTTTGAAGAGACACTCAAAGTTTGTATAGGAGAGAGATTTTTCATCATGCGACTAAGTGTCCAAACTCCACCATCACCCTACGGAGCCCTGGAGAAGACTCGAGGTAAGGACTGCCATTTGGTCGGTAGGCTTACTCACAAGTCATAAAACATGGGTGAATGCCTCTAGTAAATCATCAGCCACCTCAGGGTATTTCTCACCCAAAACCTATGAATTATTTGCCTCTAAAACTCATGCAATGCACTCATCCTGCGTACATCCTCAACTGGTAATGCTGGTAGTAACTAGTGATCGACGGGTGGTGGTATAGCTAGTAAACCACCCGAAGGTGCTATCTCTGGTACAAGACCATGTACTGATGCCTCGTCAATGGGAATATCATCCTCGTGATCACATAGTGGAATCCTGCCTAGCTGTCTACATGGAGGCATCCTAAAATAAAACAAGATGTACCATGGTCAATAGTGTATATCTAGGGATCTGACTCAAGAAGGACATGGAAGACACAACCATTACTATATGATGCATATACCATTTTCTTTCCCTGTAACCATTATTTTCATGTACCAAGTTGAAAAGCAGGTGATCAGAGTCTTTTTGTATGGATACTTTGTCTTCCACACCAATACTGGAGTACCTGGCTTGAAAGTCGAACTCAAAACACTTAACACAATTTCACCAAACCAACCTCACAAACTTCTGGTCCTAAAGTAGAACCGACCACACCCTCTGATACCACTATATCATGACCTATTGCAGAGAGGCCCATGCTGTGACTACCCCATGCCTACCTCTAATATGTTAGGGTTCGGTGACTAGCATCGATTAGGAATATCCCAGAAATGGGAGGCATTATCCTAAAGTACCTATACACACGCACACATATACAAGTCACAAAATGCTGAAATGTAAAACAACTAAAATTATTTATGCATACATCTAAGATCCCACAACAGAGTATGACAGTGAAATTACTAGAATATAAACAGGGCCAAAAACAAGACCACCACAAAGATTTAGTACACAAGTCTAACTAAAACTATAAAGAGTCCAACCTTCTCTAAGGGAGATGACAACATCAAAGTTATGATCCCATAAAACACCTCATTATTCCCAACTTCAACTATGCTTCACTCATTACCACTCCTCCTAGGGCATCCCCAAAAGGGTTTTCTTCTGCACAAGTCATGACACATGTGGGAAAAGATCAGACAGGGATGATTAAAACAATACCTAGTAGGACACCCTGAAAACACTAAACATGAAGCACTAGGTATAGTTATCTTAATATAGGATGTAACACTATATAACACTATATAACATATAATATCCCGTGATATGGATGTAATGTCTCATTTCACCCTTGAGGAATGGATCTAGGGAACATACTCAACCTATATTGGTCCAAAATAAAAACACACCATTTTTATCAAAAAGACCTCAATTTTAGGGTCTCAACATCATTGACATGTCATTGATTGGACACTCTGTTTAGGAGTTATGATCATTTGAAACTTCCAGGGTCACTAGGTCCACAGATCGACTATTGAGGCCGGTCCACCTACCACACTGACTAACCACTGCAGTCGACTGTCGCAGTCCAGCTGCATAGTCGTTGCACCCGTGGTCGACCATCATGGTCATTGCACCCACGATAGCTTGAGCTGTCACAGCCCCACGGTCAACCATCATGGTCAACCATCACGGCTGGCCATCATGGTCGACCACAACCAAGCTTCACCCCGATTTCCCTAAATATGGTCTGGGTCCGACCTGGGTCTAGCCTGGACCACTAACATGACCCGACCCAACCCGATCATATCCACTCATCATGTCTGCATCTTCTGACCATTTCTGATCACTTTTCCATAGTCCTCCTCTTCTTGCACCTCTTCTTGGATCAGCGTCACCCCGCCCGCCTAGACCGGCTGAAGCCATTACCCCAGTCACCACCTACTACCTTGTTGGATCCCCACCAGACCTCCATCTTGGCCACGCCATGCCACCTCTATCTTCTTCATTTCATACTGATCCCAGATCTACAGATTTATATCATTTCACCAAGATTCGAATACACAACGATTGATTGTTCAATGTCAGGGGACGAATGAAGGATGTGCACAAAGAACATAGGAAATCAGGGGAGAAAATCACAACAATATAGAGGGACAGACATCGATCAAAGTTTGGGTCGATCTTGGTTCGTAATCATTAGAACAGTAAACAAATCAAAGCAATTCTCTGGAATCAAATCCCGATAAATCCCAAAAATAACCCATCCCGAAATTACGATCGATCCGTAGGCTAATCTATTTGTGGATTAGTCTGTGTTCATCATAGTATTTCAAGAACGGGAAAAAAGAATTGAGATAACACATCCTACCTGGATTTGGATCAGTCGTTGATGAAGAATGGTCGTTATGTCGTTGTTGTTGGTGAGATCTGCCAAGATCGGTGTTCGTCGATCTGTGATTTGAGGTTCTATCATCGCCTTCTTGAGAGGATCTCCAGAGGTTTCTTCCCAGCATCTCTAGATAATTTTAGGGTTATGAGGATAACCCTAGATTTCTGAAAAAATAAAGGTTTTATTTAAAAAAAAACTATCATTGCGGCAAAATAATTTTTTAATAAATTATCTTATTCCTTTTACGTCCACGATAAATTTTTCAAAAAATACCCATGTCAACAAATGTTAGGTCGCATCTAGGGTAAAATCATTTTTTTGAACTCAGCGGTTCCCTTTTATTTGTTGATCTAAGAACCTGTTTAGAAGTTATTCCACTTTTTTAGAAAAATCATGCACCTTTGTTATTAAATATTTATTCCGAGAATACTGGGCCTCAGAATCACACGTCGTCTCAATGCCTGGTCTTGAAAATAATCCATATAATATCCAAAAATAATACATGGAAAATCTGATATGTTACAAGCAGCTTCACTATTGAGAAAGTTATACTGACAGTGTAATGAACATGTTAATTCATATAAATACAAAAATAATATATATATATATATATATATATATATTTAACAAATTTTCTTACCCATATCTATGACCATTCATTCTCTTTGATATCATTACCAATATGCCTCCATGAGATAGGTTTCTCCACAATGATATCATTGTACTTTGCGAAAGTTCCCATGAAACTTTTAAACTAGTTAGAATTTTTACCTATCATCTAATTGTCTTCATTATAATCCACCATTATTTTTGTTTAGTGATTCTAGGATTCACACATATAGGTAAGACCATGTCACCTATTAGAAGATACCACTGAATAAGATAAAAGTAAAAAAAAGATTTAAGTCAAATTAGAATAGGAAAAAATGATGTGATATATTTTGACACACTTATAATAATAAAAAACTGATGTAGGAAGCTCATTAGGCTCTGATGGATCTATGGGATGACTTGAATCAGTAGCCTCTAAAGGATGTGCTAGTTCCATTGGATGCACTGGGTGATCTACATGCACTATAGTGGAAACTGAAGGAACAGAATCATTATATCCTGGATGGATAGTAGGAAATTGAGGTAGTGTAGATATTGCAAGATATGGGTAGTAGGGTTTGGGATACATCATTGGATATGGATATGGTAAAAGTGGGAACATCCCTGGAGGCATTGTAGACATGGTATGGGAAGAAGAGGATAAATGACATGATGATGGAGTCATTGGTTGGAATATCCCTGGAGGCTCAAGTGGATTATAGAAAGGTGTGGTATATGGGGTGTTCACTGGCAGGTTAGGGTGTGAATAGTTATAATGGGTGCTCCATCTAACTCTAATAGAACCCCCGCTCCAACCCATACTAGTAGGCTGAGAAAAATTCAACTTTGTTTAAACTGTATGGCCCTACAAAAAAATTGATAAAGAATAAGAACATTACATTAAATTTAATGCAAAATAAAATTTTACAATTATTATACTCACTAAGGGAACCATAAGAGGCAACTCGAGCTCTCCCATCCATCGATCATTATTAAAATCCAACGCTCTTAATTCTTGAGAGACGGATTTAGCAGGTAAACTCAATACCTAAAATATATATAAATAATACATTTAAATGAATATTTGTATTTTAATTTAATTAAAGTAATGGACATACCTTTTATTTCAACCAAGTTGGAAACCCATTGCTATGCAAAGACTCTCTCCTAATCAAAGGAAAAGATCAATGAACTCAACTTATAATTGGTTTATGTTACCTACATAAAATGATAATAAAAGTTTAATGTATATCTGAAATTTCAGAGTATGAAATAACATATAAATATTAAAATTACTACCTTGATAAATTCATCAAACAAACCACAGTTAAACAAGACTGTGTGATGTGTCATATGCCACTCTTCAAGGCTCAATGTTGCCAATATATATGACCCATGAATTCCTCCTATTTGGGGAAGAGATGGAAATGGGCGCTCATTTCCCCATACTACTTATAATCATTTCTCATTTTTTGGTTATGTCTTATGCTCACATCAGAAAAAATCCATTGAAAAAAAAATCCATACATTATTGAGCTAGATAACTGAAGAACCCAAATTTATTAAAAGTAATATTTTTTTTGTAATTGTTGACAATATAGTTGATAAAAATTCAATGTGACGTGTAATAGTTATTGAAGGTTGGTGTTTTGAGGATCTACCATTGGATTTTTCTTAAGAAGTATTCATAAATTGGAAAAGTTATTTTGATTTGAAGAAGTGTCTTTTAATAATGAAAATTTTTAATGTGATGATTGCAGAGCTAGTTTTTATTTCAGAAAACATGTGTCATTGGTTATTTGGATAGACATGTCATTTACTTCATTAAAATAATGAATGTTTTGGATTTTATAATCGAATTATAATTAGAGAATTTTTTAGTTGGTTGGATTTGTAATATCATATAGAATATGGTCAATATTTTTAATGGATAATATATTAAAAATGTGGCCTACACCAACACTAGAAAGTAAGATGGAAGGGCTGAGATGAGGGAGATCTCAACAAGGGGTGCATGCATAGGCGGCGGAGCAACCATCACATGTGGGGTGGCATGGCAGCAGTACGGGGAGGTGTCATGTTGTCATATGTGAGTATTTGGTAACCATTCTAGAATTAATTTAATTCACCTTGTATTATAAGGGAGTGGATTTTGTAAGCACATTTTGATGTGGGGTCTTCTTTTAGCATGTTATTTTAGTGCCGAAAAATTAGTGGTTTTCTGGTCTATTCGGTTGATAATCATGGTCGTCTAATTTTCTTTTTGTGATCCTCAACCATCCGATCATTCACAGAGTGAACCCAAGAGCACCAATTCACTGGGATTTACATGCTTTATTGACAGAATCTTGAGTGGAATATTCAAATCACCATTTTTCATCCTAAAAATATAAATATGATCAAAATTATTTGTTATATGGTTTGCACGGTTCCTCTTCTCAAAGGTTCTAAGATGATTTGTATTGACTATAAATACTTGATACCAGATTCATTTTCTGTGTGATTTTATCTCTCATCTGAGAGAATATTGAGAGAAATAGAGCCATGAAAAATTCTCTGGTTCACAAAGGATCTTTCCGCATGGCTATTGTGTGCACAAAGGAAAAGAAATTTGTGAGGCAGTCGACATGTTCTTGGCACACTCATTTTGTTTCTACGAAGATTTCGAGATAGTTCTTAAGGTGTCTTCCATACCTTCTATGAAGTATACAGAACTTTTATGAATCTATTTTTGGGAAGGTGTTTGAAGTACCACAGACTGTACTAGTTTTCAAAGAAGTAAGAGACACCACATACTACTTTGAAAAGAATTGCAAACTGCATTTGATGTACATGAGTGATGATTTGTTATGTGAAGTTTGAGTTGACCCGACTGTACGTATGATTTGAGAAATAATAGTATCATGTGATTTGAGAAGGCTGCATACTCTTCATTGAGACTTTGTGTTGTGTGAAGGTTAAGTGGATAGTGTGTGTGTATTCATGTGAAGACTTTCATAAGTAACATCATACATACTGGTTATGTAGTACATGCATGGTTCGTTGCATATGTGAATGTACGTTCACATTGAATAGTGGATAGTATGTGTATACAATGTGATTGATGAAAACAAAAGGTAAATAGTGTGTTGTACATAATCTCGATCAAATTATTTTCATGGTACATGGAATCCACATGAATGTGAGAACATATATTCATGAATGACTATAATTAAGTTGTGTAAATTGTAAAAAAAGTGTGGAAATTTTTGTATACATGATTCCTTTGTGAGAACTACATGAAAGTTTCACTCATAATCATTTGGATTTGTGAAAAGAAAACCAAAGGATTCTGTGAAGAAGGTCTCAAAATATATTTGGTTTTTATAAAGATGTAAACATTTTGTATTTTGATAAAGAAGATCAAACAAATACACAATATTGTGCATTTGTTATTGAACAATTAATACACATAAATGGTGTGAAAATTTACATGCATTAAATATTTTCATGTGATTATGAGAACTACATGCATGGAGAACACACGATATAGATGTGTGTAGTAATTGAGTTGAGATGAAGAAATATTTTCTAGGGAAGTAAAGAAAAGGGAAACTTGAATTTTATTGATACATCTTCAGTTGTTCATTCTATTACTATAGTTAGTTGAATTGGAAATATTATCTTCTACAATTCAAGATAGTATATTGAGACAACTATAAATCAGTGTTATTTTTTATATTTAGTGGTAGTTGTTAGGACCAATAGGGGACTATATACCCTGAGAGGGGGGTGAATCATGGTATGGATATTCTTTTTCTAAATTCTTCCTACCCCACTAGATCTTGATCTCTTTATTAAAAGGGTCACATTTTTTGAAATTGTGTGTTTATTATGATCGCTTATTTTATTCTTATCTGATGATGATGATTTGTATGCAATGAAAGGAATCAAGCAGGCATACACATAGATTTTTACTTGGTTCTCCCTCACTAGGCTACATCCAAGGAGAATACAATGGGGATGTGTCGTTGTACCAAATCCACTAAATCTCACTGCCAATAATGTTCGAGCTAGATCACTTATAAGCCCAAGATCACTACATTTACAATGTTTAGGGTCAGATAGCTGCTTTCCCAATGGTCACTCACTATTTCTCTCTCTCTGGCTCATTGTCGGTAGAAAGAATAACTTTCTTCTTCTTCCTCTACTCAATGCACTTGGAAGAGATCCACTCACAGTTTATAGACTTGTATGTATCTTCATTATCACTAATGAATTCATCTCCCACTGTATGAAGATTCTCTATTGAAATAAAAATTTCATCCACTAATGAAAACCCCTTTTCCCCTGACCACTATGAAACAACCTTTGGGAAATTCATTTGCAAATCACCCTACTTCGCGAAGCTCCTAATTTTGTGAAGCTCAAACAAGCCTTCGCGAAGTCTCTGCCTCTTTGCGAAGCACACACCTTCGCAGAGCTCACTTATTTGCAAAGAAAACTACTTCACATAGCTCAATCCTTCATAAATCTCAAGACTTTGAAAAGCTTAGGTCGTCGCAGAGCTACTTCCTTCGCAAATCTCACTAAGCCAACGTGGAACACACCACTTTTGCGGAGCTAGATTAGTAGTCACGATGCTACTTCATTCACGAAGCACACTACCTTCACAAACCTCCTTCGCGGGTTGAGAGCAACAAATTTTTCTTGGAAAACTCTCTACTTCTCTTGAGGGTTTTGAGGTCTATTTATAAGAGATTCCACCGAACCTCAAACATTTCGTGCGAAGTCATCTCCACGTCAACTCAAATCATGAAACTATGAATTTTCTGCTGAAATTATATCTATATCACAAAGCACCGCATCAATTTTCAGATCTCGAAGCTCATCGTAATCAAATATAATTCTGTCAATTCCTTCGCTCCTTCGCCACGAAGCTCCACTCGCAATGCCATTCACCGCCACAATACTCTTCAACGCTTCTGTACACGAAGCTCATCGTAATTGCAAAGAACACCATAAACTTTCTTCATGTCTTCACGAAATCCACATCAAGAATCCCATCTTTGCAAAACTCATGCCTTTTCTATATTTGGATGAGATATTCATAGAAATCCATATTTCACAATGCTCACCAAACTCCAAATTTTGGACCCCAAAAATTTGGCAAACACTAGAAAATGGCACCACCTTGTATTAGTTATTTTTTACCACCTCCAAATATTATGTTCTTTTGTCATGGTTTTTTTCAAATGGATTGTCATCAAAATCTCTAGAAATTAACAATTCACCATGGAAACCTGCATTGTCAACAAATACAAGCAACCCAAAAATGCTGCAATGTTACCTTCAGGGATTTTTACCCAACAATCTCCCCCTTTGGGTTTGTTGACAACTCTTCTCAAAATTATTTTATTCACTTCGATACCTCAATGAGTCTCCTTCCATCATCTACCATCCTTCGCCTCTTTCAATTCAGATAGTGACCAAAGATTCACTCACCACATACTCTAATACCACATGAGCAATACTCAGTGTGATAAACAAGAGTAGTATAAAAAGTTCATCAATGAATCACTTCATTTATGACCCCAATTGTTGATACCAAACTGATACCAATTTCTGATTACTAGAATCCTTCTGACACTATTCCAACATCACTCTTCTGCTTTTATCATGATCCTTAGCTGTTATGATATCTATTATTTGATCGATTACTTTTAGCATCTTCAGATTTAAAATTCTCCACCTATTTCATTTATCTACCCGTATCTCGCTGATCCACCTGTCAGCTTATCCGCATGTCTTTGACTAAGACATTTTCTACCTTCCTTATCCATAGTTTATCCCCCTTGAGGAGTCACTATTTATCCCCCTTTTTCAACAAACCCAAAGGTCACTCCTTTGTGGTCTGAGACATTGGAAAGAACACATATTATCATAGTAAAGAAAAACACACCATACCTCGATGAGTGGGGGGGTCTCAAATCCATAATTTTTCAAGTGTGGGGAGTTGACTGAACTCTCAGAGTCAGTCGATGCCTCTCAAAAGGTTCCTTGGGTAAGGCTATTGTTAGAATATCTGCAACTTTTAGCTTTGTAGGCACATACTCCAACTTTATGATTCCATGTTTCACCTTCTCCTTGATAAAATGATATTTTATCTTAATGGGATTTTTACTTGAGTGATGGACATGATTTTTTCTGATATTTATAGAACTTGAGTTATCACACTGGATTACGATGGGAGAATTCACTTCCACTCCCATATCATCAAACTGCTACTTCATCCATAGTAACTGTGTGTATGCTTAAGTGGCCACAATATACTCAGCTTCTTAAGTGGTTAATGAAATGCAATCTTGTTTCTTGATTTTCCAAGAAACACACAAACCACTAAGATAGAAAGCACCTCCCAACGTAGATTTCCTATCATCTGCTGATCTGGCCCAATCTGCATCTGTATACCTCAATAGATCTGACTGAGATTTATCATTATACGTCAAACCAAGATCCACAGTTCCCTTGATATTCCAAAGTATCATTTTCACTGTAAGCATGTGTCTTTACTTAGGATTTCTCTAATATGTTTTTTTCTTGGCATGTGGAAAATACAATGTTAGGCCTTGTCGCAGTCAAGTATATCAATCATCCAATGATTTGGCTGTATTTTGTGATATTAACTACCTTTCAATTCTCATCTTAAGAGAGTTTCATTCGGATAGCAACCAGAGTCTTCATCTCCTTGAGTCTCTTGCATATGATTAGGAGATAGAGATCTCCCCATATGATGTGAGACTCTTCCTATTGTTGGTACCAATGTTTTAACCCACAATCAGTCTCCTTCTCCTACATCATTTATTCTCATATAGCACTTGTCATTGAGTCATCAACAAAACCTCTAAGACTACTTATTTGAATCAGTTGAAACTCTAGGGCATATCACCTCGTCCCTTCGCATATTTTGATTCCACTTCCCCTTGGATTGTATCTCCCTAAAACCTGAAACACATGAATCATTAGTTAATAACATTTATGTACATAGGGAGAGGTGATCTTCTAGAATCCTCAAGATGAGGATTGTGGTTGATCTGAATGGGTCAACCCTTTGATTCTTTCTTACATAGTGTCACACTCCTTCCTTTCTTATTCTAGCTACCTTGAAAACTTGAACTGATTTGGACACATAACTAAGCATTCATTACCCACATACTGAGTCTTTTTATGATATGTAGATTTTGTAGGCTTGGCCTTTCTCACGCTTTGAGGTTTAAACCCACTAGTATACATTTCCTTCTTTGATGTTCTACCAATATGCCACTTCCCATGATTCCTTCTCTGAGTAGGAATATCTCTTCTTATCATCTTCCCTTGATTCTTCCAACATTGTAGGGATCTTCCTCTTTCCTCCACTTCTCCCTATGGCACACGACATGTGAATTTTACAATACATTATTTGTTCATCTTTCTTTTATCAGATATCTGAATCACAACACTATTTTTCACTGGTGGTGAGTCCCCCACTGAATGTCAATTCTTATAACTATATCTCTTCTTCCAAATTTTAAATCTTCATATCCCTTGCTTAAAGTTGAGCATTGATTTATCTCTCGATATTCTTCCTTCTACTCATCACATCCTCTAACTCATGTGTGAGCTTATCAACCATTTCACATTTCTCATTTACTTTCAATTTTTCTTGAGAAATAGAATCAGCATAGCATGCACTCTCTTGTTGTGGTCTTTGATTCTATATAACTAGTTTGGTTAGTTGTGCCGCAAGATCATTATTTCTGGATTTTAAATTTTTAATGTTATTTGAGTTTGGATTATTTCCCTTATCATCACAATTGCATTTCCCTCTCTTTGAAGACATCTATTGTAGTTCTTCAGCTTGGGAATCATTCTTCTCCCTAAGTTCAGTAGCCACATCAATAAGACTTTGATCTAAGTCTCTTAGCTTATTGACCTCAACTTCTAGTACTTAGATCCAAATATCTTTAGATTTAACTTCTTCATTCAATTTCTGATCCAATTTCTTTGTCATGTCAACATCATCTACTGGTGGCCTTCTTGAAACTTCTCCATCATTATTAGTTTTATCATCACTTGGAATTTCAAGTACTTCACTCGTTTCTACATCATTATTGAGTGAATCTATCTTTTCCCTACCGGATTCATCCAAGCCTTCCTTCAGCAAGTTTTTTGATTCCTTTAGTTGAATCAAACTTTTTCCACAAGCACTTCCACATTGAGGAATGTCATTTGTTTTCTAATTCTTCTTTGATGTTTTCCCTTTGTTATGGTACACCAAGATAAGAGCAGACTGAATCTTTAATCACACAAATTGACTGAACCAAGTCAAAGCAAAAAATCTGATAAAAGCAACCTATCACTATGATACCAATAGTTAGGACTAATAGGGGACTATATACCCTGATAGGGGGGGTGAATCAGGGTATGGATATTCTTTTTCTAAATTCTTCATGCCCCACTAGATCTTGACCTCTTTATTACAAGGGTCACTTTTTTTCACTTGTGTGTTTATTATGATAACTTATTTTCTTCTTTATCTGATGATGATGATGTTTTGTATGCAATTCAAGGAATCACCAGGTAGACACAAAGATTTTTACTTATTTCACCCTCAGTAGGCTACGTCTAAGGAGCATAAAATGGGGATGTGTCGTTGTACCAAATCCACTAAATCTCACTACCAATAATGTTTGGGATAGATCACCTCTAAGACCAGGCTCATTGCCTTTACAATGTTTAGGATCAGCTAACTGCTTTCCCAAGGGTCACTCCCTACTTCTATCTCTCTAGATCACTGCCGATAGAAATAATAACCTTCTTCCCCTTCCTCTTCTCACTGCACTTGGAAGGTATCCACTCACAGTTTATAGACCTTTAGGTCTCCTCATTATCACTAATTATTTCATCCTCCATTGTATGCAGATGCTCTATTGAAATACAAATTTCATCCACTAATGAAAACCCATTTTCCCCTGACCACTGGGAAACAACCTTTGGGAAATGCCTTCTCAAAGAACCTTACTTTGTGAAGCTCCCAATTTTGTGAAGCTCAAACAAGACTTCGTAAAGTCATTTCCTCTTCGTGAAGCATACACATTCGCAGAGCTCACTGATTTGCAGAGCACACTTCTTCGCAGAGCTCAAGACTTCGCAAAGATTGAGACTTCGCAAAGCTTAGTCCATCGTAGAGCTACTTCCTTCATGAATCTCACTGAGCCAACGCGGAATACACCACTTTCACGGAGCTAGATTAGCCACTGTGAAGCTCCTTCTTTCACGAAGCACACTACCTTCATGAACCTCCTTCATGATTTGAGAAAAAAAAATTCTTGGAAAACTATATGCTTCTCTTGAGGGGGTCGAGGTCTATTTATAGGTGATTCCACTGACCATTGAACCTTCTGTGCGAAGTCAGCGCCACGTCAGCGCAAATCGTGAAGCTCTGAAATTTCCACCAAAATTATCACTATATCGTGAAGCACCATGGAAATTATCAGATTGCGGAGATCGTCGTAATTGCGGAGCGTTCCATCAATTCCTTCACTCCTTTTCCGTGAAGTTCCACTCGCAATGCCCTTCTCCACCACAATGCTCTTCAATGCTTCTGTTTTCAAAGCTTATCGTAATCACGAAGAACACCATCAACTTTCTTCATGTCTTCGCGAAATCCACATCAAGAAGACTATATTCGCGAAACTCGTGACTTTTCCATATTTGGATGAGATCTTCAAAGAAATCCATATTTCACGATGCTCACCAAACTCCAAATTTTGGACCCCAAAAATTTGGCAAACACTGGAAAATGACGCCACCTTGTATCTACTCTTTTGTACCACCTCCAGATCATTTTTTCCTTCTTCATGGTTCTTTGTCAACACGAATTGTCAACAACATATCTGAAACTCGTCAATTCACCATGGAAACCTACATTGTCAAAAAACACAAGCAACCCAAAAATGCTGCAATGTTACCTTCATGGATTTTTTCCCAACATTAGTCTTCATGTTTCAGTTGGAGTGAGAAAGTGCCAAATCAGTTTATTTTAGTGGATCGAAGAGGAAGATCATTTTTTTGTTGTAGTGGAATCTTGATGTTTTTGTGATCTTTCTCATTGTGTTTAGTGCTGTGCTTATGAAACACTGGTGGGGTGCTAGTATAAAGAACACTGGTGGGATGCCAGTATAATTTGTGAAAAGGTTCATACCTACCCACCATGGTTTCAGGGTGACACATGAATAACCCACTGGTAATTTTTGATTGATTTTTAGTGGAGAATAAGTGTCTCATATCATCCCAAACATAGTAATGATGTGGTCACCCACATCAGGGGTGAACCTTGTAAAAATACTGTGTTTTTGTGATTCATTTACTTACAATCTTGCATATGGTATAATTTTATTTGTTAATAAAGAAGATCCATTCACACTAACAAGTATAGAGTTTCAAATTAAAAATGGGTAAGACAAAAGAAAATAAAATAAAATTGATAGACTTGTGCACACTAATCCACCCCCCCCCTCCTCAGTGTAGCTGCATGATCCACTGAGCACTTAAATAACATCTTACAATGGAACCTTTAGGATGATTCTTGTTTTGGACATAATATTTCATTATGCGCATATTTATTTCAGTAGGATACATCCACCCAAAATAAACAGGTCCCCCAAGTAGTGTTTCAGTTGGAAGATGAACTATTCAATGTAGTATGCAAGTGAAAAATGTTAGGTGGAATTTTTTTCCCAACTCACGCAAAATTAATGGCGCCTCTTGCTATATTTTTATCAAGAAATACTTGGATAACCTTTTATCACAAAGGTATCTAAAAGATTCCACAATTAAATCATTTTCACCCTTACATTATTGGATAGTAAATGTCAGGTTACTATTGGAATCAATTCATGAAGAAGGATGTGATAATCATGAGTTTTTAGGGATTTTAGTTTCAAATCCCTTCTATTGAATCATTTTGATATGTTATTCGAATAACCATCAGGAGCCTTTATATTCTCTAATACTTCCAGAAATTGATTTTTCTTTAAATTTTTCATCACATAATAAGCAAAAGGAATTTTCCATTTGATTTCACCGATACACATGGGATGCAGTTCTAGTAGAATACCTCAATATAAAAAGTCTTGGCGAGATCAAAAGTCCTATTTGGTCTTCCCCTTGATATTTAGAAGAATTGAAAGCAAAATTTTTCATATATTTTTATCAATGTACATTACATATAAATATTTAAATATCAAATTGGAAGACCAATATGTAAATTCAAAAAATATACTTTTCTCTTTCCAATTGTAAGTGGATTCAATGTTAACATTATTCCTATTTTTAAATTTCATCTGACCTTTCCCTAAAGAAAAAAATAAAATCTTCCAATTCATTAAGAGCATCAGTTCCTGACATACATAGAGGTGGTTATTTTGTGTCAAAAAAATTGTCAAACCTCCAACAATTCTTCTTGTATTGATGATCCATTAGAAAGAATCATTGATGCCCCATGAAATTGAAACTATTAAAAAAATTAAGCTTTCTATATTGTGTATTCTTCATATAAATAGGACATGATAGTTTTTCCTTCATGATCTAATTAGACAAAATTTCATAAAAAGGGAAATCATTTATAGTCCATAAAAGGGCAGCACGTATCTGGAATATATTTTTTGAAGAAGCATCGATTGTGCGCACACCCATATCCTAAAGCTTCTTCAAATATCTTATTAAAGGTTGAAAGTATACATCTATATAAATTATAGGATCAAAAGGTCTAGATATTACTATAATCAAGAAATTGAAAGGTTATTTTATACACATCCATATAGGAAAATTATAAACGTGAATAAAAACTGGCCACATGATGTGAACAATAAGCATCTAACCAAATAGATTAAAACCATCACTGGATAAACCCAACCTGACATTACGCACCTCAACTACAAAATCGATATTTTTTACATCAAATTCCCACCATGATAATCCATATTCATTATAAAACAACTCATCATTAACATTAATTCTCTCAGAATCATTCCATTGCATATTAATTGTGATTTCTGCTGACATTAGTAGATTTTGAATCCTGGGAATCAATGAAAAGTGCCACATGAATTTTTGTGGCACACAAGATAGTGTCCCATTTTAATTTTTCTTCCTTAAATATGTGCCATATTCTTTATAGTCATTAAGTCTTATTGTTTCTTCCCAAAATAAACTACAATATTTTAAATAAGTATGAATTTTATTAGTATAAAATATAAGCTTCTTACATAACTTCCATGCCTTATAATTATTTAAGGGAATATCTACAGAATCGGGAAGAAATTCATTAAAAAAGTTAATAATATAATCAATATTGGTATTAGAAATTTCATATATGGTTTTCCCAGGATATAACTAAATTAAAAATTCCAACTTTTCCATTTTAGTACATTCCTGATATACAAGATTTGTAGCCTCATCCATTAATTTTTTTTACTCTCTCAACCTTATCATATTCATTATTTTCCTAATTTATATTGATATGATTGTATTCTTTCACTAGGATACTATATCTCTCATGATAATGCACAAATGAAAACCAATAAAATATCAAATTCTCTATACCACTTATTTCTTTATGTTCATGGTCAGTGGAAGATTGCCTCATCTCTCCATTGTGATACCAAACATAATAGTTTGTTCAAAATCTAGATATTGTTATATAGTAGATAACTTATTCCTGAATTAACTATGGTCTTCCAATATAATTATAACATTTAAAATATATATGAAATACATTTAAAGCATTTTTAAATGAAAAATATAAAAATAATATCCAAATTCTCTTGAAACGTGATTGAAATTTGATCGGTATGATACATCTAACTTCTATCCATTTTTTTACGGGGGAAAAAGTTATGTTCCAATCAACAATGTAAAACATAATTACAAAATTAATTACAACCAATTTTAATATGAAATTCATCAAAGCATTCTAGTAGCTAGAAAATTAAAGAACAAGAGAAATAAAATATTCTATAAGTGATGCCTACAAATAATGAATCAGAATGATATCCAAATTGAAAAACAAATTAAAATTATAGTGTAGTGGAAATTAAATAACACCAATAGGAAAAACATTGAATACAATTCATGATGAAAGTTACCATTATAGAATATTGTTATCCATATCATAAAAAACCCAAGGTATACTCATAGAAATCCAAACAAAGTGCATGTATCAGAATAAATAACAACTAAGGAAAACTAGCATAAAAAATATGTATTTCTTATCGAAAGAGGTATTATCATTTAAAAACATAATTGAGGATAAATGTAGTCATTAAATTATTTTATTTAAGTTTAAAATTACATATATTATTCAAACATAATAAAAATAGATTTTATATGATTTCTATTTCAATTTAAGAATTATTTAATTTGGGGAAGACCCATAAAGACTAAATAATTAATCCATTCCATCCCACTTTATGAAACCCATCCATTACTTCACCACTGGTGAAACCTCTTAGTTGAGTTAAAAAAATTTAATATGGTTTTTAATTCATTTAAAGTGTAGTGGAAATAAATGGATAACAACTCAATACATGATAAATGAACTAAGGAAGCATTATTAACAAAGTACTAAGTTATACTCAGTATTTAATCAAAATAGGTTAAACTAAGGTTTATACCATTAAAGTTTTCTTAAAGAATTAAATTCTTATATAAAACTTTATTAATGTAAACCATGTTTCATAAAATGAATATGATTCAACAAGATTTCCATTATAACTTATATTATTATTTAATGACATTTACCAAAGGCTTATATAAATATTTGTACATTATAAAGGTTTTAAAATTCTTAAACATTTGAAATATAAATATTTATTTATTTGGAATAATGTTTTACCATTCATTCATGTCTAAATAATAATAATGAATTCTAAGAAACATAGTTGACAAGTACTATAAATATAATAGTAAATTCCTGAAGAACCAACTTTCATAGATTAATCAATATTCCAGATTTATTTACAATATTATAATCATGTACATCATTTTAAAATTATTTCTTTTGGGTTTAAAAAATCCAAAAAATATTTTAACTATGGGTCATGATATAATAAATTAAATTTAAATAATTAAATCACATAACTCAAGGATAATAAAAACAAACATTAACCCTAGAAATTAACTAAAATATGATCCCAACACTAAAAGTATCTAAATCCCAAAAATATTCCACCAAAAGAATTTCAAATTTAAGTTAAATTCATAAGAATCCCTATGATAGTATTCAAACTGAAGAAATTATAATTAAAATAGAACTTATAGGAATTTAATATATTATATTTTATATCTATTAGACTATAAATTTAAAAACATGGTGATATAATTGTTGCCAACATTCTCTAATAGAATCACATGCATATATTAAAAAAATCCAAAAATGGAGGAAGAATTACAATAATTAAACCATAATTGCAACCAATGAGGTAAACCAAAACCAAGACTCATCACTTCCCATAATATAAACATCAACTAGATCCCAAATATACAACAAAAATATACTAAAGTCTTATCCAAATTATATTCATTAAACCAAAATCCCAAAAATAAAACATCACCCACAAAGAACCTTATATCAAATAATTTGGAAAAATCATGATCTAACTATATCTTGGTTAGGTTTTCATACATAGATAAAAATAAAAACAATATTCAAAAGAATATAAGAAGGATTTAAAACTCACTAATCTTATGTCGAATAAGATTGGAATAAAAAAATATTGAATTAGGGGAGAATGTCGGAGGAAAGCTGCATGGTCACTCGGGTGAGGGGAGCGCGACAGAAGGGGGAGATAGGGCTCGAGTAAAGGGGGGATCGAAATAGGGGGAACCTATCCCAATGGTTTTTTAAAAACCATTTGTATATCCTTCATATACCCATGGTTTATATAAACCATGGTTATAGGCAAAGTCCAACCAATCTATACCCATTGTTTTTTATAAAACATGAGTATACATCCATGGGGATAGACCCAGTTTCTAGTAGTTAGATTCAAATATAATATTAGTATGATAATAATTCATCTCATCCAATAAAAATTTAAAAAATTTAGTCATTTTTTTCACCATTATCTTTTTGTAAAACTCATGCTAACCTGCTTTAACAATTACCAAGGTATTAAAGATTTTACTCTTTAGGGGTTAAGAAAGTTACTATTAAAGGAAAATTGTATCATAAACGGATAATGGTTGATATTTTAAACAATATCTTAACCACATGGTAGAAAATAGGGTTTTTTAGATTTTAAGTCACTTAATAAAATTTTATTTATTATAAATTAACATAATTTCAATTTTGGAACTATTCATTTAATTTGAATTTGAAAACTACAAGACACCAATGGAATTCAAATATAAGGAATTAAAACCTATTTAATATGTCGTGTTTATATACAAAAATCTTGGATCCTAATAATTCATTCACATTTTTAAAATCATTTATTTTATTCTTCTATTAATCGAATAAATATCATATCAATGTTGCATAGGCATTTAATTTAACTATTTCATCACTAAAAATTAGAAATAAATTTCCATGATGAATAAAATTTATTTATATTTCAAATGAATATTTATAACCAAACATGACTTGTTTTTTTCTTATTTAAAAAATATAAAGATAATAAAATAAAGAGAATGATATTTTTTACTTTTCTTTGCATAAAATATAATAAAGGTAAAAATCAAGTCCGTATGAAAAAAAGTTTATATATTCTAATTTGGATGATTATGGATGAAATATACTCATTTAATAAAATTAATTCAAATGTTAGGATTAATTTCTAGTCTTTATCACATTATTTTTACTCTTAATTAACCAATTTTACCTTTACTATAGTAACAAAATTTACCAATATTACTATTCATACTGGCTAAAAATAAGAGGGATATATTTACCAAATTTGGAACTTATAAATAAAAATATAGAATCCATTTTTTTTTATTAAAAACATAGAATTTGAATAATCTAATTTAAAATTAAACCTTCAAAACTCAATGAAAAATAGTTTTTCAAAAATTCCTTTTTAAGTACAAAATTGCTTTTATACTAGATTCAAGTATAAAATCCATTCAAAGGCTATAATTTGAATATTTTTATTAAAAATAAACTAATTAAATTTTAAAATTAATAAAAAATATAATTTCACTTTATAAATAATTTAAATGAAAATATAATTTTCAATAAAAAAAATAGTTTTTCCCTATTCATTGAAAAATCAAACTTTTTAGAAAAATCTCAAAATTTTGACCATAATATAATTTTAATGTTATGGTTTAAAAAATTATATAAATTATATAAAATAAAATTTCTAAAATTTTCATAAATTAATTATAGTATTCACTCTATAAAAATCATTTTTAAAGGAAACACATTTTTGAAGCATAAAATGACTTTACTAAAAATTGAGTAATTATTTACTAATAATTTATCAATAAATTTGTATTGAGTAGGGACATTATATGTATTTCATAAATATGTTAATTATATTCATACCCACCAATTTAATGTATAGTTTATAATGTTCATATTTAAATAATAATATTTCATGGTTCATTTAAGCTCGGTGTTGCGTGATCTATGCGTTATTGAACATAATTCCCTTTTTTTAAAATCTTGGGGTGTTATAAATCTCCCTAAGGATTAAATATACTCTCTATGGCTAGGGGTCCCACTCACCAATATAGTGTTCCCCTCCTAATCTATCCAACTGTAAATCACCTTTCAATGTTATTAATGGGTATTTAGTTTTTATTAAAGATAATAACATTGGGTCTCATCACCACTAAAATGGATTCCCATGAAAAATATCCTCTACCATAAAGCTCTAAATCACTTTGTGACTCTAGTTAGGTGGTTTGATTGGGATTAAATTTTTAAGGGAACTCATGATGTTTTTTCAGCCTTGAACAATGGCTCTGAAAACCAAGGTAGATAGTATGGAATAATGTGTGAAGCCCACCCAGAGTAGTGGGATTTAGGTGTGTTTAGCAAAGGGTCACTTGAGAAACCTTATGGGGATCGGGTAAAGAAGAAGAGGTAACCTATAATATTAAATTAGTATTATTGAAAGGGTTGTGTAAGTCCCAGAATTATTGTAAGAGATATTCTACTAAGGGTAGATTTGTGGATTAATTGCCCAATGAATGCTTCACATTAGTGATTTTTATATGCAAGAAGTTAGTTATCAGCCTTATAAGCTAAGTCACCATGTGTGAGGTGACTGGTAATGTAACGCCCCGACCACAGCTACCCAGAGCCGGTGCATTACTTCGTAACATTGGCATGATCACAAAAGATCAAGTCTCGAAAGAACGATTAGTTTAGTAGCCTTGGAAACACTAGATACATTCATAAGTCTTTCATTACATCAAAAAGTAAACAAACTACAATAACATGGTCTTCATAGTCCACAATCATATCCCTTTCTGACTACCCCTGCAGGTCACTCATCAATTACTTCTTCACATCCTGGAAAAATATTAAAACATTGAAAGGGGTGAGCTCAGATGCTCAGTAAGGTTAACAATATATCGGAAGCTTTCATAAATAAACATTAACATTTAAGGCGATGTATAACTAAAACAAAATCCTTTTAAACTTGAACTTCAACATAATATGGCAAATGTAAAATGAGATAATGCCATTCACTTCTTCACATGGATATTCTACTGGTCGAATAATCACATGCAATATCAATAACCACTTTCATAATGATGGAATTCATAATGCCAGACTATCATAACCACGTAGTAAAGGCCTCGTGCCAAGACCACAAATAAGATTTTGTCAAGGCCTCGTGCCTAGACACTAGTTTGTCTCATGAGACCTGCCGATGCATCGAGGAGCTATAGCGGGCTCCACCTGTCACTTATTAATTCCAATGCATTCCTCATATGAATAGTTTTAAACATATCATAAACCATAACATAATCGTATCACATAAAACATGCATAAAGGAAACATAACATTTCCACATTTCAATCACAAGATATCAATACAACACATTGATATAATAAAAATGCTTTCAAAACCAATTTCAATACCAAAATAAAAGAAAAGTATAACATGGTATTTATTTTTCATTAAAAAAAAGGTATGAATTATAGAGGAAGCCGAAACTCAAATAGTGGTCACGGCGGCGGAGAAGTCGTTGTCACCGCATACGTACGACAAAAACATTCCCTTTTTTCATTTAGTAAATGCTTCTTATAAAAAGATTCCTTTTGTATAAAAGTAAAATTCAAAGGGGTTTATACACTGTATAAAAGAAAGTTGTGTATAAAACGAAATATGCCTCAATGAAAGGAGATTGAGACGAAGTCCCTTAAAAAGAACATTTTTTAAAATAAAATAGATATATTATGTGTATTCACTATAGGTACACATAAAGAAAGTAAAAATACAAAATAAGACATAATAATATCATGACATAATTTGAAAGTAGGAGATTAACCCAAAGAATGAAAGTTGGGTTATGAAATTCCCTTACCTCATGTCTGACTTGACTCAACCGTTCTTTAACCTCCTGAATAATAAACTAGAGTTAATATATACTTTATTAAGAACCATTTTCAATTTCATTATCCTTTTATATCACATATTACAATGTTATGAACGTTATGTAATTATTTAAGTTAATAACGGTCGTTTTGTCGATCTTTGGTACTTGTGTCAACAATAACCTTCTTATAATTACAAGTTGTTCATGTGGGGAAATATCCATTATATCCAGAATTATATTAATGATGTAGATATCATATATATCATATATATCCAGTATATACATATATTCATAATATTACGTAACATTTAGAGGTAAGAAATGAAATGCACCGTTCATGGAGACGGTAAGCCGTACGTACGCATTAACGCTACTTTCATTTCTATTTCGTATTTAATGTAATGAAATCATAATTATATAAATGTACAATATAATTCCAGTATAATATATCATATAATACCATTTACTCCATCCTTTATACATCCCACATATGGTATTAACGATTCAAATCACTTTGAGGGGGCGGTAGTCCGCACTTCCTAAAATGAAATTATCGCGTTTTACCCATAATGGAAATCATAAAGTATGCCATAAATGAGAAATACAGAAGAATAAGTAAAAAATAAATACATTATATATCATATATAAATATAGTGACATCTTAATGTCCACCTTTGAAGGTGTTATATGAGTGTTGAACAATCATCGTTTCGTGAGGTAGAAATTCTCCATCCACAGAAACCGTATGTTCTTTAACCATTAGATGTAGGTGTGTGTAAGTGTAGATCGAATACTTCTTATAAAAACATCCTACTATATTGAGGATACTGGTGATGTTACAAAAGTAATGAATAAAAAGAGTTTAGGGGGTTGGAGAAGAAAAATAAAACAAAACAACATTAGAGAAGACATTACCTCAAAATCGGGTAACTCTTTTTGATTTGAGCCAAAGGCTTCCTTGAGAAGAGTTCTGCCCAAAGTGAGGCTTCTAGGCGTAAGAGGGGGAAGTTGGGAGAGTATTTGGGCAGATTTTGGCCGAGCCAAATGGCTTGAAGGTGTGAATAAGGTGGGAGAGGTGGGGGCCTTTTATAAGTGGAGAGGAGGGGCTCTTTTGGAAAGATTGAAATGTTACATTATTACACAATGATTTTCGGATTCTAAAGGTCCCACACTTATATAATTAGTGGATAAGGTGATAAGGGTTCGAAATCTACCCATACAATAGTCTTTGGACAAGTGTAAGCCTTGGATTTTACATTATCTTTTCATTTTATTAAAAACGTTAAATAATGAGGTCATCGCTGCATCATAATGATTATCATAAATAATATAATTTATTTAATGTCTAAAAATTATACAAAAAGTACTATGATGTAGGAAATCTTTTTAGATTTCTAATGAATATTTATAATCAAAATTTGGGCTTGTGTAACCCCACTTAAAAACTGTTTTAGTAAAACAACTCATGTTTGTGTCAATTTAATTTTAACATTAAATAAATATATATTAATATCATTTTCTAACTAAAGTGGCTCCATGGGGTCCCCAAGTTGACACATGGGTTTTCTTGGTCGGCCATGACTCATCAAATAGGAGTAGGACAAGTGTCATGCTCATCTCATATTATTAAAACATTATTTGTACCTTAAACTACACTAATTACCTCTAATCGCGATTAAGAACTTAAAAGTTACTATTCACCAAAAAATTATTTTAATCTCATTGAACCACATTTTACTTCTTAATGACAACCATGTCTATCGTATTTTTGAAAATCAAAACACAGAAGTGGTAATATTTTATTTAAATGAAAAATCAGTTATTTAACTACCACTTAGTGGTTTCACTATTCATCAAAAATTGAAGTTTTTCAGAACAAAGCCAAAATTTCACCCTAAGCTATAATTGATATTCCGAATTCAAAAATTATGTCTATTTTACAAAATTCCATACATATAAGTTGCATTAATTAATTTTATAATTAATTCCCGCTGTTACAAAAAATGGCGTGTTTCTAAGAAACAATTTATATCAAAAGATTGGCAATTGTTTATGTCCGATTTCAATGTTAAATTAATTCTAATGACCACCATTGGATAAAATGGTAAAAATATATTCTAATTATACTTTAAAACCACTAAATAGTATAATTTTTCACTATAAATTATTTTTATTTAAAAAGTTGTTTTTAAGTATTTTTCACTATTCATAAAAATTAGAAGTTCTCAGAAAAATACCAAAAATTCAACATAGGCTAATTTCGATATTCCGAATCAAAAAATGAAGTCCATTTTGAAATATAAAATTTCTATAATTTTAAAAAGTGGTTACTACTATTCATAACGGCTACTATGATTAGTCGCGGTGTTTTAGAACTCGAAGTTGCGTACAATACAAGCTATTGCATTATTTAATGAGAAGCGTATTGTGGAAGCTCAGGGTGTTACATTCTCCCCTCCTTCAATAAATTGCGTCCTCGCAATTTGAAATTTTTCTTGGAAAATAAAAGGTTGAAAATAGAAAATACCTTTGAGGAAAACCCACATCGGAAATAAGATTAATAAAATTTAGCCTTAATAAGAGGGAAAGGGAAATGAAAAAGTCACCACCCAATTATGATCTCGATTAGGAGAACATTGGTGGCAATTAGAGACATATAATTGGAGGAAAAACGTAAATATTTGTAGGGAGTGATTGAGGTCATCAATCACAATCAACTGTCAAATTGAGGGCCTCAAATCCTTCAATCTATGTTGATTTAAAATATCATCAGTTCAACAAGACATAAGGTATTAGGATAACACATTTTTTTGTTTTAATATCCCTTTACTAAAGTTTAAGAATTAATTTATTCATTGAATAAGAGATAGGTATATATATATTTATGCTTGACAATTAGAGTTTCAACCTTCAACTCATCTTTCACTCAAAAAGATAATAGAACTCAAAAATATTAATCTTATCCTAATTGTATAAGGTTCCAAATGTTAACACATACCATTTAGATTAGTAATATTATTTTGTAATAACCAGGGACTTCCTGTAGGCTAGTGGTAGGAAATAAAGGCCTGTCGCACCATGATTGTGGGTTCGATTCCTGCAGCTTTGTCCGACGCGACGGGTTATGCCCCACCCTGCAGGTTGTCCTTTTCCTAAAAATATAGTACTATACTATTCCAAAAATAATCTTCATAAATGTTTTAACCTTAAACAATACTATCCAAAGTTCAACTTAATCCATTCCAACCTTTATAGTTATCCAAAATATCTCTGTCCAGACTTTCTCTAAAAGGTCTCTAAATTCCAAAATCAATTGTAACATCAGATTCCCCAAAAAAATTAAATTTTCTATTTTGACACATACTAAAAATATGATTACCTTCATCATATTAAAACCTTACTAAAATCAACAAGTACTGTAGTACAATCCTTATATATATATCACATTATTCTAATAACCGGAATATAATCCATGAGTCCAAAAGCACCAATACATTAGTTATTCTGCTTCAACTGTAGTAACAGCATAAGATTGTCCTTGATCCCTTGGCCTTTTCTGAGGTAAGTTTCCCTGACGCTTAGTACATTCATTTGCATAATGCCCCATTTCCCTACAATTGTAGCATTCAACTTTGACAGCCTCTTTCTTTCCCTTGCAATCACGAGCCTGGTGACCCTTTTCTCCACATTTATAACAAACTACCATTCCTTTTAGGCACGTACCAGAGTGATTATTCCCACAATTATCACATAATGGAAAATCCTTCTTTCCCTTTTTCCCTTTATCTGTCTCTTGTTCCACCGTTCTCTTCTTCTCTTGCTTTACTTTGTTGTCATAAGACTTAGAGAATTCCTTTTCTGTCTTGATAGCACATGAGACAATATCTTCGTATGATGAGAAGTATTGTGATACTAAAGATCGACAGAGAAATGGTTTTAACCCATCAAAGAAACGATCAATATTACTCCTTGGGTTACGTATATAATTGGCAGCATGCCTCGCTAACCTTGTAAAGTTAGCCTCATACTTTGCGACATTCTCATCCTCCTTCTGCCTCAGACTCAGAAATTTCCTTTCCATATCTGCTCGATGGTCACGAGGAAAGTATTTTTCTAAGAAAAGATCTTTGAACTCCCTCCATTCCATATTTGATACGTCATCATCTTCCTTTGTGTTTTGAATCAGCGACCACCACTGATCGGCATCTCCAGTGAGGCGGTAAACTGCCATGACAACCTTCTCCCTTTCACTACTCCCCAAGGCATGGAATATTTTCTCTAAGGAATTTATCCATTGATCAGCTACTATAGGATTTGTACTCCCATTGAAGGTTGGTGGTTGTTGCCTCATGAAGCGGTCTAACATTGATCCTCCACGTTGCGGATCAGGGTGCTCCATACGGGTAAGGTTATTATTCATAAACTGAGTAAGTTGTCCCAGTATGGTGATTAGCTGATCGACACCAGTTGCATCACCAGCCCCACTATAATTATCTTGACCAAGAGGGCAATCCCTACATGGAGTGCGTACATTGATACGGTTTCCATTTCTTCCACTAGGCGCCATTTCTAAACAATGGCATAAACTAGATCAGTTTATGAATCAAAATACATAATCCCATACTTATAAAACACTTAACATAAATTGAAATATTTATGGATATAATCCATAATCATAAAAAGAAATGTTTCCTTTGAGAAAGTATATACTCATAACCCTTCATAGTGGTTTGTAAAGAAAATGAGAATTATCCTAAGCATATCCCCTGGGAGTGTCGTAACCAAGAGTGCAGCAAGGCCCGTTGTCGTGCACCAGTTCCCGTTCGAGTCTAGCTCAAAGCGGTGTTTTCGGGTTTTACCCCTAGGTACATCTGTGCCAGAGCCGCCTCTACCTGCTCGTATCCAGACAGGGATGTATTGCTCGGAAAACTCACAAAATCTCTACAATACCATAATTCTAGGAATTTCTTCTATACTAATCCTCAAAGTTCATCTTAGGTCTATGTGCTCTAATCAGAGTTTATCTAAATCTAGCTTCCAAGGTTAGTACTAAACTGCCTCTGATACCAACTGTAATGCCCCGAACCCAGCTACCCAGAGCCGGTGCATTACTTCGTAACATTGGCATGATCACAAAAGATCAAGTCTCGAAAGACCGATTAGTTTAGTAGCCTTGGAAACACTAGATACATTCATAAGTCTTTCATTACATCAAAAAGTAAACAAACTACAATAACATGGTCTTCATAGTCCACAATCACATCCCTTTCTGACTACCCCTGCAGGTCACTCATCAATTACTTCTTCACATCCTGGAAAAATATTAAAACATTGAAAGGGGTGAGCTCAGATGCTCAGTAAGGTTCACAATATAGCGGAAGATTTCATAAATAAACATTAACAGTTAAGGCGATGTATAACTAAAACAAAAGCCTTTTAAACTTGAACTTCAACATAATATGGCAAAAGTAAAATGAGATAATGCCATTCACTTCTTCACATGGATATTCTACTGGTCGAATAATCACATGAAATATCAATAACCACTTTCATAATGATGGAATGCATAATGCCAGACTATCATAACCACGTATTCAAGGCCTCGTGCCAAGAACACAAATAAGATTTTGTCAAGGCCTCGTGCCAAGACACTAGTTTGTCTCATGAGACCTGCCGATGCATCGAGGAGCTATAGCGGGCTCCACCTGTCACTTATTAAGTCCAATGCATTCCTCATATGAATAGTTTTAAACATATCATAAACCATAACATAATCGTATCACATAAAACATGCATAAAGGAAACATAACATTTCCACATTTCAATCACAAGATATCAATACAACACATTGATATAATAAAAACGCTTTCAAAACCATTTTCAATACCAAAATAAAAGAAAAGTATAACATGGTATTTATTTTTCATTAAAAAAAAGGTATGGCTTGTAGAGGAAGCCGAAACTCAAATAGTGGTCACGGCGGAGGAGAAGTCGTTGTCGCCGCATACGTACGACAAAAACATTCCCTTTTGTCATTTAGTAAACGCTTCGTATAAAAGGATTCCTTTTGTATAAAAGTAAAAGTCAAAGGGGTTTATACACCGTATAAAAGAAAGTTGTGTATAAAACGAAATATGTCTCAATGAAAGGAGATTGAGACGAAGTCCCTTAAAAAGAACATTTTTTAAAATAAAATAGATATATTATGTGTATTCACTATAGGTACACATAAAGAAAGTAAAAATACAAAATAAGGCATAATAATATCATGACATAATTTGAAAGTAGGAGATTAACCCAAAGAATGAAAGTTGGGTTATGAAATTCCCTTACCTCATGTCTGACTTGACTCAACCGTTCTTTAACCTCCTGAATAATAAACTAGAGTTAATATCTACCTTATTAAGAACCATTTTCAATTTCATTATCCTTTTATATCACTTATTACAATGTTATGAACGTTATGTAATTATTTAAGTTAATAACGGTCGTTTTGTCGATCTTTGGTACTTGTGTCAACAATAACCTTCTTATAATTACAAGTTGTTCATGTGGTGAAATATCCATTATATCCAGAATTATATTCATGATGTATATATAATATATATCATATATATCCAGTATATACATTCATTCATAATATTACATAACATTTAGAGGTAAGAAATGAAATGCACCGTTCATGGAGACGGTAAGCCGTACGTACGCATGAACACTACTTTCATTTCTATTTCGTATTTAATGTAATGAAATCATAATTATATAAATGTACAATATAATTCCAGTATAATATATCATATAATACCATTTACTCCATTCTTTATACATCCCACATATGGTATTAACGATTCAAATCACTTTGAGGGGGCGGTAGTCCGCACTTCCTAAAATGAAATTATCGCGTTTTACCCATAATGGAAATCATAAAGTATGACATAAATGAGAAATACAGAAGCATAAGTAAAACATAAACACATTATATATCATATATAAATATATTGACATCTTAATGGCCACCTTTGAAGGTGTTATATGAGTGTTGAACAATCATCGTTTCGTGAGGCAGAAATTCGCCATCCACAGAAACCGTATGTTCTTTAACCATTAGATGTAGGTGTGTGTAAGTGTAGCTCTAATACTTCTTATAAAAACATCCTAGTATATTTAGGATACTGGTTTTGTTACAAAAGTAATGAATAAAAAGAGTTTAGGGGGTTGGAGAAGAAAAATAAAACAAAACAACATTAGAGAAGACATTACCTCAAAATCGGGTAACTCTTTTTGATTTGAGCCAAAGGCTTCCTTGAGAAGAGTTCTGCCAAAAGTGAGGCTTCTAGGAGTAAGAGGGGGAAGTTTGGAGAGTATTTGGGCAGAGGTTGGCCGAGCCAAATGGCTTGAAGGTGTGAATAAGGTGGGAGAGGTGGGGGCCTTTTATAAGTGGAGAGGAGGGGCTCTTTTGGAAAGATTGAAATGTTACATTATTACACAATGCTTTTCGGATTCTAAAGGTCCCAAACTTATATATTTCGTGGATAAGGTGATAAGGGTTCGAAATATACCCATCCAATAGTCTTTGGACAAGTGTAAGCCTTGGATTTTACATTATCTTTTCATTTTATTAAAAACGTTAAATAATGAGGTCATCGCTGCATCATAATGATGTCATAAATAATTTAATTTATTTAATGTCTAAAAATTATAAAAAAAATACTATGATGTAGGAAATCTTTGTAGCTTTCTAATTAATATTTATAATCAAAATTTGGACTTGTGTAACCCAACTTAAAAACTATTTTAGTAAAAAAACTCATGTTTGTGTCAATTTAATTTTAACATTAAATAAATATATATTAATGTCATTTTCCAACTAAAGTGGCTCCATGGGGTCCCCAAGTTGACCCATGGGTTTTCTTGGTCGGCCATGACTCATCCAATAGGAGTAGGACAAGTGTCATGCTCATCTCATATTATTAAAACATTATTTGTACCTTAAACTACACTAATTACCTCTAATCGCGATTAAGAACTTAAAAGTTACTATTCACCAAAAAATTATTTTAATCTCATTGAACCAAATTTTACTTCTTAATGACAACCATGTATGTCGAATTTTTGAAAATCAAAACACATAAGTGGTAATATTTCATTTAAATGAAAAATCAGTTATTTAACTACCACTTAGTGGTTTCACTATTCATCAAAAATTGAAGTTTTTCAGAACAAAGCCAAAATTTCACCCTAAGCTATAATTGATATTCCGAATTCAAAAATGATGTCTATTTTACAAAATTCCAAACATATAAGTTTCATTAATTAATTTTATAATTAATTCCCGCTGTTACAAAAAATGGCGTGTTTCTAAGAAACAATTTATATCAAAAGATTGGCAATTGTTTATGTCCGATTTCAATGTTAAATTAATTCTAATGACCACCATTGGATAAAATGGTAAAAATATATTCTAATTATACTTTAAAACCACTAAATAGTATAATTTTTCACAATAAATTATTTTGATTTAAAAAGTTGTTTTTAAGTATTTTTCACTATTCATAAAAATTAGAAGTTCTCAGAAAAATACCAAAAATTCAACATAGGCTAATTTCAATATTCTGAATCCAAAAATGAAGTCCATTTTGAAATATAAAATTTCTATAATTTTAAAAAGTGGTTATTACTATTCATAACGGCTACTATGATTAGTCGCGGTGTTTTAGAACTCGAAGTTGCGTACAATAAAAGCTATTGCATTATTTAATGAGAAGCGTATTGTGGAAGCTCGGGGATTTACAGGTAAGATCGATGGGGGGAAATAATAAACCAAAGGATTTCATGTAGGAGTATGATAAATAACCAATAAAGGTTCAGTTATTATTTTTTTAGTTGATAATTTTTCTATTCCAAGACACTGAGAATGGGCATATATGTTATGGCTAAAGGGATAATGTGGCTAGAGGGGATATTCATGATATTTATTAGTTGAGCCTATAGTTTCCAATCCCTGTACATAGTACCTATGGATGTTAAACACATGAATTTTTATTGGTGATATTATCTTAGGTATTTTTATTAAGACATCATGACATGTTCCATGTTGTGTGTGATGAGTTATTAGTTGAATGTTATAATTGGTTTAGGTGTTTCCCATGATTGTGATTATGATGAATATTCTCATTATTTTTTATTGATATTATGACTAAAAGACCCAAGGAATAGACATGGATTTTGGTCCTGCAATCCATCTTCTATGGATATATAGAGATGTCAGTGACCTAATGATATTGGAATGGTACCTTGGATTGGGTGTTTTTTCATTCAATGGTATGATATATATTTCCTTGGTCTGAGCATTTTTTTAGATAGTGGTTCAGTAGATGATTCCCTAGACTATTTGTTTTCTTTCCAATGATATGGTATATTATTTTTTAGAATATTTATTTTTCCTGATAGTGGTATGACATACAATTCCCTAAACTGTGTGTTTTTCCAGCAGTTGTCTGACATAGTGTTTATTGTACTTATAAACTTTCCAACTAGGGGTACAATATGATATTCCATGCATTGGGAGTTAAGAAAACTAGTGGGATGTAATAATTATCTTTTATTTGGGAATATTTGTAATGTATGATTTTATATTTTATATTGATGTTGGGAATATTTTTTTACTAATGATTCTATAGAGTTTTTCTAAGTTGGTTGTTTTGTTAACCAATGACATGATAGATGATTTATTTATTGGATACACCACCTACGGGTGATTAAAAAAAATCTTGGTTATAGAATCTTTTTATCCTATTATATCAAGTAATATTCCTAGGCTTGGGTAATCTATCAACCTACTATTAAAATATTGATTTTAAACATCACTAACTAACCACGATCGATGTAATTCTACTATGGATTTAGAATATTCATTCCATTGTTTACATGGAAACAACTATTACACTATTTATTGACATAGCATGAATAAATTAGGGGAAATATTTATATCATCTTGTTGAGAACTTGATGAATTGACATGATTTATGTGTGATCCATGTTACTAACTTAATTTCATATAGTTCATGCATGGATTATTGTACTGGTTATATTAAGGTCTCATTGGTGATGTCCTACTGAGTATTATCATAACAACCCAAACTATTACGAATAAAATTCCCCTTTTTGAATTAATTTAATGTCTTATGGTTATAGAAAACACATCCAAATCTTTTATTATATTCAATTGGATTTAAATGACCATTAATTGTCATTACCATTGATAATATAACCGTTGAATATTAATCACATGACAAGTATAAATATAGAGTTTTAACAAATCCTTTTAGCGCAGACAAAGGAAGTGATGGCCTCAACCAGTATGATCGTACCCTATGAAGCTCATTTATCAGAGATTCTAATAGAGATATAATTTCTGGGTTTTTTCCTAGATCAATCCCAAGCCAATATCAAATAACTTATGCATGAGCAAAACCATTTACGAAATCATTTCAAGCTCATCGAGATCATGGCTAAAACCATGTTCACTGAATGGCCCCATGAAATCCCCACCATCGCACACCTTACTCTTAGGGAATATGTTGGTTTGATAAATGTATATGTATCAATACCCTACCAATAATAATATTTACATTATTTTGTGTATAGAATAATGAATATTTTTTCATCCTATTATTATTACTTTATAAATAACTCTGGTTAATTAAGAAATCTATTTTTGATAAGTTAATGAGTTTTTTTGAAATAAATAATATTTTAATAAAATATTATTATTAAATTACTAAAAATAAATGATCATATAATTTCTATGAATTTAAATGTGATTTTTATTAAGCATTGAAAATAGTTTTTTTCAAAACCCGTCAATTTTTAATAAAATTATTTTTATTTTAAAAGAGAAAATTCAAATATATAGAAAATTATTTTGATAAAATGAATATTATTTTTTGAATCAATACATCAAAATTATCCAACAGTGAATTTTTAATAATTTTCATAGATAGTTGAATTTTTGGGTAAAAATTAAATACCGTATAAATATATGGTGTGTTTTATGACATCATAATGACCCAATAATGATGTAATAAATACTATAAAAGGAATATTTTTTCAAATATATGTTTTTAATTTAAAATAATGCAATTTTAAGTTTATTTAGTTTATTTTATAAAGCCTTAGTGAAACCTCCAAAACATATAATATATTTTCATATTTTAAAATCATTTCCCTGAAAGTATGACTAACCTCCACATAAGAAAGGGAAATATTTTAATATATTCAGACCTTAGACATATAAAATAATTTATACCACTCCTATTTTCTTGAAACTATGGGCAAAAAAAAGGGATGTTTTGTGGTTTTGAATATTTTATTATGAGGTTCCCAAAAGCAAAATAATAAAGAAACCCTCCTTTTTTCTATATAAACCTACATAAGATTTCATTTCTCTTCACTAAATATTTTTTAAGATCAACCAACCTCTTACCCCTTCTCCCTAGAGTCCTCCCAATTCATCCCCAAGCTCCCAATAATCATATCCCAAGCCTTTGGAATCACTCATCCAAGTAAGGGGATCTCCCTCTCTCATTTTTCTTCAAGAACCTCTTTTATGTCATCCCTTTTGATTCCCATTTTCTAGATTTGGGATATGTTATTCCATACCTCCTTACTATCCATTTTATTTATACATGATGTTATCTTCATTTCACTCCCATTAATACCCCTCTATGATCCTTTAATCCCACCTGTTACTATGCCAAAATTCTGTAAGGGATCTTTCGCTTTCCTCTTTTATCAAGCACTCCTTTTGTGATATGCATTTTAATTTCAATTTTCATATGTTGGGATGTGTTTATACATACCCCCCTTACTGTCCATTTTATTTATAAATAATTATATCTTCTTTCAATTCTCATTAATCCATTCATGATCCTTTATATAAACCTGTTACCAAGTTGAAATTCCGTAAGAGATTTCTCTCTTCGCATTCCCATTAAAGCACTTTTTTATACTATACATCTTAAATTCCATTTCATATGTTGGGATATTATGTTCCATGATCCCATTAATTTATATTTCATGTATCAATTATGAGATACCTCTTTCTCTCTCATCAACACATTTTATGAATTTTTATATGATGTCGTTATGCTACTGAAATTGCATCATGATTTTCCATGCCATAATCAACATGTGGTGAATACCATACTCATTCCTCTATCAAGGATATTCATCATTATGAACATATACTTGTTGATTGAGGGCTTTCATGTATTTATTCCATATCCCTTGATCATGGAATAAATGATGACATTGAATGAATCCATGTTATATAATCTATGTGGCACACTTAATCATTAGATTGAAATGATTATGAAGGGTGTGCCGTGATAGTGCTCCAATGTATTGGATAATTTTTAGTATCATGATACATCATTTATGCATGTCTGTTATAGGGCATGGAAAAAGAAATTTTATTTTCCTAATGCAGCACAGTGGCTGACTAGGGTCGTCTCACTTGAAGAGCATTATAGTCAGTTCAATCACTTATTCTAGTTCAACTATTCTATTTTTTTTTTGTGTTTTTATATTATTTATGAAAATGATGGTTTTGAGGGATTTGGAAAATAGTGAAATTAAAATAATTAAATGAAAACTTTAAATCTAAATAAAGATATAGATGCTGAGATAATGAAATTAGGGAAGAAAGAACTTGGTCCTAGGGTTGGATAACACGGGTTCATTCATTATTTATTTATTGTTTAACATAAATTTGATAATTCATTTTATGAAACCTCATTATTGAATTACTTTCCTTTAATTTAAATAGTTTGTGATTTTAGCATGTCTCTGGCACACCAAACCACACCCCCTCCAATATTCAACTAGGGTAACACCTCAACTGATAATGTTATCCCAATAAGACTTGACTCCACCGTATGCCATGTAATCTATTATAGAAACCCCAAATCCATTGTATGAAGGGTTTTTATATGATAAGTTAGGAAAATTAATTAAACAAGGAAAATAATTGGATTTGGAAATAGTGTTGTGGTGGAAGACCGCCGCACCCGTGCAATATTCCTTCCTCCACCACAAATAGATTTAAAACATTTTGAATTTGAAGTAAAATAATAAAGAACATCGTGAAACCTCCCCCAGGGCCAAGCCTCAGTTTAGTCACTTTTCATTTCAAAGTGATTAGAGATCATGATGGAAAGAGGGAAGAGAGAGAATGAGATAATTAGAGTTTGAAGACAAAGAAATATGGAAGAAGAAATGGTAAACACATTAATAAAAAAGATGAATGTGTTGCATTTAAAAGAAAACTAAAAATAATGAAATAAAATTCCTAAATGGACCTTGGCCTCCTCTCCTTGGTTCCCCGGATGGTTTGGGGATGGGAAAGAATGATTTTAGATATAGGAGCTCCTCTTCTTTTATAGGTAGAATCTATCCTCCAAAAGTTGTCATATTTTTTTACCTATTAAATAGATGATTCATGCGTGGTCCCCTTCATGAAAGTTGTTCCTCATTGTATCGTGCGAATCCTCTCAAAATTTCAGCTCATTTTTCCATTTTATGTAGAATTTATGATTTTTTAATTGACTGTTACTTTTCTTGGATGAAGGTTCCAGGAAGCTTCCTTCAAAAGTATAACATCCAATAGAAACCTTAATGAATTCAAAAATCCATAAAATTAATTGTAGAGGCGCACCAATGTATCTTAGTTCTATTACAGGTATAATAACCACAATTGGAGGTGTTTAGTCATAAATGGGATTCTGTTATAGTGTTGGGGTCCACATTGTGCACTCGGAAAATTTCCTAACTTCATTGAATTTTTCAAGCCTTTAGATGCTCAAATCAGACCCTAGTTCAGAAGAAAAAGTTGAAATAAATTAAATATGGATTTCAAAAAAATAGAATCAATAAATTCTTAATTTTATTTTTATATAAATGACCAAAATACCCTTAACATAAAAATATTTAAAAAATCCAGAATTAATCACTTTTAACAATTTTTCTCAAAACACATCATAAATCCAAAATTTATCCATATAAGATCAAGTTGATAATTTTGGAGGATTAAAACAACTAAAATGAATAAAAAAATGTGGAAAATATTAGCTCTATCAACTCCCCCACACTTAAACTATGCTTTTCCTCAAGCATAAAATCTCAACATTAAATTTCAAAGGACACCAATTTTACCAATATTGAAATTCCAAACTAATAAAATCAAACAATTTTCAATGCCAAATCAAATTTTAAAAAATACACATGAAGTATCAATTTAATTTATCATTTTCCAAATAAACAATCAATTCATATATTTTACTTTTCCCCTTTGAAGAATGATGAAACTTCTCTTTTCATTCATTCAAGCTCTTTAATTCATTATTATTAAACATGCCAAATCATGATTTTTCTCACCTTTGTATATTTTTTCTCATCTCTCATGATACAAATCAATTGGAGTTATTCTCAAATCATGAGAACATTATTCATATCCATAATCTTGTAAAAGAACTACTTTACCTAATTTGTAAAGACAAAAGGCACATAAAATCATGAGGACTTGTAATAAAGGTTCAAATGACTCTAAGGCTTAAGGTCTGTAGGATTTGATACATTAAAAATTAAGGCTCAAGGATGAGACTAATATCTTAAGTAAAATTCATGATATCAAAAGTAAAATTTTAATGAAGTTATCCTCTTCAATGTAGCAATACCTACTTCCCCCAACACTCAAAGTAAGGTCATGATCAAGTAAGCATAATGAATGATTTGTGCACCCTCTTGATTTTTTTCTTTTGTATATTTTTTTTCTTTTTGTTTTTTGAAAGTTATGATTATATCAAACCTCACATCCATCACCTAACCACATATGATCAAAATATCATTGATCTTAAAATTTTTGATTTTTTTTCCCAAATCACAACCCATTTTTCTCATCTTTTTTTGTTTTTTTGTTTTTTTTAATTCAAGAGGGTTAAACAATGAAGTATAATGAATAATTACACAACATTTTAAAATTCCCAAAATAGCACCCCCACACGTTTTCCTTACAATGTATAACATCCATTCCACCATGATTCCCTTTACCCCCACACTTCATCTTTAAAATATCATACAAATACCAAGAGTAGGGTAGGAATGGATAAAAATGGATTAAAGCATGGATCATCCTTATAAAGGTCATTCATGGTCTCTAGGGGCTAAAATAAGGATTGATGTAAATGTTTTCTTTAAGGATAAGGTATTTTCAAAATATTCCTCAATCATTTTAAAAGTGTTTTTGTACAGTCATAGATTTGACAAGTTCAAATTCAAGTTCTAGCAGGTGACAAGTCCCAAGATCACTCAAGAAATATGCTCAAGAATAAATAGAAAGTACTTAGTCTATAAATCCTATAGGTAATGGGACATATGATATTGTACAACCACTCAAGGCATGATTTATAATAACAAATAAATTTACATGAATTTCCGAAATTCATACCATGAAAAATGGTAGGGAAATTTCATTTACATAAATCAACTAATTCCCTTAAATTGTGAGTCATCATTACAATATCCATGCTTCACTTTAAACATTAAATTTTCCATTTTACTCATTCAGTCTCATTAACATTGAAATCTAAAACATGGAATCACATGATTTTTAAGAAACTGCCTCCTAGATAAGTCAAGTAAATCATTAATTCAAGTGTGGGCATGCAATTTTACCTTTAAAGTTCAAAACATGATTTGGAAAAAAAACATAAGGAGTTTAAGAGTTTAAAAAATAAAAATGAACTCCCTTTTGAAATGATTTTTAGTCCTCCTACTTCACTGTTTAAGGCTTCCTTTTCCTATTTATAAACCTAAAAAATATAATTACTCACTTAAGAACAAGGATCATGTCATTAAAACTCAAAAAGATAAGGAGGATTGGGCTGCATGCTAAACTAATTCTTAAAAAATGAAATTAAAATATAAAAATCATGTCAAGATAAATCTTGGTATGCTACCCAAAGTGGGCCCGGAATTTTTACTACCTTCAGTGGGAAGTACCAGCTGTTATCCATAATCTTATGGTGGGTGAATCTTCTTTGACATGAACCACAACATGTTGTTCTTCTCATTTTGCAGTTCTTTGTTCTTATTAAGGAGGACTCCATGGATAGAGTACACCAGATCTTCCCCCTTAACAATGTGGTATAACTTTCAAGGAGTGGTTAGGATGAAGTATGGAACCTTCTCTTATTTTGTCACTACTTGTACAACCATCATATCTTCCAGTGCTGGCTTCATGGGGGCTTTAGCCTCTTGTATGATTTCCTCAGGCTCATCAACTTAGATCACTTCATGATGGGGATCCTCCAGTAGATATTCAATGACTTCAGGGAGCTCTAGGTGTTCCAAAACAGGTTTATCTTTCTCCACATCATCCTCAAAGTCATAATAAGATTCCACTAATTCTGAAAATTCAAAATAGTTGGGAGTTATACTCAAATCAGATTCAATAAAATCAAATGAGTTGGAGTTCATGAATGTATAATCTCCCTGAGTTGGTTTTTCTTGAATATTTTCTTTGGTGGAGAGTTCCACTTGGAGTTGATTATCACTAGATGGAGGTAGGTAGTTGGGATCCTCAACCTCGAGTTTGGATTTAACTTCATGGATGTCTTTGGTGAAATCTGGGAAGACCATTGGCACGTCCTTCTTGGTATTGAATCTTTAAATGTCAGTTTGGATTTCATCAGCAATGGACATCAAATATTAAAGTGAGATCCATTTTTCTATTACTATTTCCTTTTGTTTGAACCTTATCATTAGAGAATCAACCCTTCGTTGGAGTGTCTCCTCAGTGTAGTCTGTTTCTTCTTCCTGCACCTGTGAGTAATTGTTCCATGCATAATAATTTGAATCTGGATAAATCATGGAAATAAAAAAATTTAGATTTGTTTTAAAGAAAACAAAGAAAAATATCTATAAAAATGTGAATTTTGAAAATTGATTGAAGTCAATGCTTATCTTAATGGTAAAGGCATCATTTTTGATGCATACCTATCATAGGACATGGAAAAAGTAAATTTATTTTCCTAATGCAGTACAGTGGCTAACCAGGGTCATCTCACTTGAGGAGCGTTGCAGTTGGTCCAATCACTTATTCTAGTTCAAATATTCTAATTCTTTTTGTGTTTTTATATTATTGATGAAGATAATGGTTTTAAGGGTTTTATAAAATAGTGAGATTAAAATAATGAAATGTAAAAATTAAATCTAAATGTAGATTCAGATACTGATAGAATGAAATTAGGGATGAAAAAACTTGGTCCTAGGATTGGATAACACACATTCACTCATTATTTATTTATTGTTTAAATTAAATTTGATAATTTATTTTATAAAAAATTATTAATTAATTAATTTAATTTGATTTAAAGTGTGTGTGATTTTATCATGTCTCTGGCACACCAAACCACACCTCCTTCAATAGTCAACTAGGATAACACCTCAACCGAGAATTCTATCCCAAAAATACATGGCTCCACCATTGTCATTTAATCCCTTATGGAAACCCCAACTCCACCGTATGAAAGGTTTTCTTAAGAGAAGGGAGGGAAAATTAATTAATCAAAGAAAAGAAGTGGATTTGGAAATAGTGTCCTGGTGAATGACCACCGCACCCGTGCAATATTCCAACCTACACCACAAATAAATTTAAACCATTTTGAATTTGAAGTGAAGTAATGAAGAACACTATAAAACCTCACCCAACTCCAAGCCTCGATTTAGTCACTTTCCATTACAAATTGATTAGAGATCACTATGGAGAGAGGGAAGAGAGAGAATGAGATAATTAGATTTTAAAGACAAAGAAATATGGGAGAAGAAATGTAAAACACATTAATAAAAAATATGGATGTGTTAAATATAAAATAAAACTAAAAGAAAAAGAAAATAAAGAAATAAAATTTATAATGGCCTTTGTCCTCCTCTTCTTGGGGCCCCGGATGGAGTGGGTATGCGAAAAAATGATTTGATCAGTAGGAGCTCCTCTCCATTTATAAGCAGAATTTTTCCTCCAAATGTTGTCATATTGTTTGACCTATTAAATGGACTATTTACACATGGTACCCTTCATGAAAGTTGGTACCCATTTTATCATTCGTTTCCTTTAAAAAAATCATCTTATTTGGACATCGTATGTAGAAGTTATGAATTTTTAATTGACTGTTACTTTTTTTTGGATGAAGTTTCTAGGAAGATTCCTTCAAAGATATAGCATCAAATGATAACCTTAATGACTTAAAAACTCCCTAAAATTAATTTTTGAGATGATCCTATGTGTCTTCGTTCTATTCCTGGTGAAAGAATTTCAATTGTAGGTGTTTAGTCCAAAATGGGATTCTGTTACAGTGGTGGGGTCAATGCTAAGCACCCGAAAAATTTCCCAACTTCATTGAATTTTTTGGGCCTCTAGATGCTTGAATCAGCCCCTAGTCCAAAAAAGAATTTTGAAGGAAATTAAATACCGATTTCAAAAAAATTAATCAATAAATTTTAATTTATATTTTTAAATAAATGATCAAAATACCCTTGACATAAAAATCTATAAAAAATCCAGAATTAATCACTTTTCACAAGTTTTCTTAAAACACATCATAAATAAAAAATTGATCCATATAAGCTCAAATTGATAATTTTAGAAAATTAAAAAAATTGAAATGCATAAAAAATGTGGAAAATATTAGCTCTATAAGTCATTTTAGGACAGGGGTTTACCTCATTCCTTTATGGGACTTATTTCCACCATGTTGGGATAGGGGTTTATCTGATTCCTTTTTTTTTATGATGTAGTATTTTAAGTTGTTGCCACATTTTCATATTATGATCATCGTGCTATATCATTCCTTTATATTCATGTTCCTTCATACCTCATCGATATGCCTTGTCTAACATGTATTATTATCCGCATGTTATGTTATGTTTATTCCCTTACTGGGCTTTATAGCTCACCCCTTTCTTATGTACATCCTCAGGTTATCCCATGTAGTGTTATGTATGAAGGAATATCATGGTCATTTAAAATAATTTTTTAATAAATATGTTTCATTTCATGTTTTAAGTCATTATGTAATTTTCCAAATTTCCCAATACATAGACATATCTATCTTTTGAGTTGTATTAAGTGAAAATATTTGTAATAAATCAAGTTTATATGTGAAATAAATAGCAGTGCTATTAAAGTTGGTATCAGAGGATTGGTTTAGTTATTTTTGAGATCAGTATTAGAAAACCCTAGTGAAAACCCTTAGAAATAAGACTAAGTATAAGAAAATATCCCTAAATTTTAGTGAGCATAGAGTAAGTGGTTTATCAGGAAAATATATCCATGTCTAGATACGAACAAGTGGATGTGGATTTGGCACATATGTATCTAGGGGTAAAACTCAAAAAACACCGCTTTGAGTTATACTCGAATAGGAACTTGTGTATGAAAACGGGCTTTTTTGCACTCCTGGTTTGACACTCCTGGGGGATATGATTTGGTAAATTCATAATCTCATTACAAACCATTATTAAGGGAACAAAAATGATCATAATAATATGTGTTAAGAATTAGATCATGGATAAATTAGATTGAAGCTTAGAAAATCATGAGTTAATGAGATAAATATAATTTATAAGTTATCCCTTAAATATCATTAGATTCCCATTTATGTGTTTAATAGTCATCCCTAAGTATAGTTTGGATGTAGTGAATGATTAGAACCATAATCAAAAAGTGAATGGTAGGTTTATCATCAAAACTTCTACGCATTATTTTATATCCCAAAAGTTTAGTAGAAAAATCCAAACACCACCACAAAGAATGGAAGTAGAGATGTCGGTGAAGACGGAAAAAGGGGAAATTATTGCATCCCATGAATATAACTCTTTCCATATCACTATTTTTGGAGTGAACTTCCCAAAAACAACTTGTTATACATCCCTTAGTGGAATTTAATGCAATTTTGGGCATGGATTGGCTTTCCCCACATGTAGCCAACATAAATTTCCACGAGAGGAAAATCACTCTCCCAATGGATAATCAACCCCCAATTCTATACAAGTGTAAGGAGGATGAATCTTCTTTAGCACCATCATCTCAAGAATTAATATTACTACACTATGAGTACGTGTATCTTGTTCAGATGATTGTGTCTAAGGAATGAACCATCCTTGAAAACATGCCTATTGTGAGGGAGTTCAATGATGTATTTCCTAAGGAATTGTTTGCTCTTCCTCCTAGCAGAAATGTTGAATTCTTGATTGATCTTATACCTGGGAGTTTCCAATATCTAAGTCTCCATATAGAATGGTTATTGCAGAACTTGATGAATTGAAGAAGCAACTAAAGAATAATATGGATAAAGGTTTTATACTCCCAAGTACTTCACCATGGGTTACACCAATCCTCATCATCAAGAGGAAGGATGGGTCAATGTGTCTTCGTAATGATTATCATGAGCTCAAAAAAATCACAATAAAGAACACGTATCATTTACCATGAATTTATAACTTGTTTGATTAGCTATGTGGAGCACAATAATTCTCCAAGGTGGATATGCGATCGAGATATTACCAAGTAAGGGGTGAAGAAGGAGGATATCCCCAAGACTGATTTTCGTACAAGGTATGGGTATTATTAGTTCATAGTGATGTCATTTGGACTCACTAATGCTCCAGCAATATTCATGGACATGATGAATAGAGTCTTTAGAGATTACCTCAACAAATTTATGGTAGTCATTATAGATGATATTCTAATATACTCCAAAACTTAGGAGGAGCATTAGGAGAATCTGAGCATTGTTCTAAAAACCTTACGAAAATAAAATCACTATGAAAAGTATATAAAGTGCGAGTTCTGGTTGAAGGAAGTCTCATTCTTGGGGCATATCATCATGAGTAATGGGATATATATGGATCCCTTAAAGAAAAAGGCAATTGAGTTATGGCTAAGCCCAACATATGTGACGGATATCCGTAGCTTCCTTGGGTTAGCAGGATATTATTGCTGATTTTTGAGAAATTTGTCCTGATTTTCAAACCCTCTTACCAAGATAACTCAAAAGATAGTCAGTTTTGCTTGGAATGATGAATGTGAATAAAGATTCATGGAGTTGAAAAAGAGTCTTATCAATACCCATGTGATCACACTACCCACAAGTGGGGAGATTTTCATAATCTTCAGTGATGCTTCAAATAAGGGATCGGAATGTGTGTTGATGCAAAATGACAAAGTCATTTCCTACACCTCAAGGTATTTGAAAAATCATGAGCAAAACTGTCCCATGAAAGATCTAGAGTTAGCAGTTGTGATCATTTCATTTAAAATATAGTGGCATTATCTCTTTGGTGAGAAGTGTGAAATATATACAGATCACAAAAGTCTCAAATATATATTCACACTGAAAGAGATAAATATACGCCAATGAAGATGGTTAGAGCTCATCAAGGATTACAACTGCTCAATCCACTACCATCTTGGGAAATCAAACAAGGTGGAATATTATCTAAGTATAAATATAGGGCATCATCCTTAAACATTACTTAATATTGAGTTATTTAAAGAATTCACATTGGGGATCTTTTCAGGTTTAGAGTTTTAGAGAATTAGATCATAAATCATGCATTACATTCCACATTTAAACAAAGTGGTTACATAAAAGATAGTATTTTTTTTCCACCAAAGGAAACATATTTAAAATAAAACATGGATTCTTTCTTGACACTTCCTCAACACTATCATCACATCATGTACTTTTACATTGACCTGTGAAAAACATTTCAAAAACATGGGGTGAGCATAAAAATATCGGTAAGGGATATAAAAATTCTGAAAGAAAACATTAGTCCATGTATACATAAAAATCAATGAAATAATAATTTACTCATAAAACATAAGCACGTTAACATACCTCATGAAATCATAATATTTATGAATAACTCATAGAAATCATAATACATAAAGGTAACTTGAGGCATTCATAACATTCTTACATAGGGAGTAACCCTCATGGTTACGTTTGGAATACCCATCACAGTATATTCTCTAAATCTCTTCGGAGAAACCTGAGCATTTAACTCCTTCATATTACCCAATGCATTAGAGATCTATCTCGGGCTCACCCGCCCTTAGTTTATCATGGAACCACCTGACTTCATAAACAATTCCCAAGAACCATAACATAATCGTATCACCTAAAACAAGCATAAAGGAAACATAACATTTCCACATTTCAATCACAAGATATCAATACAACACATTGATATAATAAAAACATTATCAAAACCATTTTCAATACCAAAATAAAAGAAAAGTAAAACATTGTATTTATTTTTCATTTAAAAAAAGTTATGGCTTATAGAGGAAGCTAAAACTCAAATAATGGTCATGGCGGCGGAGAAGTCATTGTCGCCGCATACGTAAGACAAAAAACATTCCTTTTGTAATTTAGTAAAATGCTTCATGTAAAAAGATTAATTTTTAATGAAATTATAAGTCAAAAGGTTTTATTATACAAATAATAAAATAAGGTCGTATATAAATTGAAGTATGCCTCAATGAAAGGAAATTGAGACGAAGTCCCTTACCTCAAGTCTGACTTGTCTTGTTAGTTTATTTATATTACTGAATAATAAACTTTGGTCAATTTATAATTTATTAACGACTTACTTTAAAGTTTATTATTAAATTAATATCACATATTATCATTTTATAATAATTAGTTAATTATGTGAGTTCATATCATATGTTTTGTCGATGTTCGGTACATGAGTCAAAAATAAACTTGTTTGAAGAGAATTGTCCATGTATTTATAATTGAATCATCTCCGGAATGGTTTTCATGATTTAAATATCATATATATCCATTATATATGTATTTAATAATATTCCATAATGTTTGGAGATAATAAATGAAATGTACCGTTCATGGAGACGGTAGGTCGTACGTACTCATGAACGCTACTTTCATTTTTTGTCATATTAATGGAATTTAAAACTAAATGAGACATAAATATATTATAATTCTAGTATAATATATATGTTATATAGGTAACATAATTTAATTAATTACATTATTTATAAATTCCATGTTTGGCATGAACGATTCACATCACTTAAGGGGGTGGTAGTCCACACTTCCTCATATGAAATTATCGCATTTACACAACATGCAAAGCATAAAGGTATGTTTTAAATATAAAATACAGAAGAATAGAGAGGACATAAATATAATATATATCATATATAAATATAGTTCCATAATAATGGCCACCATGAAAGTTGTTAAAAGAAAATTGAACAATCATCGTTTCGTGAGGCAGTAATTCGCCACCCACAGAAACAGTATGTTCTTTAACCATTTGACGGATGTGTGAGTAAGTGTAGGTAGAATACTTATAAAAAAAATCCTAGTATATTGATGATACTGGTGTTATTATGGGATCAAATAATAAGAAGATATTGGTGAGTGAAGAAGGAAAATAAAATAAAGAAACTCGAGAGAAGACATTACCTCTAAATCGGGTAACTCTTTTTTGATTTGAGCCAAAGGCTTCCTTGGAAGGACTTCTGCCCAAAGTTAGGCTTCTAGAAGTAAGAGAGGTATGTGGAGAGATAATATGAGAAGATTTTGGATGAGAAAAGGGATTTAGAGGTGTGGGTAAGTGGGTAGAGGTGGGTGCCTTTTATAAGAGGGAGGAGGGTCACTTTTGGAAAGTCTTAAAATGTTACTTTATTATAAAATGTTTTTCAGATTTTAAAGGACCCACAATGATATATTTCGAGTATAAGGTTATAAGGCTTTTAAATCCACCAATAAAATAGGTTTTTGACAAGTGTAAGTCTTATATTTTACCTTATCTTTTCATTTTATTTAAATCGTTCATTAATGTGGTAATCACTGCATCATCATGGTGTCATAAATAAATTTATTTATTTAATGTCTAAAAATTATAAGAAAAATACCATGATGTAGGAAATATTTTTAGCTTTACAATTACTATTTATAGTCTAATAGATCATTTATTTAAACAAAATTAAAATTGTTTTACTTAGGATATACAAACCTTTTTTATATTTCTCTTTTTAAAAAAAATGTCATAAATGTCACTATTACACCCATGTGACTCCATGGGCCCTCAAGTTCGGTAAAAAGATTCCAATGGTAGGCCATGACTCAAACAAGAGGATTTTGATACATTTTGGGGTCATTTTATATTGTTATGATATTATTTTATTACCCTTAACTACCCGATTACTAATTAATCACGATAATTAAAGATAATTATCGTCATTACTATTCATAATGTCCAAAAAAAGAGTCTTAATTACATAATTTGGACCTTATTATTCCAAATATGGAATCCATTTTACCAAATTACAAACATATAAATTTTATTAATTAATTTAAAAATAATTCTCGTTGTCAAAACAAATAGCGTGTTTTTAAGAAACAATATCTATCAAAAGATTGAAAATTGTTTATGTCCAATTTCAAAGTGAAATTAATTCTAATGACCACCATTGGATTAAATGCTAAAAATATATTATAATTACACTTTAAAATAAATTAAAAAGATAATCTATCTATATAATTAAATTAGATGAAAAATCAGTTTTGAAGTAAAATGCAGTATTTTCACTATTCATTAAAAAAATGAACATTGTCAGAAAAATACCAAAAATTATCCAAAGTAAATTTCAATGTCCCAATTCTAAAGAATAAGTTTATTTTGGCAAATAGATCTTATAAAATTTTCAAAATTTAGATTTAAAAAATGGTTTTCCATCGAAAGGTGGTAAAACAATCTTTTAAAAATATTAGAGTATTATATGCTTAAGATTAGATTTATTCTCATTTTAAGCCTCTAAAGAACAATCTAATTTATAAATAGACATAGATATGAAAATATATTATTCTTTACTTACTTGGGATGTTACATCCTTCCCCCCTTTAGAAAATTGCGTCCCCATAATTTATTTACTTATCGAATAAGTGGGTGTATTTATCCCTCATTGCATTTTCAGATTCCCTTGTTGCCTCTTCAAATATATGGTTTTTTATAGAACCTTTACTTGATGAATCACCTTATTTCGCAACACTAGCTCCCTATGATCAAGAATCTGGACCAGTTGTTCCTCATAAGATAGATTCTCTTCCAACTGAACTACCTCTGGACTCAAAACAAGAGATGGATTTGGCATGTACTTCTTTAACATTGAAACATGAAAAAAATTATGTACCTGAGATAAATTCAGAGGTAAATCCACTCGGTACTCAATTGATCCAACTTTATCTAGAATTTCATAGGGTCCAATAAACCTTGGACTCGGTTTTCCTTTCTTACCAAATCACATCACACTTTTCCATGGTGAAACTTTGAGGAAGACATGATCACCTACCTCAAAAGAGAGATCCTTCCTCCTATTGTCCGCATAACTTTTCTGTCTGCTCTGACCTGTTCTCATGTGTTTCTATATCAGCTAAATTGTTTATTACAACTCTTCTACCAATTCTGGTCTCATCAACTTCCTTTCACCCACTTCATCCCAAAAATATGGAGTTCAACACCACTTCCCATATAATGCCTCAAATGGTGCCATCTGTATACTAGAATGAAAACTGTTATTATAAGAAAACTCAACCAATCAAAGATGTTGGTCCCAACTTCCCTAATAATCTATCGAACAAGAACATAGCATATCCTCCAAAGTCTGAATTGTTCGTTCTGATTTCCCATCTGATTGAGGATGAAAAGGTGTACTAAAATTTTATTCAGTACCCAACGACTTCTGATGGCCTTTCCAAAAGTTATAAGTGAACATGGGATCACGATCAGATACAATGTATAGGGGAACTCTGTGTAACCTGACTATCTCTTTAAGATACAATCGAGAGAGTTGATATAGGGAAAAAGTATCTCGTATAGCAAGGAAATGAGCAGATTTAGTCAAGCGATCAACAATAACCCAGATTACATTATTACCTTGAGGTGTCTTTGGTAATCCCACAATGAAGTCCATGGATATATTCTCCCATTTCCACTATGGTGATAGTAAAGGCTGAAGCATCTCTTTTGGTAACTGCCACTCTACTTTAACCTGTTGACAAGTCAAACACTTCATAGTAAAATCAACAATATCTATTTTCATTCCATCCCACCAGTAATACTCCCACAGATCTCTGTACATCTTAGTACTGCCTGGATGAACTAAAAATGGAGAACTATGAGTTTCACCTAACAACACTATCTTCAACTGTGAATCACAAGGCACACACAATATCTTCCCAAATCTCAAAACACAATCATTATCAATGTTGAATTTAGGTAACATACCCTTATGAACCAACTCTACCTTTTTCTGCAACTCACTGTCTTGCTTCTGTACTTGATTAATTCTATCTGATAGAGAAGATTTCACTAATACCTGAAACAAAATAGAAGAACTTCCTGTACCAACAAATTCTATACCAAAGTTCATCAAATCAAAAACCAAAGGATCTCATTCCAAACGTAGCATGGTTAATGAAGCATTACTTTTTCGACTCAAAGCATCTGCCACTTTATTTGCTTTTCCTAGGTGGTAGTGAATCATGCAATCATAATCCTTGATTAATTCTAGCCAACTCCTCTGTCTCATGTTCAATTATTTCTGAGTAAATATATACTATAAACTTTTGTGATTAGTATATATTTCACACTTTACACCATAAAATGATGCCTCCAAATTTTTAAAGTGAAAACAACAGTAGATAATTCCAAATCATATGTAGGGTAATTTATCTCATGAGTTTTCAACTGATGTGAAGCATAAGCAATTACCTGATCATTTTCATTAGGACACAACCAAGTCCTTTCAATAAAGAATAACTGTAGATAACAAACTCACCATTCTAGAAAGGTAATGCCAATACTGGAGCATTCACTAATCTTCTTTTCAATTCCTGAAAACAATCATCACATTCTTTTGTCCAGATAAACTTAACACCCTTCCGAGTTAGCTTAGTCAATGGGTTGGAAAACCGTGCAAAATTTTTAACAAACCTTCAGTAATAGCCTGCCAAACCAAGAAAACTAAGAATCATTTTTACATTTATGGGTCTTGGCCATTCTTCAACAACCGTTGTTTTGGTAGGATCAATAGTTATTCTATCTTTAGAAACAATGTGACCAAGGAAATAAATTTGTTGCAACCAAAACTCACACTTGCTGAATTTCCCATAAAATTTCTTTTCTTTTAAGGTTTTCAAAATAACCCTTAAATTACTTTCCTGCTCCTCTTTACTTTTAGAAAACACCAAAATATAATCAATGAAAACAACCAAAAACTTATCCAAGAATTCATGGAAAATTCTATTCATAAGTTCAATGAATAAAGCAGGTGCATTGGTTAACCCAAAAGGCATAACTACAAATTCATAATGGCCATATCTTGTACGAAATGTGGTCTTTAGAATATTTGATTCCTTTACCTTCAACTAATGGTACCCCGATCTCAAGTCGATCTTTGAAAAATACTGAGCTCCTTAGAGCTGATCAAACAAATCATCAATATGAGGCAAATGATATTTGTTCTTAAAAGTGACGTTATTCAAGGCTCAATAATCAATGCAAAGTCTCATTGAACCATCTTTCTTTTTAACAAATAAGATAGGAGCACCCCATGGTGATGTGCTAGGTCGAATGAAACATTTCCCTAATAAATCTTGCAATTGCCCCTTCAACTCTAAAAGTTCAATTTGAGCCATTCGATAAGGGGGTTTTGAAATTGGCTTAGCATCAGGAACTAAGTCAATAGTAAATTCAACTTCCCAATCTGGTATTATTCTAGGAAACTCATTAGGAAAAACATCAGGATACTCATTTACCACTAGCACATCATTAATCTGAATGGTTCCTTTTTTTAACAATATGTGTAAGGTAACATTCATTTCCATCTTTTACAAGTTTCTCAGCCTCTTGATATGTTATCAACAGTAACGGTTCATTCTATTACACAAACTGAATGTCTTTCTAAAAAGAAACTTCTTTAGCTCTACAGTCAATCTTAGCATGGTAAATAGAGTGCCAATCCATACCCAGGATAACATCAAACTCTACTGGAGGTAAAAAAATAAGGTTTTCAAGTAGATTCTTTCCACAGATAAGGATAGTAAGATTCTTATAAATTCTTTTTGCCTCAACATTTCCCCCAGGTGTTTTTACCACAAGTTCAGGAGTCATTTCTTGAGATGGAATTCCCAATTTACTAGAAAATTTTTCAGAGATAAAATAATGTGTAGACTCTGAATCAAAAAACACATTGGAATAATCTAAAAAAACAAACAAAGTACCTGATACCAGTTCATTTGATGGCCCAACATCTGCTGAAGTAGTTGAAAAGGATTTCACCCCACCTTTCTACTTGTAGTCTGACTGATTCCCATCATTCGAGCTCTTTGTCAAACACTTGTTTTCATAATGACCCATCTCATTGCACTTGAAACATTTCACTAACTATAAATCAAATTTGGCCATACCATTACCCTGGTCTTTTCCAGTTCAATCACGTGCCTTATGTCCCATCTTACCAAATCTGAAGCACTTTCCAGAATTCAAAAGACATTCCCCAGCATGATTTTTACCACATTTATCACAAACTACAAACTTAGTTTTCTTACCATCAAACCTTTTTGAAGGATTCTTCCCTTTCTCCTGTCACCTCGGTCTCTTCTTGTGTTGGTTGTCATAGAACACTTGATCATCGGCAAACTCCATTTCCACCTTCTCATCACATTGAACAATATTTTCATAACTTTTGAACTCACGAGAAGTTAATGCCCTTCGATATTTTGGATTTAATCTTGAGTAAAAATGATTGATTTTACTATCAAGGACTCGGATAAAATTTGGAGCATACCTTGCCAATCGAGTAAACTTTTCTTCATAAGCATCCACTGAGTCATCCTCTTGCCTCAATTCCAAGAATTTTTTTTCCATCCTAAGTCAAACTGCCTTAGGAAAATATTTCTCAAGAAGCATACCTTTGAATTCATCCCAATCAAGAGCATCAATCTCATCAGCGTCCCAGATATTTTTAAGCATCGACCACCACTGATCTACTTCACCCTCCAAACGGTAAATAGCAAGACTAACCTTTTGATTTTCTGAAAACCCCATGTCATCGAAAATATTCTCCAGTTCTTTAATCCACCCTTCGGCTAGCACAGGGTCAGATGATCCTCTGAATGATGGGGGATGTTGCCTCATGAAATGTTCCACCACTAACATGTTCCTCTACAGTTGATCTGGATGATCTCGTGCATGGATACCACCACCATTTATCGCTTGAGTCAACTTCTCCATTACGGTAACAAAATGTTCAGTTCCAATTTCGACCATCTCAGGATGCTGATTTGGAAGGTCATTTCCTTCTGTATGCCTTCCTAGCACTGCTTCCCTATTTACACTATGGAAAACCATTCTGAACAAACATGTCTTAGATGAAGAAACATGGTAATATTCAAATACTATATCATTTCAATTTTACCATAAAGTAAAAAAAATATTTTTGGATAATCATTTGATAGAATTCTAACTCCTAAATTTATCTAAACTGATCTATGATACCAACTATAAGGCCCCAGGCTTAAACATTACTTAATATTGGGTTATTTCAAGAATTCACATTGAGGATCTTTTCAGGTTTAGATTTTTAGATAATTATATCATAAATCATGCATTACATTCCACATTTAAACAAGTTAGTTACATCAAAGACAATATTCATTTTTTCCACCAAAGGAAACATATTTAAAATAAAACATGGTTTCTTTCTTGACACTTACTCGACACTATCATCACATCGTGTAATTTTTCCTTGACCTGTGAAAAACATTTCAAAAACTTGGGATGAGCATAAAAATCTCAGTAAGGGATATAAAAATACGGAAAGAAAACATTAGTCCATGTATACATAAGAATCAATGAAATCATACTTTACTCATAAAACATAAGAATGTTAACATACCTCATGAAATCATAAGATTTATGAATAACTCATAGAAATCATAATACATAAATCTAACTTGAGACATTCATAACATTCTTACGTATGGAGTAACCCTGATGGTTACGTTTGGAATACTCATCACAGTATATTCACTAAATCTATTCAAGGAAACCTTAGCATTTAACTCCTTCACATTACCTAATGTATTGGAGAGATATCTTGGGCTCACCTTCCCTTAGTTTATCACAGAATCACCCGACTTCATAAATAATTCCCAAGAACTATAACATAATCGTATCACATAAAACATGCATAAAGTAAACATAACATTTCCACATTTTAATCACAAGATATCAATACAACACATTGATATAATCCAAAAATTATCAAAACCATTTTCAATACCAAAATAAAATAAAAGTAAATCATGGTATTTATTTTTCATCTAAAAAAATTTATGGCTTGTAGAGGAAGCTGAAACTCAAATAATGGTCACGGCGGTGGAGAAGTCATTGCCGCCGCATACGTAAGACAAAAAAACATTCCTTTTTTCTTTTAGTAAAACGCTTCTTGTAAAAGGATTCCTTTTGAATGAAATGAAAATTCAAAAGGGTTTATTATACAACTAATAAAATAAGGTCGTATATAAATTTAAGTATGCCTCAACGAAAGGAGATTGAGACGAAGTCCTTTACCTCAAGTCTGAATTGTCTTGTATGTTTCTTTATATTCATGAATAATAAACTTTGTTCAATTTATAATTTCTTAATGAATTACATTAAAGTTTATTATTAAATTCATATCACATATTATCATGTTATAATAATTAGTTAATTATGTGAGTTCATATCATACGTTTTGTTAATGTTCGGTACATGAGTCAAAAATAAACTTGTTTGAAGAGAATTATCCATGTAGTTATAAGTGCATCATCTACGGAATGGTGTTAATGATTTAAATATCATATATATCCAGTATATATGTATTTAATAATATTCCATAATGTTTGGAGATAAGAAATGAAATGTACCGTTCATGGCGACGGTAGGTCGTACGTACGCATGAACCTTAATTTCATTTTTTCTCATATTAATGGACTTTAAAACTAAATGAGACTTAGATATATTATAATTAAAGTATAATATATATGTTATATAGGTAACATAAGTTCATTAATTACATTATTTATAAATTCCATGTTTGGAATGAATGAGTCACATCACTTGAGGGGGCGGTAGTCCACACTTCCTCATATGAAATTATCGCATTTTCACAACATGCAAAGCATAAAGGTATGTTTTAAATATAAAATACAGAAGAATAGAGAGGACATAAATATAATATATATCATATATAAATATATTTTTATTATAATGGACACCATTAAAGGTGTTAAAAGAATATTGAAAAATCATCGTTTCGTGAGGCAGTAATTCACTACCCACAGAAACAGTATGTTCTTTAACCATTAGACGGATGTGTGTGTAAGTGTAGGTAGAATACTTTTCATAACAACAAACTAGTATATTGAGGATACTGGTATTATTATGGGATCAAATAATAAGAAGATAGTGGTGAGTTAAGAAGGAAAATAAAAGAAAGAAACTTGAGAGAAGACATTACCTCAAAATCGGGTAACTCTTTTTGATTTGAGCCAAAGGCTTCCTTAGAAAGACTTCTACCAAATGTGAGGCTTCTAGGAGTAAGAGAGGGATGTGGAGAGATAATATGAGTATATTTTGGATGATACAAGGGCTTTATAGGTGTGGGTAAGTGGGTAGAGGTGGGTTCCTTTTATAAGAGGGAGGAGGGTTACTTTTGGAAATTCTTGAAATGTTACTTTATTATAAAATGGTTTTCAGATTTTAAAGGTCCCACAATGATATATTTCAAGTATAAGGTGATAAGGGTTCTAAATCCACCCATCCAATATGTTTTCGACAAGTTTATTTCTTATATTTTACCTTATCTTTTTATTTTATTTAAATCGTTCATTAATGAGGTAATCACTGCATCATCATGGTGTCATAAATAAATTTATATATTTAATGTCTAAAAATTATAAAAAAAATACCATGATGTAGGAAATATTTTTATCTTTAAAATGACTATTTATAGTCTAATATATCATTTATGTAAACAAAATTAATTTTTTTTACTTAGGATATACAAACCTTTGTTATATTTCTCTTCTTTTTAAAAATAATGTCATAAATGTCACTATTACACCCATGTGACTCCATGGGCCCTAAAGTTTGGTAAAAAGATTCCCATGGTCTTCCATGACTCAAAAAAGAGTATTTGGACACATGTTTGGGTCATTTTATATTATTATGATATTATTTTATTACCCTTAACTACCCGATTACTAATTAATCACGATAATTAAAGATAATTACCGTCATTACTATTCATAATATCCAAAAACAAAAGAGTATTAATTACATAATTTGGACCTTATTATTCCAAATATGGAATCCATTTTACCAAATTCCAAACACATAAATTGCAGTAATTAATTTAAAAATAATTCCCGCTGTCAAAACAAATAGCGTGTTTTTAAGAAACAATATCTATCAAAAGATTGACAATTGTTTATGTCCAATTTCAAAGTGAAATTAATTATAATGACCACCATTGGATTAAATGGTAAAAATATATTCTAATTACACTTTAAAACCAATTAAAAATATAATCTATCCATATAATTAAATTATATGAAAAGGCAGTTTTGAATTAAAATGCATTATTTTTCACTATTCATTAGAAAATGAACATTGTCAGAAAAATACAAAAACTTTATCCATTGTAAATTTCAATGTCCCAATTCTAAAGAATAAGTTTATTTTGACAAATAGAGCTTATAAAATTTTCAAAAGTTAGATTTAAAAAATAGTTTTCCATCGAAAGGTGGTAAAACAATCTTTTAACAATATTAGAGTATTCTATGCTTAAGATTGGATTTATTCTCATTTTAAGCCTATAAAACACTATCTAATTCATAAATAGACATATATATAAAAATCTATTATTCTTTTCTTACTTGGGATGTTACAAGAAATGACTCAGCAATTCTATCATTGATGAGAATTGAAAATAATCTAATCTTCTTAGATTTGATAAAGACGGACATGGAAATCATAAAGAAGGTAACATCATCAATCCTTTCACAAATTATGGTTCAACTATCTCTTTTAGAAAGTTTAAAGGATGCTCAAAAATATGATGAGGGAATTCCGAATAAAGTAGAAACTATCATAAAAGGAAAATCCTAGGAGTTTAATGTTAATGAAGAAGGAATATTGAGATTTGGGTCAAGAATATGTGTTCCATAAAATCTTGAGTTAAAGAAATAACTTTTGGATGATGCAAAAAGTTCAACTTTCTCTATTCACCCAAGAAATAAAAAGATATATCGAGATCTCTAGGAGCACTATTGGCGGGATAACATGAAGAAGGAGATCGTTGAATATACATCAAAGTGCCTTGTATGTCTGCAAGTGAAGGCTGAGAGGCATAAGTCTAAGGTGATAATGCAACCATTACCCATACCAATGTGGAAATGGGAAAACATCACCATGGAATTTGTCACCATACTTCCGAAGACATCCAAAGGAAACAATGTTATCTGGGTTATTATGGATCATCTTACAAATATTGCACACTTCATTGCGATTCGAGAGGATTTCTCACTGGATCAACTGGTATGGATATACATTAGAGAAGTGGTAAGGCTGCATAGAATACCACTATCGATTGTGTTCGATCGAGATCCAAGATTAACCTCTAAGTTTTGGAAAAGTTTCCAACATGCTCTAAACATTGAGTTGAATTTCAGTACGGCTTATCACTCTCGAACTTATGGTCAATCTGAGTGGACTATACAAACATTTGAGGACGTGTTGAGAGCTTTCTCAATGGACTTAAAAGGAATATGGGACCAATATGTTCCTTTGGTGGAGTTATCTTACAATAATAGTTTCCATTTGAGCATCAGAATGGCCCCTTATGAAGCCCTTTATGGGAAGAGGTGAAGAACACTGGTATATTGGTATGATGTTGGGGAACGAAAACTTCTCGGTTTGGAAATGGTCGAAGAAATGGTGGAGAAGGTTAAGACCATCTGGCATCACACCAAAGCTTTTCAGAGTCGACAAAATATTTATGCTGACAATTTTCAACATGACCTAGAGTTTGATGTCAGAGACATGGTATTCCTCGGCATATCTCCATGGAATAGAGTGATGATATTTGGGAATAAGTTAAAGCTTAGTCTAAGGTACATCGGCCCTTTTGAGATCCTTGATCGCATTAGAGCAGTGTCATATTGACTAGAACTCCCACCGAACCTATCTCAAGTACACAATGTATTCCATGTATCACTCTTAAGAAAGTACATATTGGACCCATCACATGTACTCAGTCCAAAGGTGGTACCATTGGATAATGACCTTTCTTATGAGGAGCATCTAGTGATGATATTAGATCGTAGAGAAAAAGTTTTACAAACTAAGACAATGCCCCTCATCAAAGTATTGTGGTGAAACCACAAGTTTGAAGAAGAAACATGGGAACTAGAGGAAGTGATGAAGCAGAGTTACCCTCATCTGTTTTAGTCTAGGAAAAAGAAATTTTGAGGGTAAAATTTCTTAAGGGGGGGAGGATGTAACGACCAAAACTGTTATGAATAAAATTACAATTTTTCAATTAATTAAATGTCTTAGGGTTATAGAAAACATATGAAATTATTTTATTATATCCAATTATATTTAAATGGTTGTTAAGTATCATTACCATTGATAATATAGACATTAAAAAATGATCACCTCACTAGTATAAATATAGGGCTTTAACAAATCCTTTTGGAACAGATAAAGGAAGTGATGGCCTTAAACAGTATGATCATACCCTATGAATCCCATTCATCAGAGCTTCTGAGGGAGATAGAATTTCTAGGCCTTGATCTAGACCAAACTCAAGCCAAGATCCAACAACTTAAGCATGATTGAAACCGTTTACGGGAGAATTTCAAGATCATCAAGATCATGACACAAACCATGATAACTGAACAACCCCATGAAAGTCCCACCATCGAAAACATTACTCTTAGGTCATATATTTGTGTGATAAAGGGATATGCATCAAGGCCCTAGTAATAATAATACGTACATTATTTTGTGTATATAATAATGAATATTTTTTCTTCCTATTATTATTAAATTGTAAATAATTTTGGTTAATTAAGAAATCTATTTTGAGGAGTTAATGAATTTTTTTTGAAATAAATAATATTTTAATAAAATATTATTATTAAATTACTAAACATAAATGATCACATAATTTCAATGAAGTCAAATGTAATTTTTTATTAAGCTTTGAAAACTGTTTTTGTCAAAACCCATCAATTTTCAATAAAAGTCAGTTTTTATTTTAAAAGTGAAAATTCACATATATAAAAAAATTATTTAGATAAAATGAATATTATTTTTGGAATCAGGATATCGAAATTATCCAATGGTAAATTTGTCATAATTTTATGAGATGGTCAAATTTTTGGGTGAAAATTAAATACCGTATAAATATATAGTGTGTTTTATGACATCATAATGACTTAATAATAGTTTAATAAATAGTATAAAAGGTATATTCAGCCAAATATATGTTTTTAATTTAAAATAATTTAATTTTATGTTTATTTGATTTATTTTATAAAGTCTTGGTGAATCCTCCAAAACATATAATATATTTTAAGATTTTAAAATCATTTCCTTGAAAGTATGAGTCACCTCGACATAAGCACGGGAAATATTTTAATATATTAGGCCCTTATACTTATAAAATAATGTATACCACTCCCATTTTTCAGAAAACATGGGCAAAAAATATGGGATGGTTTGTGGTTTTGAATATTTTATTATGAGGTGTCCAAAACCAAAATAATAAATAAATCCCCCTCCTTTCCTATATAAACCCACTCAAGATTCCATTTATCTTCACTCAAGCTCTTTGAATCTTGACCAGACTCTGTCCAATTCTCCCTATAGTCCTCCCAAGGCATCCTCAAGCTCCCAAAAAGCCTCTCGTAATCCTTTGGAATCACACATCCAATTAATGGATCTCCCTCTCTCCTTTTTCTTTAAGCACCTCTTTTATGCCATGCCTTTTAATTTCTATTTTCTTGATTTGGGATATGTTCTTACATACCTACTTACAGTCCAATTGAGGTATACATTATGTTATCTTCCTTTCACCCCCATTAATCCCCCCATGTGATCCCTATTCCCAACCATTACTATGCCAAAATTCCGTAAGGGATCTTTCACTTTCCTCTTTTATCAAGCACTCCTTTTGTGATATTCCTTTTAATTTCAATTTTCATATTTTAAGATATGTTCATAAATACTCTCCTTACAGTCCATTTGATTTATAAATAATGATATCTTACTTCTACTGTCACGACCCGTCCCCCGAAGCCCATGTTGTGACTACCCCAAGCCCACCTTCCATAGGCCAGGGGCTGGCGACAAGCACCGAAATGCGTATTCCCTAAAATGGGAATACATTTCCTTTATAAGTTATAAACTCACACAAACCAAGAACACAACGAGATACAAGCACAAAGTAAACTATATAGTAAACTGGGTGTGTACAAAAAGCAAAGGGGCTAGAATACAAGACCAACTGAAATGTACAAGTAAAACTAGAATGTACAAGTAAACTGAAAATAGCTCATGTGAACACCCACCAAGGATCCTACCTGAAGGGTAGGTACAGCTCTCGAATGGTTGTCTCTGCAGATCGTCTCATCTAATAACCTCCTCCGAGAAGTCTCTAGTCTAGGTACCCTCATCCTCAATCAGCGTCATTTGTCATCTGCACGAGACACAACAACATGCGGGCATAGCCCATGCAGGGGTGAGTATAACAATACTCAGTAGGGACCCTGAGAATCCTGAAAGTCTCTCAGAATCCAAAAAGGATTAACCACAAGATTAAAAACAGCAGTCAACCCTACTTAGTTATATGCCCATACATATACCTAAGTTGTCAAGATATACTCATCTCACACAGGAGGGAAGAATACCACAAAGGTAACACCACGAAGTTAGAAGTACCACATAGGTAACACCACAAAGATATAGTACCACACAGGTACACCATGAAGATACAGTACCACATAGGTACACCATGAAGATATAGTACCACACAGGTACACCACGAGGATATAAGACTCAAATCACATAGGTATAAGTGAAGTATAGAAGTACAGATGATTACTCACGAAGCTAGATCATCTTATTCTGTCAAGAGTCACTAATACTGATTATACGGAGTCTGACCCACACAGGATCGATAGGTACTAACCCCCGCAATGACCCACACAGGATCTAACCCACACAAGATCGGTATGCGCTAACCCAGACAGGATCGCTGAGTGCTGACCCACACAGGATCTGTATGCGTTGACCCACATAGGATCGCTGAGCGCTGACCAACATAGGATAGATAGGTACTAACCCTCGAAATGACCAACACAGGATCCTACTCGCCTAGAGTTGAAAGGTTACTAACCTCCTTATGATCTGTCTCCAACCTCTGCCTCACTGCCAGCCATTGGATTCCCGCTAATAGCACATTTGGGTGAACCACTCCCCAAACCATCGTTCATACCTCAACCACCAATAATTTCCATGAAGAAGTATCCCAAAGGTCTGTCATGTCACAAGGGACCCAACACAACAGACGGCACGTCAATCGGACGTCCGGTCTGTAAGTTATTAGTGTTTCCGCTATGAGGGCCCGGTTGGATTTGGGGTTCGATCCAACCTGGTCATACTCCAGATTTATCCAAAACTCAAGTGGAGTATACCAAAAGGACCCTCTCAAGCCCAAAATTTTGGTGTCTTAGACGGTTCATCAAATGGACGTCTGGTTCTCAAGATATGGCCACAAAGGTGTATCTGGGTCTAATTGGGCCCGGGTCCAATCTGACCCGGTCCGACCAACCCGGTCCGACCCAGCTTAGTCCGACCCAACCAGGATGGGTCTGACCCGACCCAGTTCGGGTCGACCCATCTTGGCCTGACCCGGCCCGGTTCGGGTTCGGCCTGGCCCGCGAAGGGGGTGGCCCGGCCCGGCCCACTGGCGCGGCCCGGTGGCGCGTCCCTCATTTGGGTGGACCGCCATGGCGGGGTCCACCCTAGCCAACGCTCGGGAGGGAGGTGCCTCCCAGGTCACCCAAACAGCCAAAGGGCCATTCAGTTTTTGGATGCAGGACCCGCCGGAGTGGGTCCTCCTTGGTGCACCACACCCGGCCGGTTTGTCAGCCGGTCCTCCTCCTCCCAATTGTGTGACGGCGTTACTGTCCTCCGCGGCCGGCTGGGTGCTGACTACCCTTCGAACTCCGTCGTGGCCTCCTGCTCCACTGGTGGAAAGGATGCACGTCGCTGCTCCGCCATGCGACCGGCCGGATGTCAGTCGCCACCCTAGTCCGCTGAGGCCAACGGGTCGCAGCCTCCTGCTCAACCGGCGGCGCGGACGTGCGCCGCCCTCCTTCCTCGCAGCCAACCGGGTGCCGGCCACCGCCTTCTTCCGCGAGCCATCGTGGCTTCGTTATAATCACAAAAAGTATGTCGTTCACATATTCATAATCCTCGAGTCGAGGGCTCCACGTCCATATGTCGCGCTCAACAAAACATTGTGTTTCCAGCATCATTAATTATTTTGCATTGATGAATGCACAAAGAATGTGTGAAGAACAAAAGAAACAAGGTTAAGGTATATGTGTGATATTATGGCCATGTTAGTTTGGCCATCATCCTTTTGAATCCATAATATGAAGAATTATCAAATAAATTAAATTGTAATTCAAAATAAATCCCCTACCTCGACATTCGTTGGAGATGTCGTGAGGAAGAAGACGAAGTCGATGAAAGGGACATCGGCATTCGTCACTCCCGTAAGATGCTTCCAAAGTTGATTCCTCATTCTTCGTTTGGAATTTGTTCTTCGTTGGAGGATATCTCTCTAAAGGTTCTCCCAAGCTCTTCTTTCCTTTGACAATGATTTCTCCTACAAAAGGTGTGGTTCCAAATTAATAAGATTAAGTTTATTAATTAAGAAAAAAGAGTTGGAACATTAATTGAATTGAAGTTGTCACATTAACTAGGGGGAATTACAAGGGTTAACTTCATATTAAGAGGGGTTCGGGTGGTCCCCACTACCAAATTCAAAATGGGAGGTTTCAATCTCAAAAGTAAAATAAAGCATGTTTATTTTATTTTCTCCCACGAATAGTTTAAAAACTAATTTCCACCCTCGACCTACTGCAGTAGAGGTGAAGGTCTCTTTAAGAAAATATCAGCGTTGCGAGTTCATCGGTGCCCTCAGATTTCAATTCCAACCACTGGTTCAAAAGTGACAAAAGGTTGATCGTACGTTTATTGAATGTACTTAAAAAAGTTCAGAAATTCATTCTAGGCACACCGGGCCTCAGAATCACGCGCCGTCAATTTTCACGGACTCGTAATAATTCCATATAATTAAAAAATATTATATGGAAAAATCTGGGTCTTTACATTCTCTCCACCTCAGGGATTTTCATCCCCAAAAGCCACTACATAAACTAGAGAAACAAGTGGGGGTAGTGAGCATGAATCTAATCCTTCCACTCCCATGTGCTCTCCTGAAGGTTCTCATGCTGCCAACGAACATGCACTAGAGGTTTTGACCACCGACAAAGGACCTTCTCCTATTGATCCTCAATCTCCACTGGAACCTCCAAAAACATCACCCCATCATCGATGTTCATCTATCCCTAGTCAATGATGTGCGAAGGATCATATAAGTATCTCCTCAGCTGGGATACATGGAAAACATCATTCACCCGGTGCAACTGAGGTGGAAGAGCTAAACGGTAAGCCACCTCGCTAACTCTACTGAGGACCTAAAAGGGTTCGATGAACCTCGTAGATAACTTGTCGCCCTGGCAAAATCTCTGCAAACCTCATCGAGGTGAGACCCATAGAAATACATGGTCACCATCCTCAAAATCTAGATGCCTCTATCTCCTATCAGAATAAGACTTATGTCTGCTCTGTACAGTCTTCATCCACTCTTGGATGATCTAAACCTTCTCCATGGTTGAGTTTATCAAGATGTCGTCAATGAAGACTACCACAAAGCAATAGAGGTATGGCTGGAAGATACTTTTCATGAGTCCCATGAACACTGTTGGGGTGTTGGTCATGTTTGATGGAATAACCAAGAACTCATAATGACCATACCGACATCTGAAGGTCATCTTCTGCACATCCACATCTCGTACTCTGAGCTGGGGATAACCTGATCTGAGTTCTATCTTCGAAAACCACCATGCTCCCTTTAGCTGATCAAAGAGATCGTTAATCCTCAAGAGTGGGTAATTGTTCTTCACGGTCACCTGGTTCAGGCACCGATAATCCACATAGAGTCTCAAACTCCCATCCGCCTTCTTTGCAAACAAAATCGGGGCTGCCCAAGGAGAAACACTGGGCCTAATAAATTCCTTTCTCTGCAAGTCCTCCAACTGTACTCACAATTCTCAAAACTCTGCAGGAGACATCTGATATGCTGGTGTAGATATCGGTGACGTCCTAGGGTACAAGTCGATGTAGAAGTTCACCTCTCTATGAGGAGGTTGACCCGAAACATCATCAGGGAAAACATCAGCACACTGGTCCACCACTACAGGATAGCTTAGACTCTCAGCATCAACCACTCCAAGGGTAAGGCTATCCAACTGATGTGTGATCAGTTGCACCCTCCTTTGGGTAAGTCAATCCTGTGCCGCAAAGTTTTCCTTCTCGCCGGTGAAGGAAAACTCAGTCCCATTTGTGCAGACACACCACACTTTGCACCTAATACAGTTAATCTGAGCATGGACTGTGGATAACTAGTCCATACCCAAGATGACGTCATAAGGCCTCGACATCGCTACTAGAAGATCTCGGCCTAAGCTCTCACCTCATAGAGTAAGATCACATTGTTGGCACTAGTGTTTAATCGTCGAATATGCTCCCATAGGAGTCACTAGCTATAAGGATCGAGCCAACGACTCCACCAGAATCTTTGAGCTCCGAATGAGGGTTGTGGAAATAAAAGAAAGACTGGAACTTATGTCTATAAGTACTGCAATTAAGGTGGAGTAGACATAGATCATACATCGTATCATCTCTGGAGCACCATGGTCGTAGGCCTCAACTGCCTAGAGTTGAGCTCGGCCCTGTCCACCTACTCCATGTGGTCGGGGTGGACCACCTAGAGGTGGTGGCGGTAGAACCTCGAATCTTCGCCCACCTCCTATTGTACGGCCTGCTCCTCTTCCATGTCCGCCTCCTGCCTACGGACCTCCTTGATCGAATCTTCGCCTTTACCCAAGCGGTCCTTCTACCATATGTTGGTCTTCTGTACGGTGGTTCTGGCAATCGCAAGCCATGTGACTCTGCCCGCCGCACGAATAACACTGCTTGTTCCTCTTTGGTCCTACTCAATCTCGAGATCCCCGCATAACTGACCTTGTATCATGTGGTATTCCACCTGTAGGTTTAGTCCTCTTATACATCTGTGTCATCTGCATGCTTCCAGCAGCCGATGACTTTTCTACCTGTCGTCCGATGGTGGGTCTCGCTGCCAGTGACTACTCAGAAAGGAATATCTCTACTAAGAGTGTTGTCTCTAACACCCCCGCCTATGTCGGGATGCTGAGAGAAACCAAAGAAGCTCTAATCTCTCGTCTGATCCCCTGCACAAAGGTATGGGACCTGAAGAAAAGGTCTCGCACCATATCAGTGGAGTAGTGAGAGAGATCGGTGAACCTTGCTGAATACTGAGCCACAATCATGCTACCCTACTGCAAGTGGAGAAGCTCATGTATATGCACTGAGCATAGGGTCACTGGGATGAACTCTTCCCTAAAAAGGCTCTTGAAGTCCGCCCAGATGTGATTCACCTTGTCGTGAACCTAGAGCATCAAGCTCCACCATCTTCTCACTGCTGCCTAAAGAAGACTGGCCGCTAGGATCACCATGAGATCATTTGGTGTCCCTACCAGTTGAAAAAGTCTAACCACGGCCTCTAGCCAGTCCTCATCTGCCTGTGGATCTGTCTCTCCCTGAAAGCTCAATGGCCTCTGGTGCTGGCACTCATGCAACACGCTTAAGCGGCGTGCACCCTCTACTATTGGGGCTGGTGGCATCGGCTGCCCAATGGGTAGTGGTGCTGCTAGTACACCACCTGATGGTACAACTGCCAAAAGGGGGCCCTACACCAAAGACTCATCGCTCGGTGGACTGTCATCACGTACTCTACCTAGAACCCTGGTTGGCTGTTTGCATGGAGGCATCTTGAAAGAAACAGGTGCTCCATGATCAATAAGTTATACCGAGTGAGCTGACTCAAAGAGATCACAAAGAAGACTTTTCAAAAACACACACATAATCAGTTTTTTCGTGTACTAAGTCAAAAATCAGAAGTCAGGGTCCTGGTGTATGGATACGTCGGCCACCACACCAACACTGGATTCCTCAAACTGAAAACCATATACATCACACTTAACACTATTTCCACACAAAAAAGATCAGAGTCCTAGTTCTTCGGTAGAACCGACTCCTCTAATACCAATTTGTCACAACCCGTCCCCCGGGTCCTATGTCGTGACTACCCCAATCCCACCTTCCATAGGCCTGGGGCTGGTGACAAGCACCGAAATGTATATTCCCAAAAATGGGAAAGCATTGCCTTTATAAGCTGTAAACTCACACAAACCAAGCATATAGCAAGATACAAGCACAAAGTAAACTATATAGTAAACAGGGTGTGTACAGAAAGCAAAGGGGCCAGAATACAAGTCCAACTGAAAAGTACAAGTAAAACTGAAATGTACAAGTAAACTGAAAACAGCTCCTGTGAACACCCGCCAAGGATCCTAGCTGAATGGTAGGTACAGCTCTCGAATGATCATATCTACAAATCCTCTCGTCTAATAACCTCCCCCGAGTACTCTCCAGTCCAGGTACCCTCGTCCTCAGTCAGCATTGTCTGTCATCTGCACCAGACACAACAAGGTGCGGGCGTAACCCGTGCAGGGGTGAGTATAACAATACTCAGTAGGGAACCCGAGACCCCCGAAGGTCTCTCAGAATCCACAAAGGATTAACCACAAACATGAAAATAATAGTTAAGCCTACTTAGGTATATACCCATACATATACCTAAGTTATCAAGATATACTCATCTCACACAAGAGGTAATAATACCACAAAGGTAACACCATGATGGTAGAAGTACCACATAGGTAACACCACAAAAATATAGTACCACACAGGTACACCATGAAGATATGGTACCACACAGGTACAACACGAAGACATAGTACCACACAGGTACACCACGAAGATATAAGACTCATCTCACACATGTATAAGTGAAGTATAGAAGTATAGATGATTATTCGTGAAGCTTGATCATCTTATTATGTCAAGAGGCATTGATATGGATTATACGGAGTCTGGCCCACATAGGATCGATAGGTACTAACCCCCACAATGACCCACAAAGGATCTGACCCACACAGGATCGGTATGCGCTGACCCACACAGGATCGCTGAGCGCTGGCCAACCCAGGATCGTTGAGCGCTGACCCACACAGGATCATTGAGCGCTGACCCACACAGGATCATTGAATACTGACCCACACAGGATCGATAGGTAAAAACCCCCGCAATGACCCACCCAGGATCCGAACCGCCCGGAGTCAATAGGTAACTAACCTTCGTATGATTTGTCTCCAACCTTTGCCTCACTGCCAGCCACAGGATTCCCGTTAATAGCACATTTGGGTGAACCACTCCCCAAACCATCAGTCATACCTCAACCACCACGAAGTTCCACTAATAAGTATCCCAAAGGTCCGTCACATCACAAGGGACCCAACGTAATAGACGGCACGTCAATCGGACGTCTGGTCTATAAGTTATTAGCATTTCTGCTCTGAGGGCCCGGTTGGATTCGGGGTTTGATCCAACCCGGTCGTACTCCAAATTTATCCAAAACTCAATTGGAGTATACCAAAAGAACCGTCTCAATCCCAGGATTCTGTTGTCGTAGACAGTTCATCAAACAGACACCCGGTTCTCAAGATATGGCCACAAAGGTGTATCTAGGTCTAATTGGACTCGGCCTGGGCTGACCCAACCCGGTTTGGGACGACCCGACCCGGTTCGGGTCCGGACCAGTTGGCATGGGCCGTGGAGGGCCCAGACCACTAGGGCGGCCAACAGTTGGGTAGACCTCCATGGTGGGGTCCGCCATAGCCGACGCCTGGGAAGGAGGTGCCTCCTAGGTCACCCAAACGGCCAAAGGGTCGTTCGGTTTTTGGATGCGGGACCCGCCGGAGCGGGTCTTGCTTGGTGCTCCACGGTCAGCCGGTTTGTTGGCCGGTCCTCCTCCTTCAAGAGGTACGATGAAGCCGCTGTACTCTGTGGTTGGCTGGGTGTCGCCCGCCCTTCAGCCTCTTCCACGGCCAAGCAGTCACGACCTCTTGATCCCCCGGCAGCGCAGACGTGCACCGCTGCTCTGCCACACAGCTGGTCGGATGTCGGCCGCCACCCTACTCCATCACAGCCGATGGGTCGTGGCCTCCTTCTCAAACGGTGGCGCGGATTTGTTCCACCCTCCTTCCTCACGGCTGGTTGGGTGTCGGCCACCGCCTTCTTCCACAAGCCACCACGGCTTCGTTCCAAGCCCGAAAATTATGTTGTTTGCATATTCACAATCCTCGGGTCAATGGTTCCACGTCCATACGTCACGATAAACAAAACATTGTTTTTCCAACGTCATTAATTATTTGGAATTGATGAACGCATGAAGAACGCGTGAAGAAAAAAAATAAAACGAGGTAAGGTATATGTGCGGGACGATGGCCATGTTAGTTTGGCCATCATCGTTGTGAATCCAAAATATGAAGAATTATCAAATAAATTCAATCATAATTCAAAATAAATCCCCTACCTTGACATTCGTTGGAGATTTCACGAGGAAGAAGACAAAGTCGATGAAAGGGACGTCAGCGTTCGTCGCTCCTGCAATACGCTTCCAAAGTCGGTTCCTCATTCTTCATTCAGAAGTCGTTCTTCATCGGAGGATATCTCTCCAAAGGTTCTCCCAAGCTCTCCTTTCCTTTGCCAACAATTTCTCTCATGAAAGGTGTGGTGCCAATTTAATAAGATTAAGTTTATTAATTAAACAAAAAGAGTTGGCACATTAATTGAATTGAAGTTGGAACATTAACTAGGGGTAATTCCAAGGGTTAACCTCATATTAAGAGTGGTTCGGCTAGTCCCCACCACCAAATTTAAAATGGGAGGTTTCAATCTCAAAAATAAAATAAAGCATGCTTATTTTATTTTCTCCCACACAAAGTTTGAAAACTAATTTCCACCCTCGACCTACTGCGGTCGAGGTGAAGATCTCCTTAAGAAAATATTGGCGTTGTGAGTTCAACGTTTACCTCGGATTTTAATTCCGAGCACCGGTTCAAAAGTTACAAAACATTGCTCACACGTTTACTGAACGTACTTAAAAAAAGTTCAGAAATTCATTCTGGGCACACCGGGCCTCGGAATCACGCGCCATCAATTTTCACAGACACGTAATAATTCCATATAATTAAAAAATACATTGAAAAATCCAGGTCTTTACATCCACTCTCATTAATCCATTCATGATCCTTTTTATACACCCATTACCATACTAAAATTCCATAAGGTATTTCTCTCTCCTTATTCCCAATAAAACACTTCTTTTATACTTTGCATATTAAATTCCATTTCATATGTTGGGATATTATGTTCCATGATCCCCTTACTGTATATTTCATATATAAATGATGATAGACCCCTTTCTCTCTCATCAATCCATTTTATGAATTTCCATATGACGTCATTATGCTGTCGAAATTGCACCACGATTTTCCATGCCAAAATCACCGTGTAGTGAATATCGTACCCATTCCTCTATCAAGGGTATTCAACTTTATGCAAATATACTTGTTGATTGAGGACTTGAATCACTACGGGAAAAATCAATATTTGCGGCGAGTGATTTGCGACGGGAAGAAATCTCGTCGCAAATAACCTGTCCAGGAAGCTATTTGCGATGGGGAAAGTAGCCCGTCGCAAATAACCAATTATTTGCAACGGGATTTCATCTCCAGTCGCAAATACTTTGGCGCGACTTGCGCGCCAAACCGCGCGGCTTGCGCGCCAAACCGCGCAGGGGTATTTGAAACGGGACCCATCGCAAATACCCGGAGGCGGTCAATACATTTTTGCGACGGGATGTCGTCCCGTCGCAAAAAGATTGTCAGCAGGTACTATTTACGATGGGTCCCGTCGCAAATAACCTTTTAACCGCCGACTGTAATTAATGCGGGTGAGGGTAATTACGACGGGCCCCGTCGCAAATACCACCATTTGCGACGGGAAGCCCGTCACTAATAATCCTGTCGCAACTAATCTAACCTATATATACCCCCATCCGTTTTTTTTTCAATTCATTCAGATCTTTCTCTCTCTCTCTCTCTCTCTCTTCATTCTTCAGTTTCAAAGAGAAATTTTCTTTTAGTTGATGTTTTTTATATGAGAGCAATCGGAGGGCGTCAATATCTTCAGAATGTCAAAGTTTAAGGTATTTATATTTTATTTTTTTATATTTATTTAATTTTTTTATGTTAATTTTAATAGTTGTTTATTAGTTCTAATTTAATTAAATTTCAATTGATTTTTATTTATATTTAGTTTTACTAAGAAATTGATATTGTTAGTTATAATTATAAATAATTAGTTACAATTAATATTAATTTGATATAATTAGGAATAAATAGATATAATTAGAAATAAATAGAAATAATTATGAATAACTATATATAATTAGGAATAAATAGATATAATTAGGAATAAATATATATAATTAGGAATAAATAGATATAATTAGGAATAAATAGATATAATTAGGAATAATTAGTAATAATTAGGAATAATTAGTAATAATTAGGAATAATTGGTAATAATTAGGAATAATTGATAATAATTATGTATAATTAGTAATAATTATGTATAATTAGTAATAATTATGTATAATTAGTAATAATTATGTATAATTAGTAATAATTATGTATAATTAGTAATAATTATGTATAATTAGTAATAATTAGCTATAATTAGTAATAATTAGCTATAATTATTAATAATTAGCTATAATTAGTAATAATTAGATATAATTATATATAATTAGATATAATTAGTAATAATTAGTAATAATTAGATATAATTAGTAATAATTAGATATAATTTGTAATAATTATGAATAATTAGGAATAATTAGTAATAATTAGGAATAATTAGTAATAATTATGAATAATTAGTAATAATTAGGAATAATTAGTAATAATTAGGAATAATTAGTAATAATTAGGAATAATTAGTAATAATTAGGAATAATTAGTAATAATTAGGAATAATTAGTAATAATTAGGAATAATTAGTAATAATTAGGAATAATTAGTAATAATTAAGAATAATTAGTAATAATTATGAATAATTAATAACAATTAGGAATAATTAGTAATAATTAGTAATAATTAGTAATAATTAGTAATAATTGGTAATAATTAGGAATAATTAGGAATAATTAGGAATAATTAGGAATAATTAGGAATAATTAGGAATAATTAGGAATAATTAGGAATAATTAGGAATAATTAGGAATAATTAGGAGTAATTAGGAATAATTAGGAATAATTAGGAATCATTAGGAATAATTAGGAATAATTAGGAATAATTAGAAATAATTAGAAATAATTAGGAATAATTAACAATAATTAGGAATAATTAGGAATAATTAGGAATAATTAGGAATAATTAGGAATAATTAGGAAGAATTTGGAAGAATTTGGAAGAATTAGGAATAATTAGGAACAATTAGGAATAATTAGGAACAATTAGGAATAATTAGCTACAATTAGGAATAATTAGGAACAATTAGGAATAATTAGCTACAATTAGCTAAAATTTGCTACAATTAGCTACAATTAGCTACAATTAGCTACAATTAGATACAATTAGCTACAATTAGTAAGAATTTGCAAAAATTAGCAAGAATTAGCAAAAATTAGCATGAATTAGCAATAATTATCAAGAATTAGCAATAATTAGCAAGAATTAGCAATAATTAGGAACAAATTGCAATAATTAGGAACAAATAGCTATAATTCAGAACAAATAGCTATAATTAGGAACAATTAGCTATAATTAGGAACAATTAGCTATAATTAAGAACAATTAGATATAATTAGGAACAATTAGCTATAATTAGCTATAATTAGGAATAATTAGTTATAATTAGGAATAATTAGAAATAATTAGATATAATTAGGAATAATTAGGAATAATTAGGAATAATTAGTAATAATTAGTAATAATTAGTAATAATTAGCAATACTTAGTAATAATTAGTAATAATTAGATATAATTAGATATAATTAGCAATAATTAGAAATAATTAGTAATAAAAAAAATTATATTATCAATATTTATAAAAAAACAGTATTAATATTATTAAAATAATAAAAAATTTATAAAACTTTAAAATTATCAATATTCGCAATAGGCTTTGCTCTATTCTTAACATGTTCAAATCTCAAAGGTTGCCAATTATCAGGTCATGCGCAATAAAAAGTTTGTGTCAGCCATGTCCAATGTAAACTCTATAATTGTCCTTGCATGGTTGATCACCTCGCAAGTAGTGTTGCAATCAGACAAACCAAGTCATGCCCTTATTATCTATAAGAATTATCTCACATGAAATTTTACATAGACCATTCTTCCTTGAAAATTTAAGGGAAAAATTGTAACACCCCAAGCTTCTACGGTACGTTTCCCTTTGAATAATGCGATAGCGTGTGTTGTACGCAACCTCGAGTTCTAACACACACCACAACTAATTAAACTAGCCGTTGTGAATAGTAATACCTAATTTTTGAAATCATATATATTCTATATTTCAAAATGGACTTCATTTTTGGATTCGGAATATCAAAATTAGCCTAGGGTGAAATTTTGGTACATTTCGGATAACTTTCATATTTTGATGAATAGTGAAAATTTCTAAATTTTAATTAAAAACAACTTTTTTAATCAAAATAATTAATAGTGATAAATTATGAATTTGAGTGGTTTTAAAGTATATTTAGAATATATTTTTACCATTCAATTTAATGTTTATCATTGGACATAATTTTACAATTAAACCGAACATAAACAAGTGTCAATCTTTTGATAGTTATTATCTCTTAAAAACACGCTTTTTGTTTTGACAGCGGGAATTAATTTTAAATTAATTTCTGCCACTTCTGTGTTTTGAATTTAGGAAAATGGATTCCATATTTGGAATCAGGATGTTCAAATTGTGTAAATAGGTAACTTTTATTTTTACACATTTTGAATAATTACTGCGGTAAATATTTTATTTACCATGGTTAAAGGGTAAATCCGGTAAATAAGGGTTAAAAAAATAATATTATAATAATACAAAATTACCCTAAAACGTGTCTTAACCCTATTGGTTGATACATGGTCGACCATGGGCATCTTTGTGTCAATTTTGGGACCCCATGGATCCACTTGTAAGTGATAATGACACTTTATTTTAATTAAGTTAAAATGAATACAAAAATGACACAAGCATATATCTTTTAGAAGAAAAATTTTTACATAGGGTTATACATGTTGGATTTTCGATTGTAAATATTAATTAGAAAGCTAAAAAGATTTCCTACATAATGATATTTTATTTATAATTTTTAGACATTAAATAATTTATTTTATTTATGACACAATGATGATGCAGTAATTACTAAAATAGTAAAAAATTAACATAATTAATATTATAAATACCCAAATAAATATAATATGAAACTTTTAATAAATTACACTAATTTTCTATGATAATATGATATATTAGGATTGATTTAATTGACTTTGTTCGAAGTAATCAATCTGTTAGGAGTTTCAAAAAAATCAACTATTGAATAGTGTCAAAATTGACATAAAAGAGTTCTTAAAACAAATATTATATTATTAATTGATATTAAATTCCTAAAAATCTAAGGATCGGCCAAGAGACTTATATTATTATAGGTTCCTCATTAATGGACCACTTGGGGGTCGCTTGGATGTATATAGTAAGTTTATTAACCATATTATATAAAAATACAAAGAGACATTGTAAAAGTGAAACTAATTAACTTAGAGTTAATACTTAAAGATAAGGTTAATATAAGTACCCAAACCTGTCTAAATTCTATTGGATGAGTTTTTTTCGACCTATCCCCACCTCATCCTTTGAATAGTCAACTTTGGAGCCTTTAGAAACCGAATATGAATTTATTATAAATTAATATTTCTAGCTTTTCCAAAGGTGCCCCTCACCCCTCTTATAAAAGGGCACTCCTCCTTCTCATTTCTTCACACCTTCAAAGCCTTTTGGTTCGGCCAAACTCTGCCCAAATAATCTCCCAACATCCCTCACTACAACCTAGAGGCCTTAGTTTGATCAAAAAGCCAACCTAAGGAGCCCTTTTGATCAAATCAAAAGGAAGAACCCGAAGAAGAGGTAATGATTTCACCACCCTTTTCTAAGTTCATTTCTTCTTCCACTTCTTCTTCCTTTGTTCTTACCATTCTAAAATAATAACTCCAGTATCTCACATATACTGTGATGTTATTATAAGTATGGTACAACCATATTCAGTATTCTATCCACCCTTTGAATAACATGTCACCATACGTGCGTACGTACGGCTTACCGTCTCCACGTCGTGGTGTAATTGTTATTCAATATAATATTATTTGGATGGGTATAATAATGATGTGTAACTCATGTAAATAATAAATATAACATGTTAATGATTCTGTATATATGATATAACATCCATTTATATATTATTTTAATATCAAAAGAATGATATTGTCGCTCGTGCGTACGTACGGACTACCGTCTCCACGAACGCGATGTGATTCATTCTCCATCGTAACCATTAAAGCGTAATTATCATTTTATGATTTAAAAATGATGTTTAAGGACTTGATATCATTCTGGATATGAATAATATACAACCTATCCTTTACAAACATGTCTTACGTAACAAAACATATGAAAGAAAACAAGTAAGTTAACACCCGAAACAACGATAATACTAAGATATTATTATCAAATCAATATTAAAAGATCATATATGATATCATATTAATGTATATGATTCTTGTATAATTTAATAACAATTATTTCACCATTATACAGGAGGTTAACCTACCACAACCAAGGAAAAGTACAAGGTAAGGGTTATTTCACAATCTCTTCATTATCCGAGGTTGTATTATACGTAATAATCTACTGGGATCTCTTTATCATCCACATCCATGTTTCTTCGAAATGTATTTCAAAACATTTTTACTATTTACAAGAATATGGGTTAAAGTCATTTATACCCTTGTTTGACTTTTTATAAGAGGTTTATAAAGGAATCTTTCCGTCGTTTTCAAAACAAGGTCCTTTTTAACCTTTTCGACAGAATTGAGGTAAGAATGTTTTTTTATACGGCGGGTGCGGTTATTTTCCGCCGTTATAAAATCGTCGAAGCTTCCCATACAAGCTTATAAGAATATTTTCAAAGAAAATGTTTTATTTTATATGGATCTTAAATGATTTCAAAATAAAAGGAGATATTTCTTTTAAAAGAATTTTGATTTCATCTATGTCAACATCCTTTGATGGATTTTAAGATTATTTGAAGTTGATTTATTATGATACAAAACTTCTATATTGTATTGAAGGTTTTGTGATATGTTTGACTGTGGATGTGCTATTTTTATACCATTCATAGTTTATTGTGAAAGTATTGACATTTCGTAGGCTAGTTTTAATACGAATGTTTATGTTATGTTTAAACCTTTTCATATGGGAATGCATTGGACTTAATAAGTGACGGGTGGAGCCCGCTATAGCTCCTCGATGCATCGGTAGGTCTCATGAGACAAACTAGTGTCTTGGCACAAGGCCTTGACAAAATCTTATTTGTAGTCTTGGCACGAGGCCTTGGCTATGTGGTTATGATAGTCTGGCATTATGCATTCCAACATTATGAAAGTGGTTATTGATCTTTGCATGTGATTATTCGATTAGTAGAATATCCATGTGAATAAGTAAATGGCATTATTTCATTTTACTTTTGCCATACCATGTTGAAGTTCAATTTTAAAAGGCTTTTGTTTTAGTAATGCATTGCCTTAAATGTTTATTCTTATTTATGAAAGTTTTCGCTATATTGTTATCCTTACTGGGCATTTGAGCTCACCCCTTTTCTATGTTTTATTTTTCCCCAGGATATGAAGAAGTAAATTATGAATGACCTGCAGGGATATTATGAGGGGATAGTAGTGTGGATTATGGAGACATTATGTTGTTGTAGTAGTTTTTCATTTTATGATGTAATGTAAAACTTATGAATATATCTAGTGTTTCCAAGGCTACTAAACCAATCGGTCTTTCGAGATTTGATCTTTCTTGTGATCATGCCAATGTTATGTAATAATGCACCGACTATGGGTAGCTGGGGTCGGGGCGTTACAGTTGGTATCAGAGGAAGTTTAGTACAAACCTTGGAAGCTAGATTTAGATAAACTCTGATTAGAGCACGTAGACCTAAGATGAACTTTGAGGATTAGTATAGAAGAACTTCCTAGAATTTTGGTATTGTAGAGATTTTGTGAGTTTTCCGAGCAATAAATCCCTGTCTGGATACGAGCAGGTAGAGGCGGATCTGGCACAGATGTACCTAGGGGTAAAACCCGAAAACACCGCTTTGAGCTAGACTCGAACGGGAACTGGTGCACGACAACGGGCCTTGCTGCACTCTTGGTTACGACACTCCCGGGGGATATGCTTAGGATAACTCTCATTTTCTTTACAAATCATTATGAAGGGTTTATGAGTATATACTTCCTCAAAGAAAACATTTTTATGATTATGGATTATATCCATAAATAGTTCAATTTATGATAAGTGTTTTATAAGTATGGGATTTTGTATTTTGATTCATAAACTGATCTAGTTTATGCCATTGTTTAGAAATGGCGCCTAGTGGAAGAAATGGAAACCATATCAATGCACGCACTCCATGTAGGGATTGCCCTCCTGCTCAAGATAATTATAGTGGGGCTGGTGATGCAACTGGTGCTGATCAGCTAATCACTATACTGGGAAAACTTACTCAGGTTATGAATAATAACCTTACCCGTATGGAGCACCCTGATCCGCAGCGTGGAGGATCAATGTTAGATCGATTCATGAGACAACAACCACCAACGTTCAATGGGAGTACAAATCCCTTAGTAGCTGAGCAATGGATATTTTCCCTAGAGAAAATATTTCAGGCTTTGGGGAGTAGTAAAAGGGAAAAAGTTACCATGGCAGTTTACCGCCTCACTGGAGATGCTGATCAATGGTGGTCATTGATTCAAAACATGAAGGAAGATGATGAAGTATCAAACATGGAATGGAGGGAGTTCAAAGATCTGTTTTTAGAAAAATACTTTCCTCGCGACCATCGAGCAGATATGGAAAGACAATTTCTGAGTCTGAGACAAAAGGAGGATGAGAATGTCACAAAGTATGAGGCTAACTTTACAAGGTTAGCGAGGTACGCTGGTGATTATATTCGCAACCCAAGAAGTAAGATTGATCGTTTCTTTGATGGGTTAAAACCATTTCTCCGTCGAGCATTAGTCTCACAATCCTTTTCATCATACGAAGACATTGTCTCATGTGCTATCAAGACCGAAAAGGAATTCTCTAAGTCTTATGACTTTAAAGCAAAGCAAGAGAAGAAGAGACCTGCTGATCAATCTGGGAATGGAAATAAGGGGAAGAAGGGAAAGGTTGAATATCCATCTTGTGGTAAGTGCGGGAAGAAACACCCCGGTGCTTGCCTGAAGGGAATGGGAGTCTGTTACAAGTGTGGTGAAAAAGGCCACCAAGCTCATGATTGCAAGGGGAAGAAGGAAGCTACCAACGTTCAGTGCTACAATTGCAGGGAGATGGGGCATTATGCAAATGCATGTCCTAAGCGTCAGGAGAACTTACCTCAGAAAAGGCCAAGGGATCAAGGCCAGGCTTATGCTATCACTACTGCTGAGGTAGAAGCTCCGAAAGACGTGGTGGCAGGTAATTTAATGGTTTCCTCAAGTTTAGCAAATGCATTATTTGATTCTGGATCATCGCATTGTTTCATATCTTCCCAGTTTGCTAAGAAAATTAGATATTTCCAATTTGATTTAATAAGGGAGTTGTCAGTTAAAACTCCTAAGGGAAGTATCGTTGCAACAAAGTTTTGTGAATCAGTCCCCATTAGAGCACATAAATTTTCTTTATCTGCTGATTTCATCGTCATACCTATGATTGAGTTTGATATAATCCTCGGTATGGACTGGCTTTCGGACTATGATGCGAAGATTTATTGTAAGAAGAAAGAGGTTAGGATTCTTGATGATAATGATAAGGAGCACCTTATTTTTAGAGCAGAATCGTCACCACCTAATTCTTATTTAGACCCACCCCCAGTAGCTCAACTTAATTCAATTATTGGGGAGGAAGAGAATGAAGTAACTATCGGTGAGGAAAGGAATGTTCAAATAGAGGATGTACCTATTGTGAAAGAATTTGTAGATGTATTTCCGGAAGATTTACCTGGACATCCTCCAGAACGAGAAGTTGAGTTTTCTATTGATTTGATTCCTGGATCAAGGCCTATATCGAAGACCCCTTATAGAATGGCCACTGTAGAGTTAGTCGAACTAAAGAAACAACTAGAGGAATTGAGTAATAAGGGATTTATTCGCCCTAGTGTTTCTCCATGGGGAGCCCCTGTTCTTTTTGTTAAAAAGAAAGATGGATCTATGAGGTTATGTATTGACTACAGGGAGATCAATGCTATAACGATAAAGAACAAGTATCCCCTACCTCGTATTGATGATTTATTTGACCAACTGCATGGAGCTCAATACTTTTCAAAGATTGACCTTCGATCTGGATACCATCAGTTGTGTGTAAAGAAGGAAGACATTCCGAAGACAGCATTTCGAACCAGGTACGGGCATTACGAGTTTACTGTAATGCCATTTGGATTGACTAATGCACCCTCTGTATTCATGGATCTGATGAATAGAGTTTTCAAGGAGTATCTCGATGAATTTGTGGTGGTATTTATTGATGATATCTTGGTATACTCCAAAACCTACAAAGATCATGAAAATCACTTGCGCATTATCTTGAAGACTCTGAGGAGGCATGAATTATATGGAAAGTTTAGCAAGTGTGAATTCTGGCTTCAGGAGATTTCTTTTCTTGGCCATATTGTCTCTAAAGATGGAATCTCTGTTGATCCTTCTAAAACCAAGGCAATCCAAGAATGGCCAGCACCTACGAATATAACTGAGGTACGTAGTTTTATTGGTTTGGCAGGTTATTATCGACGTTTCGTCCAGAATTTTGCCCGATTGGCTAACCCATTAACGAAGCTCACACGTAAAGGGGTTAAATTTGTTTGGACAAAAGAGTGTGAAGAATGTTTCGAAGAACTGAAGAGAAGATTAGTCAATGCTCCTATATTGACTCTACCATCGGGGAATGATGGGTTCGTTATTTATAGTGATGCATCGAAGAAAGGACTTGGCTGTGTCCTTATGCAGAATGATAGAGTTATTGCCTATGCATCACGACAGTTGAAAATTCATGAACAAAACTATCCTACTCATGATCTTGAGTTAGCAGCTGTGATCTTTGCTTTGAAGATATGGAGGCACTACCTCTATGGTGAAAAATGTGAGATTTATACTGATCACAAGAGTTTGAAGTATATTTTCTCACAAAAATAACTCAACATGAGGCAAAGGAGATGGCTTGAATTACTCAAGGATTATGATTGCACGATACACTACCACCCGGGGAAAGCAAACAAAATAGCAGATGCTTTGAGCAGAAAAGACCATGGAGTTCTGAACATGATGAGAATTGAAAGGGACCCAATTTTCATGGATCTAGTGAAGATGGACATGGGAATAACCAGGGAAGGTGAAACATCAATGCTTTTTCAAATGGTTGCCAAACCATCTTTACTAGAAAGGATTAAGAGTTCTCAGACCGATGATGACGAATTCCAAAAGAAGATTAAAGCTGTGAATGATGGGAGATTGAGAGACTTTGTGTATGAAGATGGAATTTTGAAATTCGGGAAGAGACTTTGTGTTCCCAATATACCTGATCTAAAAAGGGAATTGCTGGATGATGCTCATAGTTCCAATTTCTCTATACACCCTGGGAGCACCAAAATGTATAGAGATTTGAAAGAACATTTTTGGTGGGACAACATGAAGAGGGAGATTGCTGATTTTGTGTCAAGATGTATGGTTTGTCAACAAGTGAAAGCTGGAAGGCAACAGCCTGGAGGAGTCATGCAACCTCTTCCCATACCGGAGTGGAAATGGGACAATATTACGATGGACTTTGTCATGGGGCTACCAAAGACTCCTAGAAGGAACGATGCAATATGGGTTATTGTTGATCGTCTTACCAAGTCAGCACATTTTCTTGCTATAAGAGAAGATCTACCCCTGGAACGTCTAGCAAGACTATACATTAATGAAGTTGTGAGACTTCATGGAGTACCCCTATCGATTGTTTCTGATCGTGATCCTCGTTTTACTTCAAGATTTTGGAAAAGTCTTCAGAAATCCCTGGATACTGAACTTCATTTGAGCACTACTTACCACCCTCAGACAGACGGACAATCAGAACGGACTATTCAGACCTTAGAAGACATGTTGAGATCTTGCTCACTTGATTTTCAGGGTATGTGGGATCAATATTTACCACTAGTAGAATTTTCCTATAACAATAGCTTCCATTCGAGTATTCAGATGGCACCATATGAAGCGTTATACGGAAAGAGATGTCGTACACCAACCTGTTGGGATGACGTTGGTGAAAGAAAACTTGTAGGCCCAGAACTGGTGGAGGAAACGGTGGAAAAGGTGAAGGTAATCCAAAATCACATTAAAGCAGCTCAAAGTAGGCAGAAGAGCTATGCCGATAATCGAAGGAAGGATTTGGAATTTCAAGTCGGTGATCATGTTTTCCTGAAGGTATCTCCGTGGAAGGGAGTCATACGTTTTGGTAAGAAAGGTAAATTGAGTCCCAGGTACATCGGACCTTTCGAAATTCTAGAACGAATTGGGGCTGTAGCTTACCGATTGGCAATGCCGCCAAGTCTCTCCAAAGTTCACGATGTGTTCCACGTATCTCTGTTGAGGAAATACATGCCTGACCCAACGCATGTACTCACCTATGAGGAATTAGAACTGGAACCCGATCTTTCCTATTGTGAAGAGCCCGTCAGGATTCTTGATACAAGAGAACAAGTGCTGAGAAACCGGACGACGCGTCTGGTAAAAGTTTTGTGGAGGAATCATAAGATGGAAGAGGCAACGTGGGAACCCGAGGAACTTATGATGAAGAACCACCCGAGTCTTTTTATGCAGTAATACCCTAGAAATTGCGAGGACGCAATTATTTGAAGGAGGGGAGAATGTAACACCCCAAGCTTCTACGGTACGTTTCCCTTTGAATAATGCGATAGCGTGTGTTGTACGCAACCTCGAGTTCTAACACACACCACAACTAATTAAACTAGCCGTTGTGAATAGTAATACCTAATTTTTGAAATCATATATATTCTATATTTCAAAATGGACTTCATTTTTGGATTCGGAATATCAAAATTAGCCTAGGGTGAAATTTTGGTACATTTCGGATAACTTTCATATTTTGATGAATAGTGAAAATTTCTAAATTTTAATTAAAAACAACTTTTTTAATCAAAATAATTAATAGTGATAAATTATGAATTTGAGTGGTTTTAAAGTATATTTAGAATATATTTTTACCATTCAATTTAATGTTTATCATTGGACATAATTTTACAATTAAACCGAACATAAACAAGTGTCAATCTTTTGATAGTTATTATCTCTTAAAAACACGCTTTTTGTTTTGACAGCGGGAATTAATTTTAAATTAATTTCTGCCACTTCTGTGTTTTGAATTTAGGAAAATGGATTCCATATTTGGAATCAGGATGTTCAAATTGTGTAAATAGGTAACTTTTATTTTTACACATTTTGAATAATTACTGCGGTAAATATTTTATTTACCATGGTTAAAGGGTAAATCCGGTAAATAAGGGTTAAAAAAATAATATTATAATAATACAAAATTACCCTAAAACGTGTCTTAACCATATTGGTTGATACATGGTCGACCATGGGCATCTTTGTGTCAATTTTGGGACCCCATGGATCCACTTGTAAGTGATAATGACACTTTATTTTAATTAAGTTAAAATGAATACAAAAATGACACAAGCATATATCTTTTAGAAGAACAATTTTTACATAGGGTTATACATGTTGGATTTTCGATTGTAAATATTCATTAGAAAGCTAAAACGATTTCCTACATAATGATATTTTATTTATAAATTTTAGACATTAAATAATTTATTTTATTTATGACACAATGATGATGCAGTAATTACTAAAATAGTAAAAAATTAACATAATTAATATTATAAATACCCAAATAAATATAATATGAAACTTTTAATAAATTACACTAATTTTCTATGATAATATGATATATTAGGATTGATTTAATTGACTTTGTTCGAAGTAATCAATCTGTTAGGAGTTTCAAAAAAATCAACTATTGAATAGTGTCAAAATTGACATAAAAGAGTTCTTAAAACAAATATTATATTATTAATTGATATTAAATTCCTAAAAATCTAAGGATCGGCCAAGAGACTTATATTATTATAGGTTCCTCATTAATGGACCACTTGGGGGTCGCTTGGATGTATATAGTAAGTTTATTAACCATATTATATAAAGATACAAAGAGACATTGTAAAAGTGAAACTAATTAACTTTGAGTTAATACTTAAAGATAAGGTTAATATAAGTACCCAAACCTGTCTAAATTCTATTGGATGAGTTGTTTTCGACCTATCCCCACCTCATCCTTTGAATAGTCAACTTTGGAGCCTTTAGAAACCGAATATGAATTTATTATAAATTAATATTTCTAGCTTTTCCAAAGGTGCCCCTCACCCCTCTTATAAAAGGGCACTCCTCCTTCTCATTTCTTCACACCTTAAAAGCCTTTTGGTTCGGCCAAACTCTGCCCAAATAATCTCCCAACATCCCTCACTACAACCTAGAGGCCTTAGTTTGATCAAAAAGCCAACCTAAGGAGCCCTTTTGATCAAATCAAAAGGAAGAACCCGAAGAAGAGGTAATGATTTCACCACCCTTTTCTAAGTTCATTTCTTCTTCCACTTCTTCTTCCTTTGTTCTTACCATTCTAAAATAATAACTCCAGTATCTCACATATACTGTGATGTTATTATAAGTATGGTACAACCATATTCAGTATTCTATCCACCCTTTTAATAACATGTCACCATACGTGCGTACGTACGGCTTACCGTCTCCACGTCGTGGTGTAATTGTTATTCAATATAATATTATTTGGATGGGTATAATAATGATGTGTAACTCATGTAAATAATAAATATAACATGTTAATGATTCTGTATATATGATATAACATCCATTTATATATTATTTTAATATCAAAAGAATGATATTGTCGCTCGTGCGTACGTACGGACTACCGTCTCCACGAACGCGATGAGATTCATTCTCCATCGTAACCATTAAAGCGTAATTATCATTTTATGATTTAAAAATGATGTTTAAGGACTTGATATCATTCTGGATATGAATAATATACAACCTATCCTTTACAAACATGTCTTACGTAACAAAACATATGAAAGAAAACAAGTAAGTTAACACCTGAAACAACGATAATACTAAGATATTATTATCAAATCAATATTAAAAGATCATATATGATATCATATTAATGTATATGATTCTTGTATAATTTAATAACAATTATTTCACCATTATACAGGAGGTTAACCTACCACAACCAAGGAAAAGTACAAGGTAAGGGTTATTTCACAATCTCTTCATTATCCGAGGTTGTATTATACGTAATAATCTACTGGGATCTCTTTATCATCCACATCCATGTTTCTTCGAAATGTATTTCAAAACATTTTTACTATTTACAAGAATATGGGTTAAAGTCATTTATACCCTTGTTTGACTTTTTATAAGAGGTTTATAAAGGAATCTTTCCGTCGTTTTCAAAACAAGGTCCTTTTTAACCTTTTCGACAGAATTGAGGTAAGAATGTTTTTTTATACGGCGGGTGCGGTTATTTTCCGCCGTTATAAAATCGTCGAAGCTTCCCATACAAGCTTATAAGAATATTTTCAAAGAAAATGTTTTATTTTATATGGATCTTAAATGATTTCAAAATAAAAGGAGATATTTCTTTTAAAAGAATTTTGATTTCATCTATGTCAACATCCTTTGATGGATTTTAAGATTATTTGAAGTTGATTTATTATGATACAAAACTTCTATATTGTATTGAAGGTTTTGTGATATGTTTGACTGTGGATGTGCTATTTTTATACCATTCATAGTTTATTGTGAAAGTATTGACATTTCGTAGGCTAGTTTTAATACGAATGTTTATGTTATTGTAACACCCCAAGCTTCTACGGTACGTTTCCCTTCGAATAATGCGATAGCGTGTGTTGTACGCAACCTCGAGTTCTAACACACACCACAACTAATTAAACTAGCCGTTGTGAATAGTAATACCTACTTTTTGAAATCATATATATTCTATATTTCAAAATGGACTTCATTTTTGGATTCGGAATATCAAAATTAGCCTAGGGTGAAATTTTGGTACATTTCGGATAACTTTCATATTTTGATGAATAGTGAAAATTTCTAAATTTTAATTAAAAACAACTTTTTTAATCAAAATAATTAATAGTGATAAATTATGAATTTGAGTGGTTTTAAAGTATATTTAGAATATATTTTTACCATTCAATTTAATGTTTATCATTGGACATAATTTTACAATTAAACCGAACATAAACAAGTGTCAATCTTTTGATAGTTATTATCTCTTAAAAACACGCTTTTTATTTTGACAGCGGGAATTAATTTTAAATTAATTTCTGCCACTTCTGTGTTTTGAATTTAGGAAAATGGATTCCATATTTGGAATCAGGATGTTCAAATTGTGTAAATAGGTAACTTTTATTTTTACACATTTTGAATAATTACTGCGGTAAATATTTTATTTACCATGGTTAAAGGGTAAATCCGGTAAATAAGGGTTAAAAAAATAATATTATAATAATACTAAATTACCCTAAAACGTGTCTTAACCCTATTGGTTGATACATGGTCGACCATGGGCATCCTTGTGTCAATTTTGGGACCCCATGGATCCACTTGTAAGTGATAATGACACTTTATTTTAATTAAGTCAAAATGAATACAAAAATGACACAAGCATATATCTTTTAGCAAAACAATTGTTACATAGGGTTATATAAGTTGGATTTTAGATTATAAATATTCATTAGAAAGCTAAAAAGATTTCCTACATAATTATGTTTTATTTATAATTTTTAGACATTAAATAATTTATTTTATTTATGACACAATGATGATGCAGTAATTACTAAAATAGTAAAAAATTAACATAATTGATATTATAAATACCCAAATAAATATAATATGAAACTTTTAATGAATTAAACTAATTTTCTAGGATAATATGATATATTAGGATTGATTTAATGGACTTTTTTCGAAGTAATCAATCTGTTATGAGTTTCACAAAAATCAACTATTGAATAGTGTCAAAATTGACATAAAAGAGTTCTTAAAACAAATATTATATTATTAATTGATATTAAATTCCTAAAAATCTAAGGTTCGGCCAAGAGACTTATATTATGATAGGTTAATCATTAATGGACCACTTGGGGGTCGCTTGGATGTATATAGTAAGTTTATTAACCATATTATATAAAAATACAAAGAGACATTGTAAAAGTGAAACTAATTAACTTAGAGTTAATACTTAAAGATAAGGTTAATATAAGTACCCAAACCTGTCTAAATTCTATTGGATGAGTTGTTTTCGACCTATCCCCACCTCATACTTTGAATAGTCAACTTTGGAGCCTTTGGAAACCGAATATGAATTTATTATAAATTAATATTTCTAGCTTTTCCAAAAGTGCCCCTCACCCCTCTTATAAAAGGGCACTCCTCCTTCTCATTTCTTCACACCTTCAAAGCCTTTTGGTTCGGCCAAACTCTGCCCAAATACTCTCCCAACATCCCTCACTACAACCTAGAGGCCTTAGTTTGATCAGAAAGCCAACCTAAGGAGCCCTTTTGATCAAATCAAAAGGAAGAACCCGAAGAAGAGGTAATGATTTCACCACCCTTTTCTAAGTTCATTTCTTCTTCCACTTCTTCTTCCTTTGTTCTTACCATTCTGAAATAATAACTCCAGTATCTCACATATACTGTGATGTTATTATAAATATGGTACAATCATATTCAGTATTCTATCCACCCTTTGAATAACATGTCACCATACGTGCGTACGTACGGCTTACCGTCTCCACGTCGTGGTGTAATTGTTATTCAATATAATATTATTTGGATGGGTATAATAATGATGTGTAACTCATGTAAATAATAAATATAACATGTTAATGATTCTTTATATATGATATACCATCCATTTATATATTATTTTAATATCAAAAGAATGATATTGTCGCTCGTGCGTACGTACGGACTACCGTCTCCACGAACGCGATGAGATTCATTCTCCATCGTATCCATTCAAGTATAATTATCATTTTATGATTTAAAAATGATGTTTAAGGACTGTATATCATTCTGGATATGAATAAGATACAACAACCATGGCTTATGTAACAAAACATATAAAATAAAATGAGTAAGTTAACTCCCGAAACGACGATAATTCTAAGATATTATTAACAAATCAATGTTAAAAGATCATATATGATATCATATTAATATATATGATTCTTGTATAATTTAATAACAACTATTTCACCATTATACAGGAGGTTAACCTACCCCAACCAAGGAAAAGTACAAGGTAAGGGTTATTTCACAATCTCTTCATTATCCGAGGTTGTTTATATGTAATAATCTACTGGGATCTCTTTATCATCCACATCCATGTTTCTTAAAAATGTATTTCAAAACATTTTTACTATTTACAAGAATATGGGTTAAAGTCATTTATACCTTTTTTTGACTTTTTATAAGAGGTTTATAAAGGAATCATTCCGTCGTTTTCAAAACAAGGTCCTTTTTAACCTTTTCGACAGAATTGAGGTAAGAATGTTTTTTTTAACTTATACGGCGGGTGCGGTTATTTTACGCCGTTATAAAATCTTCAAAGCTTTCCTTACAAGCTTATAAGAATATTTTCAAAGAAAATGTTTTATTTTATATGGATCTTAAATGATTTCAAAATAAAAGGAGATATTTCTTTAAAAAGAATTTTGATTTCATCTATGTCAACATCCTTTGATGGATTTTAAGATTATTTGAAGTTGATTTATTATGATACAAAACTTCTATATTGTATTGAAGGTTTTGTGATATGTTTGACTGTGGATGTGCTATTTTTATACCATTCATAGTTTATTGTGAAAGTATTGACATTTCGTATGCTAGTTTTAATACGAATGTTTATGTTATGTTTAAACCTTTTCATATGGGAATGCATTGGACTTAATAAGTGACGGGTGGAGCCCGCTATAGCTCCTCGATGCATCGGTAGGTCTCATGAGACAAACTAGTGTCTTGGCACAAGGCCTTGACAAAATCTTATTTGTAGTCTTGGCACGAGGCCTTGGCTATGTGGTTATGATAGTCTGGCATTATGCATTCCAACATTATGAAAGTGGTTATTTATTTTTGCATGTGATTATTCGATTAGTGGAATATCCATGTGAATAAGTAAATGGCATTATTTCATTTTATTTATGCCATACCATGTTGAAAGTTCATGTTTAAAAGGCTTTTGTTTTAGTTATACATTGCCTTAAATGTTTATTCTTATTGATGAAAGTTTCCGCTATATTGTTATCCTTACTGGGCATTTGAGCTCACCCCTTTTCTATGTTTTATTTTTCCCAGGTAGTGAAGAAGTAAATTATGATTGACTTGCAGGGATATTATGAGGGGATTATAGTGTGGACGTTGGAAACATTATGTTGTTGTAGTAGTTTTTCATTTTATTATGTAATGTAAAACTTATGAATATATCTAGTGTTTCCAAGGCTACTAAACAAATCGGTCTTTCGGGATTTGATCTTTCTTGTGATCATGCCAATGTTATGTAATAATGCACCGACTCTGGGTAGCTAGGGTCAGGGCGTTACAGTTGGTATCAGAGGAAGTTTAGTACAAACCTTGGAAGCTAGATTTAGATAAACTCTGATTAGAGCACGTAGACCTAAGATGAACTTTGAGGATTAGTATAGAAGAACTTCCTAGAATTTTGGTATTGTAGAGACTTTGTGAGTTTTGCGAGCAATACATCCCTGTCTGGATACGAGCAGGTAGAGGCGGCTCTGGCACAGATGTACCTAGGGGTAAAACCCGAAAACACCGCTTTGAGCTAGACTCGAACGGGAACTGGTGCACGACAACGGGCCTTGCTGCACTCTTGGTTACGACACTCCCGGGGGATATGCTTAGGATAACTCTCACTTTCTTTACAAATCATTATGAAGGGTTTATGAGTATATACTTCCTCAAAGAAAACATATTTATGATTATGGATTATATCCATAGATAGTTCAATTTATGTTAAGTGTTTTATAAGTATGGGATTATGTATTTTGATTCATAAACTGATCTAGTTTATGCCATTGTTTAGAAATGGCGCCTAGTGGAAGAAATGGAAACCGTATCAATGCACGCACTCCATGTAGGGATTGCCCTCCTGCTCAAGATAATTATAGTGGGGCTGGTGATGCAACTGGTGCTGATCAGCTAATCACCGTACTGGGACAACTTACTCAGGTTATGAATAATAACCTTACCCGTATGGAGCACCCTGATCCGCAGCGTGGAGGTTCAATGTTAGATCGATTCATGAGACAACAACCACCAACGTTCAATGGAAGTAAAAATACCTTAGTAGCTGAGCAATGGATATTTTCCCTAGAGAAAATATTTCAGGCTTTGGGGAGTAGTGAAAGGGAAAAAGTTACCATGGCAGTTTACCGCCTCACTGGAGATGCTGATCAATGGTGGTCATTGATTCAAAACATGAAGGAAGATGATGAAGTATCAAACATGGAATGGAGGGAGTTCAAAGATCTGTTTTTAGAAAAATACTTTCCTCACGACCATCGAGCAGATATGGAAAGGCAATTTCTGAGTCTGAGACAAAAGGAGGATGAGAATGTCACAAAGTATGAGGCTAACTTTACAAGGTTAGCGAGGTATGCTGGAGATTATATTCGCAACCCAAGAAGTAAGATTGATCGTTTCTTTGATGGGTTAAAACCATTTCTCCGTCGAGCATTAGTCTCACAATCCTTTTCATCGTACAAAGACATTGTCTCATGTGCTATCAAGACCGAAAAGGAATTCTCTAAGTCTTATGACTTTAAAGCAAAGCAAGAGAAGAAGAGACCTGCTGATCAATCTGGGAATGGAAATAAGGGGAAGAAGGGAAAGGTTGAATATCCATCTTGTGGTAAGTGCGGGAAGAAACACCCCGGTGCTTGCCTGAAGGGAATGGGAGTCTGTTACAAGTGTGGTGAAAAAGGCCACCAAGCTCATGATTGCAAGGGGAAGAAGGAAGCTACCAACGTTCAGTGCTACAATTGCAGGGAGATGGGGCATTATGCAAATGCATGTCCTAAGCGTCAGGAGAACTTACCTCAGAAAAGGCCAAGGGATCAAGGCCAGGCTTATGCTATCACTACTGCTGAGGTAGAAGCTCCGAAAGACGTGGTGGCAGGTAATTTAATGGTTTCCTCAAGTTTAGAAAATGCATTATTTGATTCTGGATCATCGCATTGTTTCATATCTTCCCAGTTTGCTAAGAAAATTAGATATTTCCAATTTGATTTAATAAGGGAGTTGTCAGTTAAAACTCCTAAGGGAAGTATCGTTGCAACAAAGTTTTTTGAATCAGTCCCCATTAGAGCACATAAATTTTCTTTATCTGCTGATCTCATCGTCATACCTATGGTCGAGTTTGATATAATCCTCGGTATGGAATGGCTTTCGGACTATGATGCGAAGATTTATTGTAAGAAGAAAGAGGTTACGATTCTTGATGATAATGATAAGGAACACCTTATTTTTAGAGCAGAATCGTCACCACCTAATTCTTATTTAGATCCACCCCCAGTAGCTCAACTTAATTCAATTATTGGGGAGGAAGAGAATGAAATAACTGTCAGTGAGGAAAGGAATGTTCAAATAGAGGATGTACCTGTTGTGAAAGAATTTGTAGATGTATTTCCAGAAGATTTACCTGGACATCCTCCAGAACGAGAAGTTGAGTTTTCTATTGATTTGATTCCTGGATCAAGGCCTATATCGAAGACCCCTTATAGAATGGCCACTGTAGAGTTAGTCGAACTAAAGAAACAACTAGAGGAATTGAGTAATAAGGGATTTATTCGCCCTAGTGTTTCTCCATGGGGAGCCCCTGTTCTTTTTGTTAAAAAGAAAGATGGATCTATGAGGTTATGTATCGACTACAGGGAGATCAATGCTATAACGATAAAGAACAAGTATCCCCTACCTCGTATTGATGATTTATTTGACCAACTGCATGGAGCTCAATACTTTTCAAAGATTGACCTTCGATCTGGATACCATCAGTTGTGTGTAAAGAAGGAAGACATTCCGAAAACAGCATTTCGAACCAGGTACGGGCATTACGAGTTTACTGTAATGCCGTTTGGATTGACTAATGCACCCTCTGTATTCATGGATCTGATGAATAGAGTTTTCAAGGAGTATCTCGATGAATTTGTGGTGGTATTTATTGATGATATCTTGGTATACTCCAAAACCTACAAAGATCATGAAAATCACTTGCGCATTATCTTGAAGACTCTGAGGAGGCATGAATTATATGGAAAGTTTAGCAAGTGTGAATTCTGGCTTCAGGAGATTTCTTTTCTTGGCCATATTGTCTCTAAAGATGGAATCTCTGTTGATCCTTCTAAGACCAAGGCAATCCAAGAATGGCCAGCACCTACGAGTATAACTGAGGTACGTAGTTTTATTGGTTTGGCAGGTTATTATCGACGTTTCGTCCAGAATTTTGCCCGATTGGCTAACCCATTAACGAAGCTCACACGTAAAGGGGTTAAATTTGTTTGGACAAAAGAGTGTGAAGAATGTTTCGAAGAACTGAAGAGAAGATTAGTCAATGCTCCTATATTGACTCTACCATCGGGGAATGATGGGTTCGTTATTTATAGTGATGCATCAAAGAAAGGACTTGGCTGTGTCCTTATGCAGAATGATAGAGTTATTGCCTATGCATCACGACAGTTGAAAATTCATGAACAAAACTATCCTACTCATGATCTTGAGTTAGCAGTTGTGATCTTTGCTTTGAAGATATGGAGGCACTACCTCTATGGTGAAAAATGTGAGATTTATACTGATCACAAGAGTTTGAAGTATATTTTCTCACAAAAAGAACTCAACATGAGGCAAAGGAGATGGCTTGAATTACTCAAGGATTATGATTGCACGATACACTACCACCCAGGGAAGGCAAAAAAGGTGGCAGATGCTTTGAGTAGAAAAGACCATGGAGTTTTGAACAATATGAGAATTGAAAGGGATCCAATTTTCATGGATCTAGTGAAAATGGACATGGGAATAACCAGGGAAGGTGAAACATCAATGCTTTTTCAAATGGTTTCCAAACCATCTTTACTAGAAAGGATTAAGAGTTCTCAGACCGATGATGACGAATTCCAAAAGAAGATTAAAGCTGTGAATGATGGGAGATTGAGAGACTTTGTGTATGAAGATGGAACTTTGAAATTTGGAAAGAGACTTTGTGTTCCCAATATACCTGATCTAAAAAGGGAATTGCTGGATGATGCTCATAGTTCCAATTTCTCTATACACCCTGGGAGCACCAAAATGTATAGAGATTTGAAGGAACATTTTTGGTGGGACAACATGAAGAGGGAGATTGCTGATTTTGTGTCAAGATGTATGGTTTGTCAACAAGTGAAAGCTGGAAGGCAACAACCTGGAGGAGTCATGCAACCGCTTCCCATACCGGAGTGGAAATGGGACAATATTACAATGGACTTTGTCATGGGGCTACCAAAGACTCCTAGAAGGAACGATGCAATATGGGTTATTGTTGATCGTCTTACCAAGTCAGCACATTTTCTTGCTATAAGAGAAGATCTACCCCTGGAACGTCTAGCAAGACTATACATTAATGAAGTTGTGAGACTTCATGGAGTACCCCTATCAATTTTTTCTGATCGTGATCCCCGTTTTACTTCAAGATTCTGGAAAAGTCTTCAGAAATCCCTGGATACAGAACTTCATTTGAGCACTTCTTACCACCCTCAGACAGACGGACAATCAGAACGGACTATTCAAACCTTAGAAGACATGTTGAGATCTTGCTCACTTGACTTTCAGGGTATGTGGGATCAATATTTACCACTGGTAGAATTTTCCTATAACAATAGCTTCCATTCGAGTATACAGATGGCACCATATGAAGCGTTATACGGAAAGAGATGTCGTACACCAACCTGTTGGGATGACGTTGGTGAAAGAAAACTTGTAGGCCCAGAGCTGGTGGAGGAAACGGTGGAAAAGGTGAAAGTAATCCAAAATCACATCAAAGCATCTCAAAGTAGGCAGAAGAGCTATGCCAATAATCGAAGGAAGGATTTGGAATTTCAAGTCGGTGATCATGTTTTTCTGAAGGTATCTCCGTGGAAGGGAGTCATACGTTTTGGTAAGAAAGGTAAATTGAGTCCCAGGTACATCGGACCTTTCGAAATTCTAGAACGAATTGGGGTTGTAGCTTACCGATTGGCAATGCCGCCAAGTCTCTCCAAAGTTCATGATGTGTTCCACGTATCTCTATTGAGGAAATACATGCCTGATCCGACGCATGTACTCACCTATGAGGAATTAGAACTGGAACCCGATCTGTCTTATTGCGAAGAGCCCGTCAGGATTCTTGATACAAGAGAACAAGTACTGAGAAACCGGACGACGCGTCTGGTAAAAGTTTTGTGGAGAAATCATAAGATGGAAGAGGTAACGTGGGAACCCGAGGAACTTATGATGAAGAACCACCCGAGTCTTTTTATGCAGTAATACCCTAGAAATTGCGAGGACGCAATTATTTGAAGGAGGGGAGAATGTAACACCCCAAGCTTCTACGGTACGTTTCCCTTCGAATAATGCGATAGCGTGTGTTGTACGCAACCTCGAGTTCTAACACACACCACAACTAATTAAACTAGCTGTTGTGAATAGTAATACCTACTTTTTGAAATCATATATATTCTATATTTCAAAATGGACTTCATTTTTGGATTCGGAATATCAAAATTAGCCTAGGGTGAAATTTTGGTACATTTCGGATAACTTTCATATTTTGATGAATAGTGAAAATTTCTAAATTTTAATTAAAAACAACTTTTTTAATCAAAATAATTAATAGTGATAAATTATGAATTTGAGTGGTTTTAAAGTATATTTAGAATATATTTTTACCATTCAATTTAATGTTTATCATTGGACATAATTTTACAATTAAACCGAACATAAACAAGTGTCAATCTTTTGATAGTTATTATCTCTTAAAAACACGCTTTTTGTTTTGACAGCGGGAATTAATTTTAAATTAATTTCTGCCACTTCTGTGTTTTGAATTTAGGAAAATGGATTCCATATTTGGAATTAGGATGTTCAAATTGTGTAAATAGGTAACTTTTATTTTTACACATTTTGAATAATTACTGCGGTAAATATTTTATTTACCATGGTTAAAGGGTAAATCCGGTAAATAAGGGTTAAAAAAATAATATTATAATAATACTAAATTACCCTAAAACGTGTCTTAACCCTATTGGTTGATACATGGTCGACCATGGGCATCCTTGTGTCAATTTTGGGACCCCATGGATCCACTTGTAAGTGATAATGACACTTTATTTTAATTAAGTCAAAATGAATACAAAAATGACACAAGCATATATCTTTTAGCAAAACAATTGTTACATAGGGTTATATAAGTTGGATTTTAGATTATAAATATTAATTAGAAAGCTAAAAAGATTTCCTACATAATGATGTTTTATTTATAATTTTTAGACATTAAATAATTTATTTTATTTATGACACAATGATGATGCAGTAATTACTAAAATAGTAAAAAATTAACATAATTGATATTATAAATACCCAAATAAATATAATATGAAACTTTTAATGAATTAAACTAATTTTCTAGGATAATATGATATATTAGGATTGATTTAATGGACTTTTTTCGAAGTAATCAATCTGTTATGAGTTTCACAAAAATCAACTATTGAATAGTGTCAAAATTGACATAAAAGAGTTCTTAAAACAAATATTATATTATTAATTGATATTAAATTCCTAAAAATCTAAGGTTCGGCCAAGAGACTTATATTATGATAGGTTAATCATTAATGGACCACTTGGGGGTCGCTTGGATGTATATAGTAAGTTTATTAACCATATTATATAAAAATACAAAGAGACATTGTAAAAGTGAAACTAATTAACTTAGAGTTAATACTTAAAGATAAGGTTAATATAAGTACCCAAACCTGTCTAAATTCTATTGGATGAGTTGTTTTCGACCTATCCCCACCTCATCCTTTGAATAGTCAACTTTGCAGCCTTTGGAAACCGAATATGAATTTATTATAAATTAATATTTCTAGCTTTTCCAAAAGTGCCCCTCACCCCTCTTATAAAAGGGCACTCCTCCTTCTCATTTCTTCACACCTTCAAAGCCTTTTGGTTCGGCCAAACTCTGCCCAAATACTCTCCCAACATCCCTCACTACAACCTAGAGGCCTTAGTTTGATCAGAAAGCCAACCTAAGGAGCCCTTTTGATCAAATCAAAAGGAAGAACCCGAAGAAGAGGTAATGATTTCACCACCCTTTTCTAAGTTCATTTCTTCTTCCACTTCTTCTTCCTTTGTTCTTACCATTCTGAAATAATAACTCCAGTATCTCACATATACTGTGATGTTATTATAAATATGGTACAATCATATTCAGTATTCTATCCACCCTTTGAATAACATGTCACCATACGTGCGTACGTACGGCTTACCGTCTCCACGTCGTGGTGTAATTGTTATTCAATATAATATTATTTGGATGGGTATAATAATGATGTGTAACTCATGTAAATAATAAATATAACATGTTAATGATTCTTTATATATGATATACCATCCATTTATATATTATTTTAATATCAAAAGAATGATATTGTCGCTCGTGCGTACGTACGGACTACCGTCTCCACGAACGCGATGAGATTCATTCTCCATCGTATCCATTCAAGTATAATTATCATTTGATGATTTAAAAATGATGTTTAAGGACTGTATATCATTCTGGATATGAATAAGATACAACAACCATGGCTTATGTAACAAAACATATAAAAGAAAATGAGTAAGTTAACTCCCGAAACGACGATAATTCTAAGATATTATTAACAAATCAATGTTAAAAGATCATATATGATATCATATTAATATATATGATTCTTGTATAATTTAATAACAACTATTTCACCATTATACAGGAGGTTAACCTACCCCAACCAAGGAAAAGTACAAGGTAAGGGTTATTTCACAATCTCTTCATTATCCGAGGTTGTTTATATGTAATAATCTACTGGGATCTCTTTATCATCCACATCCATGTTTCTTAAAAATGTATTTCAAAACATTTTTACTATTTACAAGAATATGGGTTAAAGTCATTTATACCTTTTTTTGACTTTTTATAAGAGGTTTATAAAGGAATTATTCCGTCGTTTTCAAAACAAGGTCCTTTTTAACCTTTTCGACAGAATTGAGGTAAGAATGTTTTTTTAACTTATACGGCGGGTGCGGTTATTTTACGCCGTTATAAAATCTTCAAAGCTTTCCTTACAAGCTTATAAGAATATTTTCAAAGAAAATGTTTTATTTTATATGGATCTTAAATGATTTCAAAATAAAAGGAGATATTTCTTTAAAAAGAATTTTGATTTCATCTATGTCAACATCCTTTGATGGATTTTAAGATTATTTGAAGTTGATTTATTATGATACAAAACTTCTATATTGTATTGAAGGTTTTGTGATATGTTTGACTGTGGATGTGCTATTTTTATACCATTCATAGTTTATTGTGAAAGTATTGACATTTCGTATGCTAGTTTTAATACGAATGTTTATGTTATGTTTAAACCTTTTCATATGGGAATGCATTGGACTTAATAAGTGACGGGTGGAGCCCGCTATAGCTCCTCGATGCATCCGTAGGTCTCATGAGACAAACTAGTGTCTTGGCACAAGGCCTTGACAAAATCTTATTTGTAGTCTTGGCACGAGGCCTTGGCTATGTGGTTATGATAGTCTGGCATTATGCATTCCAACATTATGAAAGTGGTTATTTATTTTTGCATGTGATTATTCGATTAGTGGAATATCCATGTGAATAAGTAAATGGCATTATTTCATTTTATTTATGTCATACCATGTTGAAAGTTCATATTTAAAAGGCTTTTGTTTTAGTTATACATTGCCTTAAATGTTTATTCTTATTGATGAAAGTTTCCGCTATATTGTTATCCTTACTGGGCATTTGAGCTCACCCATTTTCTATGTTTTATTTTTCCCAGGTAGTGAAGAAGTAAATTATGATTGACTTGCAGGGATATTATGAGGGGATTATAGTGTGGACGTTGGAAACATTATGTTGTTGTAGTAGTTTTTCATTTTATGATGTAATGTAAAACTTATGAATATATCTAGTGTTTCCAAGGCTACTAAACAAATCGGTCTTTCGGGATTTGATCTTTCTTGTGATCATGCCAATGTTATGTAATAATGCACCGACTCTGGGTAGCTAGGGTCGGGGCGTTACAGTTATGTTTAAACCTTTTCATATGGGAATGCATTGGACTTAATAAGTGACGGGTGGAGCCCGCTATAGCTCCTCGATGCATCGGTAGGTCTCATGAGACAAACTAGTGTCTTGGCACAAGGCCTTGACAAAATCTTATTTGTAGTCTTGGCACGAGGCCTTGGCTATGTGGTTATGATAGTCTGGCATTATGCATTCCAACATTATGAAAGTGGTTATTGATCTTTGCATGTGATTATTCGATTAGTAGAATATCCATGTGAATAAGTAAATGGCATTATTTCATTTTACTTTTGCCATACCATGTTGAAGTTCAATTTTAAAAGGCTTTTGTTTTAGTAATGCATTGCCTTAAATGTTTATTCTTATTTATGAAAGTTTCCGCTATATTGTTATCCTTACTGGGCATTTGAGCTCACCCCTTTTCTATGTTTTATTTTTCCCCAGGATATGAAGAAGTAAATTATGAATGACCTGCAGGGATATTATGAGGGGATAGTAGTGTGGATTATGGAGACATTATGTTGTTGTAGTAGTTTTTCATTTTATGATGTAATGTAAAACTTATGAATATATCTAGTGTTTCCAAGGCTACTAAACCAATCGGTCTTTCGAGATTTGATCTTTCTTGTGATCATGCCAATGTTATGTAATAATGCACCGACTCTGGGTAGCTGGGGTCGGGGCGTTACAAAAATAATGATATCCCATCAAATTTTTATTGCACGTGACTTGACAATTGACGACCCTTTAAGATTTGAACATGTTAAGAATAGAACAAAGTCTGTTGTGAATATTGATAATTTTAATATTTTATAAATTTTTATTATTTTAATAATATTAATATTGTTTTTTCGTAAATATTGATAATATGGTTTTTTTATTACTAATAATTAGTAAACGAAATTTTCTTGGATAATGAAGTGAAAATTTGTAATCATCTCCACAATGATGATTACCAAATTTCTTTTCATTATTCAAGTAGTTTTCCATTTGCTAACTATTGCTAAGTATTGCTAAATTAGTAATAATTAGTAATAATTAGTAATAATTAGTAATAAATTGTAATAATTAGTAATAAATTGTAATAACTAGTAACAAATTGTAATAATTAGTAACAATTAGTAATAATTTGTAATAATTTGTAATAATTAGCAATAATTAGGAATAATTAGGAATAATTAGCAATAATTAGCAATAATAAGTGTGAGAAAGATGCGATTAAATGACCTGTCAGATAAAAGAGTAGCCGTCAATCCACTGGAAAGTGTGTCTCCCTTAATTAATGATAATTATTAAGTAGTTGTAATTATTTATATTCTTTTTCAGATAATGATTTTATAATTTCAAACTATTCAAAAACAGTGATGATTTTATATTTTATGTAGAAAAATATGGAACAAGGAAGTCGAGATCAGTCATTATTAGATGATTGAGCTTGGATAAATTAGCACAGAAATCCAAATGGTTCTAGTTTAAATCCTGTATATATTGAGGGTGTTGAAGGTTTCTTAGTATTTGCATCATCAAAACCAGAATATGTTTCAGAAGGCACAATTAAGTGTCCTTGTAAAAAATGTTCTCTGAGAATGTTTAACACATTTGAAAAGGTTGGGGGACATCTCTTGCGGTTTGGTTTTCAACCAGATTTTTTTTTTGGTATCAACACGGTGAACGCAGTTCCAGAGAAGATCCTAATTACTTGATTCTAGATCCATCACGATTTCAAAATTTAGTACATGATGTTGCAGGTCCATCTGTGCAACAAACTGAAACTCATGATGATATTGATTTAACTCCTGAGTTGGCACCTTCAGAATTTTATGAGTTGTTGAGGTCTGATGAGGATGCATTATATCTTGGTTGCAAGATAAGAAAATTAGAATTGGTCAAAAAATTTATGGCTATTAAATCAGATAATTCAATGTCAAACAATTGTTTTGATAAGATATTTTCTTTGGTTAAAACACTATTACCTGAAGGAAATGTGTTTCCTAAAAATTACTATGAGAGCAAGAGGTTGATTTTTAATTTGGGCCTTAGTTATCGAAAGATTCATGCTTGTCCAAATGATTGCATCTTATATTCTGGCGAAAATGAGTCATTGGATATTTGTCCCACATGTGGAAAATCGAGGTATAAAGAAGTTCAACCAGGGAATTCTAGATCGATTCCAGTAAAACAGTTGAGATATTTCCCCCTTACACCCAGGTAGCAGTGTTTATTTATGTCTTAGAACACAACGTCAATGATGTCATGTCACAAAACCAAGATTTAAAATGATAAAAGCTTGAATCGTCCATCTGATGGTGATTCATGGAAATATTTTGACCGTCTGCATCCGTCTTTTTCTATAGAAGCCTGAAATGTGTGATTGGGTCTTTCTACTGACAATTTTTTTCCGTTTGGTTCTTATGGTAGTCAGTATTCATGTTGTCCTGTCTTTATAACTCCGTACAATTTGCCTCCATGGATGTTGACGAAGGAGCCTTATATCTTTTTTACTCTATTAAACCCAGGACATTCAAAAAAGAATATTGATGTTTATTTGAAACCATTGATTGATGAGTTAAATGCATTGTGGAGTGATGGTGTTTATTACATATGATGTTGCTGCGAAACAAAATTTTATATTAAAATCTGCATTGATGTGGACGATTAGTGACTTTCCAGCATATGGCATGTTATCTAGTTGGAGTACACATGGTCCGAAATCATGTCCTTACTGTATGAAAGAAAACAATGCCTTTATACTGTTCAATGGAAAAAAACCTTTCTATTTTGATTGTCACTGTAGATTTCTTCCAACCAATCATCAATTTTCAGAGGAACAAATCTCATTTTAGAAAAGGTACAATTGAAAGGGATGAACCTTCAAAGATGATCTCAGGTACAGAGTTAAAATCATCTGTATTTTCATTACCCCCCATCACATTTGGACCAAAAGTAAACCAACAAAAAATTCATGGCATTGGGAAGGAACATAATTGGATAAAACAGAGCATTTTTTGGGATCTTCCGTATTGGTCTGATTTGTTGGTCCGCCACATGTTGGATGTTATTCATATTGAGAAGAACAGTTTAGATAATTTATTTCATAAATTTTTGGATACACCGGGTAAGACCAAAGATATTGTAAAGGCACGATTAGATCTTGCCCAAATTTGCAGGTGACCAGGACTTGAATTATTTGAAAATGACAGATCACAGAGGTTGATGAATCCAAAATCAATTTATACACTATCCAAAGATAGTCTCTTATTATTTTGTCAGTGGATTTCATATTTGAGACTTCCAGATGGCTATGCTTCCAATTTGGGCAGATGTGTTAAGAATGGTTATATTACTGGATTAAAATTTCATGATTTTCATGTTATAATGGAAAGACTTATGCCGATTGGATTTAGAGGTTTGTTGAATTCTATGATTTTGGATTCGATAACATACATATCATATTTTTTCGAGACATTTTTTCAGCGACAACAGACTACGATGTGCTAAGAAAAATGTTAGAAGATGTTGCTATAATTATATGTAAACTAGAAAAAATATTTCTGCCGGATTTATTTGACTCAATGGAACATCTGATATTACATTTTCCACATGAAGCTAAATGTGGAGGTGCAATATAGTTTCGATGGATGTACCCATTCGAGAGATGCATGCAGAAATTGAAGAAAAAAATACGTAACAAAGCATCAGTTGAAGACTCAATTGTTGAAGCTTATTTTCAAGGGGAAATTTCTCTTTTCTGCTCTCATTATTTTGAATCTCAATATCCCTCAAAACAGAATCGCATGGGATGAAATGAGGGTAATGTTAATGAATAAATGGACAATCAATTAATAGTTTTTAATCATCCAAATCTTGGTTTTGGTGGAGTTCATGAACGATGGATTTCATATTATGAACATCATAGAGCTCATACATATGTTTTGCTCAACTGTGAAAAAATGACATCATTTGTCCTGTGAGTGCTTCTATAACTTATTTTATAATTTATGTTACAGTATTTAAACTTATTTTATTTCTAGGTTATATGATAATCATATCAAGAAACAACTTACACAAATTATAGAAGTTTCTCTTGAAGAACTTAGACAAAAAAAATCTCAATGGTTTCAAAAACTGGTAACATAAATTATTGATGGTTTAATATCAACTCTGTTTATTATTTATTATATTGATAATTGTTTTACAAATTTTTAGGTGTCTCAATATGCAGATAAAATTGATAAGCGATTTGTATATTGAGTAACCCACCATCCAAAATGGTTAAATCTTATAATTCATATGTGGTGAATGGTTTTTGATTTCATATACATGCATGCGGGGAATCAAAAAAAAACAATGAACAGGGGAGTTTGCCTGAGAGGATCACATCATAGAGAAACTTAAGTTAACTTTTATGTCATTTTTGATGAAATTGTTGAGTTGTGTTATCTAGGACAGAATTACATAACAATGTTTAAATATCAGTGGTTGGATACTGAGAGAGGTTTGCATGTTCATCCGACTCATGGAATCGTCGATATTAAATATAAAAGTCTTCTTGCAGTAAATGAACCATTTTTACTTGCTCAACAGGCACATCAAATTTATTATAAAAATTATTGTGCTACTTCAAGAGACTTGAGTGATTGGTGGAGAATAATAAAAAAGAAATCTTAGGAAAATCAGTTTACTCAAACTGAATGTGGTCCTGCTGAAGTGGAAGGAATTGAAATTTTTCAAGAGACGGCTCAAAATCCATCTGATTCACAAAGAGATGTGAATATCAATGATGAAACCCCACAATTAAGGATCGATGGTGATGAAGATGTTAATGATGTTACAAATGATTTTGAAATGACAAGAGATGCTAAAAATGAAACTCATATGGATATTGATGATTTTGAGGAGGAAGATGAAGACATTGACATTGACAACTATGGAGAAGAGGATGAAGATGAACATTGACGCAGTTAAATGCTGGTTATAATCATAACTAATATATATCTATATATAATAGTTATTTTTAACTATCTTCTAACAACAATAATTTTGTGTTTCAGATGGACTCTGATCTATTGCGTGAGTCAGAGGAGGCTGAGCTACCTTTGGATGATGAGGATGTGGGATCAGCTGACCCTCAGCCTACTGGTGGTTCAGGAGGTACGCGAAGGGGGCGTGGTCTTGCGCGACTGATGATTCTTGACCCTATCCCCGAGCGATGTCCACATCTTGGTTTCGATCCACGCACACTGAGGTATGGTAACCTGTATATTTTAGTTAGATTTCATTAATTTATTTATATATATATTAATTGTTTGATTATTTATTCCTTTTTCACAGTTTTCAGCATGTAGCTATTGGACAGGGAAGCGCTATATTACGCAATTATTTTTCTCAGCCATGGATCACATGGGAATAGATTCTCGTTGATGTGCGACGCGACATGCTATAGCATTGGCTGGTACGTAAATAAATAATATTTATTTTGAAATTTATTTTATTAATAACTTGATATTATAAATTATTTGTATGGTTTATGGCATCGTATCGATGATAGCATGCAAGACGCTATCCATGCGGCATGGCAGGTTTCTATGCGTGACCGTTTCCACCAGTTTTTGCACAATTTGATAAGGACAACCATTAAGAAAGCAGGGGTGATAGAATTTGATGATTCGTGTAGAGCCCACCGACCAGAGTACATTTTATCTCACGTTTGGGATGGATTATGTTTACACTGGTTGGGTGGTGGATTTCAGAGGAGATCTGCAGTGGGACGACAGAACCGGGGGAGATAGGAGGTGATGCATCGAGCCGGTAGTCGTACATTCAGTTTGTATAGAGAGAATTTTGTAAGTATATTTTTTAAATATTTTATATAACTTTAAATATAAACAATTTATTTTATATTTATGTAGGCAGTCGAGCATCCCGATATTACGGAGTTCGACGTTTATCGGAGGATGTATAGTGATCCAGCTACTGGAGAGATTAGAGGTGATCACCAGCATCAGATTGTGGTTAGTATTATTTTTCCAGTTTAACAATAACTACATATAATATTTTGGCAATTTTAATTTTAAATTGGAATTGAATGAGTCATATGAGGTTGCGACCTCTCACACACAGGCTGAGGGTCAGGACGAGATGACTGAGTAGACCAGTGCTCACCATTTTAATGAGGCGGCATAGATGCAGGCGACTCAGTATGGCTTTGAGAAGGGCAGAGTAGTTGGCATTAGCTCTCATTTGACTCCTGGTACTTATTATGGTACTGCTGTGATGTCGTCGTCCAACTCTAGAGGATCTCTTGGAGAGGCATCATCTTCTGGCTCACAGTATCAGGAGCAGTTGCGAGCGCAGGCTGAGCATATAGAGACTTTGCAGAAGCTGTAAGAAGAGATGTGTCGGTGGAAGCAGAAGTAGGAGCAGCATTACGAGGAGCAGATGTGTCGATGGCAGCAGCAGCATCACGAGCAGATGGAGTACATGCGTCGTCCGACTCGTAGTTTAGGGATGGAGTTTCCTCCTCCATCTTTTTCAGCTCCTCCAACTCCTCCAAAAGACGACCCCCAGTGATTTTGTTATGTTACAAACATTTGAATTTAACATTTTAATATGAATTATTTACATTTCTATATTTTATATTAGTAAAAATATTACATAATTTAATTTTTAATATTTTTTTATTTTTTTATATTTTTTTGTGAATATTGAGAATTTTAATATTTTTTATTCTTTTATTGTTTTAATAATAGTAATATTATTTTTTCATTAATCATAATTTTATTAAATTTTATTTTTTTTAAATTAATTTATTATTTGCGACGGGACCGTTTGTGATGGGGTCCCATCGCAAATAGTCTAACTAAATATTTTTAAAAACATATTTGTGACGGTACTACTTGACCGTCGCAAATAATTTTTTTCGACGGGCCCATCACAGAAAGTGTTATATATATATATTTTTTGCGACGGGACGAGATCCCGTCGCAAATAGTTATTGTGATGGGCCCATCGTGAAAACGTTTATGTATATATAATACATATAATCAGAAGATTATTTGCAACGGCGATGTTTCCCATCACAAATAACATTTTTTGAAACGGGCCCGTTGCAAATACTTGTATTTGCGACAGCATTTTCTGCAACAGGCTATTTGCGATGGTATCCCGTCGCAAATAGGCGGTCACAATTATTAAGAATTCTAGTAGTGAATTTATATATTCCACATTCCTTGGTTGTGGAATAAATGATTATGTTGAATGAATCCATGTTATATGATCTATGTGACACACTTAAGCATGAGATTGAAATGATTACGAAGGGTGTGACCTAATAGCACTCTAATGTATTGGGTAATATTTAATATCATGATACTTTATGTTGGGACATGGGTTTACCTAATTCCTTTATGGGACTTATGTCCACCGTGTTGGGACAAGGGTTTACCTTATTCCTTTTTGTTTATGATGCAGTGTTTTAAGTTATTTCCACATTTTCATGTTATGATTATCATGATATATCATGCCTTTATATTCATTTTCCTTCATGCCACATTGATATTCCTTGTATAACATGTATTATTATCCTCATGTTATGCCATGTTTATTCCTTTACTAGGATTTATATCCCACCACTTTCTTATGTACATCCTCAGGTTATCCCATGCAGTGTTAAGTATGAAAGAATGTTGTGGTCATATAAAATAAGTTTTCAATAAAGATGTTGTATTTCATATTTTAAGTCATCAAGTAATGTTCCTAATTTCCCAAGACACTAGACCTTTCAATCTTTTGAGTTGTATTAAGGGAAAATCTATGTAATACATCATGTTTATATGTGAAATAAATAGAAGGGTTGTTATAATTATACTGAAACTTTTCATGTGCACCATGGTGGGTGAGAAAACCATATGATGGCATGTAGGATCGATAATGATCCCTTGCATATGTATGAGAGCTAGAGTAGGTTAATGGAAATAAAGAGACAGTTCTAAGGAGAAGTTGATGACTTGTACCAATATCTCATTTATGAATTTTTCCCTATCTTGCACCTATATTGTATATGCTTGTCCCATCAAGGGAATAATTTTATAAAGTATGACTGGTATATTATATCATTTGTTTCATTCATTATTTCATGGTGTATGATATTGATTATTCTTAGCTTACCACTATGATTTCATATATTTAACTCTAATGTTATACCTATTATGGATAAATTTATGATTTATATGTTATTATCTATAGTGATATAGAGGGTATAGCCTCCCTATGAAATTTTATTCAAGCCTCACCACTTATTGGTAGCCTTTAGTGAATGGGGAGGGATGTATAAAATGTGTATCACTCCATATCAGTTCATACGGATTGTACCCAGGCTAAGGGTGTTATAGTCCTTGTTAGGTATCAATGTTATAAAAATCAATTCTTTTACTTTTAAGGGTGTTTGATACTAACTATACAATATACAATAGTTTTGAATATGTATAAGTGTTCAAAATTAAAGAATCTTTGAAAGATGAAGCTATGATTTTATTTCTATGGAGGATATGAAACATTTATTCATCTTATTGATAAAGTTTTATATACTTGTACAATTTTTATTTCATTCTCTTTTCATGAAAATGGGGCTATATTTTACGTAATAAAAATTTAATTAAAAGGAAATAAAAGTTGTATGGAAACACATATTTCATTTTTTTATCCATTATATAATATATTATGATATAGAATATGTGAATGGAATTAATATCAATGATATTGAAATAATTTAATTTATCTAAGTTATTAAATTTGAAAATGTTTTATATTTTAATTTTATTTCTGGGTTGTTACTTTATATACTAATTATATTTGATTTAATAGTCACAAAAGATAAGTTTTAAAATTAATTTTTTTCTAAAATGAAATCCTATGATATATGACTATGGTACAAAGTCTTTATGTGGCTTAGAAATAATATATTTGGAGAGATAAACTTTATAAAGAGCTTAGTGGGGGTTAATATTTATATTTTAGATGTTTAATATTTAAATAAAAAATGAAATATTATTAAAATGGGGATTTATAAGATATATGTTTAATAAAAAGTGAAAGACATTAAAAAAATTCTCTAAGTATTTGTATAATTATTTTGAATATGAATATTAATTTGAATATATTAATATAAAGAGTTATATTGTTTATTATTACAAATAATATCAAATAATATTTGCATTATTTGAAAGAATTATATGCGTTGGACATTTTTTAAATAAAATAATTAATATATACCATAATATTGGAAATTATTAATTAAATTTATTTAGTTGGAATGTTCAAAGTGTTGGGCATAAGGGTTCTAAATCCTAATCTCCCAGTTATTCAAATATTCTTTCATCAAAGATATTATCTCAATAAAAGATTTTAATAAGAAACTTGACTTATTATTTAGCTACAAGGTGATATGGCATTTTTTATATGATGATATAATTATTTTTACATAAATATGTAACATGTATTGATAAAACCAATGAAAGATGCAAAATATAGATCCATTAAGGTCTCTAGACATTAGGATAGAGTGAGATTGAAACTTATTCTCACAAAATCCTCCCCAAAAAGAGTACCCCTCTTAGGATGGAAATGAAATAAGGGAGATGGTGACTGCCCAAGTCATGCCCCCAGTATGCCCTGGGTTGGCGACTAGCACTGAGGGTATAATAAGCATATAAATGGGAGGCATTACCCTCTAATAGAACATACATAAGATAGAGATAAGATAGATACACCAATAAATGCTTTCTCATATATATAAAATAAATCCCAAGCACATACATGTAATGTCATATAGTACTATAAACTAAAAGGAAAACTACAAGTATCAAAAAGGTAAACTCAACAGCGACCACAAAGCCCAAACAGCTCCTGTAAAACCATGAGCTAGTAATATCTAGCCCTATATACAACCTTCTCCTACTAACCTAAAATCATTTTATATATGCATGGGGTAAACATGAAAGTATACTCAGTAGGATCCTCCATGAATCCTCTCATGCAAAAGATAAAGAAATCATACTAAAGCACAGTGAAAAACAGAGAAACTAACTCATCACCTAAACGGGTATACTAAGTTCACAGCCACACCATGGCTAACTCTCACCAAGTATCAAATACAAGAGATAACATAATATACTAATGAAACATCAAGGGTAACCCACTCCTACTTCCCTATTGGTTTTCCACTCTACCCCAACATCACACGTCATAAGCCATCTCTCTCCAAAATAAGCCAGCCTGCAGACACTTGGGCTAAGTATCACAACATTCACCCCATGCATCACATCATCACATCATCCCATATCACATCTCTATATAGTAACTAGGTAGTTTCCAGGAGCCACCATAGCCCGTATGATGTGTATCATACATCAAGTATTATACCTCAACCCATCACATCCCGTTCACCGAGTAAGGTACCTCAAGTCGTCACAACCTATACACATTATACCTATAATAATCCTTTGGATACTATATCTGTGGATACATGTGTGTGAAATAACCACAATCCATCACATCCCTATACACATGTATATGGGAAAACTAACCATCATGCATATCAACACATATAACTACCAAGAGAAGAGAGTGGGACGAGAGGGGGTAGTCAGCCATCCATCCTCCCATCGGAATGTTGGGGAAAAGACCCTCCCAGGGCCCACTAGGTGTTAGTCACCCTAATTGATATGGATAGGGAAACATATGAAATTATAGAATATACAAGATATAATATAGTTCACAACCACACTATGGTCATAACCTAGTCCTAAGCTCAATTATACCTATCGTCACTCGGACACCCAACTGCCACTACTAGGGACTAGATATCTTATAAGCACATGAGAATTTTAAAGAGATAAATTAAATTACTTCCTTCCTTTTATCATTTCCTTTCATTAATTAATTAATTGTACATTAATTAACCATTATCATTATTCCAAAATTATATTACATTAATCTTCAGAATAATGTTCATGCCCTCCAGGCATAATCCAAACTAACTCTACGGTTTCTTAAGAGTAACACTGCATTTGAATTATAGCAACACCAACACCATGGGTTAAACATTTAATAAACATTATTATCATCATTCCATAATTCTAGGTACACTAGGAAACTCGTACTAGTCTACCACTAATAGAAAACATGCAACCAAGCACATCCAGTTACCTCAAGTAGTGGGGAAAGAGATGCAGATAAAAAAAGCAACCTGACCATTGTCCATTAAAAAGATTCATTTCAAACAAGCATCTAAATTTATCACATTAATGGGTAAGCCCAACTTCAACCTATTTCACCATCTCCAGTGTCATCCCCAACACCCACATGCATATCCTGATGCATCTCTCCATCAAAGGTGTCAACTGTAGCCACATCATCCATGCCTCTTTGTTCCATATCATATCATCCATCCCAAGCACATATCATATCACATAGATAATATCACTTCCAAATAACATCATGAAAGAGGTAGGAAACAAACATGGTAAATAGAGAAATTGGGCCCTCAAAACAAGGCATTCATCCTTCACATGTAAACGAGCTCTCACGGCTCCCAACACTAGGCACTCGACCTTCACAAGAGAATGGGAAAATCATTCCCCAATAATTATATTTATCAAAAAACTGGTTTTTATTCCATATTTAATTAACTAATTCATTATTGAAAAGTTCGGACTATGGGAAACCTAAGGCATCAACTATAACAAGCTATCACCATATGCTTCCAAGCATAAAACCGGTTTCATCAAACTATGAGAAGAACTATTCTCAATTAACATGCATTTTTATTATTATCAACAACAATAATTAACATGATTTAGGTCCTTTATCAATTAAATTAACTCATGGATGATCATATTCAATTAAAAATGATAATTGCACTGATTTTATTATCAATAAATTATAACAAACACTAGATTATAAACATTCCTCTTCTTTAAATTCTCAGTCCCATTAATCAATTAATTTCTAGATTTATGTTATTTACCATTTTCCATCAAGAACAACATGATAATCCATAGCATAACAAAACATGCTAATAATCATGGAATAAATAGCACACTATCTAGAAAACTAAGAGGGAACCCATTGTCACGGTATGAAGCAACAACATTGACATGCAATCATGGTCCAATTTGTTTTCAATCTGGTTCAATATTTATTAGGTTAATGTCATTATCATCCAAAGGGATAAAACATGATAACTTTATGATTGCACTTGAATAAATAGGAGGGTCAAAAAATCTCATACCTCAAAGGTATCAATGTTCATCCCACGAGAACATACCAATTTTTCATATACCAGTCACCCCTCCTGTAGGATATGCATCCCTCCAAGGACGTCGCTCCACAATTGCGCCTGCAAGAATTTAATAAAAATCTATTAATAAGATGGAGAGAAACCTCCATCTCATGGAAAGAAGAAGCGGGAGGATCCATATCAAATAACCACAAGAAAAAATGGTAGAAGGTACCTTGGATCACTGTGGATCAAAGAAGGGAATCAGGGATTGATCCCTACCGAAGGGATTCAAAAATGCATGAAGAGAGAGTTGTTGGATGCCTAGAGTTTTGAGAGAAAATACCATAGGGTTTCAGAGAGGTTAGGGTGTTGTAGGATATAAACTACACTTCCCAATGGACATTTATGGTATAAATCATCCATTTATGTCGTAAATATGTCGAACATTAAGTTTCACTAAAAAATGAATCGCCTCAACCATTTCAACTCATAATTGATTTATGTCATAAATATATGGCTTATGACATAAAGTCCATGGGCCTAAAAACACAAGTCACAACCCACATACGCTGTAAACCCCTCTTATTCCAAAAATCCATACTTACACCGTAAGTTCTCCCTGCCACCATATTTTAGCATCCAAACACCACTAAACCCCCGCTAAGACTTTTCTGAGCATCAAGAGCTTCCAAAACATAAAAAGGATCAGAATACATGGGTCTGGGGGATTATATTATATACCTATCAAAACATTATCATCCTAAAGGATCTAAAACCAAACCTAGTGAGAAAACCAAAGGGTTCATTCAATCATCCATCCCATGAAATACCTCTCAAGGGCCTCACCATCATAGAATCCCAACCACCTTGTCAGAGGAATAAGCACAAAACCATGAAACAACAAAAACCATCTCCTAAACAATCTCCTAGGGGAGATACCTCTCAATAGAGAGTAAATCCACAAAAAGAAATGAGAGGAAACCACCTCATAACTAGAAAAGGTTAGCATCCAAAAAATGAACAATGATACACGAGAAAAGAAACATAAAACAACCTAGGGTACTGAGCAAGTATCATCAAGTCACATTCCCATGTACTCTCCTCCACACTATTCTACCACCACAAGACATAAACAAAGGGAATATAATGCATGTGAAACACATTCTCATGGAGATCCTAGATCACCACAGGCTGCTCTTTGAAGGTTGCATCATTATCAACATTGATCTCACCCAAGCTGATAATGTGAGAGTAATCATGAAAGTAATGAAAGAGTTGTGACACATGAAAAATAACATGTAACTATCTCATCTATAATTGATGTGCTATCCAATACTCCACAACTCCAATATGATCCAACATCTTAAAAGGGCCAACAAACCAGGGAGAAATATTACTCCCATAACCAAACCTTCACTGCCCATAACAATGAGTCACCTTCAGGAACACACGATCTCCAACATCGAACTCCAACGATCTCCTCATATGATCAATATAGGATTTATGGTGATCTTGTGCTACTTTCATCCTCTCGTGCATTACCTAAACCATCTCTATTTTATTCTATACTAGATTTGGCTTGACAATCGCTGACTCTCCAACCCTAGTACAGCACAACAGAGAATGGAAAGGTCTTCCTTACAAATATTTAAATGTAACTATATCAATTGTGGATTGAAATTTATTATTGTAAGTGAACTCGGCCAATGGCGGGTGCCTCATCCACAAACCTCCAAAATCCAGGACACAAGAATGTGCCATTTCTTCAAGAGTCTAGATGGTATGCTCTGCCTGATCATCCTTCTATAGATGAAATCAGTGTTCAATAATTACAAAGAGATAAAATCATGTTGGATACCTCTACACATCCTAGATATAAAATGAGGATCTCAGTCAGAGATTATCTTCCTTGAGACTTCATGGAGTCTCACCACCTCCTCCAAATACTACCTCGACAAAACCTCTACTAAGCTAGAATCCATAATCACTATGAAGTGGGATGATTTCTTCTAATGACTATAGAAAACTATTGAGAACATGGTGATCAGCCTTCACCTTATAGAAGACCAAACGTTGAGAAACATACTAAGTACCTACTCACTTCAACCCAGGCCATAAAAACTGACCTCTCAAAGCTTGGTATATCTTTTTCATGTCAAGATGTACCATTAAGGTTTATCAATAGAACTCTTAGAGAATCATTTAATGCATTACTTAAGGGATAAAAATCCTCCAATACAATAACATGCAATTTTTTTCATCCTCAGTCCAACCATTAGGTTCATCGCCAAAAAGAACACGGTTTGTCCAAACCTCCGCCTCAGAATCCCCTAGTTGGGACTCCTCCACTTGCTGTACCAAATATTACTACATGATTATCTGGAAAAGAAAAACTCTATATTCAACCTCTCCTATATATGGATGTATCACCGTGAGTTATTCTATTACTCACCAAGAATCCCAAGATTCACACATAGCATCACTATATGACTTCATGCTCAGCGTATCAGCTACAACATTTCCATTTCCTGGTGTATACAAAATCTCAAAGTCGTAATCCTATAATAATTCCATCCACAATCACTATTTTGAGTTCATTCCATGCTAGGAGAATAAAAACTTCTAACTCTTATGATCAGTAAAAACCACAAAATGCTCACCAATAAGGTAATGTCTCGACTACTTCAAGGTAAACAAAACTTCCACCCTCTTGAGATCATGGATAGAATATTTAATCTCATGGGGATGTAACTGTTGAGATCCATAAGAAACAACTGATTTCTATTTCATCAGAAAAAAACTAAACCAAGACATAAAGCATCACAGAAAACCTCAAATTGAACTTCCTCTACTAAAAAAAGAGTTGGGGTACGGGATAACTTCTCCTTTAGGTGCTGAAAAATTTCCTAACACTAATAAATCCACAAGAACACTTGATCCTTTATAGTCAAGGATGTAAGATTAGTCATAACCTGAGAGAAATTAGCTACGAACCTCTTGTAATAGCTTTAAGGACCAAGGAAACTCAACACATCTGCCATTGTCTTGGGGATAACCAAGAAACAACTACCCCTAACTTCAAAGGATCCACAGCTACTCCATTCTAGGATACGACATACCCCAAGAAAATAACATTATGAGCCCAAAAGTCACACTTTGAAAAATTTATGAACAACTATTGAAGACAACTGTAACACCCCGAGCTTCCACGATACGCTTCTCTTTCAATAATGCAATAGCTTGCATTGTACGCAAGTTCGAGTTCTAACACATCACGACTAATCAAAGTAGCTGTTATGAATAGTAATACCCACTTTTTAAAATTATAAAAAATTTATATTTCAAAATGGACTTCATTTTTGTATTCGTAATATCGAAATTATCCTAAGTTGAACTTTTTGTAACTTTCTGAGAACTTCCAATTTTTTTATGAATAGTGAAAAATACTTAAAAACAACTTTTTTAATCAAAATAATTTATAGTGATAAATTATACTATTGATTGGTTTTAAAGTATAATTATAATATATTTTTACCATTTTATCCAATGGTGGTCATCAGAATTAATTTAACAATGAAATTGGATAGAAACAATCATCAATCTTTTGATATATATTGTTTCTTAAAAACACGCTATTTGTTGTGACAGTGGGAATTAATTATAAAATTAATTAATGAAACTTATATGTTTGTAATATTGTAAAATATACATCATTTTTGAATTCAGAATATCAATTATAGCTTAGGGTGAATTTTTGGCATTATTATGAAAAACTTCAATTTTTGAGGAATAGTGAAACCACTAATTGGTAGTTAAAAAACTGATTTTTCATTTAAATGAAACATTACCACTTCTGTGATTTTAATTTCAAAAATCCGACATACATGGTTGTCATTATGAAGTAAAATGTGGTTCAATGGGATTAAAATATTTTTTTTGTGAATAGTAACTTTTAAGTTTAATTAATCGCAATTAAAGGTAATTAATGAAATTTAAGGTAAAAATGATATTATAAAAATATGAAAATACCTTTACACTTGTCCTACCCCTATTGGATGAGTCATGTACGACCAAGAAAATCCATGGTTCAACTTGGGGACCCCATGGAGCCACTTTGGTAGGAAAATGACATTAAAAACTTTTTATTTAATGTTAAAATAAAAATGTCACAAACATGAGTTGTTTTACTAAAACAATTTTTAAATGGGGTTATACAAGTCCTATTTTTGACTATAAATATTCATTAGAAAGATAAAAATATTTCCTACATCATGATATTTTTTTTATAATTTTTAAACATTAAATAAATTAAATTATTTATGACACCATAATGATGCAGTGATTACCTCATTAATTAACGATTTAAATAAAATGAAAAGATAATGTAAACTATAAGGCTTAAACTTGTCAAAAACATATTGTATGGGAATATTTAGAACCCTTATCACCTTAGCCTCGACATATATCATTGTGGGACCTTTAGAATCCGAAAATCATTTCATAATAATGTAACATTTCAATCTTTCCAAGAGTGCCCCTCCTCTCCTCTTATAAAAGTCCCCCACCACTCCCACCTTATTCACACCTTCAAGCCAATTGGCTCGGCCAAAATCTGCCCAAATACTCTCCCAACTTCCCTCAATTACTCCTAGAAGCCTCACATTGGGCAGAATTTTTCCCAAGGAAGCCTTTGGCTCAAATCAAAAAAGAGTTACCCGATTTTAAGGTAATGTCTTCTCTAATGTTGTTTTGTTTTATTTTGCTTCTCCAACGCCCTAAACTCTTTTTATTCTTTTCTTTTGTAACAAAACAAGTATCTTAAATATACTAGGATGTTGTTATGAGAATTATTTGATTTACACTTACACACGCATTCGTCTAATGGTTAAAGAACATACTGTTTCTGTGGGTGGCGAATTACTGCCTCACGAAACGATGATTGTTCAAACTTCTTTTAACACCTCTCATGGTGGCCATTATGATGACACTATTTTTTATATATGATATATATTATTTTTATTTTTTCCTTATGCTTCTGTATTTTTCATTTATGGCACACCTTTATGATTTCCATTATTGGTAAACGCGATAATTTCATTTTAGGAAGCGCGGACTACCACCCCCTCAAAGTGATTTGAATCGTTAATGCCATATGTGAGATGTATAAAGGATGGAGTAAATGGTATTATACATTATATTATACTTTAATTATATTATAACTTTATATAATTATAATTTCACTCCATTAAATACGAAATATAAATGAAAGTAGCGTTCATGCGTACGTATGGCTTACCGTCTCCATGAACGGTGCATTTCATTTCTTACCTCTAAATGTTACGTAATATCATGAATGAATGTATATAATGGATATATATGATATATATGATATCTAAATCATGAATATAATTATGGATATAATGGAAATTTCACCACATGAACAACTTGTAATTATAAGAAGTTTATTTTTGACTCAAGTACCAAAGATCGAAAAAATGACAGTTATTAACTTAAATAATTACACAATGTTCATAACATGGTAATAAGTGATATAAAAGAAATAATGAACATGAAAAAGATTCATAAGAAAATAGAAATTAACTCTAGTTTATTATTCAGGAGGTTAAAGAACGATCGAGTCAAGTCGGACACGAGGTAAGGGAACTTCTTAACCCAATTTCCATTCTTTGGGTTAATCTCATACTTTCAAATTATGTCATGATATTATTATGTCCTATCTTGTATTTACACTTTTTTATGTGTAAATATATTGAATACACATAATAGATATATTTTATTTAAAAATGATCATTGTAAGGGAACTTCTTAACCCAATTTTCGTTCTTTGGGTTAATCTCCTACTTTCAAATTATGTCATGATATTATTATGTCCTCTATTGTATTTGTACTTTATTTATGTGTACTTATAGTGAATACACATAATAGATCCATTTTATTTAAAAAATGGTCTTTGTAAGGGACTTCATCTCAATCTCCATTCATTGAGGCATATTTTGTTTTATACACAACTTTCCTTTATACGGTGTATAAACCCCTTTGACTTTTAATTTTATTCAAAAGGAATCTTTTTATACGAAGCATTTTTACTAAACGACAAAAGGAATGTTTTGTCTTACGTATGCGGAGACAATGACTTCTCTGCTGTCGCGACCATTATTCGGGTTTCGTCTTCCTCTACAAGCCATAACTTTTTTTAAATTAAAAACAAATACCATGTTTTACTTTTCTTTTATTTTGGTTTTGAAAATGGTATGTATAAAATGTTGTTTACGAGTCTTAATATATGAAAACCCAGTGAAAATGTATATGTATTTAATGAAAGCTTAAAAATGTTTTCAGAAAACCTGACTCTCGAGTGTGGTAGACAGGAAGGGGTTGAGTGTGGACCCATCATGGCCTGTAATTAGTCGAGCAGTCTCAGAATTAGGTGTTTTGTTTTCAGAAGCTTGCATAATGTTTTCAGAAAAACACTGGAGTATATTTTCCCAATTTTAAACGTAATTATATTCTAAAAAAAATTGCATCGGTAGGTCTCATGAGACAAACTAGTGTCTTGGCACGAGGCCTTGACAAAATCTTATTTGTAGTCTTGGCACGAGGCCTTGACTACGTGGTTATGATAGTCTGGAATTATGCATTCCATCATTATGAAAGTGGTTATTGATATTTCATGTGATTATTCGACCAGTAGAATATCCATGTGAATAAGTAAATGGCATTATTTCATTTTACTTTTTCCATATTATGTTGAAGTTCATGTTTAAAAGGCTTTTGTTTAGTTATACATTGCCTTAAATGTTAATGTTTATTTATGAAAGCTTCTTCAATATTGTTATCCTTACTGAGCATCTGAGCTCACCCCTTTCAATGTTTTAATATTTTCCAGGATGTGAAGAAGTATTTTATGAATGACCTGCAGGGATAGTCAGAAGAGGATATGAGTGTGGACTATGGAGACTTTGTTATTGTAGATTTTCACTTTATGATGTAATGTAACATTTATGAATGTATCTAGTGTTTCCAAGGCTACTAAACTAATCGATCTTTCGAGACTTGATCTTTTGTGATCAATACAATGTTACGAAGTAATGCACCGACTCTGGGTAACTGGGGTCGGGGCGTTACAGTTGGTATCAGAGGCAGTTTAGTACTAACCTTGGAAGCTAGATTTAGATAAACTCTAATTAGAGCACATAGCCCTAAGATAGACTTTGAGGATTAGTATAGAAGAACTTCCTAGAATTTTGGTATTATAGAGATTTTGTGAGTTTTCTGAGCAATACATCCCTATCTGGATATGAGCAGGTAGAGGCGGCTCTCGCACAGATGTACCTAGGGGTAAAACCTGAAAACACCGCATTGAGCTAGACTCGAACAGGAACTAGTGCACAACAATGGGCCTTGCTGCACTCTTGGTTACGACACTCCCGGGGGATATTCTTAGGATAATTATCATTTTCTTTACAAACCATTATGAAGGGATTATGAGTACATACTTCCTCAAAGAAAACATTTCTTTTTATTAATATGGATTATATCCCTAAACTGTTCAATTTATGTTAAGTGTTTTACAAGTACGGAATTATGTATTTTAATTCATAAACTAATCTAGTTCATGACATTTTTTAGAAATGGTGCCTAGTGGGAGGAATGGAAACTATATCAATGTATGCACTCTGTGTAGGGATTTCCCTCATGATCAAGATAATTATTGTGGAGCTGGAGATACAACTGGTGCTGATCAACTTATCTTCATACTGGGACAACTCACTCAGGTTATGAATAATAACCTTACTCGTATGGAGCACCCTGATCTGCAATGTGGAGGATCAATGTTAGATCGCTTCATGAGGCAACAACTGCCAACATTCAATGGAATTACAAATCCATTAGTAGCTCAGCAATGGATAAATTCCTTAGAGAAAATATTCCCTGCCTTGGGGAGTAGTGAAAGGGAAAAGGTTATCATGACAGTTTACCGCCTCACTGGAGATGTTGATCAATGGTGGTCATTGATTCAAAATACAAAGGAAGATGAAGAAGTATCAAGTATGGAATGGAGAGAGTTCAAAGATCTTTTCTTAGAAAAATACTTTCCTCGTGACCATCGAGAAGATATGGAAAGGCAATTTCTGAGTCTGAGACAAAAAGAGGATGAGAATGTCACAAAGGATGAGGCCAACTTTACAAGGTTAGCGAGGTATGCTGCAGATTATATACGTAACCCAAGAAGTAAGATTGATCATTTCTTTGATGGGTTAAAACCATTTCTCCGTCGAGATTTAGTATCACAATCCTTCTCATCGTACGAAGATATTGTCTCGTGTGCTATCAAGACAGAAAAGGAATTCTCTAAATCTTATGATAATAAAGTAAATCAAGAGAAGAAGAGAATGGTGGAACGAGAGACAGATAAAGGGAAAAAGGGAAAGAAGGATTTTCCATTATGTGATAATTGTGGGAAGAATCACCCTGGTACTTGCCTAAAAGGAATGAGAGTTTGTTATAAATGTGGAGAAAAATGTCACCAGGCTCGTGATTGCAAGGGAAAGAATGAGGCTATCAATGTTGAATGATACAATTGTAGAGAAATGGGGAATTATGTAAATGAATGTCCTAAGCGTCAGGGAAACATACCTCAGAAAAGGCCAAGGGATCAAGGCCAAGCTTATGTTGTTACTACAGATGAAGTTGAATAATTATTTTATTTGTGTTTTTGGACTCAAGAACTATATTATGGTTATAAGAACAATGTGATATATATAAGGATTGTACTGAATTACTTTTTGTTTTCATTAAGGTTTTAATATGATGAAGTTAATCATATTTTCAGTATGTGACAATAAGAGAAACCTTACTTTGTTTGGGGAATCTAATGTTGCAATTGATTTTGGAAATTAAGGACATTTTAGAGAAAGTCTGGACGGAGGTATTTTGGATAACTATAAAGGTTGGAATGGATTAATTTGATCTTTCGATAGTATTGTTTAAGGTTAAAACATTTCTGAAGATTATTTTTGGAATATTATAATACTATAGTTTTAGGAAAAGGACAACCTGCAGGGTGGGGCATAACCCGTCGCGTCGGACAAAGCTGCAGGAATCGAACCCACAACCATAGTACGACAGGCCTTTATTACCTACCACTAGCCTACAGGAAGTCCCTGGTTATTACAAAATAGTTTTCCTAATCTAAATGGTAGGTGGAAATATTTAGAACCTTATATAATTAGGATAAATAGAATATTTTTGAGTTCTGTTACCATTTGGAGTGAAAGATGGGTTTGTGGTAAAAACTTATTAAAGAATGAAAGTCTACATGACAAGTAAGTATATTTCCTTACATTCTTAGTAAATCTCTTAAATAAATTTCTCAACTTTATAAAAGGTAACTTAAAACAAAAATGTTGCCGGTTAACTTTTCCAACTGGGGATTCAATGACCGTTTAACCAATCACAAGTTTGTGATTTTCATATGGTTAACTTTCTCCTAATCCTGTTTTCTACAACTCTCCATCAGACCTTGATGTTTTTTTTCCTCCATATCCATATTTTCATATAATCCTAGTATGGGCTATCTCGGGTGACCTTTGTACCTCTCTTTCTTTCTTTTAATGTTATATTTTTATTAACCGTACTTCCGATGTGGGTTTTTCACAAAGGTATTTTCTATTTTCAACCTTTTATTTTCAAAGAAAAATTTCAAATTGCGAGGACGCAATTTATTGAAGGAGAGGAGAATGTAACACCCCGAGCTTCCACGATACGCTTCTCTTTCAATAATGCAATAGCTTGCATTGTACGCAAGTTCAAGTTCTAACACATTGCGACTAATCAAAGTAGTCGTTATGAATAGTAATACCCACTTTTTAAAATTATAAAAAATTTATATTTCAAAATGGACTTCATTTTTGTATTCTTAATATCGAAATTCTCCTAAGTTGAATTTTTTGTAACTTTCTGAGAACTTCCAAATTTTTTATGAATAGTAAAAAAATACTTAAAAACAACTTTTTTAATCAAAATAATTTATTGTGATAATTTATACTATTGATTGGTTTTAAAGTATAATTAGAATATATTTTTACCATTTTATCCAATGGTGGTTATCGGAATTAATTTCACATTGAAATTAGACATAAACAATTGTCAATATTTTGATATATATTGTTTCTTAAAAACACGCTATTTGTTGTGACAGCGGGAATTAATTATAAAATTAATTAATGAAACTTATATGTTTGGAATATTGTAAAATAGACATCATTTTTGAATTCAGAATATCAATTATAGCTTAGGGTGAAATTTTGGCATTATTCTGAAAAACTTCAATTTTTGATGAATAGTGAAACCACTAAGTGGTAGTTAAAAAACTAATTTTTCATTTAAATGAAACATTACCACTTCTGTGATTTGAATTTCAAAAATCCGACATACATGGTTATCATTAGGAAGTAAAATGTGGTTCAATGGGATTAAAATAATTTTTTGGTGAATAGTAACTTTTAAGTTTAATTAATCGCGATTAAAGGTAATTAATGAAATTTAAGGTAAAAATGATATTATAAAAATATGAAAATACCTTTACACTTGTCCTACCCCTATTTTATGAGTCATGTCCGACCAAGACAATCCATGGGTCAACTTGGGGACCCCATGGAGCCAATTTGGTAGGAAAATGACATTAAAAACTTTTTATTTAATGTTAAAATAAAAATGTCACAAACATGAGTTGTTTTACTAAAATAATTTTTAAATGGGGTTATACAAGTCATATTTTTTACTATAAATATTCATTAGAAAGATAAAAATATTTCCTACATCAGATTTTTTTTTTAGAATTTTTAAACATTAAATAAATTAAATTATTTATGACACCATAATGATGCAGTGATTACCTCATTAATTAACGATTTAAATAAAATGAAAAGATAATGTAAAATATAAGACTTACACTTGTCAAAAACCTATTCGATGGGCATATTTATAACCCTTATCACCTTCTCCTCGACATATATCATTGTGGGACCTTTAGAATTCGAAAATCATTTCATAATAATGTAACATTTCAATCTTTCCAAGAGTTCCCCTCCTCTCCTCTTATAAAAGGCCCCCACCACTCCCACCATATTCACACCTTCAAGCCATTTAGATCGGACAACCTTTGCCCAAATACTCTCCCAACTTCCCTCTCTTACTACTAGAAGCCTCACTTTGGGCAGAATTCTTCTCAAGGAAGCCTTTGGCTCAAATCAAAAAAGAGTTACCCGATTTTAAGGTAATGTCTTCTCTAATGTTGTTTTGTTTTATTTTGCTTCTCCAACCCCCTAAACTCTTTTTATTCTTTTCTTTTGTAACAACACCAGTATATTCAATATAATAGGATGTTGTTATGAGAAGGATTTGATTTACACTTACACACACCTTCGTCTAATGGTTAAAGAACATACTGTTTCTGTGGGTGGCGAATTACTGCCTCACGAAACGATGATTGTTCAAACTTATTTTAACACCTCTCATGGTGGTCATTATGATGAAACTATTTTTTATATATGATATATATTATTTTTATATTTTCCTTATGCTTCTGTATTTTTCATTTATGTCACACCTTTATGATTTCCATTATGGGTAAACGCGATAATTTCATTTTAGGAAGCACGGACTACCACCCCCTCAAAGTGATTTGAATCGTTAATGCCATATGTGGGATGTATAAAGGATGGAGTAAATGGTATTATACATTATATTATACTATAATTATAGTATAACTTTATATAATTATAATTTCATTCCATTAAATACGAAATAGAAATGAAAGTAGCGTTCATGTGTACGTACGACTTACCGTCTCCATGAACGGTGCATTTCATTTCTAATCTCTAAATGTTACGTAATATTATTAATGAATGTATATACTGGATATATATGATATATATGATATCTAAATCAAGAATATAATTCTGGATATAATGGATATTTCACCACATGAACCACTTGTAATTATAAGAAGTTTGTTTTTTACTCAAGTACCAAAGATCGAAAAAATGAAAGTTATTAACTTAAATAATTACACAATGTTCATAACATGGTAATAAGTGATATAAAAGAAATAATGAACATGAAAAAGATTTATAAGAAAATAGAAATTAACTCTAGTTTATTATTCAGGAGGTTAAAGAACGACCGAGTCAAGTCGGACACGAGGTAAGGGAACTTCTTAACCCAATTTCCATTCTTTGGGTTAATCTCATACTTTCAAATTCTGTCATGATATTATTATGTCCTATATTGTATTTATACTTTTTTATGTGTACATATAGTGAATACACATAATAGATATATTTTATTTAAAAATGATCATTGTAAGGGAACTTCTTAACCCAATTTTCGTTCTTTGGGTTAATCTCCTACTTTCAAATTATTTTATGATATTATTATGTCCTCTCTTGTATTTGTACTTTCTTTATGTGTACTTATAGTGAATACACATAATAGATCCATTTTATTTAAAAAAATGGTCTTTGTAAAGGACTTCGTCTCAATCTCCATTCATTGAGGCATATTTTGTTTTATACACAACTTTCCTTTATACGGTGTATAAACCCCTTTGACTTTTAATTTTATTCAAAAGGAATATTTTTATACGAAGAATTTTTACTAAATGACAAAAGTAATGTTTTGTCTTACGATTGCGGCGACAATGACTTCTCTGTCGCCGTGACCATTATTTGGGTTTCGGCTTCCTCTACAAGCCATAAATTTTTTTAAATGAAAAACAAATACCATGTTTTACTTTTCTTTTATTTTGGTTTTGAAAATGGTATGTATCAAACGTTGTTTACGAATCTTAATATATGAAAACCCAGTGAAAATGTATATATATTTAACGCAAGCTTAAAAGTGTTTTCAGAAAACCCGACTCTCGAGTGTGGTAGACAGGAAGGGGTTGGGCGTGGACCCATCATGGCTTGTAATTAGTCGAGCAGTCTCAGAATTAGTTATTTTGTTTTCAGAAGCTTTCATAATGTTTTCAGAAAAACACTGGAGTATATTTTCCCAATTTTAAACGTAATTATATTCTAAAAAAATTGCATCGGTAGGTCTCATGAGACAAACTAGTGTCTTGGCACGAGGCCTTAACAAAATCTTATTTGTAGTCTTGGCACGAGGCCTTGGTTACGTGGTTATGATAGTCTGGCATTATGCATTCCATCATTATGAAAGGGGTTATTGATATTGCATGTGATTATTTGACCAGTAGAATATCCATGTGAATAAGTAAATGGCGTTATTTCATTTTACTTTTGCCATATTATGTTGAAGTTCGTGTTTAAAAGGCTTTTGTTTTGTAATACATTTCCTTAAATGTTAATGTTTATTTATGAAAGATTCCGCAAAATTATTATCCTTAATAAGCATCTAAGATCACCCCTTTCAATGTTTTAATATTTTCCAGGATGTGAAGAAGTATTTTATCAATGACCTGCAGGGATAGTCAGAAGAGGATATGAGTGTGGACTATGGAGACTTTGTTATTGTAGATTTTCACTTTATGATGTAATGTAACATTTATGAATGTATCTAGTGTTTCCAAGGCTATTAAACTAATCAGTCTTTCGAGACTTGATATTTTGTGATCATGCCAATGTTATGAAGTAATGCACCGACTCTGGGTAACTAGGGTCGGGGTGTTACAACAACGAACTCCCAAAATGGAATGTGTATTCTCTGCATACTCCTCTCATGTGTAGTACAAAAGGATTTCATCGATGAAAACCACCATGAACTTATCTAGGAACTACCTAAACAATGCATTCATCAACCGCATGAACACAGCTATAGAATTTGTCACACCTAACGACATCACAATGAATACATAATTCCCATGATAACAATAGAAAGTGGTCTTCTGAATATCCTTATCCTTCATTTGCATATGATGATATATGGATCGCAAATCGATTTTTGAGAACCAACTTGCTCCCCTCAGCTGATCAAATAAATCATCAATCCATGGAATAGGATAGTAGTTCTTCACTATCACCTGGTTCAAGTGACGATAATCGATACAAATCTGCAAACTACCATCAGCTTATTTATGAACAAAATTGGTGCAGTCTATGGTGACACACTCATCTAAAAAAACATTGTTGCAACAAATCATCGAGTTGTACTTGTAGCTCTCATAACTCAGAAGATTACATTCTATACAGAGACACCATGATATGAGACACACCAGGTTATATCTCAGTCCGAAACTCGATCTTATGTCAAGGGGGAAATGCTACAACCTCTTCAGAAAAGACATCAATGTACTCTTCCACAACCCTAAGAAACACCAACTATTAAACCTCTAATGAGATCGATATAAGCCTTCCCATCAAGGAAGACAATGAAAGAACACAGCTCTAACCCATCTAAGGGTATCACTCACCATCTAACACTGCTAGATCTCCATCAGTATTATAGAACAAAACTTGACTCGTGAAGCAATCCATGATAGCCTATAATGAATACAATCGATCCGTGCCAAGGATGATGTCATATGGTTGTATCCATAAACATAGAAAGTCTCTAAAGGATTGGTTCTTCCCCAATACTATCTCATAGTCACTACATACTTCATACAATCTAGTTAGACTTTCAAATGGCATAATCAACATAAATGGAATTGGAAGTATCTCCGCCTCAAATTCCAAAGCATGGAAAAGGAAAAGTGATATGAAGGAGTGTGTAACTCCTAAATCAAACAAAGCATGCACCCATGTAGAAAACAAGAAAAAGGTGCCTTGAATGATGTTGGGATTTCCTAGTGTTGGCAACACTAAAGCATAAAGTTAACCATGACCTAATCTACATCCTCTCTAACCTTTCTAATGACTACCTCCAAAGTCACATTATGCTCTCTGAGGATGAGGAGAATCTCACGGCTATCCACTTCCTGCCCCATCTCCTCACTACTGATCCCAAGTTGGATAAACCTACTTTTGCTATAGTCTCGGCTAAAACCGCCTCAATAGAGGAACCTGAAGTAGAACTCCTAGCACACACTGAATTCTCAGAATGTTTGGGAACTCTCTCTATTGATGACCTAAACCTCCATAAGAAAAATATGTTTTAAATCCCTTTGAATAGATCTAAGATCCTCTACCCTTAGAGAAATGAGATGATAATGGCTATGACCAACCCCCAACTGATTGAAAACTCTTCTATCCATGAAAATAGGAACCCCGAACCACAACTCTGCATCATAAGGAATCCTGAAAATTCCCATCTCATAATGACCTAGTTCATGCCAACATCCTCTCAATAACCTCTTCTCTCTCCAACACATTGAGATGATTATTTATCATAAACTAAGTGACATGGAGTTGGATCTATTGATGAAAAGACTCCTTGAAATGCCTCGCCCTAGACTCTTTATCTGTAAACAGGTCTAAAGTATATCGATGGGGGGGTCCTGAAATGGATCCAAAACTCCTGCACATTGTAACTCTCCGGTTAAAGGGTAAGAAGCTCCTAGTGACTAGCCACCTTCACTTTCTAAGAAATAAGCTCTACTTAGAAATAGTTCCTAAACTTTTTCCATAATAACACCAACTCCTCACAATCCTTGAGGAACAAGAACCACCAATGCCTCACTGCCTTAGTGCCTCATGCAACATCGTCGCATCCAACAAAATCCAGTTCTCCTTCCATGCATGGATCAAACTGAAATCTATCTCAATATCCTCTATCCATTCTTCTATGACTAAATATGAAACAGATATATCATACTTCTATAGACTCTGGTACTTAAACTCTTGGAGTATCCTCCTCCAAGTTTCGTCATCGTCAAGCACTACTTTGTGGTGATATTCTGTAACATCCTGTTGAACATATTCAACGTGAACCTAATGAGGTCGTTAGCCTAAGACCATGCCTTTTAAAATAACAAATTGTTATACTCCTAAACTTAGAATATGGAATAATTAACATTAATTAATTAATTAATTTGTTATCTTGTTTAAGGTTTAACCTATCCCAAGGTCAACCACTTTCAAACATAGGTGAAAATAAGAATGATGCATTATCCTTTCCTAGGTCTATACCCACAACTAGTATCAATTAATTTAGTAGGATTGGTAAACTTAAAGTTAAGTGCCTCATAGGGGGGCTTAAATACCTGTATCTTAGCTCATATCCTATGTTTTCATTGCTTACTAAACTTATTTGACATTGTTTACCTACCAACCCATGAAACCTCACATATACCTAACTCCAAACTCCATCATATCCCTCAATTTGAACCTCTAATACCACTCTATCATAACCCCCTACCCCCAAAGAGTACCCCTCCTAGGCCAACAATGAGATAAGGGAGATGATAAATTCCCAAGTCCCACCTCCAGTAGGCCCTGGGTTGGTGACTAGCACTGAGGGTATAATAAGCATGAAAATGGAAGGCATTACCCTCTAAGAGAACATGAAGAAGAGAGAGATAAGATATATACATTAATAAAAACTTTCTCAAATATATAAAATAAATCTGAAGTGCATAAACTTAATTTCATACAGTACTAAAAAACTGAAAGGAAAACTATAAGTACCAAAAAGGAAAAATCGGCAGCGACCACGAAGCCTAAATAGACCTTGAAAAACCATGAACTAGTAATATTGAGCCTTATCTCCAACCTAATCTTCTATACCTGAAACAATTTCATATATAAATGATTTGAGCATAATAGTATACTCAATAGGATCCTCACTAGATCCTCTCATGAAAAAAATGAGGAAATCATGCTAAAGAACACTGAATAATAGTGAAACTAACTCATCACCTAAATAGGTATACTAAGTTCCCATAATAACCATGGATTAATCTCACTAAGTATTTCATACAAGATAACACATAATATAGTAAAGAAACATCAAGGTCACCTCGCTCCCACTTCCCCGTTGGTTTTCCTCACTATCTTTAACATCTCGTTACCTTATTTCATGTATCCATTGACCCTTATTTTGATCTCCTTTTGGTTTGGTCTTTTCTTGGGGTGTTTTGGGTGAAATTTGGAAGCCCAAGGTGTTATGCATAGTTGGTGAACAGTTAGTTCAAATTGTGTGATTTGGCCCAGCAAACCATGTGCCTTATTGTGAGCTACTGGAAGGGGTTGCAAGGTTTTTCTAAACTGTATGGCCAGCCCCTCCAAACCGTGAAACCTCAAACAATGAGAGAATTCATGGTTGGCACATGGTTTGAAAAAACATGCACTATACTAGGAGAAACCATGCACCCTATCAGTAGGGGTGTATAGTTAGGGTGCATGGTTTATCTAACCGTGCATCCCAACCCTGAAAATTGTGTGTTCAAGTTCTAATTCCACCAAAAAAATTATTAAAATCCAAAAAACCTCTATTTTAACCCATAATCTCTATATTTCAAACCTAAATCAAATCCTTAGTCTTTAAAGGCTCCCAAGAGAGGATTTTGAATCCTCCAAACTATTTTCTTAGTGAATCGAATCTCCGATGATTTTGTTCGTTCTCCTCTGAGTAAGTGGATCTATTATCGTTTGGTTTATAACTATTTCACTCCTCTTTAGAGAGTTATGGATCTTCATGTTGTTGATGGATCTAAACCCATTTCTGATGAATCTTAATTCTAGGTTATGTTTCTTAATCTTTGTCACCTCATTCTTCATTGGTGATCCTGTTGCAGGTGTTGTCTTTGACTGTATGATTAAAGATAGGTGGTTCCATGATGCTTTAACCTATGATTGAAACCTTAAATTTATTTATTTAATTGAAATGAGTTTTTAATTTATTTAAAAACCCTGATTTGAAAGGATTTTATTTGTGATTTTAAAAGGTATGGAAATTTTGAAAAACACCAATTTTAATGGAATTGAAATGTGGGGTGGATTTTGGGAAAATGATGTCTTTATTTTGAAATTGATTTGATCAATTTATTTATTTTTGAACCATTATAAAATTGGAGTAAAGTTAAAAATGATTTGAAATGTAATTAATTGATGAAAACATCTTTTTTGTTTTTGAAATGAGAAAGGCATGTTGTAAACTGAAAACTGGGAAATTGAAATTTTAATTGATTTGAAATGTTTGATTTTCCCATGTTTGTTTGATTAATTGTTTAATGAACATGTTATCTTGGGTAGTTAGTGGTAACTAGTACAAGAACACTAGGACCTTGGCACACTATAAATGGATTGATAATGACAATGGTAACTAAACAATTGAGGCATGAACACCCAATAGGGTTCCCCTTTGGGTGTGTAGATGGCCCATGAGGGTTCCCCGATTGGGGCACATATTGATTTGAGTGTGCACACCTATATTGATCTGAGATCATTATTGATATGTGTGAGGATCCTATTACCTGAACCAATATAATGTGGGGATTTTTTACATGGTTCTATGATTTGTTGACTTGATTATACATGATATGATTATTGAACTGTTTTGTTCATGCCAAATTATTCATATAAAATGTTTTATATAAAATGTTTATCTAAGCCAGTTCTGATATATCTTTCACATATTTTAATGTAAAAGAATGTTTTTGTTTAAAATATGTGAATGATAAATGAAGCATAATTGGTTTAATTACTATGGAATTTATTGTGGAACACTTGGTGAGACCATACTGAGATTTATTACTCACACCCTACCTTCTCCTTAAAGTGTTTTTCAATTTTTGTATACTAGGTTAGAGTAAAGGGAAATCACCACTTAGAAGTGGTAGATGTTCCTAATCTTTAGGAACATGGAGTGATGATGGTGACTAATGGAGTTTGTGTCCACATTTTTCACAAGAGTTTTTAATAATTTTTTCTAGTTTTCATTGTTGTTTCATTTGGGATGTTTATCTTTTTAGTTTTGGGTATTGTTTACCTGGTTGTTTCTAGTACTTTCTCCCTTTGAAGTGTTGAGCATATTGACTTGTATCTTTTATTTTCTGCTATTTTTTTGGATAAATTGTTCCCTCTTTGATCTTTTATGATGTCAGGTGCTAGTTTCCACCTGTGGGGATCTGGAACACCCTTCGGTATATGTCAGAGATGGCTCAGGTATTAGTGTACCAGGGTATTTGGGTTGGTTTATGAAAAATTGGTATCAAAGGTGATGGTTAAGAATATTTCCTTGATGTAAGTATGTGGTTGGGGATGTATTTATGGGACTTCTGAGATAGTTTTGAGAAAGTTTTTGACCATATCTCACCATGAAGAGACTTAAGTCGCCATGGGTGTTTGGGAAAATTGTCTTTGAGGAATGTTTTGATCAGATTATAGTCTTTTCCCTACCTTTTATCTGAGTATGATGAAATAAAAATCTTAAATTTCTTCTTGATGGAATTGATATTCCAGTTTCTCTTATCTTATTTACTGATCTGGGTATCCTTTATGATGTCTTCAGTGTTGTTTATTGATGTTTTGTAGCATCGTGCCTCCAAGAAGGCATGTGAATAGGCCCTGGGAGGAAGATTTTGGTGAACCACAATGAGAAAATCCTCCAATGGACTAGAATATTTTCAAGATAGTGGTGTGGGTTGTCCAAGTTCTAGGATAAGTACCTGCACTCGTTCCCTTTAAAGCTCCAATAGTGGAACCTCTAAGGGATGAATCTCTTGATCATGCTCATGATTTTCTTCATCAGAAACCAATAACTTATAAGATTATAATGATCCTCAAGAGTATAAGGATTGGTTTAAAAAATAGATATTTTTTGAGTTCTTGGAAATGCCTAATTCTATTAAGGTAAAAAAAAATTCCATTAAGTTGGAAGGGTCTAGAAAAAGATAGTGGGATTAAATGGTAATGACAAAGAAGCATGAGGGTTTGGAATGGAAATACATTTGACTTCTTTTCATCAATCAATTCTATCTAGAATCTAAAGTCTTGGTGAAATCCATGGAGTTTTTCAATATCAAGCAGAGTGAAAAGACTGTAACTCAGTATGAAAATATCTTTTATGAGCATTTACAGTTTTCTCCTGAGGTGGTGACTAATGAGAAGCTGAAGGCATGGAATTTTGAGATGGGTCTTAAGTCTAAAATATGATCTAAAATTTTCTTTCTAAAGATGGATTCTTATGTTAATGTGTTGGATAGGGGTTTAATGGTTGAGCTTGACCTGGTTGGTAAGTTAGGATTGACAGGAGTTCATTTTTCTCCCAATGGTGGTTTTTTGAGTTCCATTAAAGTAAATAGGAATTGTGATGAGTCTCATGGTGGTCCTAGATAGAAGGCATCTTCTAAACCTCTCGTATTTCCTGGAAGAGGCCCATTGACATGCTTTTGGTGTGGCATGATGGGACATTCAAAACATGTTTGTATTATAGACCAAAGATATGAATTTATTATGATCGCTCATGACATCTACATAATTTATACCACTTATTTTCTGCTCCGTGTAGTGGAACAGGATCATCAACTCCAAAAAAGTATTGTGGTTCAATTAAATGCTTCAAGATATAAGGGGTTATATCAATAGGCATTTGGAACAATGCTTCTTCACGCAGTGGAAGAGTCTCCAAAAGAAGTTTATATAGATCCAGTGATAGTGAGAGGTATTATCACTATAGCTTCATCATTAGTGACTATTTTATTTTACACCGGTGAATCTCACTCATTCATATCAACTCGTGTTTTTTATTTTATAAATCTTCTTACCAAGATGTCGTCTTAGGTGATGGATATTTCTACACCCATCAGAATGAAGAGAGAACAGGTTCTCTATTCTCCTCCTTGTGTTTTCTCTTTATCAGATATTGAACATTCTTGGAAATTTTTGGTTCTTGACATGAAACCTCTTGATTTCATTTTCATGATGGATTGGATAATTGCTAAAAAGGCCCGAATTGAGGGTTTTCTTTGACGGGTATCCTTTACTGCACTCGATGGGGTGTGTTGTGTCTTTCAGTGAGAATGAGAACTGAGGTCAAGTAGAACCAGACTGTATAATATGGATTTGGGTAGGGAAATAACAATGTTTTTTGAATTGGAGCGAGAATCTTTGAGTGATGATCTCTCTCCATTCATAATTGAGTTTCCTAATGTGTTTCCTTCTAATTTCTCTAGTCTTCCATCAGTAAGAGAGATGGAGTTCTCTATTGATTAAGTATCTGGAACGCAGCTATTATATATTCCTTCTTATCATATGGAACAAGTAGAGTTGAAAGAGTTAAAGACTCGGTTGGATTATCTATTAGAGAAATGCTTCATACACCTGAGTGTGTCACCTTGGGTGGAAACTGCCATGAACCATCTCGGGTACCCGGGTAACCCGATAACTGAGCCAGCCCTAACATAGCCTAAAGGTCATTCCTTATTGATGTTATTAATATTTTCATAACTTTATATATACTCCCTTTACTGATTTTATATGAAATGTTCATAATTTTTGTGAAATATTAAGGTTTAAATATTAATTATAATTTTTGAGCACTATTTGAATTCATCCAAATTCAATTCTGTTTAATGTTTTAATAATAAATCTCCCCTACTTATCCAAATTTCATGATTATTTTTTTTTCAGGGTTCCTTACTCAAATTACAACATTTAATTAGAAGTAACCTTTGGCCAAATCGTTCATTTGGAAGTTCATATGGTCCACACAAGAAGACCCAAAGAAACTGTGAAGAAACTGGACCAGCCATGATGATTGAGTTACTGGTCTAAATCCCGAATCCAAAATTTTATGAAACTCCACCATATGTTCTTTATTATCCAAAATAATCATGGATAAAAATTTGAAGGTCCAAATACACTAACAAGGGGCCCAAATGATTCTTTTAAGTCCATCACACCATTCTGGATGGAAATTAAAATTCAGACACTATTCATGACATAGCTCATGATGTAATCATAAAATCAATCTGATATTTTTCAGTGTGAAAGAGGAGATATAGGAGTCCGGATTTGTTGAAGAGAGTGTTCGGATTTGAAGTCATATTCCAATTGATACATCCATTCAAATTTTGACCTTCTAAAAAGTATGGATTGAAATGGACAGATTAACATTGTTTAATCAAATAGTCATAACTTTTGATCCATAAGTCCAAATACCTCCAAATGTAGTGATTAGTTGGACCACATTATTATCTACAACTTTGAAGAAGAATATATCTCTAGATTCAGCTGTATGGATGTCTAAATAGTCGATCCAAGTGGAAGGGTAGTTTTGGAATGCAAACAGTCCACTACCTTGGGCTATAAATACATCCCCTCCTCTCTTTTCAAAAGATTTGGCATTTCAGAGCAAATGAGGATAGGTTGGAACGACCAAGGATCTTCCAAAGTATTTATAGGATATTCAATACTCATGTTTTTACTTTATAAATCATTCCTCCTTGCTTCCTTTCATTTACTTTTGTGTTGTTCTTCGTTTGTAATTGTGTAAGTGTTTGTTTTTTGTAATTCTGTTTTAATGCAAGTTTCTTATTTAATATCTCTTATTATCATCTACCTTATGTAAATTAATATTAATGTTCTTAAAATAGTTTAAATCAAGTTAAAACCTATTCCCTTATTTTGCTTCCTCATTCAATCGAAAGTCTTTTTTTAACTCTCTTCAACGATCGTGTGTGTTCGACGCACTACTCTTTTCTTATCCTATTATTTTTGTTCTATTTATAATTCATCACCATAATCATATATTAACAGATTAATAAATATCTTAATGGATGAGTAAATCTACCATTGGGGCGAGTCATTATTTAGAGATGTTAAGCGATTGATAGCTTTTTCTCGATGAGTATTCTTTAATTTAACATTGTGTATGTTGGACATAACATTTCATGGATTGATGATTTGTTTTGTTTAAAATATGGTTTACATGGATTATTGGAACCATAAACACACTAACATCAACAATATATGATTGAGATTATAACCATAAGTTAATTTAAGGATTAGATTAAATCCTTGACACTTAGGAACTCCAATCAACGTTATCTTGTGAAATGGCTGTTAATTTAAATGAAATATATAGCAAAGCTTAAAGATGTCACAAGCCTAACTCCCTAAAAATGAACTCACCCCAATATTTATAAAATTCTTAAATCAAACACCAATCATTATAACTTCATTTAATCTCTACAAACAAACCCCCCAATCAAAATTCAATCAACTAAAAATAATCGAATATTAAAAAGTATCATCATCGAGGATTCGACCCGAGTGTTGCTATACATATTAGCGGAGCACCAAAACCTTGAATGATCGATACGTGACAATTGGCTGCACTTTCACTGATCCCCACGGCTCAGAAACTAGCACCTGGCATCACATAACATGTAAGTGGGAACAATTTTTCCAACAACAATGCAGAAGAAAAGAAACAAGACAGTATGCATAACAAAAGAAACTTCACTAGGAGTAATGTACCTGAATACAAAGAGGCATAAAATCCAAAGTACTAAAATGGGAAAAAATCCCCAAGGTCCCTAAGGAAACAACTCACCAAGACCAAATCTCAACAGTTAGATCCACCTCTAAGAGATCCCTTCCCTTTACTCGAACCTGGCAGAAGAAAGTCTACAAACACCCGAAAGCAAAATTAGGGTGTGAGCCTAAGCCCAGTAGGATACCACCAAAGATTCCATAACAGATACCAAATATATATAATCCAAATAAAATCTTTCAATTTTCAAATAAATAGGTTTGGCAATTCAAAATCATATTTAAACAAAACATGCTATATATTTTCAAATGCTAGAAATAAATATTTTAAGCGATGATTTTACAAATGATGGAATATTTCTAAAACAATGGATTATGTAAAATATTTATATAAAACAGTTTATATAAATTCAGAAGGCATGTAAGTAGTTCAAAAAAACATTGTCATACATTTATATCTCAAATATAAATAAACAAGTGAGCAACATGGTCATCTGTCAAAAGGTACGATAGTATTAACCAGCTATAGGATTCTGCACTCTCTTTGTGAACTCAGCAAAATGTGTATACACACATCCCTATGACACTGGTCAAAGGAGACTCGTTACCAACCCGTCAGGGATGTGACCCGCCACAAGTATGTTTTAGAATGTTGTCGTAGCATATAGTGTATCCAAATAACTCACTAACTACCTAAGGCTTGCATGCGCTCTTACATGATGGGTGAACAATTTTAAACTACTTAAAATATGATCAATATCATTCTTCCATTTCAAAGGTGCCAATTTATTTCCATTTAAAACCAAATAGGTTTTATTCAAAAACATTCCTTTTCACAAGATAAAACCACTAGGTTGCTATCAAATAATTTTAAGCCATTTTCACCAGTTTGAAATTCATTCAAAACCAATTCCATCATTACACAATTTATTTCCACAATTAAATTCAACCATTTAATTGAAATAATTTCCATCAAATCTACAATTTAAATTAAACAATTTAAATCAGCCAATTTCTATAAACACACTCAATTAAATAGAATTGGGGTTTTCCAAATTTCCATGCCAAAACCATTTCAAATGTATCGATTCATAGGAATCAAGTTTTTATCAATTTAATTGTAAAAATATTTGAGCAATTGAATTTAAATCAACAATTGAAATAAATCAAGCAATACAAGGATAATCAATTTGGCTAATAAGAATGGAACCACCTACCACAAGGTCGTTGATTTCAGAAGCAACGATAAACCACTATGTATGGTTAAATACACCTCCTAGTGAACTTATTATTGTAAGCATCAACACATCAATGGTTGATGTTCTTAAAGGGTTCCTAGAACCAAATCATCTATTCTGTTTCATAAGGAAATAAAATATTAAATGTGATAACATTTTCTCTCTCCTTGATAATTTTAAAATTATCGATTAAAATATTACATGTGATAATATTTTATCACCCATGGATAATTTCAAATTATCGATTAAAATATTACATGTGATAATATTTTATCTCTCATGGATAATTTCAAATTATCAATTAAAAAATATTACATGCAATAATATTTTATCTCTCATGGATAATTTCAAATTATTGATTAAAATATTACATGGGATAATATTTTATCTCTATTTGATAATTATCTGGATTATCGTTTTATGTCAACGCATGTATTTGAAATTATCCTTCAATGGTTCATGAAATTACACGTTGATAATTTTATATTTAATAAAATTATCCTTAACTTCCAAAGTAATTATCAAAAATATATATCTAACTATATATTTATATGTGTGTATATATATATTTATTTATAATCAAAATAAATAACTGTAGATAATTTTTAATAAATTATCCCAAGTGTGTTTACTGTTTTATATATATATATATATATATTGATAATTCATTATCTTTAGATAATCCAAATAATTATCGTTTGATGATTTTAAAAAATTATCCATTCAATAATTTGATGAAATTAACATTTGTTAAATCATCCTAGTTATTTAATGACAATTTCACGTTATTATTCATTACTTGATAATTCTTTGTGATTACCCTTTCTTTTAACAATATTATATTCTAAAAATAAATTATCGATGTAATTATCATCTAATAAAACTTTGCATTTATCTAGATATAAATTCTTCAATAACTATCCTTTGATAATTTTCATCAATTATCATTTGATGATATTAATAATTATAATTTGTTAATCCACGTAATTATAGGATGATAATTTTGATAAACTACTTTCCAGTCTAATTATCGTAAACAATTTTTGCGTATTTAACCCTTGATATTTTACTTCAATATTATTTTTTCTGAATCTATGTTTATCATTTTAATTTAAATTCAAACACTTTATTTTCCATAATTAGAGAAGAGGAATTAAGAAAATGAAAATAAATTTAATTAAAAATAATGAAACATTGGATGATATTTAGGTTTGGTCAGTGAAAGTCTTGTTATGGCAAGAAGAACACCGATTAGACACTCTTGGTCGCAGGTAATAAGAGTCTAGATCACAGAGACTTGAGATTATTAATCAATATGAAACCCATGATGATTTTCCCACTTTAAAACAAACCCATTATAGTAAAATATGAACCAGTAATTCAATATCCCTTTTAAATGCATGATTCAATCTAAAATTGAATGAGGATTCATTAATTCACAAATTTATGATGTTTGCTAAATTAACCCGGTGAAAAAAGGTCAAAAATAGAGTTTCTAAAACATTTATGGGTCAAAAAATGGGGGTTACAGTTTTAGGGAAGATGATTGAATAGTAACTTCAGTTTTTTTAAAAATTAAATTAATTTAATATAATTAATTGTTTTAATGTAATTATTAAAAACTTCAATTAATCAACGATGTGACGAAACGCTCGTTGCTAATGAATGTTATACCCTTCCTAAGGTAAAAAACTCATTCCGGACTCAACGGTGGTCTCAGATTTCTTATACAATGCACCGTTTGAGAGATATTAACGATTTATTAATGAAAAATCAGAATAATTAATTAATTAAAATAAAGTGTTAATTTTGCAAGCGAAGCATCTGAACGCCCGACGCTTACAAATGTTATACCCCATCTAGGATAAACCCCTCATTCTGGACCCATCAGTGGTCTTGGATTTCCCATACGATGCGCCGTTTGAGAGATATCTAATTATTTTTTATAAATAATATATTTAATATTATTTAACAACTTTATCTCCCAAGAGAGACATCCAAATGTTCGGCGCCTTATAATTTTATACCCCTCCTAGGGTAAACACCATATTTTGGACATAACATATGTCTCAGATATCTCAAACGATGCATCATTTTGGAGTTATTTAAATATTTTTAATAAAAAGTGCACGCTTAAAATTTTCTATTTAATATTTTTATTCTGTCCTCCCTGAGCCTTTGTAGACCATGAAAACTCATACTTACTCAGTGTTTAACTCATAAAATATTTAATTGAATATTCTGGAGTATTAATTGGGTGTTTTAACATTCCGTGACGTGTTTAACAAAAACGCAACTTTTCACTGATAAACCATTTTTTCCACTTATTACATTAATAATTTAACACAAGAGAGCTTAGGAATATCTGAACAGTAATGTGATGATACAATCTCCCCACCATAGGAACTTTCTGTCCCCAGAAAGCCTATGAAGAATCATATGTGTCAAAAATATGAATCCATTGCTCGGTCATCAGTGTCTCCCTCTCCCACATATAATGAGAAAAAGAACCATGCTATCATAGCACACAGATTAGAGGTATCATCCTCCCATGAAGTACCTTGGTCTCAGAATCAACAACCCTGACTGGTCGTTCAGCCACAGATAAAACAAGTTCCACTTCAAGATCACGCCAACTCAGAACATGAGATGGGTCAGATAAATGATTTCAAATCTTAGATACATGAAACACATTATGTATCGATGTCAGATTCAATGGTAGTGCTAAATGGTACACAACTTTCCCCACCTAATCAGTCTCCCCACCATAAAGAGAGTCTCTAATGCTTACAAAATTCATTAAGAACCTTCTGTTCCTGAAGAATCATCTCAAGAAGAGAAGATGTTAGAGAACCATCAGCTTTCATGGTGGAGAGAAGAGGCACTACCCAAGGTGACACACTTGGGTGAATAAATGATTTCTCAATAAGATCGTCCAACTGTGACATTAGTTCTTTTATTTTAGTTAGATCCATTTTGTAAGAGGGAAAAGAAACTAGTTTTGTATCGGGCATCAAGTCAAAAGAAAACTTAACCTCCCTTATTGGTAGAAAACTAGAGAAGCCAGAAGGAAACACGTCGGGAAACCCAACGATGACTGGAGGGAGATCACCATTCATTGAATCTCACTCCAAATCAAAAGTAAAAAATGATATCACTTTCCCCAACTCCAGATAAGAAGGTCTGACTCTACTCGACCTTGGGTCACATTCTTCATGAAGGACAAGAGGCACACCACTGGGTGTAATAATGTAAACTCATCAAAGAAAATAATCAATCCGGGCTTTATTGGTAATGATCCAATCCACCCCGAATATGAAGTTAAGATATTTCATGTTGAGTACCCAAAAAACTCCAAGAAAGTTTGAAAACTAATAGAGAGAAGACACAAGAGGGATTACAGAGACCCTTCTCCCTCTTTATACCAAGGGGTATAGTAATATCCATTTCACAAGATAAAATCTCTATAGGAAGATTAAGAAGATTAACGGTATGGGTTAAAAAATGAGTGAGATGCACCGGTATCAAATAGAGTAGTCGCTGAAGATGAAGCTATAGTAATGATACCTATCATGGTCACTGGACCTGTATCAGCTTCCTCTGGAGACTCTTCCACTGTGTGAAGAAGCTTTATTCCGGATGCCTATGGCTGGAACTCTTTGTACGTGAAGCATTTGATTGCCCTGTATCTTTTTGAAGGTTCTAATGATCTTGTGTTGTTTCATGGAGTGAAAAAGTTGTGGCAAAACTTCTGCAAGTGCCCTAAACATCTGCAGGAGACACAGTTCTGTTGGATTACTCAAGCTTGAAAAACTCCATAGCCTTGGCCAACATCATTGACTCTGAATAGAAGTGGTTGGTGAAAAGAACCCTGAAGTCCTTCCACTTTAAGCCCCCATGTTTCTTTTATGTCACTATCGTATCCCACAACCTCCTGCTTGGTCCCTCCAACACAAAGGGGGCACACTTCACCATGATATCATCCGGTGTCTCCAAGAATACAAAAAGACATTAAATCCTGCCCAATCATTCCTCATCATTTTGAGGATCGGTGGATCTTTTGAAAACTGGTGGTTTCTGGTGAAAGAACTCTTGAGAACAATTCTGAAGAGCATCCCCCCAGGTTCCACAGTTAGAGCCTGAACAGGGACTAGAGGTGGTTCTTATCCCAGAGCATGGGCAGTGCGCACAATCACCTCAACTAGGCTTGGGTCCGCTGGAGTATTCACTCATTGAGGTTCAGTATTAGCCCCTTCCTAGATCTGATTTGCACGTCTTCTCAGATGCATGATGTTACACAACATCAGCAGACAACAAGGAAGACAGTAGATAATGCTCATACATAACAACAAGGGAAACATTATCCCGACTGGTAGAACATACATGATTTAGATTTCACTCTATCCAAATGAAAATAGGGAAAAGACTAGAACTAATCCACAAGATGCCTTTACCTAACTACCCCTGGTGACTTAAGGTTCATTGCGATGAGAGCTGGTCAGGCACTCAATTGCAACTACCTCGTAATACCGATAAGAATACTCAAATGCATATTATCATCAAGGTAAGAAGTTTAACCTTCCTTTGATACCATTTTATCATGAAACATCATGATTACCCTGGTAACTTGATAACTGAGCTGGCCCTGACATAGCCCGAAGGGCGTTCCTGATCCCCACAGGTCGGCAACTAGCACCTGGCATCACACAGCATGCAAGTGGGAACGATTTTTCCAACAACAATGTGGAAGAAAAGAAACAAGACAGTATGCATAACAAAAGAATCTCCATTGGGAGTAATGTACCAGAATACAAAGAGGAATAAAAGCCAAAGTACTAAAATGGGAAAACAGCCCCAAGGTCCTTAAGGACACAACTCACCAAGACCAAAGCTCAACAGATGGATCCACCTCCAAGATATCATTTCCCTTTGCTCGAACTTGGAAGAAGAAAGTCTACAAACACTCAATGGAAAAATTAGGGTGTGGGCCTAAGCCCAGTAGGATACCACCAAATATTCTATAACAGATTACAAATATAGATTATCCAAAGAAAAGCTTTCAATTTTCAAATAAAAAGGTTTGGCAATTCAAAATCATATTTAAACAAAACATGCTATACATTTTCAAATGGTGTAAATAAATATTTTAAGCAATAATTTTACAAATGATGGAATATTTCTAAAACAATGGTTCTGTAAAACATTTATATAAAATAGTTTATATAAATTCAGTAGGTATGTAAGTAGTTCAAACAAACAATGGCATACATTAATATCTCAAATATAAATAAACAAGCGAGCAACATAGTCATCTGCCAAAAGGTACGATGGTATTAACAAGCTATAGGATTCTGCACTCTCTATGTGAACTCAGAAAAATGTATATACACACGTCCCTATGACACTGTCCAAAGGAGACTCATTACCAACCTGTTGGGAATGTGACCCACCGCAAGTATGTTTTAGAATGTTGTCGTAACGTAGAGTGTATCCAAATAACTCATTACATACCTAAGGCTTGCATGCGCTCTTACATTATGGGCAAACTATTTTAAGACTGGTTAAAATACGATCAATCTCATTATTCCATTTCAAAAGTTCCAATTTATTTCCATTTAAAACCAAACAGGTTTTATTCAAAAATATGCCTTTTTCATAATATAAAACCATTGGGTTTCTGTCAAATAATTTTAAGCCATTTTAAACAGTTTGAAATCCATTAAAAACCAATTTCATCATTACACAATTTATTTCCACAATTAAATTCAACAATTTAATTGAAATCATTTCCATAAAATCCAAAATTTAAATTAAACAATTTAAATCAGTCAATTTCTATAAACACACTCAATTTAATAGAATTGGGGTTTTCTAAATTACCATGCCAAAACCATTTCAAATGTATCGATTCACTGGAATCGAGTTTTTATCAATTTAACTGCAAGCATATTTGAGCAATTGAATTTAAATCAACAATTGAAATAAATCAAGCAATACAAGGATAATCAATTTGGATAATCAGAACTGAACCACCTACCTCAAGGTCGTTGATGTCAGCAGCAACGATAAACCACTACGTATGGTTCAATACACCTCCTCGTGAACTTATTATCATAAGAATCAACACATTAATGGTTGATGTTCATCCAGGGATCCTAGAACCAAATCATCTGTTTTGTTTCGTAAGGAAATAAAATACTACATGTGACAACATTTTATCTCTCCTTGATAATTTTAAAATTATCGATTAAAATATTATATGTGATAATATTTTATCTCCCATGGATAATTTCAAATTATCAATTAAAATATTACATGTGATAATATTTTATCTCTCATAGATAATTTCAAATTATCAATTAAAAAATATTACATCAATAATATTTTGTCTCTCGTGGATAATTTCAAATTATTGATTAAAATACTACATGGGGTAATATTTTATCTCTCTTTGATAATTATCTGGATTATCATTTTATGTCAATACATGTGTTTTAAATTATCCTTCAATGGTTCATGCAATTACACGTTGATAATTTTATATTTAATAAAATTATCCTTAACTTCCAAAGTAATTATCAAAAATATATATCTAACTATATATTTATATGTGTATATATATAAATATTTTGATAATAAAAATAAATAATAGTAGATAATTTTTAATAAATTATCCCAAGTGTGTTTATCGTTATATATATATATATATATTGATAATTCATTGTCTTTTGATAATCCAATTAATTATCATTTGATAATTTTAAACAAGTATTCATTCAATAACTTGATCAAATTAACATTTGTTAAATCATCCTAGTTATTTAATGAAAATTTCAATTAATTATTCATTACTTGATAATTCTTTGCGATTATCCTTTCTTTTAACAAGATTATATTCTCAAAATAAATTATCGATGTAATTATTTTCTAATAAAACTTTTCATTTATCTAGTGATAAATCCATCAATAACTAACCTTTGATAATTTTAAGCAATTATCATTTGATTATATTAATAATTATCATTTGTTAATCCATGTAATTATAGGATGATAATTTTAATAAGCTACTTTCTGGTCTAATTATCATAAACAATTTTTGCGTATTTAACCCTTGATATTTTACTTCAATATTATTTTTGATAAATCTATGTTTACCATTTTAATTTAAATTCAAACACTTTATTTTCCATAATTAAAGAAGAAGAATTAAGAAAATAAAAATAAATTTAATTAAAAATAATGAAACCATGGACGCTATGGAGGTTTCTCCTCGACAATTCTTGTTGTGGGAAGAAGAACATTGATCAGACACTCTTGGTCTCAGGTAATAAGAGCCAAGATCACTGAGACTTGAGATTATTAATCAATCTGAAATCCATGATGCTTTTCCCACTTTAAAACAAACCCCTTATAGAAAAATATGAATTGGTGATTCAATATCCATTTTAAATTCATGATTCAATCTAAAATTGAATGAGGATTCATTAATTCAAACATTTATGATGTTTGATAAATTAATCCGGTGAAAATGATTCAAAAATAGAGTTTCTAAAACCTTGAAGCGTTAAAAAAATAAAGGGTTGCGGTTTTAGGGAAGATGATTGAATAGTAAATTCCATTTTTTTAATAATTAATTTAATTTAATATAATTAATTATTTTAATGTAATTATTAAAAAATTCAATTAATCAGCGATGTGACCAAACGCACGTTGCTAATGAATGTTATACCTAGCCTAAGGTAATCACCCCATTCCGAACTCAACGGTGGTCTCATATTTCTTATACAACACACCCTTTGAGAGATATTAATGATTTATTAATGAAAAATATGAATGATTAATTAATTAAAATAAAAAGTGTTATTTTTTCAAGTGAGGCATCCAAACGCCCGACCCTTACAAATATTATACCCCGTCTAAGGTAAACCCTTCATTATAGACCCATCGGTGGTCTCAGATTTCCCATACGATGCACCGTTTGAGAGATATTTAATTATTTTTAATAAATAATATATTTAATATTATTTAATAACTTTATCTCGCGAGCGAGACATCCAAATGTTCGACGCCTTTGAATATTATACCCCTCCTAGGGTAAGCACCATATTTTGGACAGAACAAAGGTTTCAGATATCTCAAACGACACATCATTTTGGAGTTATTTAAACATTTTTAATAAAAAGTGCATGCTTAAAATATTCTATTTTATATTTTTATTCCGCCCTCCCCGAGGCTTTGCAGACCACAAAAACTCATAATTACTCAGTGTTTAACTCATAAAATATTTAATTGAATATTCTGGAGTATTAATTGGGTGTTTTACCATTCCACGATGTTTTTAACAAAAACACAATTTTTCACTGATAAACCATTTTTTCCACTTATTACATTAATAATTTAACACAAGAGAGTTTATGAATATCAAAACAGTAACGGGATGTTACAAAAACTATTATCTTTTTTAATAAAGTTGACAGAACAATTCACCTCTGTATTGATTACTGAAAAGTAAATTGAGTTACGATGAAGAACAAGTATCTTTTTATATGGATTGATGATCTGTTTGACCAGTTGAAAGGGGAAAAGTGGTTCTCAAAGATCGATCTTCATTCTGGTTATCACCTGCTGAGAATTAAAGAATCTGGCATTCCAAAGGCTTCCTTCAAGGGCTGATATAGTCACTTTGAGTATCTTGTAATGTTGTTTTTCTTGAACAATGCCCCTATGGTCTTTATGGAATTGATTAATAGAATATTCCATGAGTACCTTGATTCATTTATAGTGGTATTTTTTAATGATATTTCGGTTTTCTCCAAAACTAAGGATGATCATGTGCATCATCTGAGAGAAATCCATGGAATCTTGAGAGATCACTTACTATGTGTGAATCTTATAAAATGAAACTTATGGATATGGTAAGTGAAGTTATTGGGACACATGGTCTTGGAATATGTCATCTTAGTCGATCCTAAGAAGGTAAAATCTATTATGACATGGGTGAAATCACGTAATGTTTTCAAAATACGGAGCTTCTTAGGCTTGGTGGGGTATTACCATATATTTTTCAAAGATTTCTAAAAGTTGGATTCTTCGATGACCGCTCTAACCCAGAAGTGAGTGAAGTTATTTTGGAATGAAAAATGTCATATTTATTTTGATGAGTTGAAACGTATTTTGAATTCTACACCAGTGTTGACTCTTCTAGAGGTAGGGTGGGGCTATGTGGTATTTTTTTATGCATAAGGTTTGGGTTTGGGTTGTGTTCTTAGGAAAGGTGATCAAATGGTATCCTATGACTCCAGATATCTTAGGCCACATGAGAATAATTATATGACCCATGATCTCAAACTCACAGCTATGATGTATGATCTTAAGAGTTAGCGACATTATCTTTTTGGAGAAAGGTTTTCCATTTATTCCAACCAAAAAATCATGAGTTATATCATCTATGAAAAATATTTAAACCTCTGATAGAGGAATTGGGTAGAGTTCATGTAGTCTTTTGACTTTGAAATTACCTACACCTCGGGGAAGGGGAATGTTTTTGTTGATTCTTTGAGCAGGAAACTTCTAACCTGAACTGTGAAAGAATCATTAGAATAGTAGAACTTGATGGATATTTTTGCTCAGTTTCATCTACAAGTCTGGGAGGAAGAGGGTGAGGTTTTCTTGGAAAGCGTTCAGTTGACCTCCACTCTTCTCGATATGATTCTTTATAAGAAGCTACATAATGATGAATTACATAGAATTAGGGACTCTCTTTACAGTGTTAATACCATCGACAAATGGTCATTCTCTTCAGAGGGTATTATATATTTTTGGAATTGGTTTTTGTGACTTATCCTATGAGAAAGGATGTGATGGGGTACTTTAATAGTTCCCAATAGCTAGTGTACCTTGGAACCAAAAAGATGTTCAATGATGTGTGATGAAGATTCTGGTGGCCAGGTATGAGATGAGACATTTCTGATTTTGTTTCACATTGTCGTATGTGCCAACAGGTCAAAGTCGAACAATAGAAACCTTCAGGTTCAATTCAACAGATTTCAGTTTCGACTTGGAAGTGGGGTGATATATCTATGGAATTTTTAGTTGGATTTTCATGTACCCCTCAAAAGAAGAATGTTATATGTGTGACAACCCACGTCATCATGGGTTGTGAGAATCAAGGTAAATTTGAACCTTTTTGTTCTTAGGTGTGTTCGGGGAAAATGATATCTTCTCCTGTAATATGATCTTGGATGAATTTTATGACCAATTCTTTGGTCTCTAAATAGGGTGTTTACCCTAGTATAGGAGTTTGATAGAAATATGAGTTGTTCAAATTTTAGCTAAATATTTAATGTTTAATTAATTAAATATTAATGTATTCATGCATGCTTGTTCGGTTGTATATTTTAAACAGAACATCTTATTGAGATTCTATCTACTCTCTTGAGTCTATAATGGGTGTTTTTCCAAGGTAGGGAAAAATATTGCATCGGGCGTTGGGGCTGGGGTCAGGGCCCCTTTTCTTTCTATCTTTTATTTTTCCTTTTTCCCTTGGATCATCACATATTTCATGGGGGGATTATTTTCTCACAATCGAGAGGGGGAGAGGGAGAAAAGAGGGATAGGGGGAAGGGGAGGCACTGTCATAGAGCTCGAGTCATGATGGATCGTCATGCGACAGCTACGGATCACAGATTGGTGCAAAGCTTCTGCAGTTTTCACCTAGAGGAAGGTCTGTTTTAATTTTTTGTTGAATGTCCATGTAGCTTAATCATTTTTAAGTTTTTAAGCATTTAATAGGTTGTTTGGGGGGCCCAGTTGGTCAATCTATAGCTTTTGTGGAGAAAACAGGCATTTCAGACCATTTTGGGTGCTTTTTGTTCGGGAAAACCAGTGTACACGGTGTGTGGTTTTATGAACACATGTCGTGTGTTCTTCCTATTCAGGGAAGATGAAGTTTTTGGGACTACATGTCGTGTATCGGGGGTGAAATCCATGTAATGTTCTTGGGAATCTGGATGATTTCTCATCCATACACCTTGAATGTGGGTACTTGACAATGTAAAAGTACACGACCAGACCCCAGTTGGGATGCACACCGTGTTGGCATACATGGCTAGGTGGGGTACATAGCTAGGTACATGGGCAGGTACCCATGTGGGGGTACACACCATGTACTTGGGTATTTTACACGCCGCATGGGGCTGGGTTACACAGTAAGGTACCCATGTTGGGGTACACATCGTGTACTTTGGAAAAGTACACGCTGAGTGGCTTGAGGTACAAATCCAGGGGGCTTTGTGAGTACACACCATGTACTTGGAGTTCACACCATGTATTTTCCCTGCCCTAGGTTGTTTTTCCTGTTTTTCACCCTGTCATTAGAATTGAACTTGTGAGTAGTCCATTCTGATCATCTTTTCACATAGATCATGATAGTGATGTCCTTTCGGCTTTCGAAGACCATTTGGATAGTGTTTTTTTACTATAATAATTATTAGGATGATTTCTTATGGTGGTTCCAGATTCCTCTTTGGGGTTTGGGTTGTGAGTTATGAGTCTCGTGTGAGGGTGTGGCCTCGTTAGTTGGTCATGGCTTGTGGATGTTAGCCAATATTGTTTGAGGCTCTTTTGGACAGATCTCAAAATGAATGATTGAGTATTATTTCTAAGGAGATGTTGGTTTTCCCTATGTATCATGATCGATTGCTCGAGTTTAGATTTTTTGTGGTTTAGCTCTTGGGTTTGGGGACCATAGCTACTGGAGACTTTGGGCAGTGTTGACGCCTTTGGTTAGTGGTTACGGCCAGGTGCCATTGAGCTTCTGAGATGAGTCTAAGGGACTCTTGAGGATGACCTTGTGGGCTAGTTTTTGATTAAGTGGTTGGTGGTTACCACAGTCAATGGTTGAGGATGCCTGTTTGGCATGTTTTGCCTTTTCTTGTGTTGAGGAACCCTTGTGGAGGGTCTCATGTTTTTTAGGTGGCCATGAGGACCATTTCGAATGTCCCTATTGGTGGACTTGTGCTTTTGGATGCCCATTTAGGTGTTTTGCTGATTGAGGATCAGTTGAGGTCGGTTTAGGATGTTTTGTCATTGGGAGTGTCACATGCTTTTGGATGAGCTAGAGGAACCCCTGTAGGGCGTCCTGCTCTTACTGTGGCCTTTGGCCCAGTTGAGGTTGTTTCTCTGGGCATAGCCTGAGATCTTGGGTGCAGTAGGGGATTCTCATGGTGGAAATTTCTTTATATTAAGTCCTCGGGGACTATGTGAGCACTGAGTTTGGTTTGACCCTAAGGTGGGTCATGGAGAGCTCGTGGTGGCTGATTGGTTTGGATACTGATAACCAGGGTGCTAACAGAGACCCCATGCTTTATTGGATGAGAGTTGATTGGTGCTGCTAGTTCATCTGTTTGAATGGTGTGTTTGAGGTTAGATCATCCCATGTTCGTTTGTCCATTGGTCATGATTTTTGAGGTAGCTCTTTCTCAAGACTGTGGTTTGAGGAGGAGACCCTTGGGATATCTTGGATCGGGCATTGGCCCTGAGTTTTGATATGGTTCTCTCCCCCTTTGGTTGGATGTATTTAGATGGGATGAGGGAGTTGATGAATGATATGGATGAGTTCACGCCTCTATTTGAGTATTCCCCTTGGCTAGAGGTTATATGGCATGGATGTTGTTTGTGCTTCTGGATGGTAGAGTGGGACCCTTGGGACAGGGTATCTGTCAGTCCCATGGGTAGTCAATGTCCCCTAGGATAGTACATCTGTCGAGACCATATTTGAAGGTGTCCCATGGGATGGTTTATACCATCAGGCCCTCATTCAGAGCCTGATTTGTTCTGTAGGACTTTCAAGACATGATGGTTTCTCAGGTGTGTGGAGTGAGATATGTCACCATTTCGATCATTTCATTAGATTTCTAGTGCCAGGTAGATCCTATTTGTTCATGTGGACACCTATGGTTACACACAGGGGTCCATAATTCATGCATGTTGCGATTATACTTCTTAGAGGACCTTCATAGATTTGGAGGACACACTTATTATCATGTGGTTGGGCAATCCATGTGCTGAAAACCCTTTGGAATGGGCCAGAGCGGGGGGATATTTACCATGAATGTCAGGCTATAACTGGCTACTTGGATGTTTTCCATATGTTTGTTGCCCCTTTTTTCATTGTTCTTTTTATGCCAATTGTTGTTAGTTTTCATCTAGGCTAGGTATATCTTGTGTGCATGAACTTGTTATGAAAGCAGATTTATAAGTTCACTAATGGGGGTGGCCTACTAAAATATATTTCTTACCCCTGTATGTGCATCTCGGTGTACGTGCAAACCTGATTTCTTCTTTCAAGTTGGATCATAGGTTGTGCGGTGGTTGGGGTCGAGGCCCAGTGTTTCTTGATCAAGTGGAGCCGCTCTTGTGGAGTTTTAGGATTAGGCTGGTGCAGCTCAAGCATCGTGGAGACTGGGTATATGTTTTGGCTCGGCATTGGAAGTAGATCATGTTGTATTTTATTTTTAGTTTTTTATTTTGTATTTGTGGTCGGCCTAGTGGGCGACCAATTATTGTATGTTTTTCCTTCTTTGAGTCTATATGTATGCATGTTGCATTCTATTTATTATAACATGCTTCTATTTCAGTTTTTTATTATGTGTACTATGATATTGATCCTCATGTATGGATGTTTGGTTATTTTCCACTATTATTGCACTCTGACCAGAGGTTATAGTCTCCATATGGAACCTTATAGACCCTTTCCAGTTGTTGGAAGCCTCTGGCATTCAGGGAGGTGCACTTGAGACCTTGTGGTGAGCCAGATCAGGTGACGAGTTAGGTCTGCCAAGGCTGGTTCATTACAATATGGGTGGTGATCGACAGGCTAACCAAATTGCCTCACATTATACCTATTCATGGTACAACCAAATTTGAGTATTTGGGATGTCACTTTGTGCAAGAGATTGTCAGATTACGTGGTGTTCCAACTATTATAGTTTATGATAGAGATCATCGGTTCACTTATCACTTTAAGATAGGCCTCCAAGAGGAAATGGGATCTTAGGTGATATTGAGTATGGCATATCATCCATAGGTGGATGTCCAAATATAATGAACTATACATATTATCACGGACATGTTATGTTTTTGTGTTCTCAACTTTGGTGGAGCTTGGGATGTCCATTTGGTACTGGTTGATTTTTCTTAAAACAAAAGTTATTATTCTACTATCACAATGGATCCTTTTGAGGCCTTGTATAGTCATCCCTACAAATATCCATTGTGTTTGTGAGATATTGGTGAATGTTTTTTGGTTGGACCGATTTTGGTCCAAGAGGCAATGACAAAGATTCATTTGATTCATTAGTGGATGGCCAGAGCACAAAGATGGTATAAGTCCTATGTTAATCATCTTCAATGACCTTTGAATTTTTCCATTGGTGACTAGGTGTTTTTTAGAGTTTCACCTCATTTGGGTCATCAAAAACTTGGGAAACAGAGGAATCTTGCACCTCAATTTGTGGCACCTTTTGAGGTTATTGACCAAGTGGGGAAAGTGTCTTACCATTTATAACTTCCATCGTAGTTGACGTCAATACATAGTGTGTTCTATGTATCATAGATTTCAGAAGTATCTTTATGACCCATATCATGTCTTGAGTTAGGAGGGTCTTGATCTTGAGCTTGATTTATCCAAGACTAAGCATCTATTCGGGATCGTTGATTATGATACAAATGTTCTTTTTGGGAAGATGATACCTTTATCACATGAGCCTTAGCCCAGTTGGTGATGAATCTTAAGTGCATCCAGGAGACCCGGGATCAAATCCAGGCGGAGGCACAATTTCTGGGGGTACTGTAGCAGACTGTAGCATACTGTAGTAGGTATTGTAGAAGTACTGTAGAATGTGCTGTATCGAGAACTGTGCAGTACTGTAGCAGGTACTGTAGCGGGAACTATAGCATGCACTATTTGGCATTGTAGTAGCCAGGAATTTGCCCTCATTTGGGCCTTTGGGCCACTGATTTGGTCCCCGATTCCTTTAAGGCCTTCGGGCCACCCAAGCCTTCGGGGCAGTAAGGCCTTTGGGCCACCTCAAGGACTTCGGGCCACCTTAAGTGCAGATGCAAACCAGACAACCTACAAGGAACAAGCTCTATATGAGGATGAGAAAGGAGCTTTCACCACAGTAGAAGCTACATTAATTGCAAGAATGAGAGGGTATGGCACCTGCCATCAGGACAAGCTTGTGCATGCATGGGATAGCCTAGCCGAATAGCCATGCGAATGTGGAGAGCTGATTTCATGCTGAAGATGCTGGGGAGGAGCAGTTCCAAGTAGTTATTCTGGGTTGTATGTAATGTTTGAATCCTACGGGTAATGAATTCCTCTAAGGCCTATGGTCCATGTAATAATTACACTTACGGGCATTGTAAGGGTTCCACCTCACCCCTTGAAAGGTGGATTATCAAAAATCAATAAAAAAAAGAAGGCCTTCGGGCCATTGGATGGGAAGATGATACCTTTAGTCTGAATACCATGGAAACATGGTTCTGATTCTCATGAGACTTAGGAGTGGGAGGAAATGATGAAGGGGTAGTGGATTCACCTCTTTGATATAGATATTTCTTGACAGGATTTCTAGGGATAGAATGTTTTTATGGTGAGGAGGTTGTAACATCCTCTTACCTTCTTCTAGGTATTCCTTGAAACTTATTTTGATCGCCTTTTGGTTGGATCTTGTCTTGGAGTGTTTCAGGTGAAATTTTGAGAACTTTAGAAACTTAAGGGGTTGTTCACGGTTAGTGAATGGTTAGGTAAAACCATGCAGTTTAGCCCATAAAACTATGTGTCATGTTGTGAGCCACTAGAAGGGGTGCACAGTTTTTCCAAATCGTGCGGCTAGCCCCTCCAAATAGTGAAACCTCAGATAGTGAGATTTTTCATGGTTGGCACATGATTTTACAAATGGTGTTCCCTCCTAGGAGAAATCATGCAACCTACCAGCAAGGACACACGATTAGGGAACACATTTTGTCTAACCGTATGACCATTCCTAGCAAACCGTCCCTACGGGTTTTAATTCCCTTGAAAATTTTATTAAAATTCTGAAGCCCTCTAGTTTAACCCCTAATTACCCTATTTTGATCCTAACTAAAATAATGAGTATTTGAAGGCTCCCAAGAGGCTATTTTGACTCCTATAAACCATTTTATTGGTGGGTAGAAGCTCCGATGATTTCACATGATCTCCTCTGAGTAAGTGGATCTCCTCTCATGTGGTTTATTCTGATCTCTCTTTCTCTCCTCCTTAGAGAGTAATGTATCATCATGTTATTGATGGATCAAAACCCGTTTTTGAGGGATCTTGATTCTAGGTTGTATTTCTTGATCTCCTTCACCTCATTCTTCATTAGAGATCCCGCTTCGGGTGTTGTCATTGATCATGTGATTAAAGGTAGGTGGTTCCATGATGCTTTACCCGGTGATTGAAACCTTAAATTGATTGATTGAATTGAAATGGTTTTTTTAATTGATTTAAAACCCCTGATTTGAAAGGATTTGATGAGTGATTTGACATTTCATAAAAATTTTGAAAACACAAAATTTTAACAGAATTGAAATGCGGGGCATATTTTGGGAAAATGATGGCTTGATTTTGAAATTGATTTGATCAATTGATTTGTTGTTGAACCTTGAGAAAAAAATGGTTTAAATTAAAAGATGATTTGAAATGGAATGAATTGATAAAAACCTTTATTTTGGTTTTGAAATGAGAAAGGCATGTTATAAACTGAAAACTGGGCAATTTTAATTTGAATAGATTTAAAATGTTTTATTTTACCATGTTTGATTGATTGATTATTTGAAGTACATGTTAGGATGGGTAGTTAGTAGTAACTGGGACAAGCATGTTAGGACCTTGACTCCCTAGCAATGGATTGACAATGACAACTATAACTAAACAATTTTGGCATGAATGCCTGAGAGGGTTCCCCTTTGGGGGTATAGATAGCCCATGAGGGTTCCCTGATTAGGGTGTAGATTGATTTGAGTGTGCACACAAATTTTGAACCGAGATCATTATTGAGATGTGTGGGGATCTTGTTTCCTAAACTAATATATTGCGGGGATTTTTTACCTAATGTTATGATTTTTTGACTTGATTATACATGTCAATGATTATTGAACTGTTTTATTCATGCTAGATGATTTATATAAATTATTTTATATAAATATTTATTTAAGCCAGTTTTGATATATTTTCTATCTCTTTTAAAGTGAAATCATGTTTTGATTTAAAATATATAAATGGTATACCATTCCCTATTTAATTAAAATGAATAAAATTGGTTTAATTATTATGGAATTGACTGTGGAACACTTCATGAGACCTTGTTGGGATTTATAGCTCATGTCATACCTCTGCCTTTGGGTGTTTGTAGACTTTCTTATGTCAGGTTCAAGCAAAGGAAAAGAACCACTTAGAGGTGGTGGATGTTCTTGATCCTTCGGATTGTGGAGTGATGATGGTGACTGGTGAAGCTTTTTTCCACTTGTTTCATAGGAGTTTTTGAGACTTTTTCTAGTTGGAGTTGTTGTTTTCTTTGGGATATTTATCTTTCTGTTTGGGGTATTGTTTACCTGGTTTTTTTATAATTTATCCCTTTGAAGTGTTGAGCATACTGACTTGTATCTTTTATCTTCTACAATTTTGTTTCTAAATCGTTCCTTCTTTGATCACGTATGATTCCAAGTGACAGTCACCAACCCATGGGGATCGATAACGTCCTTCAAGCTATGTCAAAACTAGAATGGGTATCAGTGTACCAAGGTATCTGGGATGGTTCGTGACACTGCCCCAACATCGCACATCCTAATTCATCTCTCTCTTAAATAATTCATCCCACAGACACCTAGACTATATATCACAACATGCACCTCATGCATCACATCATCCCATATCACATCTCCATATAATAACCAGGTAGTTTTCAGGAGCCACCATAGCTCGTATGATTTTTATCATACATCGAGTATTATACCTCAAGCTATCACAAACCATACATCGGGTAAGGTACCTCAATACATCACATCATATACACATAATACATATAATAATCGTTTGGATACTATATCTGGGGATACGTGTGTGTGAAATAACCACAATCCATCTCATCCCTCTACACACATATATGTGAAAACTAACTGCCATGCATACTAGTATATATAACTACCAAGAGAAGCTAGTTGGGGCATAGGGAGTAGTCATCCATCCATCTTCCCACTATGATATTGGGGAAAACACCCTCCCAAAGTCCACTGGGTGTCAGTCACCCTAACCTACATCGGTGGGGTAGCATATGAAACCATAGAATATATATATATAGGATATAATATAGCCGACAACTACACTATAGGAATAACCTACTCTTAAGCTAAACTACAACAATAGTGTCTCAGACACCCGGTTGTCGCTATTATGGACTAGATATCTTATAAGCACACAATCATTTTAAAGAGCTACATTAAATTACTTCTTTTATTTTTTTCATTTCCTTTCATTAATTAATTCATTATCGATTAATTAACCATTCTCATTATTCCAAAATTACATTACATTAATCATCAGAATAAATTCCATTCCCTCCAGGAATAATCCAAACCAAATCCACGGTTTCTCAAGAGTAACATCTCATTTTCATTCAAGCAACACCAACCTCATGGGTTAAACATTTAGTAAACATTATTGTCATCATTCCATAATTCCATGTACTCTAGGAAAACCATAATAAACTACCACCAAGAGAAAACAAGAAATCAAGAAGATCCATCTGCCTCAATCAATGGGGAAAGGTATGCATATTAAACAAGAAACCTGGCCATTGTCCATTAAATAGATTCATTTTGAACAAACATCCCACTTTATCACATCAATAGGTAAGCTCAACTTCAACCTGTTCCATCATCTCTGGCGTCATCACCAACACTCACATGTATATTCCAACATATCACATCATCCATTTTAGGCTCAGCCATCCCAGTATCATACCTCGTTGCATAGTGAAGCTCACATCCAGAGCACATCACAAAAACAACAAGGAAAAAATAGAGACAACAGAGAAATTGGTCCCTCAAAACAAGGCATTTAGCCTTCACTTGAAAACAAGCTCTCACAGATCTCAACACCATGCACTATGACTTTACAAAAAAAACAAGAAACACATGCCCTATAAATTATCTTTATCAAACAACCATTTTTTATTTCATATTGAATTAATTGATTCATTATTCACACATTCCAATTATGGGAAACCTAATGCATCAACTATAACAAGCTATCACAACATGCTAAAACTAGTTTCATCAAACTATGAGAAGATTCATTCTCAATTAACATTCATTTTTATTATTATAATCAACAAGAATTAACATGCTTTGGATTCATGATCAATTCTATTAACACATGGAAGATCATATTGGATTAAACATGCTCATTTGGCTATCTCTTTTTTCAGTTCTTGTTTCATTTTTTCTTTTTTAGCTGCCTTTGTTTTAATTTGGGCATACTTTTCTTTAATAATAAAAATATAATGATTTGGGGATTAAACATGCACATTGCATTGATTTTATTATCAAAAAATTATAAAAAAACGAATTAAAAACATACATATTCTTTAAATTTTTAATCTAATTAATCAATTAATTTCCAATTTTATGTTCTTTATTATTTTCCATCAAGAACAACATTCTAATCAATAACATAACAAAAAATCTAACAAGAATAGAATAGATAGCACACTATCTAGAAAAATAAGAGTTAACCCGTTATCATTGTATAAAGCAACAACATCAACATGCGATCGTTATCCAATTTGTTATCAATCTGGTTCAATATTTATTATGTTAATTCCATTTCCATTTAAATGGATAAAACATTCTAACTTTAGTATTGTACATAAATAAATAGGAGAAGAAACGAATCCTTACCTTAAAGGCATCAACGTTCTTCACATGAGAGCGGACCAATGTTGAGGATCTTGATCAACCCTCCTGTAAGAGTTGCATCCCTCCAAGGATGTCTTGCCACAACCAAACCAACAAACAACCAAGAAAACTCTGTTAAAATGATGAAGAGAAACCTCTTTCACATGGAAATAAGAAGCGGGAGGATACAGATCAAAGAACGATGAGAGAAAAGGGTAGAATGTACCTTGGATCACCACGAATCAAAGATGGAAAGTGGTGATTGATCCCTGTCAAAGGGATTCCAAAACTCATGAAGAGAGAGTCGATGGCCTCTTGGAGTTTTGGGAGAAAAGACTATTAGGTTTGAGAGAGGTGAGGGTGCTGCAGGTTATAAACCCCACTACCCAGGGGACATTTACAGCGTAAATCATCCATTTATGTCATAAATGTGTCGAAATTTAATTTTCACTAAAAAATTCATCGCCTCAACCATTTTGACTCACATTTGATTTACATCATAAATCTCTAGTTTACGATGTAAAACCCATGGGTAGCATAACACAAGCCGCAACCCACTTGCATAGTAAACCCCTTTTATGTTGTAAACCCATACTTACACCGTAAGTTCTCCCTGATTACATATTTTATCATCCAAACACCACCAGACCCCCACTAAGCCTCTTCCGAGCGTCACAGTCTTTGGAAACACACAAAGGGTCAGGATATAAGGATCTAGATCGTTATAATTATGTATATGGATTTTTAGTGTTTTCTTAAAAATGTTTTAGGATTATTCAAATGTATTATGTTATTCAAAGGAAATTACATTCATTCATACAAATTTCATATATCATGAAGAGAGGAATGATAATTAACCCACTAGAATTAAAACTCTGATATCTTCAGTCGATGATCATTATGAAAATTCATGGGTTTTGGAAAATTTTATGATTAACATGTGTAGGGGGTCATATAGTTAGTGTCAAGAATATGGTTTAAGCCCAATGGACCGACCCATTTGGTCCATAAAAAGGCATGATTTGAGTCTTAAATTTTATAAACAAAATAAAAAGACTTTTTTAAAAATTCTTTTAAGCCTATAGCCTATATGTACTATACCATACAAGCCACAAGTTGTCCCTTTTTTTAAATCATGTTGAAAAATTAAAAAAATACATTAAATAAATATTTAACATTACATATTAACTTGTTATGAAATAAAAAAATAACATGACATTGCATATTTTTTATTGAATTGTGCATTTAATATACATTTATAGAGATATGTATATTACTTCAATAAATCCAACATCGACACAACTAGTGAAGCATAGATCACTATTCTGGATATGTACTGAGAGAATTCCACCAATAAAATCACCCCATCACACATTTTAGCTAATGGGGTATCAATGAAGTGGGAAGTAATCCAAACAATATCCATAATGCCAAAGAACCAAAGAAGGATTAGATAAGGCAAGGAGAATACTGGATTTGAGAGAATAGTGCAGATGAAGAAGGGGTTTGAGAGCCAAACTTAAAGGTATATAGTATCCTAGAGAGCATTTTTCCAATATCCCATATATGATGTAGCCAGGTACTGAACCATAGATCACATACAAAGAACCTTCTCCCTCTTATATTTCCATGTGATAGTAAGTATATATAATTCAAACATTAATAAAATCATACAAATTAAATATTATTTAATTAAAGTATTTTTATAACATTTTATATTTATTTAATTGTATATTTTTATACAATCAAAATTTTATTTTCATAAATTAAATCAAAAATACAAATTGGATCATTTAGCTCATAAATTTATGTTATGTAGGAGAAGTATTAATTTTTAACTCCCATGAAAAAATAGGCATATATATTATTCTATGTATAATATTAAGCGTATGATGAACCAAGCCATCCCATATTCCAAACTCTTTATATAGAGATACAAAGTTCACTCACATGAAACAAAAATGTATATTATGTTATATATTGAATTTCTATGTATAATTCATTGAATTTAATACATTATGTCATTTTTATACTAGTGATTCATGTTTCATATGTATCCCTATTATATGAGGTTAACAAGTTTCCTCATATATGATCCTTCATGCTATATTAACTTTTATATATCATTCAGGCTGAGATAATTAGTGGGTATGTTTGGTTCATCATACCCTCAATATGAGGTATTTCTTAACCAAAATGGGATTTTTCCTATTATATGATGTGTGTGAAATATGGTCCCTAAATTTAGAAAGAAAGAGAAAGTGTATAATCATACTCAGATGACTTAAATGAGTTGTACTTTTCTACATAGGTGAGTGACATGTAACGGGCTCTCGGTCCCAAAGCAAGGCATTCAGCTTTCACAGACAATGAGCTCTCACAGCTCCAAATCATAAGGCATTTGGCCTTTACAAGCAACCAAGAAACTCAAGCCCTACAAAGGCATTATCTTTATCACACAAACGGTTCTTATTCCATCTCAAATTAATTGATTTATTATTCAGGTTCCAACTACGGGAAACCTAAGAAACAAGCTATCACAAATTAATTAAACAGTTAATTTAACATGTCTTTAATTCTTTTATCAACAAGCATCAACATGCATCATATTAATTAACCAATTCAATTAAACATACATATCTGCATCAATTTTATTAACATCGAATTACAACAACAATCGAATTCATTAAACATACCTATTTATCTTCAATCCAATTGATTATCAATTAATTTTGACTTTACGTTCTTTACCAATTTCCATCAAGAACATCATGCTAAACCAAGCAAGGCATAGATATCACACTACCTAGAAAATCAAGAGGCAAACCGTTATCATGGTACAAAGCAACAACATCGCTATGTGATTGATACCAATTCTTAATCTGGTTTGTATAATTATTAGGCTAATTCCATTATGATCGAAGAGGCTAAACCATGATAACTCTACGATTGTATGTAAATAATAGAGAAGCAATGAATCTCCTACCTCAAAAGGTCATCGACGTTCTTCGTACGAGAACGTATCAACACAACAGATCACGATCACCTCTCCTACAACAACTACATCCACCTAAGGACACCGCGACACAACCACACCAACTAACAACCAAGAAAAGCTCCATTATAAAAATGGGAGATCATCCTCCATAGCATGTAGAGAAGACACGGGAGGAAAATAATTGAAGAACCACAAAAACGGAGGTAGAACCTACCTCAGATCGAGATCACTACGGATCGAAGGAGGGAGCTAGGAATTGATCCTTGTCGAAGGAATTCACAAAACGTCGAAGGGGTCACTGGGTTTCATGGAGATGAGAGAGAGTAGTTGCAGCCGTAGGGTTTAACAAACTCGATCTGCTGGAAAAAACTTAAAACATTACATCAATGGGGCATTACACGACATGTAATCCCCTTTCACAACATGTAATGCCTCAGGGTCAGTTTTTGCCAAAAAAAACCATCACCTTTTTATTTTATTTTATTTTTCAAACCCCAAAATATTACACGGTGTGAAACCCACTTTCACATTGTAAAATATTTCTACACGGCATGAAACCCACTTTCATGTCATGAAAGCTCCCTGCTTCGAGCTCTCAGCACCCAAACACATCCAAACTTCCTCCGAGCCTCCTCTGAGCTTCACAAGCCTTGGAAACACGTCAATGGTCGATCCATGCAAATTTAGGCCCTTAAACAGGTTGTGTGTTGTACCCCCCCCAGTTTCTGGTATGTAACCCTTACTTGATGATTTTCATGGTTTTAAAGTTAAGGGTGTTGAATGGGAGAGTCGGGAGAACTTGGAATGATGTTTTGAGGTAAAGGGCAAGTCACACGGGCGGCGCACAGTTTGTCTAAACCGTGTGGCCAAACCGTGCGCAGTGGGTCTTAGAGGTAGTAGCTCCCGAACAGTCGGCGCACAGTTTGTCTAAATGTGTGATCAAACCGTGCGAGAAGGGCGGTTGATGTAGTAACTAATGCACAGTTAGCACACAGTTTGTCAAACTATGAAAACTAACCATGCGGCCACTTAAATGAGATCCTATAAAGGTGGATCTCATGTGTTTTTGCCTCTAAGTGGCTCGTTCTTCCTCCTAAGTGGCCTAACTCAGGATTTTGGTTCTCCTAAGGTCAAGGAAGGTTCTCCCATCATTCCATAGGTGATCTGAAAGCTTCTCTTGGGGAATCGAAGCCGAATTATTGAGGTATGTGATCATTCTTAATCGGTTTCTTAGATCTACTAAGATATACTTCTCCTCTTCTCTCAGTTTCTTAGATTTATGCACGTTATGGGTAGATCAAAGTGTGTGGATGCCAAATATGATGAGATTGGGTCTTGGTTTTGTTAGGAGAAGAGATCTCAGGAGAATTCTTGGAGAATCGACCCGGTTTTCTTGTGCGTTCTCCGTTCATTGGGGTTTTCGTCAAAACATTTGAGGTAAGAGGCTTCAATCTCAACTCCTCTTGTTAGAATTGACTGTCTTAGTTTAAAATTGGTTTATTTGAATGTTTTTAATTGTGAAAATCTTGGAATAAATCTTCTTTAGTGATGATTTATGGTTTTAATGTAATTGTGAAATCTTGGTGAATTGTTGTGCAAAGTGATTGGGCTTCTTGAATTAAAATATTGATTTTAAATTATGATTGCTGAAATTTTAATGGTTTGAGATTGAAATGACTTTGATGGATTTGGTTTTCAATAAAAAGGGAGTTTTATTGAAATGGTGGAATTGAAATGGTTTGAGATTTAAATGACTTTGATGGATTTGGTTTTCAATAAAAAGTGAGTTTTATTGAAATGGTTTGGAATTGAAATGGTCTTGATGGAAATGGTTTTCAATAAAAAGGTGTTTTTATTGAAAGGGTGTTTGGCATGAACGTTTGGAATATGTGGTGTGTGTTCATGTTGCATGTATGAGGCTTGGATGAAATATGACCTTGTGCTCGGTGCCAAACGTTTAATGGCACAAAAATAACTATATGTATGAGGCTTGGTTGAAATATGACCTTGTGCTCGGTGCCAAAGGTGTAATGGCACATGGGAAACAATTACCTTGTGACGACTTGGTAGATCGACGAGAGACCGCTCATGAGTATGAAACTTTCATAACGAAGCATGCATGGTTGGTATCATGGGTTGGGAAATGGTCAGGTATTCCAAAAAGGGATTTTGGGAAATGGTTCTAAAGCTTGATTGGTTATTTTTCTAAAAAAATAACTTGTTGGAAAATTGGTTTCAATTGCTCTTGGATGCTTTTGGTTACGAATGGTTTTGGAAACTTTATATTTAGTTATAAACTGCTTTTGAGAAAAATATATATATAAACTGTTTTTATATATTTGTTGTTAACTCTTCTACCCTAGTGGCGTGAGTAGGTAAGTCATTGGGGAAAACCTATTGAGTTTTATACTCACCCTTGCTTTGGCACTTTGGTACTTTTTCAGATGTCATGCTCTGGGACACAGGTAAAGGTAAAGCATCTTATTGCTAGTGGATCATGGTGATTCTTGGGAGATGTTGTGGAGCTTGGAGCTTGTGGAGCACAGAGTCTTAGTGTCTTTTGAGAGTCTTTGGTTGTTTATTTGTTGTGCACTTTGATACCTAGTTTGGTCTTCTGCTGTTGTGTACTCTGATGTGGTTTGACATAAATGAAGTTTGTATAGTTGTCTTTCATTTGTTCATGCATCATATAGTGAATGTTTGGGTATGGTTGGTTGGTTTACTGGGTTATTTCTTAAAGGGTAAATCATCCCCCACTTGTATTCGAAACCCTTCGGCGTTTATTTTCAGCCTTTGGAATCTTGGGGATGTCTCTTAAGGCCTAGTAATGACTCGTTGTACTCTCAAGACAATGAGAATTAGCGGGTCATTACAAATGGTATCATCTTGTTCGGTCCTTGTCTAACAAGTAGTCATCGATGTTCTTAGTCTTGAATTTGAAATTCATTCTTGTCTATTCCTTGGGTTGAAATCTTAGAAAGGAGTAGGATTGTCGTAACTTAAAATGTATAGCATAAAAGGACGTAGCTAACCTGTTTATGCTGAACTTCAAGTTACCAAGGTGTTGGGTACATAAGTGTTTTGGATACACTTCTAGAATGTTGTAAATCTCATTGTCATGGGTTTAACCAATGAGACGATCATGACATGCATTGTAGAGGAATGACTTCCCACTAGGATTTCATATCTCATTATGAGGACTAATTTGTGATTTTGTGCAAGGTGAGAATTTTTGAAAAATGCAGAAATTGTTTTCAAGTAAAAATATTTTGAAAACAGGGTGTTTGGTGTATTTTGAAAATGGGTTGATTTTTAAAAGGCATGAGGAATGTTTTCAAAAATGTTTGAACATGGGAAAAAGGTTGTTTTGAAAACAATGTTGTGATAGATGATGTGATAGAATTTAAAATGCTAAGCCATCAGTTGCTAGAGAGTGAGATTGAAGGAGTTTGTTGTTGGTTTAGAAAATGGCACCCGGTAGGCGTCGTCGGAACCAACCCGAAGAAGCTACGGAGAATGTGGTTGCACCAGAACCATGTGTGAACCAAGAGCTGGTTCAGAGTATTGTCTAGGATTTTCAAGCTGTAGATACGGGGAACCAGAGGAATGAACCAAGGCATGTGGATCATACCATCCAGTTCATGAAGCAGAATCCACCGAACTTTCAAGGTGATGTAGAACCTGAAAAGGCGGAGGTGTAGCTAAGTAAAATGAATCGTATCTTCGATTTCATCGGCACACCAGTAGAGCTAAAAGTAAAGTTGGCGACGTATATGCTCGAGGATATTGCATGTCAGTGGTGGGATTTAGCGGTGTAGGCTAAATTGGATGAAGGCCTTACATGGGAGGATTTTGAAGAATTGTTCAACAAACAATTCTATCCTCACATGTTCAAGATCCAGAAAACAACGGACTTCTTTAGCTTGAAGTAGGAGAGCCTCTCTGTCATAAAGTATAAGGCTAAATTCATGAATTTAGTCCGTTTTTCACCAGAGGTCGCGGAAAGTGTGTCATTGAAGGCACGCATCTTTGAATCGGGGCTAAGACAAGAGATTCGATCAAAGATTGTGGTGCTCTGTATTATAGATTATACAGAGATGGTAAACAGAGTGACTGTTGTTAAATGTGATATCTTGGGATTGATAGGAGGAGGAATGATGATACCTATGGGAAACTGTGGGAACTCAACCACTGGGAACAAGAGGAAAAGGGATACCTATTTCCACGGTGCGAATGAAAATCAGAACCAGACGATGGGATCAGTGAACCTTCCTCCATGACCCCAGAGCAAATCAGTTTTCTTTCAATGTGGTTCGATTCACCACATAAAGTGAGAGTGTACGACGCAACCTAGAGCATGTCACAATTGCAAGCAGATGGGGCATCTACAGCGCTATTGTAGGAATGCTCCGAGGTCGGGTGCACGTGACACTTCTCAGGCGTCGCAAGCATCGTATGCTTTGACAGGACGAGGACAGTAGAATCAGTCTCTTCAGCACAACAAAGCTAGCCATGGTGATTCTTGAAATACCATGACTCCTCAACCAAGGCAATCTCAGCAAGGAAATAAGGAGAACGGTGCAGTGAAAAAGCAATTGTATGGAGCTGAGCAGATGATTGTCGATGATCAGGCAGGACCATCTACAGTGAGAGGTAAAATTCTTTTGAATTTTACCCTTGTGAAAGTGTTGTTTGATACTGGAGAATCACATTTCTTCTCGTGTTGTTGACTTGCTATGTTTAAAACTGGAAATGATGTCTTCTGTTTTGAAACTGAAAACTCCTCTTGGTGAAAGAGAATGTCAAGACTTTGTGTATAGAGCATGTGTTATAACTGTTGATGGAGCTGAGTTAAAATGGGACTTCTCGATGTTGGACATGTATGTATATAACGTAATTCTGGGTATGGATTGGTTGACAATGTTTAAGGCTCACATTGACTATTATAGGAGAACAGTTAGTTTCACGACTGAGGACGGCATCAACCATCTCTTCCAAGGAGAGAGGATGGTAATGAAAGGTGCAAAAGGATTGTTGGCACCAATGGTGGGAACGATCTCTTACCAACTGGCAGCGTTGACTTTGTCATAAATGGAAGATATTGGGGGAAATAGTTTTCCAGTTGTTGTGGATCAATTTCCAGATGTTTTTCCCAATAACTTCTCAGGGTTACCACCTCTAAGGGAAGTGGAGTTTACAATTGATCTCCTTCTGGGGACCAGTCCTATTTCCCTTCCGTCTTATAGGATGGAACCAACAGAGTTACGGGAATTGAAAGTGTAGTTAGAGGAGCTGGAAAGCAAGGGTTTCATTCGACCAAGTACTTCTCCATGGGCAGCATCGGTGTTGTTTGTGAAGAAGGCAGATGGAACTCTTCAGCTGTGTGTTGATTATCGTAAGTTTAACCAAGTTACGATAAAGAATAGATATCCACTTCCATGCATTGATGATCTGTTCGATCAATTAAGGGGAGCTCAGTGGTTCTCCAAGATTGACTTGCAATCAGGATATCACCAATTGCGAGTTTGGAAGGAGGATATTCCAAAGACATCTTTCAGAAGAAGATATGGCCACTAAGAATATGTAGTCATGCCTTTCGGTCTAACAAATGCACCAGCAGTCTTCATGGATTTGATGAATTGGATATTTCAGCGATATCTGGATTATTTTGTTGTGGTGTTTCTGGATTATATTTTGGTCTATTCAAAGACAAGGTCTGATCATGAGGTGCACCTGGAAACAGTGTTAAAAATCTTGAGAGATCATCATTTTTATGCCAAATTATCAAAGTGTGATTTCTGGATACGGGAAGTACGTTTCCTTGGCCATGTCATTTCTGAGAAAGGCGTTTCTGTTGATCCTGAAAATATAGAAGTCGTTATCTCTTGGAAACCACCGAATAATGTGTTCGAGATACGCAATTTTCTTGGTCTAGCTGGTTACTACTGACGCTTTGTGCATGATTTATCATGACTAACTTCACCAATGACAGGTCTGACAAAGAAGAATGCTCCATTCCAATGGACAGAAAAATGTCAGAAGTCTTTCCAGGAACTGAAAGGTTGGCTTACATCAACACCTATTTTGATCTTTCTAGAATCAGGACAGGGGTATGTGGTGTATTGTGATGCTTCAGGATCAGGGTTGGGTTTTGTTCTCATACAAAGAGATCATTAGGTCGCTTATGGTTCAAGTCATTTAAGGGTGCATGAGAAAAATTACCCAACACATGATTTGGACTTAGTTGCAATCGTCCATGCTTTGAAAACATGGATACATTATCTCTTTGGTGAGAAATTTACTGTGTTTACGGATCACAAAAGCTTGAAACACATTTTCTCACAGCGAGATTTGAATCTCAGGCAAAGGAGATGGATGGAGTATCTCCAGATGTTTGACTTTGACTTGATGTACACACCAGGAAAAGGAAATTTGGTGGTGGATGCATTAAGTAGAAAGTCATATACTCAGTTGGCGAAAGATGCTTCAAATGAATGGCAGTTGATGTCAGTCTTAGCCAACATGCATGTGGAATGTGAAGACCGAGGTAATGTTTTTGTTTTCTTTTCAGTTACACTTGTTCCTGATTTAGTAAAGATGATCAAAGAAGCACAAACATAAGATACAAAATGTCTGGTTGTAAGTTCAAAACTCAATGGTGGGGAGACCATTGATGGATGGAAACTTGATGGGGGTTCAGTTTTGTGTTTCAAATATCGGATGATTGTACATATGGTTTTTCAAGAACAACTCCTTCATGTTTACCACCATTCAAGATGGGTTGTACATCCAGATACACAATATATGTATAAGGCATTGAAGGCGCAGTTTTGGTGGAGCGACATGAAAAGGAAGGTGGCCGAGTTTATCTCGCGGTGCTTAACTTGTCAGCAGGTTAAAGAAAAGCATCAGAGACCAGCTGGTATGTTACAATCTTTACCTATCCCAGTGTGAAAATGGGATCAAATAGTAATGGATTTTGTTACAGGTCTTCCAAGAACGGTCCGAAAACACAATTCCATTTGGGTGATAGTGGATCATCTAACCAAGTCGGCTCATTTCATCCCTATTCGTGAAACCCATACGGTGGAAGATATTTCAAAAGTATATATCTGTTTAGTGGTAAAGAGGCATGGTGTACCAGTTTCTATAGTCTCAGATAGATATTTGAGGTTCACATCTGATTTTTGGAAATCATTACTGCAGGCCCTCGGAACTCAATTGACTATGAGCACGACGTATCATCCCCAGACAGATGGGCAATCCGAGCGGATGATACAAACGTTGGAAGAAATGTTGTGGGCTTGTGTAATGGATTTTGGGGGCTCATGGGAGGAGAATATACCCTTAGTATAATTCTTATACAATAATAGCTTTCAAGCCTCGATACGCACGGCTCTGTTTGAAGCATTGTATGGACATCCTTATCGTTATCCACTATGTTGGGTGGAAACTGGTGAAACTTCATTAGTCGGACCAAGCCTCGTCCAAGAAACAATAGAGAAGATCCAGTTGATTAGAAATATGATGGTGACGGCTCAGAGTCGTCAGAAATCTTATGCATATCACTGTCGAAGACCGTTGTCGTTCGTTATGGGTGATCATGTCTTCTTAAGGATCTCTACAAGGCTTGGATATCGTCGTTTCAGGAAGCAGGGAAAGTTATCTCCTAGATACATTGGCCCTTTTGAGATACTTTAATGGGTTGGAGAGGTGTCATATCGGTTGGCATTACCACCACGGTTTAGTTCGGTGCATAATGTGTTCCATGTATCTCAGTTGAAAAAGTATCATCCTGATCCAGACCATGTGATCAGATGGGATCATGTTGACCTAGAGTTGGATGGTTCATTGATACATATCCCAGTACGGATTGTTGATAGGCAAGAGAAAGTCTTGCATGGAAAAAGCATCGGTTTAGTGCGGGTTTTATGGGAGGATGGTCAGATTCAGGAAGAGAGTTGGGAACGTGAAAAGGAAAGGAAAGAGTAGTGGTCGGAACTCTTTCAGTTGGCTGAAGGTTTTCTACTTTCTGAGGATGGAAAGACCAATGGTGGGGAGAATTTAGTACCCTCAGTTTCTGGTATGTAACCCTTACTTGATGCTTTTCATGGTTTTAAAGTTAAGGGTGTTGAATGGGAGAGTCGGGAGAACTTGGAATGATGTTTTGAGGCAAAGGGGAAGTTGCACGGGTGGCGCACGGTTTGTCTAAACCGTGTGGCCAAACCATGCGCAGTGGGTCTTGGAGGTAGTAGCTCCCGCACGGTCGGTGCATGGTTTGTCTAACCATGTAGCCAAACCATGCGAGCAGGGCGGTCGAGGCAGTAACTAGCGCACGGTTTGTCAAACCGTGTGAACTAATCGTGCGGCCACTTAAATGAGATCCTATAAAGGTGGATCTCACGTATTTTTGCATCTAAGTGACTCTTTTTTTCTCTTAAGAGTCCCTAACTAAGGATTTTGGTTCTCCTAAGGTCAAGGAAGGTTCTCCCATCATTCCGAAGGCGATCTGAAAGCTTCTCTTGGCGAATCGAAGTCGGATTCTTGAGGTATGTGATCGTTCTTAATCGGTTTCTTAGATCTAATTATATCTAATTCTCCTCTTCTCTCGGTTTCTTAGATCTACACACGTTATGGGTAGATATAAGTGTGTGGATTCCAAATATGATGAGATTTGGTCTTGGTTGTGTTAGGAGAAGAGATCTAAGGAGAATTCTTAGAGAATCGACCCGGTTTTCTTGTGCGTTCTTCGTTCGTTGGGGTTTTCATCAAAACCTTTGAGGTAGGAGGCTTCACTCTCGACTCCTCTTATTAGAATTGATTGGCTTAGTTTCAAATTGTTTTATTTGAATGGTTTTAATTTTGAAAAGCTTGGAATAAATCTTCTTCAGTGATGATTTATGGTTTCGATGTAATTGTCAAATCTTGGTGAATTGTTGTGAAAAGTGATTTGGCTTCTTGAATTTAAAATGTTGATTTTAAATTAAGATTGTTCAAATTGTAATGGTTTGAGATTGAAATGAATTTGATGGATTTGGTTTTCAATAAAAAGGGAGTTTTATTAAAATGGTGGAATTGAAATGGTTTGAGATTTAAATGACTTTGATGGATTGGGTTTTCAATAAAAATGGAGTTTTATTGAAATGGTTTGGAATTGAAATGGTTTTGATGGAAATGGTTTTCAATAAAAAGTTGTTTTATTGAAAGGGTGTTTTGGCATGAACGTTTGGAATATGTGGTGTTTGTTTATGTTGCATGTACGAGGCTTGGTTGAAATATGACCTTGTGCTTGGTTCCAAACATTTAATGGCACAATGGTAACTATATGTATGAGGCTTGGTTGAAATATGACCTTGTGCTCGGTGCCAAAGGTGTAATAGCACATGGGAAACAATTACCTTGTGATGACTTGGTAGATCGACGAGAGACCGCTCATGAGTATGGAACTGTCATAACAAAGCATGCATGGTTGGTAGCATGGGTTGGGAAATGGTTGGGTATGCCAAAAAGGGGTTTTGTGAAATGGTTCTAAAGCTTGATTGGTTATTTTTCTGAAAAAAATAACTTGTTGGAAAATTGGTTTCAATTTCTCTTGGATGCTTTTGGTTACGAATGGTTTTGGAAACTTGTTTATATTTAGTTATAAACTACTTTTGAGAAAATGTTTTATATAAACTGTTTTTATATATTTTTTGCTAACTCTTCTATCCTAGTGGTGTGAGTAGGGAAGTAATTGGGGAAAACCTACTAAGTTTTATACTCACCCCTGCTTTGGAACTTTGGTGCTTTTGCAGATGTCGTGTTCTGGGACATAGGTAAAGGTAAAGCATCTTATTGCTAGTGGCTCATGCTGATGCTTGGGAGATGTTGTGGAGCTTAGAGTTTGTGGAGCACAGAGTCTTAGTGTCTTTTGAGAGTCTTGGGTTGTTTATCTATTGTGAACTTTGATATCTGGTTTGGTCTTCTGTTGTTGTGTACTCTGATGTGGTTTGACATAAATGAAGTTTGTTTAGTTGTCTTTCAGTTGTTCATGCATCATATAGTGAATGTTTGGGTATGGTTTGTTGGTTTACTGGGTTATTTCTTAAAGGGTAAATCGTCCCCCACTTGTATTTGAAACCCTTCGGCATTTATTGTCAGCCTTTGGCATCTTGGGAATGTCGCTTAAGGCCTAGTAATGACTTGTTGTACTCTCAAGCCAATGAGAATTGGTGGGTCATTACATTGTGGTTGTATTTTTTTAATTGTTGAATTAATTAATACACTTTTTTATCACTTTATTTCATACACTTCATGTCAGACTGGTTTAGTTTAGACACGGTGGTGTTGACCTGCTGAGTTATACCCACACCATATTCGGGTCGTTGTTTGGCACCCAAGTAGATTTCATGGGTGCAGGTTTGGATAAGGGCAAGGGACCTTACTGTTGACTGCTTGTTTGTTGTTGGGCTGGAGTTTGGGGATGGGACGGGCATGGGGTTCGGGGCCTGGGACTTTGAGTCTTTTATTTGAGTCTTCTAGTCTTTTTCTTATTTTTTTCTATCCTGAAAATTACTTACATTCCATCACATCAATACATTATTCCTTATTATTTTTTGGATTATTCAGTTGGATTTTATCATTGTCTTTCCCTATGTCTTTACTTTGATTATTTTCCATTCTATTATGATTTTTTCTACTGCTATGACACTTCATATTAGGGAGTATAGTCTCCCCACTATACATTTCACACCCCATCTTCTAGTCGGCAGCCTCTGGCGTACAGGGAGGTGCGCTTGAGGTCTCATAACCGGCCCTTTTTGGCCGCGTGAGAGTGCCAAAATGGGGGATGTTACAATGTTTCAAGTTATTCGGTCCATATTAACCATTGAGAAAGCATGTGTTCATCCCACATTATGGGGAAAGCTCAAAAAATCATGCAATATGAAGAAAATATATTAATGATGGCACAAAATCATAAAATCACCAAAATAACAAGAGACTCAAATTAATTCAAGGCCACCTACCTCAATCCTTTTCCCTTTAATTAACATCTCGACAACCACTGCCTAGGCTCATCCAAGCATAGCCTCAACTCTTGGGCACCTATCTCGAATCAAAAAAACTGAATAATTAATTATAAACAATTCATAATCAATTATAAACTCATCAAACACAATCTATAATTTAATTCCTTTTTACAATATTAGGAATACCGGTCAACCTAATTGCACTGAAACGACAACAAACCACATGCGGAAGGCCCGTGAAGTAGTCTTGACACTATCTTGGAGAAAATACCTAACACACAACACTAATTAAATAGGAAAACTGATTTAATTCAAGATAAAACCCCAAAATTTGTTCATGGTGCAACATAACTCAAGGCAAACAATGATTGGAGGCATGGTAATATTCTTTAGAGACCTCATCTACAAGCCGCACATGAAATCCCCAATAACTAGGATGGTTTCCTCCATGCTTCGGCGAAAATCGTCATAAAACCTAAGCTGAAGAAATAAAAAATCAGTGAATAAGGGAGGACATAAGTAGAGGGAAATAGATAAAGGAACATACCTTGAATCACTGGAAGAATTGCCTAAGAACCCCCAAATCAAAGGTGGGTCAAAGAGAAAGTAGGGGAAGGGCCCTTAGCCCTCGCGCACACAAGAGGGAATGAGAGGGGGGTTTGAGATAAACATCCTACAAGGGAAAAAGTTTCAAAGAGGGTGGAGGTTGAAGGACCCTTGGACGTCACATGAAAAAGAGGAAAGGAGAGGGGGCTTGGGACAAATTCCTACAGAGGAAAAAGAATCATTTCCCACTTTTTAACAAAAAACTACAAGCCACGCGGTTTGGATGCATAATTTTCCAAATCATATAACAACCATAAGAATTTCACAGTACAAGAAATCTACCATCACATAGATTGGACACATGATTTACCAAACTATGTGCCAACTATGAAAAATGCCTCTGCAATTGAACTTCTTATTTTTTAGGGGTTGACTATAATTGTGCACAAATAGTAAGAAATACCTATGAACAAAACCACATCACATGGTTTAACCACACGGTATCTCCTAACAGTGCACAGGGGGAAACACTTTTAAAAAAATTTAAATTCATCACGAAGCACTTGAGGCTAACCCGAGCACCTGAGACACCTCTCAGACCTTGTTCCATATCTAAAAACATCCTCTCAGGATGCTTTAACTCATAGAATTATGATCCAAAACTCAATTCTCAAAATGAACTTCACTCTTGAAATCCAAAAAAATAAAATCCTCTTTGAATTTTATTGCTCATCAAGGTGTGAGGTTTTACAACATCCCCACCATAATACTTCTCATCCCCAAGAAGCGTCAAAAATATTCCAATCATAAGTCTTGACCTAGCCCAGACGCCAATTCACCACTAACCATCCATGCTATATCTCCAAAAGTTGAATGTTCTTCCACTGCACAACTCCAACCACAAATCCCAAACACAACAACTCTACTCTTATAATCTTGGTTTAATCCTCAAACCACATCAAGTATGTCCCAAAAAATGCTCCTGACACGAATTCTACTCCACCATATCCCTTTCCATGCAGCAACGACAGTCGATCATTTCTGACCAACTCTCATCGAAAAAACTAGGCCACGCCCACTGACAGATCACGACAACATCCGAACACAAAGACTTTACTCCCAAAGGAATCTTTGAACCATCTGAACACTTACACAAAATGTATAAATATGACACTTGGGGTAACTTTCCATGGTTGGATCCTCAACTAACCCATCCAACCCTCACATTCGACCCATGAACAATGATGAATCATCGATCTGACTCTATTTCAAATCACGCTACCGCCATCCCAAGCCTATCGCTAACACACATACTCTATCCAGAATCGCACCTAAATTCCCAAATCAAGTAAATCTGCTAAAAAACATCCCACTATCATTACAATCGTCTGCTAACCAGTTTCACCACGCTCATGCCCCTTCTAACATAAGGATCGTATATCCCAAACTGATAAGATACTCGACACTATATACATATCCTTGTCATCTCCTCACATAGATGAAACACAAGATCACCAAACATAAATATGGTGCTCAATTGCCCCCATATATCCCGAAACATTGAAACTTGAATGACCTATTAATCTCAAGGTTTAGGGTGCTTTCCACCATAAGACTCTACTACCAACAACCAATTTCAACTAATGGTTCTCTCCATAATTGGAATTTCCTATCAAAACAAAAAAATGGTCTAAACAACATACCCATTAAAAACATGCAACTAGTTTCTAGAGCTCAACATCACGCGTCCATCTCACAAGATCGCCACATATGAATCTCTCAATACAACTATGATACACCATCCAAATACACGAATCAATCTCCCTAGGCCACTCCTGTTAAACAATGGAAATCTAAAAAAAATCAGCCTATATAGGCACTAGTTACACCCAACACACCACACCAACCAAGATAAATTCACACACCAATATCACTTGGCGATTTCCAAACAATAATCATGTAATGTCCCAGACCTGAACAGGCAACCAAACAGTGCTATCGGGTCGGGTGTTACTAACCTTAGGCGCACCTCCCCGAATGCCAAAGGCTACCGAATAACAGCGAGGGTGTAAACAAGTATAGTGGTGAGGTTATACCCTCTGGAGGGAAGATAAAGGTACCGGTCCGAACATAATAGCATAACATGCAGTGGAAAATAAATGACTCATCAGACTCGAACCAGACCCACAGAGCGGAAGCATAGCAATATCATAGAAATAGCGGAAGCAATAAATAAACAGAAGTAGCGGAAAGTAAACAGAAATGCATGTCATCAAATCACTTTTAGCCACTAAAACAAACCAAGCATGCATCCATAGTAGGTCATACATATCAATATACAAAAAGGGTTCTCATGGCTAACCACAATAGCTACATATAATAATAAGCATGTTGATACAGGAATGAAAGTTAAACAAAAGTAAAACTCGAGCGAGGCATGACCTCAAGGTCCATACCAATCTCCATACCAAACAGCACTGAGATCGAGCTCCTGAGGTTGATCTTTTAGCTTTATGTAAAACCATAAAGTCTATGTGCTTCCTGAAGGACCCGTGTAGGGTGTGAGACGAATCTCCGTAGGATACCACCCAATGATGTGTACCTAACATATGTGTTTAAGCAGACATGCATCTATAAGTAAAGTAAACAGTATGATTCAATAAATAAACACAACCTCCACTGGTACTCAGTAGCCACCAGGGAGTGTCACACGCTTCAGCCATCGTCGTAATCTCGAAAGCAAGGAGAGTCCTTAACCCATGGGCCAAGGTACTCCTGTAGTCACAAAGTCCCAGGTGAACCCTCAGGTTTCACCTCAATCACATAGCCTGACACCACGTGCCTCTTGACACCTCGTGTCTCAAAGTACCGACGTCTCGAAGGCACGCCCAAAAAATAGTGTTCTGGTCCCACAGACTCCTGCTCAAAAGCTCACGTCGACCCATGGCACGACAACTGAAGGAACAACAGTGGTTGCCCTCAAATAAATATCCAGGCTCACAACCTCAATCACGACTAGCCTCAGCCCCCAACCTGATAACATCATTGCTACAAATGGAAATCTCCTCACCTTCCACATGGCTTCTGGCAACAAGAACCCCCAAACCTCAAATACCTAAACCGCAACTACTGGGGCCTCTACCCAACGTGAGTGGTCAAAACCGCCTCATCATGGAGTCTACATGTGTGCACACAACTCAAGCGGCGCTTTGGTCATCACGAGTGAGCATAAATCACCAAATAAGAACCTAAGCCACACCATCTCTAGCACCTCATGCCCCTACGATCATGTCGTTCAAATTTGATGGTCATGTCATCCAAGTATCATGGGTCATGCCCAACCTGACAGTCACACTACCTCAAACCGATGTCCATGACGCCCAATCCCGTGGTCAAAACCACCCAAACAAATTCAGGTCAAGCCTAACCAGTGATCATCATCACTCAATCCCAATGGCCATGTCATACCAACCTTAGGTCAAGCTCGTCACAAACCCAATGGTCTCAACAAATGTATTCCCAAACATTGCATTTATATAATCACATTAAAACACATTAAACAAGTGATTCAATTTAAGCAGATTGAATTGCACTAGCTAACAGTAATAACATAGCAGCACTGAGGTCTTAAATGCCTCTAAACAGTTTAATCAAACTTAAACAATTAAAACATGCAAGTTTATAACTAAAGAAAACAATTATAACCATTTTGGCACCCCGGGCCAAAATGTACCAAAGGGGAATGAACTCTCGCCCGGCCTCACTCAAGCAATTCAATTATAGGGCATGCCCAACGACATCCCACGGGTCTAACAATCAATTCAATATGCAATAGCAGTTATAATGGGGCCTTGATCAAAATACCTGAAGATATGTCAAAGGTCATTCCACCCAAAAGTCCACAAAAACACAAAACAAGGTATGCATCACCTACCTCATACACGTACAACACTCCTCGTCCAACGTCAACCTCTAATTAAGCCTAGAACGGGATAGATCTACAAAATGAGCATAAACGCTCAAGGTCTAATAACTAGGTTGAGAAGAGAAAACATGAATAACGTCTCAAGAGGAATCAAGAGCTTACTGATTGGGTTCGAATGGATCTGACGACATTTGAATCAGACTTAAGACGAAGAATCAGGATCCAAAATGAGGTTCGATCGGCTGGTTCGTGAGGGTTCTATCCAGAATTCAAAAAACAAGGTTACTGCCCGTTTTAACCAAAAAATTAGAAATTATATGGCGTGTACTACACGCTGTGTATATGGTCAAGTTTCCCATTTTCACTGACTTACTTTCCAGTTCATTAAAATGCCTTGTCGACATGATTACACAGCGTGCACTAGAAAGTACATGACGTGTACTAAGCTGGTTCTTTCTTCCTTGTTGAAATCCTTATACGCCATGTATAGCCATTACACGGTCATACATTACACGACGTATACTTTGGATTACATGATGTGGAACCCTAATCCTTGTCGAGTAACAGTTTTGCAGCCAGTACTTGTCATGTTTTCCCCCTTTCTCGCAAAACAGCACAAGAAAAGAAACTCGTACCTCAAAGGAAGAACTAGGTTCTTACAAATCACATACAAGCTTAGTGGTTGCGTCTTTTGGTGGTGTTTAGGGAGGTCTCGATTTCAAGTCTCCTCGGGTGCAATTAGATAGGTTTTCCTTTTTTATCCCCTCCCCTGACTGATGTAATAATCACATATATGCCCATAATTCAAGCATATGGTTTACCCCCGACCAAGCACAAAATCCAAACAAACATGGTTTACATGGTATCATTTTATTCTTTCCAAAAATATACTCAAACCATTTTACTCATTCCAAAACTCAATTGGGTTTCCTAAAATCCCCTCGACATCCAAGGGTTTTCACCAAAAACCCAAATCACCCAAAATCCCAATCCTAGCTGATCACTTCCCCAAACGTTTTTAAATCCATTTTGAAATCCAATTTCAAAACCATTTGCCTTCGATTTTTTCAAAACCCTAAAATTCCAACCCATTTCAAAATCAATGGTTGCGTGAGGCATTTCAAATAAAACCACCTCACAAAACTATTTTAAACATGCCCCATGAAACCACATGAGTTTTCTTTTTTTAAAACTGGGTTTATCCTCAAATTATTAAAATCCCCAAAACCATTGCCATGTGTGAGAAAACATCATTTATATTATAAGTTGCTTCAATTGATAATGGATTTTGATGAGGTGTTGTGTCAAACAATACCACCCATTAAAGCATGTATCATGCCCTAAGTATTCCACTATTATGATGCACGTACAACTCAATGGATCCTAGAATATCCCTATAACTCTTATCGAGCTTCAACTATCCCGCGTTGGGATTCTAAGTACAATCCAATACCTCACCCATCCTAGAGTGGCTAGTCCCATCACTAGAAATCCCTTGGAAACTTGGGTTTCAACTTGTTCATGTTGGCTAGGCATGCACTTGGCCTACCTCTCGAGTCACGATAATCTATCTCCATCTCTATTAAAAATTATCCCATCCCAAAACACGAGTTGATACAACTTTGTAACCCCCAAGTCCGAATCACCCGAAGGAAATCCAAGTGAGTACACTTTTTGAACTCAGGCATGCCTCCGCATACGCCAGAGGATTCCAACTAGCAAAAAGGGAATAAGATAGTCTTGGGAGACTATTCCTACTAAAACATGGCTTGGGGTCATGTTTAAATCTACCAAAAATTCATCATGGCTCGTCCAAATAATGAACATCCCAAAAACCTATAGACATAAAAATGGATCCAAATGGACCCCCACAATCCAAAACAGAACATGGAAAATCTAAATGGTACAATAGAACGAAACAGAGAAGCAACTATAGATAAACATAGCATCATATATAAATAAATGGCTCATGGGATAGTACATGATGGACAACAACTAAAATAAATTTAGTCTTCAGCCCAACTCATGTGATCCAGCCAACCGAAAACTTGGCCTATATATCCTACTAAACGTGTCTCATGTTCCTAGATCCAAGTGATACTTTTTCCCTGATAGAAAACATGAAAATATACACACATACATAGAAATATGTGTTGTGTACATGGTTAGGGGTGATTCCAACAACCTAATAGTAATACCCAATACCTCAACAATAGTTAGCCTTGATATGATCAAGTGGATGTACGTGCAATACATATGTAGGACCCTACAACACCCTGAGAGGGGAGGGGTGAATCGGGGTGTCATCTTTTCTTTTAAAGCGACGGATCATGTTCTCACATTGGTAGGAATTTGTAAAACTTGTACGATGGAATTTGTGCAATTATTAAACACTCATATATAGAGAGACAACACAACAGTTTTACTTGGTTCACCGCTAAGGGATAGACCAAGGAGCATATGCTGACAGTGTGTCGATCATACCTAAATCCACTAAGCTTCATTAGTTATTGTGGAGTAAAGAAGATCAAACACAGTCACTCTGTGTCAGACACACTACCTTTACAAGAATTTTAGGGATAGCACGTTGCGTCCCCCAGAACACTTTCATCGACTCCCCCTAGCTCGCCTTGGGTGAAGTCTAACTCGGTTTAATAACTTGAAGGTCATTTCAATAGATTGGGCATTTAAGTATTTGTCCCTGATTAGCATGAGACTCTACTTGCACCATAGTCCTGAATTGATGCACTTGAAAGCTCTGTTCACTTAAACCAGATGTTCAACACTACTATTCGTGAAGCTCCAAACCTTCATGAAATCCTCTTTATGTTTCAAAGAAATGTCAGCATTCACGAACCCACACACTTTCACGAAGCTCTCAACCTTTGTGAACCTTACAACCTTCGTGAAACTCTAAGTCTTCATGAAACTCTCGGTCTTTGCGAAACTACCTTTTCTGAAAATCCTTATCATCAGTTGAGACTTAACCAATCTTTTTATGATGATCAAGCTCGCAAATAATTCTTGATTTGAAAAGCTCTCAGTCTACATGAATTCAAATCGATTCATCCTTTTCTCAAATTTTCTTTGTCATTTCAAATGAGGGGTGGCCGCCTATTTATAGACTTTTTCTTTCGCGAAGATCCCAAGATCCCAGCAGCCATTTTCCAAACCTCATCTATATTATTGGAAAATTTCCTTTATTCGCGAAGCTCAAGTGAAATTTTACCCATTCACAATCCTTCTTGTAGTCACATAGATTTACTATCACGCCATCTCGCATTCGCGAAACTTCTTATAGTCGCGAGAACACTGTCTTTTCATCGCTTGTTTGTGATTCTCCACACCTTCATGAAAACCAAACATGTGCAAAACCCAACCTCGTGAAAGTCATGCATTTACCATATTTATGAAGATTCAATTCTAGAAATCCACCTTTCACGAAGATTTCTCCTTCCTGCTGATTTTGAGCTCCAAAAATTTGGAAAACACTAGGAAATGAAGTTGCCTTCAACACTTAAACCATCTACACCATAAGATCTCTTACCTTGCAAACTCCCTAATCAACCCTAGTGTGGATTGGAAACAAACACAAAACACACTCCATTTCCAATGATGAAAAACCTTGGTTCGAACAATCTCCTACTTTGGGTTTGTTGGCAATCTGTAGGTAAATTCAATAAGGCGCCAGCTTCGAAAAAAACCTAATAGATGTGAAAAAACTCATCCATCACTCTAAGTCTACAAGAGAAAAGCTTGATGTAGAAAATGAGAGTGGAAAAATATAATTTCATGCCGCCATAGACCATCGACCAACTGACCAATCCTACAAACCAAACACTCGTTGAATTATATTCATCTCTCCCTTTGGCAATAAACCCAAAGAACCTGTATTTGTTCTTTTAGTTCTAGAAAAAAACTCCCCCTGGATCGTATCTCCCCCATAAACCTGCATCATTTCCACAAACGGATTAAAACAGATAACAAAAATGGGGATAGGGGACCAACCGTATCCTCCTCATGCGCTAGGAGGGAGCTGAACACTAAGGTTCAACCGATGTTTCTCGAACATATGTGTTGCCAACGACTTAGTTATAATTTCATCCACTTGGTCATTAGTTCCAACATGCTCCATTTTAATTACACCTTGTTCAAATTTTTCTTTGATGAAGTGATATCTGATCTCAATATATTTGGTATGAGAGTATTGAACCAGATTCTTCATAAGATCGATCGCACTCTTGTTGTCACAGTGAATCATCATCGACTATTTCACCTCATCACCAATATCAGTCAATTGTTGTTTCGTCCACAATAGCTGAGTGCATGCCTTTATAGCGGAGATATGTTCTGCTTCAGCCTTACTAAGAGAAGTGATTTTTTATTTCTTGATCAACTAGCCCACACATTTGTTTCTAATGAAGAATGCTCCACCACTTGTGGATTTTCTATGCACCACATCTCCAGCCAAGTCCATATCAGAAAATGTCAATAGTTCATTATGTAACATCCCGACTCGGCTCACCAATAAGACGGTGGTCGGACCGGTCACCACATGACCTCAAACACGCCTCCTCATACACCAGAGGCTGCCGACTAGCCGTGAGGGTGTAAGGATAGTCAGTGGGGAGACTATACCATCCTATCAAAGTTGTGCAGCGGTACAATAGAGTAAATAAAAATCAACAGCGGAAGCAGTAATACATAAATGAAAAAGCAGCGGAAGACAGATTTCTTATAAATGAAAAAAAGTGGCCAATGTCCGTTTATACAATAGATGAATTCATGACATGGTATTGATACATATTTGAAAGTAGTAAACAAAACAACATGCTTTACATCTCAGCACAGAAATAAATAAAAGACCCAATGCCCTAAAGGAAAACTCTGCAAGCATCCTGAGCTCCAGCTCAGTCCTTTGCTCCCAACTCTCGGGTATAAGCAAACATCAACTTGCAATGTCCAATGCCCTGCGAACAAGAAAGGTCTACTTGGGTACCTCAGTGCAATGGAAGCCCGGGTAGGGTGTGAGATATAAATCTCAGTAGGCCGGCACCACCGGTGTCTAACCCAATCCTGACAGTGTAATATAAATTAAACAGGGTGCAAGCAAGCATAAATAAAGCAGTACAATGTAACTAGATACCCAAGTACCTGCTTCATCCCTCAGCTGGTGTATGGACGTGTAATCTGTTCATTAAATGAGTATTACCAATTTATTTATAAGTCACATGTGAATAAGTCGCCCACCAAGTCCAAGGAGTTTCCTCCAAGGTAAAACGGGGCTAAGCAATGATCGGGCCCGATGGGCTTTAACCATGACACCTACTTGTCAATGTTAGACCCAAGGAGTGTATCCAAAGCATCCTATGATGATATTTAGTAATAAAGTCTCTAGGTAATTACCAAGGCAACATAAGCCAGTCCCAAGATGTAATAAGGCAACATAAACCAGTCCCAAGATGTAACAAGGCAACCTGATAAAGATATCTGGTGAGGGAGTTCCAGGGTAATAACCAAGGTAATGTAGATCTCACAGAACGCTAACCTGGTAGTATATGGGTCTAGCTAAGGGGTAAGGGTGTAATCCAAGGAGCGTAGTCCAAGGCATTCCACGATGGTGCACCTACCAAGTCCAAGGAGTACATCCAAGGTAAAACGAGGCTAAGCAAGGACTGGGTCCAAGGAGTGTATCCAAGGCACCTACTTGTCAATGATGGATCAAAAGAGTGTATCCAAAGCATCCTATATTACTACATGGGGACCCAATGGTAGTATACTGGGCATCCAAAGATAAGACAAGGAACGGGGTCTAGGTGGGACTGAACCTGAGCAACTCGTCCTTGAATTTGGAATGGGGTACACGAGTGCTCATGGTATTCTCCGATCAGAAACCATGACAATCTCGAGTCTAACCATTCCTATTTAATAAAGAAGTCATGTAATGATTCATTTTGTTTTAAGATTTTTCATCCATTAGTGTGGAAAGGTCAAGTAGCATTGCAATCGTTTATTCATTGGTTCAAGCCTTGCCTTCCATTAGTGAGGAAAGGTCAAGTAGCATTGTAACCATTTAGTAAAATCCATTAAGGCGCATTCATTAATTAAGGTTCACCCTGCTACCTTCCATCAACGTGGAAAAGGGTGATACGGACATGCAACCATTATTCAATTACTCTTAATAAGGCCAAGTTATATACTTAGTATACTTTTCAATTTACATTTCTCATTTAATTGTCAAAACAAAGAACTTACCTTAGGTGGGTGAAGTGATGAGAATACATGGTACTTGACATGATGCAATTCATAGGATAACTCAACCATTTGATATATAAAGTCTTACCTTTATAAAGGACAAGCCAAGGCACACCCGAACGGTGGCCCAAATGTGTCAAAACACTAAATGACAATTATGGAAAAAATCACACGTGGTTAAATCCAATTCAAAATTGGGTCGAGCACTTAGGTGGTGCCTTGCCCCCATTTTTTAAGTATTTCTAAAAGGTAACTTTGTTTTTATAGTGCCATTAGGGCCATGTCCTAAACATGTCGTATTTCAACATAACATCAAGGCATAAGAATTATAAACCCAAGTCAAGCAAGCAAGGTCTAACCACTACTTTTTATCTTGAAGGTAGCACACCTCCATTGGAGGGGTTTTATTTTAAAAACATGATATTGTTTATCAAAAAATCATTTATTACATTTAACATTCAAATCATGAACATGCTAAATTCACATTTAATTGGCATTGGACATAATACTTCATTGCATGAATTAATTTATAACAAAACTGTAGTAAGCAACTTTATTAAAGCATTTATAAAGATTTAGGACTTGGAAAGGGACCCTACCTCAGGGTGGAACCAAGTCATCCAATTTAACGACGAACCAAAACAAAGTGAAACCACCCATAACAACACAACTCCCTACCGATTTAATAAAAGGGGGTCAAGGACTCATAAAGATATTAATTCAAGAGGTTCTAATCAAGGAAGAAGTTATAAAGCATACCCCGAAACGTTGTTGGTGAACCGAAACCACCCGAACCGCCTCGCCTTTGGCGGCAGTTGCTGGAACATGCAAGAACAACACCCCAGAGACCATTTGCACATACCTAGAACAAGATCAAACTGAAAATAGGATCACCCCCAAAGCCCTAGGGTTCGGTCGAACCTCATCGGGTGCTGATTAGGTCGAAGCAAAGCCAGTATAAGGAAAGAGAAGGGAGAAGAGGACTCATTGTGATGGATCGTCCAAGAAAAATGAAGGAAACTGGATGGAGATCGAAGAGGAGAAAAGGATGGGAGGTTCGTCGAAGGGAGAACCCCTTTGGGGTTGTTGCGCCCTGCGGGTCGAGCCAAGGAGGGGGTGAGGCGAGTGTTTAGTTTAGGTATTAATTTTAATTAAATTTTAAAATTATTAAAATCACAAAACATGGTGTCACTCATGGTTAAGCTGCACGGTTTGGAAAACTATGTGCCAACCGTGCGATACCCCACTGCCTTCAAGACACACCCTGCACGGGCTAGGCACACGATTTAGGAAACCGTGCGCAGCCCATGCACAAAGCCATTGCCCCTCTTAAAAAGGGTTTGCACGGTTACCATCTTTGGGCCGCACAGTTTAGTAGACCGTGTTCCCTCTGGTGTGTTTAAAAACATGATGTTTTTCGGGTCTGACACTCCCGAAACTTCTCGAGCCACTTGGGAGACTTCTCGGGCCTTCACCCAAGTTCGAAAACAACACGTATAAGTGTTCCAACACTCATAATTAAGTTCTGAAACTCAGTTTTAAAAATGACCCGTCAAGTAAACAAAAAGGTTCAAAAACATTCGTACTTTAGTTCGGTTCAAAAACACGGGATTCTATAATCTACCCACCTTAAAAACTTCTCATCCCCGAGAAGCCTTCAGGAACAACATAAACATCACCCGATCTACAAGGGTTGTGAAGTTTCGTTCAAACGTTCTCTTAACGTTACCAACGCCCAACGCACCTTAAGAATTTCCAACGCACTCCGCCCTTGAGCCCTTACAACCTGAGACAATGCTCAAAGTTCATCTTAAACACAGAAACGGGGCTTACTTGAGCCTGTTTAGATAGAGACAAGATAACGTCAAAGTCTTGATAACATTTGACCAATGGTTCTCCCCACCATGGGTCTAAACTTAAAGAAGGGGAAAATCCAAGCCACGGTACCTCCACTGTCGGATATGTCGTACAAATCACAACTCTGGGTGTTATTATGACACCCCTAGCATGATTTTCTAAAAAGGAAACGGTCGAATTCTGATCAACCTGGAAGAACTGGTCAAACAAGCTCTCTCAGAAGACACTACCGATCTTGAGACCACACTAGCCTTCTCCTGTAAATGTTCTTTAAAACGGCCCCATACAACTGTAAGCATCAATTGAAAAGAAGAGAATGAGTCAAGCCATTTGGCCGACTTATCTCAAAGAATTCCATCTTAGATGGCCAGAGAAATTCAAAAGAAACGGTTGGATTCCATGAGTCTGAACAAATAATTCCTTCTTGGGAACCCAAGAATCACTCAGGACTTACCAAGCCTCGATAAGCACCACACTCTAGCGTGTAACACTGGCAAAGATCATCCAACAAACTCAACATCTTTTAAAGATTTAGCGCGGCGCAAGACCGACGCTCTCTTAGTGCATTGAGAACGACGTCAAGATAGGGGACATGCTCATCTCCTAAGAAGAGTACACTAAGAGGATTTAAGATAGGGATTCCAGTCAAACACACCCATAAACTAGAAGGTAAAACAATCGAACCGGATCAAAGTCGTGATGCCAAGCAAGCACCGACGCGGTTTAAGACTTGTAAGCCCCAAGGGCATTCAAGCAATAACCAACCATTTACCAATAGTCCTCCTAGGTGTTCCTTCTACTTGGAAGGGAACATTAACGAACTCAATAGAACACTACCCACCTTAGGAGTGTCGTAGTCGAAAGGGAAGAAAACTAACCGCTCATAAGCACAATAGATTATAACAATGAGATCGGCCTGTCAAAACACCTGAGTCTTTTGAAAACCATATCGAGTATTGGAATGAACTGATTCTTTAACTCTCAATTCACTCTACTTAAAGATGACCCAAGACCATACTCAACAGTACAAGAAGATTTATTTCAGAGTTGTATTGCCTCATACGACCATCATCCTGGATGATGTCACGATTAGTCATCCATTTCTGAGAAGAAGAAAGGTTCAAATGACCTACGAAGCGGCCGACCATGCCTGAGGCACGTCTAACTAGCTGGAAAAAATAAAGCAGTACTCGATGCTCAAGCCCATAAAAAGGTCAAGAAAAACATGACCACCCATCTAAACAAGGGCGTCACTGTAAAACTGAAAGTCCTACTTGGGACAACGACACCCAAACGGCACCAAGAGTGAGAAAAGTCACAGCACTAGTAAGGCATTTAAGTTTTGAGGGCGCTACCAACCACGGGTTAGCCCCTTACGAAGAACAAGTTTAAAATATGACACCGAATCACGTCAAACAAAAGTCACTAGGCTCAAAAGCCGATCATAAAGTCATTGCTGCGGAAAAGAACGCCTACAGAAATTACTCATGCTTCTATTCCAAGGCAACACAAAGAGAAGACCGAACCACCCTTACACGAGGGTTTTAAACAATGAACACCACTATAGGTTCCGCTTCCAAGCCTCTTATATTTAATCACTTTTAATCTTTAATCGTCAAAAGATTTAATCAAAACATCAAAGTACCATTTTCAAAATAACACACAGTACTTGATTTTAACCAACGCCCAAGGGAAAAACATGCAAGTTTTATAAAACTCCCTTTTTAAAAACATTTTACATTAGTTTACATTCCATAATTTTCAGGAAACTTATCAAAATAAATTCCTTTTAAGCAGATAAGGCGACCTATGAGGATCCCATTTTAACCAACCTAAGTTCTCTAATAAGCAACCCAATAGCAACACACAATTATTAAAATTTCAAACACCCAAACGGGTCATCCCATAAAAAACATTCCCCAACTGACCTACTTGGGTCCAGTTGCATTTTAAAAGCTAACCATTTTGATTTCAGATCAACACTAAACATCTTTAACACTTATGAGCATTTCACAAGGCATCGTGCCATTTCATTTAATATGGGTTGCCATTTCCCAATTCATGAAGTGCCCATACACTTCATGGATTGAAAGTTGGCTCCCATTAATTGATACCAATGTCAGTTCAGAATTTATCATGATCAAACATAATGATCCAATTTATATGGGTGGCCATCTAACAACCTACAAAGCACTCATACACTTTACAGTTTGGCATTTGGATCCCTTCAGTCAAAACCAACTTACTTTAGCAACTGAATTTAACAGCCTTTTACAATGGTTCAATTACATAGGTTACCTTTTCCCGGCTATAAGGTTCTCATACACCTTACAACTGAAAATCGGCTCCCGTCATACCTACAACCAATAACTTAGCCCATGCAACCATTTACATATATAAAATTAAGCTAGCATGTCATGTCACTACAAAAGCTAACACATAAAAACAAGCTTTAATCACAGAAGACTGGCATTTTAATCACAAGAGCATGTTATACCAAGCATTTAGCACAGAAGGCATGCTAATGTATTACCTAAATAGGTATAAATCTAAGCAGGGAATATTAATAAGGCATCGAATCATACTTAATAGGAAACCTATTAATGCAACTGCATGGCATGACATGTCAATTTTTAAGTGCCTAATGTGATTCATGTAATGCAACTTCCTTTCCATATCAGACCAAGGAATGTTTCCAAAATTCCCAAAAATTGTAAGCAGTGGAATATACACCAGTCACTTTAGGTGAAATCATATCAATTGTAAGAGCGAACAGTATAAACAACAATCCCAGCCCATGCCACTTGGTCATTTCCCATACATGGGGTGATCAGTCCCAAGCACGGCTATTAGCCAAGTGCCGACACTTTCCTAGTCTCCTATCTACCAACCCAAAACAGTAAGACAAAAGGAAAAAACCACCTATGATACCACTTTGTAACGTCCTGACCCGGTTCACCTCTAAGATGGTGGTCGGACCGGTCGTCACATGACCTCAAACGTGCCTCCTCGTACGCCAGAGGCTGCCGACTAGCAGCGAGAGTGTAAGGATAGTCAGTGGGAAGACTATACCCTCTTATTAGAGTTGTTCAGCGGTACAACATAGTAAATAACAATCAACAGCGGAAGCAATAATACGTAAATGACAAAGCAATGGAAGACATATTTCTTATAAATAAACAAAATTGGCCAACGCCCGTTTATACAAAAGATGAATGCATGACATGGAATTGATACATATTTGAAAGCAGTAAACAAAACAACATGTTTTACATCTCAGTACATAAATAAAGAAAAGACTCAATGCCCTAAAGGAAAACTCCACGAGCATCCTGAGCTCCAGCTCAGTCCTTTGCTCCCAACTCACGGGTACAAGAAAATAGCAACTAGTAAGGTCCAAGGCCCTGCAAACAAAAAAGTTTACTCGGGTACCCCAGTGCAATGGAAGCCCGAGTAGGGTGTGAGATATAAATCTCAGTAGGTCGGTACCACCGGTGTCTAACCCAATCCCTACAATGTAATATAAATTAAACAGGGTGCAAGAATGCATAAATAAAGCAGTACAATATAACTAGATACCCAAGTACCTGATTTAGCCCTCAGCTGGTGTCTAAACATGCAATCAGTTCATTAAATGAGTATTACCAATTTATTTATAAGTCACATGTGAATAAGTCACCTACCAAGTCCAAGGAGTTTCCTCCAAGGTAAAATGGGGCTAAGCAATGATCGAGCCCGATGGGCAGTAACCATGGAACCTACTTTTCAATGATGGATCCAAGGAGTGTATCCAAAGCATCCTATGATGATATTTAGTAATAAAGTCTCAAGGTAATAACCAAGGCAACATAAGCCTGTCCCGAGATGTAACAAGGCAACCTGATAATGATATCTGGTGAGGGAGTTCCAGGGTAATAACCAAGGTAATGTAGATCTCACAGAATGCTAACCCGATAGTATTTGGGTCTAGCTAAGGGGTAAGGGTGTAATCCAAGGAGCTTAGTCCAAGGCATTCCACAATGAGGCGCCTACCGAGTCCAAGGAGTAAATCCAAGTTAAAACAAGGCTAAACAAGGACTAGGTCCAAGGAGTGTATCCAAGGCACCTACTTGTCAATGTTGGATCAAAAGAGTGTATCCAAGGCATCCTATAGTACTACATGGGGACCCAACGGTAATATACCGGGCATCCAAAGATAATATAAGGAACGAGATCTAGGTGGGTCTGAACCTTAGCAACGCGTCCTTGAATTTGGAATGGGGTACACGAGTGCTCATGGTATTCTCCAATCAGAAACCATGACAATCTCAAGTCTAACCATTCCTATTTAATAAAGAAGTCATGTAATGATTCATTTTGTTCCAAGATTTGTCGTCCATTAGTGTGGAAAGGTCAAGTAGCATTGCAATCGTTTATTCATTGGTTCAAGCCTTGCCATCCATTAGTGAGGAAAGGTCAAGTAGCATTTTAACCATTTAGTAAAATCCATTAAGGCATATTCATTAATTAAGGTTCACCCCGCTACCTTCCATCAACGTGGAAAAGGGTGCTACGGACATGAAACCATTATTCAATTACTCTTAATAAGGCCAAGTGATATACTTAGTATACTTGTCAATTTACATTTCTCATTTAATTGACAAAACAAAGAACTTACCTTAGGCGGGTGAAGTGATGAGCACACATGGTACTTTCTATGATGCAATTCATAGGATAACTCAACCATTTGATATAGAAAGTTTTACCTTTATAAAGGTCAAGCCAAGGCACACCCGAATAGTGGCCCGAATGTGTCAAAACACTAAATGACAATTATGGAAAAAATCGCACATGGTTAAATCCAATTCAAAACTGGTCCAAGCACTTAGGCAGTGCCTTGCCCCCCTTTTTTTAAGAATTTATAAAAGGAACATCTGTTTTTCTAATGCCATTAGGGCCATGTCCTAGACATGTCATATTTCAACATAACGTCAAGGCATAAGAATTATAAACACAAGTCAAGAAAGCAAGGTCTAACCACTAATTTTTAGCTTGAAGGTAGCACACCTCCATTGGAGGGGTTTTATTTTAAAAACATGATATTGTTTATCAACAAATCATTTATTACATTTAACATTCAAATCATGAACATGCTAAATTCACATTTAATAGGCATTGGAAATAATATTTCATTGCATGAATTAATTTATAACAAAAGTGCAATAAGCAACTTTATTAAAGCATTTATAAAGATTCAAGACTTGGAAAGGGACCCTACCTCAGGGTGGAACCAAGTCATCCACTTTGGCGATGAACCAAAATGAAGTGAAACCACCCGTAACAACTCAACGCCCTACCGATTTAATAAAAGGGGGTCAAGGACACATAAAGATCTTAATTCAAGAGGTTCGAAACAAGGAAGAAGGTATAAAGCTTACCCTGAAATGTTGTCAGCGGACCAAAACCACCCGAACCGCCTCGCCTTTGGCGGCGGTTGTCAGAACACGCAAGAACAACTTTCAAGATACCATTTTCATGTACCTAGAACAAGAGAAAACAAAAAATCGGATCACCCCCAAAGCCCTAGGGTTCGGTTGAACCTCATCGGGCATCGTTTAGGTCGAAGAGAAGCCGATAGAAGAAAAGAGAAGGGAAAAGAGGACTCATCGTGACGGATCGACCAAGAAAAATGAAGGAAATCGGACGGAGATCGAAGAGGAGAGGTGTTCGGGAGGTGCATCGAAGGGAGAACCCCTTTGGGGTTGCTGCGCACTGTGGGTCGAGCCCAGGAGGGGGTGAGGAGAGTTTTTAGTTGAGGTTTTAATTTTAATTAAATTTTTAAATAATTAAAATCCCAAAACAGGGTGTTGTGCACGGTTAAGCCGCACGGTTTGGCAAACCGTGCGCCAACTGTGCGGTACCCAACTGCCTTCAAGACACACCCTGCATGGGCTAGACGCATGGTTTAGGAAACCATGCAAAGCCTGTGTGCAAAGCCACTGCCCCTCTTAAAAAGGGGTCGCACGGTTACCTGCAATGGGCTGCACGGTTTAGCAGGTCATGCACAAACCATGCTCCCTCTACTATCTTTAAAAAATTGATGTTTTTCGGGTCCTACTCTCTCGAAACTTCTCAAGCCACTTGGGAGACTTCTCAGACCTTCAACCAAATCCGAAAACAACACGTATATGTGTTCCAACACTTGGAATTATGTTCTGAAACTCGGTTTTAAAAATGACTCATCCAGTAAAGGAAAAAGTTCAAAAACCTTCGTACTTTAGTCTGGTTCAAAAACATGGGATTCTACACATTATCTCTTCCTGGTGCAAAGTATAATCCAAAATTGAGAGTATCTTGAATATACCTCATGATTTATTTAACGGATGCAAAATGATCTTCTTCTTGATTACTTTGAAAGTGGGCAGCTAAACAAGTTGCAAAGACGGTATCTGACCATTTTGTAGTCAAGTATAATAAGCTTCCAATGATCCGTCTGTATAAGGTGGGATCCACAAATTTCTCATCCTCGTGATTTATAAGTTTTATCCCAATCGCAATCAGAGTCGTCATTGGTTTGGAGTCATGTATGTTGAATTTCTTCAGCAGCTCTCTTGCATATTTTTCCTAAGAAATGAAGGTGTAATCCTTCTTTTGATTCACCTACATCCTCAAAAAGTATATGAGTTCACCAATCATAGACATTTCAAATTCATATTTCATGTGATTAAAAAATTCTTCCACTGATCTTTGTTTGCTTCCGCCAAAAATAATATCATCCACATACACAAGCACCATAAATTGATCTTTTGAGAATTCCTCACGTAGAGATTATGATCAACACCTCATCTTTTAAATTCTATCTTTTTCATATATGCATCCAATCAAAAATACCACACTCGTGGTGTCTACTTTAGACCATAGAGATTTTTCTTTAATCTACAAACATTCATCTCACTATTTCCAATCAGAAATCCTACTAGTTGTTCAATGTAGACTTCTTCAAGAACTCCATTTAAGAATGTTGTTTTTCCATCCATCTGAAAAACTTTGTACCCTCTTTGAATTGTCATGGCAAGGAAGAGTTTGATTGACTCCAGACTAGCTACTGGAGAAAATGTTTCTCCAACATCAATGTCTTCAATTTGTGCATAGACTTTAACATAAGTGTGCCTTATTTCTGATCACATTTTCATGCTCATTAAAAAAATTAAAGATCCACTTTGTTCCAATCACATTGTGATTTTCAGGTCTCTTAACAAGATCTCATGTCTGGTTCTTGTCAATCTGATCTAGTTCTTGATTTGTGGTCATAACCCATGATTCATCCTCCGTTGCTTCTTCAAGTTAAGTTGGTTCCACAATTGTTGGGAAGGAAAAATATGTTTCATTCCTCATTCTCCTTATCTGTGAAGGTGTGGTCCAATCCCCAGTGATGTTGGACTGATCAATTTCTGCTCTTCTATTTATCCTATGAGGTTCTAATGAAGTTTCATAAGTAAAGGTTTCCTCTTCTGATTCTTCTTTTGAATCATCGTCATTTTGTGAGCCATGAATGTTTTGCAAGACTTCCAATATTTTTGCATTTGAATCTATCCCTTGTCCACTTTCTTCTTCATCTTCATTCATATAAACATCTGATCTCCTCGAGGTATTTATGGTTTTATCCTCAATAATCTTGATATCATGGCTTTCCACAATCTTTATAAGATAATTATTGCAACATTTGTAGGCTTTACTCTTCATTGAATATCCAAAGAATATTTCTTCATCTGCAGCACCACTGTACTTTCCTTGATTACCTTCATTGTTTCAGATGAAACATTTACTTCCAAAAACACGAAAATACTTCAGAGAAGGCTTCCTTCCATACCATATCTCATATGATGTCCTGGTTTCTCCTATAAAAACCCTTATTCAATTTTGAGTGTACACCACCACTTGAACAACCTCTTTCCAGTAGTGAAGAGAAATGCGACTCTCAATTAGCATAGTTATCGCCATATTATTCACGGGTCGATTTTTGTGTTTAACGACCTCATTTTGTTGAGGGGTTCGGTCGGTCGGAATGGCCCGAAGGCCTTCATTTTTTATTATTTTTTATAATACACCTTTCAAGGGGTAAGGTGGAACTCTTACAAGGCTTGAAGGCTTAGAGACAATTACATGACCCATAGGTCTTAAAGGGAATCACCCAGACAAGACAACTTGGAACTGCTCCTCCCCAGCATATGTCATGATATCATCACTCCACATTCGCAGGGCTAGTCAGTTGTCCTATGAAAAGCTGCACAGGCCCGGTACCGATGGCAAAGTCATACACTCTCATTCTTCCAAATCTAGTTAGCTCTGCTCTAGTGAATGTGTCTACCCTGAATCCTCATCTGAAGCCTTGTTCCTTGTAGTCAAACTGGTACATCTGAATTCAAGTGGCTCGAAGGCCTTGGGGTGTCCCTAAGACCTTAAGGTGGCCCGAAGGCCTTGAGAATCAATTGGCCCGAAGGCCTTGGGTGGCCCGAAAGCCTTGCAAGACCTGAGGCCCAAACCGGTGGCCCAAAGGCCCAAATGGATGAATAGTTCTGGCTGCTACAATACTGAACAGTGTCTGCTATAGTGCTACTACCGTACCCAAAAATACTCCTCCACCCGGATTTGATCTCGGGTCTCTTGTTGAGGGGTTCACTAATGGAAAAATTGCATATACCCAAACTGTTGGGATGGGTGTTGTTGTGAAATCATCGGGAGACACAACGACAAAAACGAGAAAACGAAAGAAAGAAATCAAATAAGGACATAGAGATTTACGTGGTTCGGGAAAAATCCCTACATCCACGGGAGAGGCAGAATTCACTATATCGGGAGAACTATATTATAGAGGATTTTCAGTGGTAACTCTAGCCCGAAAATGGGCTATAAAATGAACAAGACGATCACTATTCCGAAAAGGTAAGTCTGTGTCGCTATAGTGAACGACAGCCGACTTTGTCAAAAGCGCTACAGTGGCTGTCGGCTGGAAGTCAAAAGTGCTATAGTGATGTTGACTCTGAAGTCCGCACAGCTACAGTGTCTGTCGGTGTCAGTCAGTCAGCTCCGCTACAGTAGTCAGAGATGCTACAGTGCCGAAAAAAATTTGGGTCGGGGGCCTTCGGCCCTCGGGCCCCCGGAGCAGGGGCGCGTTGCCCCTTGCAACCCCCAAAGAGCTCACTGCGGAGCTCGACCCACGACAATTGCGGGCCACAAGCATTCGGCCCAACCATATCGGGCAACACTAATCCAACAGGTCTTTCCCAACGGTTTTCCCCAAATGGTTGGGACAGGTAAATCTAAAACAAAAGTTACAGCAGAGGTTTAAACCTACAACTTGCACGTTATATATCAAAAGACTTTACCACTATACTACAGTTACCTTTGTGAATATATTTAGATAAATATATGTGTGTGTGTGTGTGTAATTTATATATTGATTTATTTGACGATATTCAACAAAAGAATTCATAAAAAATAAGGGTACCTATACCAACGGTTTTAAGAACCATTGGAATATGTACCCTTGTAAAAATGGTCTATCCCAGCGGTTTAAAAAAACCGTTGGGATAGCCAGACCCTTTCACAACGGTTTTCCAAAACTGTTGGCAAAAGTGGTCTGAAAGTGGTATATCCCAACGGTTTTCCAAAACCGTTTGGAAAAGTGTTCTCAAAGTGGAATATCCCAACGGTTTTCCAAAATCGTTGGGATATCCATACCCTTTCCCAATGGTTTTCCAAAACCATTGGGCAAAGTGGTCTCAAAGTGGCATATCCTAACGGTTTTGGAAAACTTTTGGGATAGCCATACCCTTTCCCAACAGTTTTCCAAAACCATTCAGAAAAGTGGTCTCAATGTGGCCTATCCCAATGGTTTTGGAAAACCATTGGGATCACCATACCCTTTCCCAATAGTTTTCCAAAACTGTTGGGAAAAGTGGTGTCAAAGTGGCTTATCCCAATGATTTTTGGAAAACTGTTGGGTAAGGGGACCTATACCAACGGTTTTTACAAACTGTTGGTATAGGTAGGATTTCTAGTGGTGGTTATCACTACATACACCTCATGCTTTATCCCATATCTTTCGAGGTAATTTTCAAATTCAATGGATGTGTATTATCTTTCATTGTCAGATCGTAGAATCTTGATTGTGTGGCCAGTTTCATTCGCATCTCTTTGATGGTAACTCTTCATGCAGTCACGCACTTATCGTTTCCTCTGCATAAACATCGTAAAAGTCATTCTACTATAATAATCAATAAAAATAATGAAGTACCTCTCTCTATATGTGTCATCCACATTCATTGGACCACAAACATTTGTGTGGATGAGAATGAGAAGATTTGATGCCCTTTTTTTCTTCGATCGATATGAACTTTCGACCATCTTTCCTCACATGCATGCATCACATTTCTTTTCTCGATCACGCTTTAGATTGGGAATATAGATAACTATATTATGCTTAGATATGTATTCCATGCTCTTTTGATTAATGTGATCCAACCTATGGTTCAACAAGTTATTTTCTTCTTCAATTGTTAAGTAACAAATGTTCTCTTTACTGTCAACCTAGTATAAATTGACATCTATTTTGCATCCTTTCATGAGAGAATTACCTGTCTTTACTTTGAGAGTGCACCCCTTCTAATTAAATTTCAATACTAGTTCTGAGTCATAGAGTTAACTCACACTCATAAGATTGTGACGCAAACCATCTATGTAGAGAACTTCAGTTTTCCTTAGCTCATCATTTTTTAGTTCTGTATTTCCAATGCGTTTGATCTTTAAAACATCGTCATTACAAAATCTCATTGTTCCATCAACCCTTTTCTTAACAATCTTCAATAAATATGCATTTCCTTTCATATGGGATGAGAAACCATTGTCAAGAATCCAGGTGCTACTGTTCTTTGTAGTTTTGAGGGTTATTTCTACGAGATTGGATTTCTCGATTTTCTTCTTTTCCTTTCATGAGATAACTGATTGAGTGGAGGCAAAAGATAGCCTTTCTGATATCTTTTCACTATGCATGGGTTCATCATACTCATATTCTTCTTCTAGAGGAGAATACCTATTTTGAAGAGTAAGGTATTGACTTGTCTCTGGGTTCTTTAGGTATTGTTCCCTCCTTTTCTTGACCTGTAATGAATAGCTTTATGACCATAGTTAGAACAGTAAAAACAATATCCATAGAAACTATTTCTTCTATATAGTGAAGGATATGTTCTCATTCTTCTTTGTTGACTTCCAGGCACTTACTCATTCAGATAGCTCCTTGCCTCTTCATAGTAAGACATGGTATGGCCTAGAAAGCCACAGAATTGACATTTTATAAGGGGAAATATCTTCTCACTTCCATTCCTCCACATGTCCCCTTCTTTTGTAAAGGTGTTTGACTGGTGATCCTATCTAGATACTTAAGGATTATTTTTAGCTCTCTTTTCTGTTTTGTTCAAAACTTTCTTTGTTAGTACATCAAGCACCTTTGTGATATGTCCAACTTTCTGCTTCCCTTCATTTTGGCTCATCCCGTTTTCATCCTTTGATGTTTCTGCATCACAACCAATTCTAATTTTTCCTATACATGTGGATCACTAATCATTCAAGGCCTTCTTTACTCCTTCATAACCATGTTTAGATCTTTTTAACAGCTTTACATCTAAGAATCTTCCAAACTGTAATTTCCTCTTTGTTTCTCTTAATGTTAATTCAGTTTCTAGTTTACTCCTTAGAGTAACAACTTCTTCTTCAAGTCCTTCAAATATCTTAGTCTTTTCCTCTAGTCTCGATATAAGGTCATTAATGAATTTTTCATGCTCTTCAATCATGATTTTATACTCCACAACCTCTTCTGATCTTTCAAGAGTTTGTAAGTGTTCTTCTGCCTCTCCTTCCAGTTGATCAATTTTTGTTTCAAGCCAATCAACATACTCTGATGACACTTTCATCAAATTTCTCATCTTTCTGTTTTTCTTTCTTTGAATGTCAAGCTCATAAATAGCACCCTCAAGTTCCATATTTAGATCAACAACACCAATCAACTGATTATCTTCATCTTTTGTAGGTTCTCCCATTTCAATTGTAGCCATCATGGATGCTTTGGGTTCAGATTTAAAATATGGTTCTACATCCTCCAAAAAGTACTCAGCATCTTATTCATCTTTGCACACAAAGATCTTTCTTTGTAATTTCTTTCCTGATTTGAAGTCTCCTTTGTTAGGGAACCTCTTCTGAGGATTTTTCATGATTTCTGCTTTACTTTCAACATCATTAACTTTCCTTGAGCATCGAGCGGTAATGTTCCCTAGTTTACCACATCGAAAGAAAGCCAAGGAAATCTTGCCTTCAAATCTCCCTTTTCCTCTCTTGAATTTTCTGGCAACAAGAGAAACAAATTCATTATACACATCATCTCCATCATCACTACCTTTGGAAATGTCAAGAATTTTCCATGGCTTTGAATTTCATTTCCTTTCTCGAATTGTTGTTTCTTTTGGTTTGACTCTCATTTCATAAGTCACCAGACTGCTTAGCATATCATCAAGAGAAAGTTTAGACATATCTCTTTCCATAAGGCATGAAACTTTTGGATTGTATAGAGGTGGAAACCTTCTCAAGATTTTCTTCACAATGTCAATATCTTTAATTTCTTCACTAATTCCTCAAATTTCTCCAACAACTTCAGTAATTCAGTTAAAAAATTCATCTGCATTTTCATCTGGATGTATTTTCAAATCATCGAACATATTAAGCAAAACTTGGAGTTTGTCCTCCTTCACTTTATTATTTCCTTTGTATATATTTTCCAGTTTCTCCCACATGGACTTGGATGAAGTGAAACTCATCACATTCAAATAGATTTGATAAGATGGAGCTATAGTTAGGAAATTTTGTGATTTGGCATCTGCATCAAGCATTTTCCTGTCAGTTTCAATCATAGAAAGACATGTTGTATCACTGACCTGGATCCCTTGAGATGTGGTAAAGAGAACATCCATCCTAAGGGATCATAGATGAGATCTCATCATATTCTTCCAAATCTGGAAGTTGGTTCCATCAAAGAGGGGGACTCCCCTAACATTCACGGAATTATCTAGGAAAACAATAGAGGAAATATTTAACATCAAAAACTTGTATGCTTTGATACCACTTGTAGGACCCTAGAACACCCTGAGAGGGGAGGGGTGAATCAAGGTATCAACTTTTTATTTTAAATAGACTGATCTTATTCCCACATTGGTAGGAACTTGTAAAACTTCTCTGATGGGATCGTGTAGTTATTAAACATTCATATGCAGAGAGACAACAAAGCAGTTTTACTTGGTTCACTACTAAAGGTTATTCCAAGGAGCATATGTCAACAGTGTGTTGGTCATACCTAAATACACTAAGATTCACTAGTTATTGTGGAGTACATAAGATCAAACAGTCACTATGTGTCAAGCACACTACCTTTACAATAATTTTAAGGATAACACACTGCCTCCCTCAAAACACTTCTATCGACTCCCCCTAGCTCACTACCTTGGGTGAAGTCTTACTCAGTTTAACGATTTGAATGTAGCTTCAATAGATTGGGGAATTGAGTCTTTGGCCCTGATTAGCCTGAAACTCTGCTTGCACCATAATCCTGAATTGATTCACTTGAAAGATCTGTTTACTTAAACCAAATGTTCAACACTACTATTTGTGAAGCTCCCAGCCTTTGTGAAACCCCCTTTATGTTTCAAAGAAAATTCGGCATTCGTGAACCCACACACTTTCACGAAGCACCCAACATTCACAAAGCTTCCATCCTTTACGAAACTCCTAGCCTTCACGGTCTTCGCGAAACTCCCAGTCTTTGCGAAACTACATTTTCTGAAAAGCCTTAAATCAGTTGATACTTAACTAGTCTTTTCACAATGATCAAGCTCGCAAAGAATTCCTGATTCACGAAACTCCTAGCCTTCACGAATTCAGAGTGATTCAGCCTTTTCTCAAATTTTCTTCATTATTTCAAATGAGGGGTGGCTGCCTATTTATAGATTTTACCTTTAATGAAGATCCCAAGCTCCTAGAAGTCATTTTCTAAACCTCTTTTTCCCTGTTAGAAAAGTTCTTTTATTCTCAAACCTCAAGTGAAATTTTACCTATTCACAAACCTTCTTGTAGCCACATAGATTTACCGTCACAACATCACGCATTCGCGGAGCTTCTCGTAGTCATGAGAACACCACCATGTTCGTGATGCTCCACACCTTTGTGAAAACAAAACCTTCATGAAACCCAACCTTCACGAAAGTCGTCCCTTTAATATATTTATGAAGAATCAATTCTAGAAATCCACCTTTCGTGAATCTTGCTCCTTCATCCGATTTTGAGCTCCAAAAATTTGACAAACACTGGGAAATGGCGCCACCATCAACATCGAATCCATCTGCATCGTAAGATCTCTTTCCTTACAAACTCCTTGATCAACCCTAGTGTGGATTGACAACAAACAAAAAACACACTCCATTTCCAGCGGTGAAAATCCTGGGTTCCAACAACATATTTAATAGGTGCAGTTGTGCTCATGAAACACACCCACCCAGAAACATAACATGCAAGCACATCAAACATACATGTCGGGTCATTGGGTGCTTAAAAGGATACCTTGAGTCCCAACTACAACTACTTCATCTAGTGTTGAATGTCTATGAAAATTTCATACCACCAAGGAGCAATTCCTAGCCCAAAACTAACACTGAGTATTTATTATACCTACTTTAGCCAGTATTGTTATGTCTCTGAGCATGTGACATACCACCCAACCAATATCAGGACCACAAACTTTTCCTTATAGAAATTCCTAGGAAATAAAATAATATCAAGATCAATATCTAGATCCTAGGAGTACGTCCTATGCATCCAATAGTAGCACATATGAATCCAAGGAGTGTGTCCAAGGAATTTTAAATCGATAGTATATCTGAATCCAAGGATCTCATACAAGGCATTACAAATGAACATCTGGAGGGTCACATCCCCTACCCCAATTCCAAGGAACATAACAATGGAAATCAAAAACAATAGTCAATCTGAAGCTAAGGATCTCATTTAAGGAATTCCAAAATGAACATCTAGGGGATCGTATCCCATACCCTGATTCTGTTAGTTTGGTGTAGCCTGATCCGTTGTGGATGTTGTTAGGCTGAATGCTTCTGGCCCATACTGCACACCAGGACACAACTTCCACGGGTCGAGCTTCGTGGTGAGCTCATTGGGGGGTTGCAGGAGGCAACACGCCCCTGCTCCAGGGGTCCGGGGGGTCTTCGGCCCAAATTTTAGGGATTGTAGCAATGCTGACCACTATAGCAAAGCTGACTGACCAGCACTGACAAGGCACTGTAGCGATGTGGACTTCCATCTGTCATTCATTGTAGCTCCTTGGACTTCCAGCCGACAGTCACTGTAGCACTTTTGACTTAGGTGGTCGTCTTTCACTATAGCGATGCGGACTTCCTGTGCGGTTGGTGGAACAGTGGATCATCTTCCTCCTTTTGTATCCCATTTCAGGGTAGGGTTCCTTAGTGAGAAATTCTGAGAAATCTCCCTGTAATTTGTGATCCCGACATATAGTGAAATTCTGCCTCTCTGTGGACATAGGGATTATTCCTGAACCACGTAAATCCTCGTGTTCTCATTCTGTTTTTTTTTTCATTTTTACTCTTCTATGAATCGTTGTTTTGCCATTGCGACTCCCAACATTTCCACATCAGATTCAAGGGAACAATTTTAAGAAAATCCAAAATGATAGTCAATCAGAATCCATGGATCTCATCCAAGGCATTCCAATTCAAACATATAAGCAGTTGCATCCCCTAGCCTAATTTTATAGAACTTGTCCAAGGAAATCTAAACTGATAGCATTATGAATCCAAGGAGCTTGTCCAATGTATTATAAACCAATACCAGACATGAAGGGTATATCCAAGGAGCGTGTCCAAGGCATCCCATGTATCATCATACATCTTGGTGGGCAATGCATACCACCCAAATCATCTCATGGTAGCGTGTCTCACAAGGGTTTACCATCTTCCTGAACATGTCTCGTACTTGAGGTCAACTTTTTAATTACTAAACCAATCATCACTATAATATCCATATCATGATTGCACCAATGATTTGATTCTAAGGAAACACATATAATCGGTAATACTTATATCTCGCGTGCACCTTCTCTAGGGTCAACATACAACTGGGGAACCCACCTAGGGTCCCCTAGGTCAATCCACAGTATATTCACCCTACATGGGTTCCTCGAACATATTTCCATCTCTCTGCCCTAACCCGTTATTCCTTCCATTACCTCTCTCATCAGTCGCTAGGGTCCATCAGACCCATATTTACCCTCTAAGGAACCTCCATTCGGATCAACTCGCCACTCTAATACCACCCACTCTAATACCACCCAACATCATAATATAACATGCATAGTCATTCATCAACATGCAATGAGAAGCACACAATTCAATCATAGCAAATGGCACATGCAAAAGCACTTGTGCTTTCAAAAACAGGGAATTTCCCTCATGAGGTCAAACAGGCCAAAAAATGAGCCGAGTCCAGCACTTCCAACATCCTGCTTTTTAAAATCAATCAATATCCTCTCTATAACCATCTAGAAGATTCATCACATGATTTATTTTAATCATGCTCAAACCTTGGTCAAAATCAAGTCAAAACGTTCTTTAAAAAAATCATTTCTATTTTGAAATACCGTCTCAAAATCCCTTTCTTAATTAACCCATTTCTATTGAAATTCTAGTTTAATCAAAACCCCTTTTAATGTGCATTTTACAAAGGAAATGTATTTTCTTTAGAACTCCAATACAATGACAAAAAACATACTATAAAGGGGGCCATCAGAACACTGTTGACCAAGGTGCCACCATCGAACCATTTAGTAAGTTATGTGGCCCATGTTGACTATCAGGAAAACGCAAGTAAATGCCACTTAATGGGGAAAGATCACACAAGCATGCAATATAGAAACAATAAACTGATGATGTCATACAAGAAAAAAAATCACCAAAAGAACAAGAGACTAAAATAAAGTCAAGGCCAACTACCTCAATTAATCCATTTCCCTTTAATTCAAAGCTCGATCATCACTGCTTGGGCTTATCCAAGCATTGCCTCCACTCTCATGCACCTATATCAAACCATGACACCCAATAATTAGTTATTAACAATTCATAATCAATTATTTAACTCATTAATGAAAATTTATAATTCAATTCCATTTTTAAAAATTAGACATCATTGCCTAAAACTCATTGATTGATCTCGTTAAATCAAAATGATAACCAACCATGAACAGAAGACCCAAAACATACTCCTGACACCATCTTAGAGAAAATACATAAAATGAAACATCGATTCAATAAGCAATTTGATTTAATTTATGCCAAAAAAACCTAAATTTTTCTGTGACGCAACATACCTCATGGAAAATGATGATTGGTGGCTTAGTTAAATCCTCTCAAGACCTCCTCTATCAGTTGCACATGAATCCACCAAGAAAATGGAATATTTATACCATGATCCAGTGGAAATCATCATAAACCCTAAGCTAGAGAAGCCCAAAATTAGTGAAGAATGAGGGAGGGGAGGAGTGATGGTAAATAGAAGAAGGAACATAACTTTAATCATTGAATGAATCTCCCAAGAACCCCCAAAATCAAAGGGGTGAATAGGAAGGTGGGGGAAGGGTCCCTAGCCATTGCGTGCATAAGAGGGAATGAGAGTGGGGTTTGGGATAAAAATATGACATGGGAAAAGCATCATTTCCCAATTGTTGACAAAAATCGAAAAGACACATGGTTTGGTCGCATAGTTTTCCAAACCATGTGTCAATCGTGCTGATGTCACTGTCCAAGAAAACCTTTGTCACCCGGTTTGGATGCATGGTTTACCAAAATATAACATACATGTGTGTTAAGTAATTTCATGTTGAAAAATTCCGAGTCATTACATTATTCTCTACTTTTGAAATTTCACCCTTGGAATTTCAATTGATATCCTCAATAAATAATAAATATATTTGCTTCTATTTCATTGCATCCTCAGTTTCTTATGTTTCGACTTTTAAGTTATGATTTTTTCGAAGTACATTGACAAGGTGAGTAGTATTATTGCATAGAACTTTTTATCTACAACCCAAGATCCACACTAGTTTGTCTTTGTAAGAGAAGTATTTCGCCAGTTATGCAACCTCTGGATTTAGTATATGTGAAGGATCAGATATTTGCTTCCACCAAAAAGATGAGTGGAACGCATTATGAACTCGTGTCAAGTTTGGTAGAAGTTCCAGTCAATGGGCCACAAGTCCTACATGGTCATGGATCTCAAATGGGAAAATGTACTTAAGGATGAGCTTTCCATCATTTTTAAACCTCAAGACACTCTTCCAAGAACACATTATTACCAACATTGAACTCCATATCTCTTTTAAAATTACCAGTATAGCTCTTCAATAAACTTTGTGCTACATTAATGTGATATTGAATGGCTTGGATCTTCTCTATCATTTCTTGCACAAGTTTGGGTCATAATAAATTTCATTTGCAAACATCATTCCAACACATTGGATTTATAAATCTCTTACCATTTAGAGCTTCATATGGTAAAATCTAAATAGATGAGTGGAAACTGTTATTGTATAAGCATTCAATGAAGGGAAGATGTTGATCCCAAACTTCTTTGACATCCATAGTGTATGATCTCAGCATCTCTTCAAGGGTTCAAATGGTATTTTTATATTAACCATCTATTGGGGGATGATAGACGACACTGAAGATCAACTTCATGTTCAAAGGATGCTAAAGAGTCCTCCATAAGATAGAGGTAAACCTTAAGTCTTCATCATATATAATTAAAAGTGGTACTCCATACAGCCTTAATAATATTATAACATATATCAGGGCAAATTAACTGAGTTAGAAATATTCTCAAATAATGATGAAGTGAGAATCCTTGGAAAGTCGATCCACCACAACATATATGGAATTCTTTCTTTTAAAAGTCTTCAAAATACCCATGAATAAATCCATAGTGGTTTTATCTCAATTCCATGTTAATATGCCTAATGGTTGCATAATCTCCATAGATTTTTTATATTATGTGTGGTACTGTAGCAGTATTGTAGCAGTACTGTACATTGTGTGGTACTATAGCAGAACTGTACTCTGTACAGGTATTATAGCAGAACTGTACATTGTGGGGGTGTTGTAGCAAGCACTATAGCAGTTACTGTAGCAGGTACTGTTCGGTATTGTAGCATATGGAACTATTCACCTTGGGTCATCGGTTTGGGCTTGAAGTCCTTAAGGATTTCGGGCCACCCAGGCATTCGGGGTAGAAGGGCTTTCAGGCCAACTTTAAGGCCTTCGGGCCACCTAAAGGCCTTCGGGCCACATGCAGTTACCCCAGACACACTACAAAAAAGGAGTAGCCCCAGAAGAGGATTAAAAGCATATGCACTCACCAGAGCAGAGCCAAATGGATTTGTCAGAATGAAAGGGTATGACTATGCCATCGGGACCAGCTTGTGCTTGCACGGGAAGCCTATTCAGACGATCATGCGAAGGTGGAGAGATACTATCATGGTACAGATGCTGGGGAGGGGAAATTCCTTGTAGATAGTCTGGTTGAATTCCCTAAGACCTTCAGGTCATGTAATCTCTGATCCTACAGGCCATGTAATCTCTGAGCCTACGGGCCTTGTAAGGGTTCCACCTCATCCCTTGAAAGGGGATTATTAAAAATCAATAAAAATGAAGGCTTTCAGGCCATTCAGGCTATCTTTTTCAAAGTTGAATTTATGAGTTTTTTCTTAGTAGTTTTCATCTTCATTTAAAGCTACAAATAATCTCTTTATTCCACCTTGTTTTTAATTTTAATAGGTTTCGATATTATAAAAGCATCAGCTACATTATTCACCCTCCCTAGATAGTGGTGTATTGAGTAGTCAGGGTCCTTGATTAACTCATGCCATCTTCATCAATGCATGTTCATCTCCTTTTGTGAGAATATATACTTTAAACATATGTGGTAAATATGTATTTCAAACTTCTCACCATAGAGGTAGTGTCCTCAAATCATTAATGCAAAGATCTCACCTTTTAACTCCAAATCATGTGCTAGATAATTGTGTGACTAGCCTCTTCTTGAGTTATTTAAATATTTCTTCACATTGAAATGTCCAAACATACTTTACTCTTCTCTGTGTCAACTTAGTTAGTGGGATAGAAAATCATGAGAAATTTCTCACAAAGAGTAAGTATTACCTAGCTAATCTAGAAAACTAAAAATCTCTGACATTTTTTAATATGGTTCATTCCTCAATTGTCTTTTCCTTTAAAGGATATATAGAAATTAGTTTACTCATGATTTTATACCCCAAGAATGTTTCTCTATGCACCCAAAAATTATACATGCTAAACTTAGTGTACAACTTATCTTTACATAGTGTCTTCAATTCATTCCTTATATGTTCCTTATATTCTTCTTTTCTCTTGGGTTATAAAACAATTTCATCAATAAATATCACCACAAATTTATCAATGTAACCTCAAAAAACTCTATTCATAAAATATATAAAATTATGGAGGTGTTTGTGAGTCGAAATGGCATCACTATAAACTCAGTGTCCATATATTGTATAAAAGGATGTAATTTTATTATATTTTCTCTTCACCTTTAGTTACATGGTAGGTCCGGGGGAAGGGATACAAAGGAAAGAAAACTTGCAGACGTGGAAGTTCGAAACTAGGACCACCTCAACTCACCACCACATGTACAGCAGGGACGTAACCACTGAATTGTGCCCCATGGGGCTCTCTCGTCACCTTTAGTTGATTGTATCTAGAATAAAGATCCACTTGTGAGAAGTACAGAGCTCCTCAAAATTGATCAAACAAGTTGTCAATTAAAGTTAGTGGATACTTGTTTTTAAGGCGATGTTGTTAAACACTTGATAATCTATTAAAGGTTATATAAAACCATATTTTCTCTTGATAAAGAGAAATGGTTCAATCCAATGTGATGCGATATGAGATATAAACCCTTACCCAAATTATCTTAAAGTTTCTTTAATTTTTCTAGTTATATTTGTTCTATTTTGTAGAGACTATTGGATTATAGGTGTCTCGCCGATTATACATTCTATTGGAAAATTCACCTCAAAATCTAGAAGTCCAAGAGATTCTTCAATGTATAGATTAGTATATTCCCTTATAATTAGCATGTTAGGTAGAAATTTTCTTTATTTCAACCATTGTAGTAGGATGGGATTCTTCAATATATATCAATACCCATACCATTGAAAGATTTTCTAAATGAAATTTGTAATCCTCGTTGCATTTGTATAAAATCATGAGATTAGTTTAAGATGTAGAAATAAATTTACATTTCCTGATAGTTGATATGAGCTCTATATAAAGGGAATTAATCCATTGCTGGTATAGATCCAAATTCCAAAAAAAGAATAATTACATGATTTTTTTGAATAATTTCACCACAAATCCTAATTAGTGGAGAATTAAAAATTGTAATAATTGCACCACTAAATGTTTTCACAATTATCTTCACATCATGATTCAAAGAGTTGATTCAATATTTGTAGTAAACTTGCAATATATAGGCCACTCCTCACGTCGCTCTCCCGTGTGACAGCGCCTCCTTGCGCGATGCCTCTTGTGCACGGCGTCCTCCTCCAAAAGCTCTCCTGAACAACGGCCCATCTGTGTTGTCCTGGTGTGCTCGACAGCAACTCCCTCCCATGAAGGAATGTGTCAATCTAGAATAAAATAAAACATTCACAATTCTAGAGTGAACAATAAGTGTACCCTTTCACCAATAAATTTTATTTCTCAGCATCAATGATGGTAATGGTATATTCCCTTCTTTTATCTCTGAGCTTAGGTTGTTGATGCCAATTATCCTCAAAGACTCTTGGTTTTGTGCACAAGATTGTATAGTGACCAAGTTCCTTGCAATTGAATCATTGAACCATTGGTGGTTCATATAATGTATCCTTCAATTCCTCTATTGTATCAAGTTCCCTTTTCATGTATCTTTTACACTATTTTGTGTGTTTTCCTCCTTTTCCACACTTGAATCATTTTCCAGTTCCATTATGCAGTTCTCTGAGTGCATCTTACCACATCTTCGGCATGTGGGTAGTTGGATATTCTTTCCTCCATGTCCTTTGACATTTGATCCTCTAGTATGAAACTCCATTTATTTCTTGTATTTGTGTTTGTTAGACTATTCAACAAACTCCATCTATACTTTAAAAACATAGCAAACATATCAAACAGATTCATCATAACTCCCAATGTCATGAATAGGTCGATCTTTTCATAAATATATTTTTAAGCCACAAAAGAAGCTATCTATATTTCTATCATGACTGATAAAAAAACAAGAATTATACATTGCAAGCCTATAGAAATTTTCCTATTAAGTCGTAAAAAATTCCTATAAATAAATTATCTCTCTATTTTTGGTACAAAGGGTATATGGAAAATACTTAAGAAATATTTTCTTAAAGTTTTCTTATTTCATTGATTAAACTACATCCTTAGACTTTGTATTCTTGATCAATGTGCATCATTAATCAACTTATACTTCTACTTTTAAATGGTAGATGTCAAGAGTAACCATCTACTCAAAACAAAACAAAAAAGCACATAAAAGTATCTTTTCCATGGTATTTACCCACTATTCTATAATAAGTATATCAAAATATCAACTTCATTAAGTTTGACTTTTTCATATTAAGGATTTAAAGGCCAATTTCTCCTTATTAGGTAGAGGTGCACATTAAACATTGTTCAAGATATTGTTCATAACTTGAGACAAGTGGTTCCGAACCCCCAAGGTGTACTCTATAAGGGAGCCATTGGGGTGCTTTTATAACAAATAGTAAAGACCACACCGGACCTCAAGTCCGATGTGGGATGCAGACTCCAACACTAACCAATGAGATGACTCCAAATTATTCAAAAAATTAGAAATGATAGTGGCGTCCAGTTCAATACATGCCTATGGGATACCCATATCTTGGTAGAGATTGAGACCAAACAATAATTCCTGAGTTTCAACTACAAGAGAGGAGCTATGTCCAATGTTTACAGCAAACCTCAGCAGCACCGAACCATTTTGACCACGTATTGCACCTCCCCTAACCATATTATTTTTTCAAAAAGAAGTATCCGTGTTCCGTTTATACTAGAAACAAGGAGGATTCCACTGAACCCAGTTTCGTCTAGCCATAATCATCCAAATAAAGGACCTTAATCAGACCATAGTCGTTGGAATCCTGTTGAAGGAGTGATAGGCAGCCGAAGAGAAGCACTAGGAAAATAAACAAGACAATCATACTCTGATGAGAGAATAATATATCTGGTAATGGTTTATTGGTCATCCTCAAGCACTGTATCAAGGAGGTCCAGGTGTGAAAAGGCCTCCCTGATAGTAATGATTGGCAATGGGAACCTTGGAAAGTGCAGTTGAGCACTCCCCCACTGATCCTTCCAAAATGAGATATCACAACTACCAATTATCCAATGAGATTTATCAATGATGTCAGGAAATATTGACAGTGTCCGGTTCTAGATTTTAGAAGTCCATCCCCCATTACCCCCAGTATTCACTTCCCATAAATTCTCATGTTTAGCATGAGTGAACTGCACTTATGTATTTTAGTAATAAAATTATATGAGAAATTGTAAAGACTAATCAACCGGAAGTGTTGAAAGAGATACAGATTCCCGACTTTGGGAAGAAGGATCAGCATAGTTGCTACCATGGATTTAGGGATCTTTCCATCCATAAAAATACCTTTGTAGCACTAAAAACATCATCTTTTATGATATCCCATGAAAACAGGAAGAATTAACCTTAAAAATCATCAAGTCTAGCGCTCCAAACCCATGTGTTTAACACCATCATAAAAAAAATTCATCGAGGAAGCTAGTAATTGTTTCATTATATAGGTCCTAAATTCTGGATGGGAATATTACTAATATAGTATTTCCCTTCACCGGCCTGGCCACATAGTTTAGAATCTGACATGGGAGTGGAAAGGGTACCAACAAAGTAGTTAACTACTAGGATGCCTAGTGTATCAACATCAGATTCAATGGAACCATACTCCTTTTGATGATTGAGTTTCCCTAAATATTTTTTCTCTATAATACAAGCATGAAAATAGGATGTATTACGATTTCCTTCTCTTAACCATAAATCATGAAACTTATACTTCACCTAAATCTCTTCCTTCAATAGAATAAATTTCAGATAATCCTGCTACTGGGACATCTCCTCATGGACCTGCGAGTTCCATACAGAAAGCTAACTCTTATCAGTATCTTCAATCTCCCTCAATATAGCTTCAGTCCCATCCATGCCCACAATATGATCACCACACCACTTCAGAGTTTCCTTTATAAAATTCTTCAATTTTCCCTATAAGCACAACATGGCAGGGAAAGAAGAAGCCTTACGCCATGAAGTGGAGACCACCTATAAAAATTATTCTTCCTTAGTCCATAAATGAGAGTACCTAAATCCACATTTCCTGATGGAATATTCATCAAATTAAATAGCCAATTATGAGTGATCAGATAGGCATTGGGGCATATGAAAAACCATTAATCCACCAAATTTGTTTATCCCTTGTAGATTCTAAAGACACCTATCAAGCCATGGACAAATCCACCTATCACCCTTATGAATACGACACCACGTAAACATCTCCCCAGAGAATCTAATATCAACCTGTTGATTACCAGCTATGGAAGAATTAAATTTATCCATCAACTTCCTAGAGTAATCACAAACTCCCTTTTTCTCATTGGGATCAAAGATAGTATTGAAATCCCCCCCATCAACCATGGTAGTAAACCAATGTTAAAGTTATAAAACTCAAACCTAATATGTGTTTTTACCTCCATTTCTCACCACACATGCAATATTTTGTTAAAGAAATCCTTGTTTATAAAGGAACCTTTAAATGTGATATATTGATTCGAAGCATTTACAAGTGACATAGAAGCAGATTCCTAACATAAGATCTGAATATACTGATTAGCAGGAGAGTCATGCATAAAATAATAGAAGCATAATCTGGATTCAAAACCATACAGATCAGCCTCATTATGTTTTGGTTCCAGTAGCACAAGAACCTTGCAGTTGAATTTAGAAACCTTTATCTTGATAAATTCGTACTTAGAAGAAACCTCAATCCCCTTGATATTCCAAAAAAGGACAAACATTAATAATATTGATTGAATTTGAAGCACTCAGAGGCTCTGCCACCTTCCCCATCTGAGGATAAAGATTTACTTTTATGCAACATAATTCTTAGACCAAGAGAATGTTCTGATTCAATTGGAACTTCCATTGACCTCTGGGAGATGATTCCTAGTGCCTTCATCCTTCTTCCTCCGGTAGTATGAGTCATATAATCATCATGACTTCCCTCCAGCAGACTAAAGGTATTGTTAGAAAAAAAATGGCACCAAAGAGGAGAACATGTCAGACCACCAACTAGACACACAATACTTCTTTGAGACATTCCACGTCGGAGAGAAAGGTCACCTATTTTTGTAAGTGATGCTGGAATAATTAAGCTAGTTCCATGATCTCAGGAGATGCAGGTCAGCGAGTCATCAACCATCTTATCGACTAAAATCCTGTGAATAGAAGAAGTCATCAGCAGCAGAAGGAATACAGAGCCTCATGAGTAAAATCAACTGAAGGATAAATGTCCTCTGTACGGAGACCATCCAAAAGAGATAAACAATGAAGGCACAAACGTCGTACAAGTTAATAGAGCTTTAACCAGCATGAGATGATGCTCACCAGAGTGGGAATCCTCAACTGACATTGAAGGAGAACCAACCACCCCATTCTTGCATACGTCTGGTCACAATTGAAAAACTACAAGGGGACGAGATTTATCATGATGAGGATGGGACAAACAAGATGGTGTCAAAAAGTACACATGAATACAAACATCAATCGAAGCAGATGACCTCAAACTAGTATTTTGGCGAGGAATCGACAAGTCTGTTGGAAATGTCTGACCGTTCGACACGAAAACACAAGCGAGAATGGAAAGATGATCGAAGGAAAAATACTTAAACACAAATTATGTTTTGTACACCACCAATTGGGATGCTTTTCTGGAGAGGTTTTCATTTCATTATATAGGCAAAAAAAACAAGACGTATTTACAACGTAATTAAAACCACGCGGCAGCCTTAATGAGGTCAAACCGCGTTGACTCATCAATGAGGGGGAGAAAAAACCGATGAAATAAATTCCAAATAAAAAATAGTCAACAATCACCCCCCTAATTTTTATTGCATTCTCTGGATCTCAACGACGCCGATCTTCGCACGCAACTTCTGAAACTGGCGCGCCCAAGTGACTTCGTGAGAATGTTTGTAGGCTGCTATTCCTCCCTCGAAACCTTCTCCATGATCACCGCCAGCTTCTCTGCAATGAATGTGGCATGAAGGTGGGTGGGCTTGGCTCGTTGGCCGTAATGAAGTGTAACTCACCAGGGTCAAGCTTGCATTGTGCAAACCCAGGCGCTGTTGTCGGACCGATAATGTTGCCGATGGTGCGAAATCGAAGCGGGGCGTCGTCGTGATCAACGTCTAGTGCTTCTGCCATATTGGATGGCGGTGAAGGAAACTCCACTGTGGTTGATGCCACGGGTATCACCTTAACCACATCTGGTGTTGCATCTTCTGCTGAGTTCTCACTAATGGGTTTGAGCGATGAGCTCTGGTCTCCAACAGTGTTGTCGGCCTCTGCATTCCTTGGTCTACATGCCTTTGTGTGTTTGACGGTGAATGGATCCTCACTACTCCACACAGCTTTTTCACCATGAGCACTCCAATCCCACTGTTTTGCCTCGTCGAAGGTGACATCGCGCGTTACATGCACGCGCTTACTGACAGGGTCATACACACGATATGCCTTGGACCCGAACTTGTACCTGACGAAGATCATCGGCGTACTCCGATTATCCAGCTTCTTCAGGTGAGGCTTCACGTTCTTAACATGCGCGATGCAGCCAAAGGTGCGAAAAAAGTGCATCGCCGGTCGTTTTCCATGCCAGGCCTCAAACTGTGTCATTCTGTCAAGGCTCTGAGTCGACGCTCGGTTAAGGATGAAGATAGCGGTGGAGACAGCCTCACCCCAGAATATCCCAGGAAGACCCTTAGCCTTCAGCATGCTTTGAGCCATAAACACCATTGTTTGGTTGTGTTGTTCAATGACCTCATCCTGCTGTTGTGAAAAGGGAACCTTGAGTTGTCGTTGTACGCCACGGTCAGTACAGTATTCATCGAATTCTACTGAAGTAAAATCGTCACCGTGATTAGTGTGGAGAACCTTCAGCTTGCGCTCTGTCTCCACCTCCACTATGGCTTGAATGTGTCTGATTGTTGCTGGAGCCTGGTCTTTGCTTGCAAGAAGTTTGAACCACATGTAGCGACTCATATCAGCCATGAGTAGCATAAAGTAGCGGTTCCCACTTGGAGTTGTTGGCGTGATTGGCCCACAAAGATCACCATGGACAAGGTCGAGGACTTGTTCTGCATGATGCTTCACTTGCTCGGGGGAAGACGCTTGTTGCTGCTTCCCAGTGAGGTAGTTGTCATAGACTTCATCAATTTGATCAATCCGCGGAATCCCTCGCACCATATCGTGTTGAGCGATCTTGGGCAGAGAATGGGAGTTCAGGTGGCCGTACCTTTCATGCCATCGCCATGCCACCTCTGACCCCCTTGTTGACAAGCATGTTGGTTGTGCAATGCTGAGTCTTAGCTTGTACAACTGGTCGGGGAAGCGCTGCGCCCTAGCCAGCAGGCGTCGTTGCTTGTCCCGAATCTTCATGATGCCTCCCTCGATCAATACCTGACAACCATTCTCATCGAGTTGTCCGATGCTGATGATGTTGGCGGTGAGGCTCGGGATGAAGTATACCCTTGTGAGTACGTGGTGCTCACCGGTTTTACAAGTGAATAAGATTGTCCTTCACCCTTTGATATTGACGACAGATCCATCACCAAACTTCACAGTGTCGCGGATCCCAGAGTCTAGCTCAGAGAAGGCAGCATGGGAACCGGTCATGTGGTTTGTGGCACCAGTGTCGAGGTACCACAGGTCGTCGTCGCACGCCTCCCTTTGAGCATGTTGTGCAAAGACCTTCGCCTCGACCACTCAGAGAGGACTGCAATGTGGCAGTGAGGAATTCGAAGTGGAAGATTGTGGTGGTGGTGTATCGGGCATCGCAGTACACACCCTTAACATAAGGAGTGTCGGCTCGTCGTCATCACCATGGGTTAAAAGAGCCTTAGCATGTCTCATCCTGCTGCGACAATCTTTGGCCCAATGACCCATTTTTCCGTAGTAGAGACATTGGTCTCTTGAGGCGTCATGACCGTCATTGGATCCCCTATCATCCCTTCGTGGTTGTCGGCGACGCCAGTTGCCAGTCTTGGAGTCATTGAGGGGTCCATCCCTCGCTTGCCGCTCCTTCATCCGTGCATCCCACTCCTCCTCGGTGAGGAGCAAATTCCCTCCATAGTCGATGGTGGGTGATGGGTCAAAACGGTCTTCTGCCGCTTTGAGTCTCCCTGTTACCTCCTCCACAGAGAGCGTAGAGATATCGAGAAGCGTCTCAATTGAAAGGGAAATTTTGGAGAACCTGGAGGGGACAACACGCAAATACTTCTCAATGACCTTGTCTTGAGGCTCCGGATCGCCGAGGATCGTGAGTTGGTTGACCATCCCGGTGAGCCGCATTGCGAAGTCATCCACCGATTCGCTGTTGTGAAAAACAATGCCTTCGTACTCCTTGAAGAGCTTTTGAGAATTGGCCTTGAGAACGCGATCAATGCCGATGTGCATGGTCTTCCCGGTGTCCCACGCTTCCTTGGCAGTTTCCTTGACGGCGAGTATGGAGATCATCTTCGGCAGGACAACGCGGAGGATGGCCTCCAGCGCCATCCGATCTTCCTGGAGTTCCTCACCGCCAGTGTCGACGACATCCCAAAGACCGCGTGCTTGAAGCATGACCTTCATCATCAAGAACCAGTCGCTATAGTTTGTGTTTGTGAGGGTCAGATACGTCGCCGATCCCCCGATCTCCTTCACCACTCGATGTACCATCAGAGGACCGCTACCGCTATCAACGGGGGGTCTGGGACATGTCGATGATGTCTGGGAGAGTCGAGGCGATGAGGGCTCGGAGTTCAGCATTGTGGATGAATCCATCCTCGCTCTGATACCAAATGTTGGAAATGTCTGGCCGTTCGACACGAAAACACAAGCGAGAATGGAAAGATGATTGAAGGAAAAATACTTGAACACAAATGATGTTTTGTGCACCACCAATTGGGATGCTTTTCTGGAGAGGATTTCATTTCATTATATAGGCAAAAAAAAGACGTATTTACAACGTAATTAAAACCACGCGGCAGCCTTAATGAGGTCAAACCGCGTTGACTCATCAATGAGGGGGAGAAAAAAACCGGTGAAATAAATTCCAAATAAAAAATAGTCAACAAAGTCTCACACAAGGGAAGAGAAAACCAGATTCTTAACCCATGTTAAGGTAATTTTCCTACATCAATCTACGAAATGAAATTGAAGTCGATGTTGAGAAAAATCCTGATAACCAACTCACAATGAATCCTTTCCATCTATAAAGTCCTCGTCTCTGATCATTAACTGAATCTGACCTGGGAGAGATTGAGAAATATCCCTCTCCACGTAGATGAGAGGGGATATGGGTTGAAAGAGATTCAACGTAAGGTTATCAGCCTTGAGGAAAGTACCCAAGTATTTGCTGATGCCTTAGAGAACAACCAGATTTTGAAATGGTAGAGGGAGACGAGGGACCAAAAGACAAAAATCTACAGTGGTAAGATCTATCTAAGGTTCATGTGAAGATAATAAAGAAAGATAGATCATATAATTGAGATTCCCATGATGCAATACTATTTATCATCTAGATACAAACAGCTCGTTTGACAGGCGTGATTTGGAGAGAAATGGAACCAAACCGAGTGATTGAAAGTGATTTCCGTGTTTGGCGACTTCAGATTCGACGGAGAGAATGGGCGAAGAAACTGAGAGAAAGAATTAAAATCGAACTGACCCTTAGGGATAGTTTGACAGAGATGATACAAAGAGAAAAGAAACGATATTGAGATGAGAAATTGGTTTATCTGTTTGGTGAGATAATTTTAATGGAAGAGAAATGATAAGAGGAGAAATAGAGAGAAATATATTCATATCTTGCTATTGTTTTTAAATCACCCCAAAATTGGAATGATTTAGAGAGAAATGATGGTGGAGGGTTGTTAATATTTTAAAATTCCAATTTTATTTCTACATGTATCACAATAGAATTTCTTTTCTTTTCTTTTAAAAAGATTCACCAAACAAAATAGAGAGAAATCCAAATCATATTTTTTCTTTTACTAAGTTACTGATCCAAACGCAAGAAGAGAAATTGGAATCATTTCATTTCATTTCTCTTCTTTTATAAAATATCAAATCATTTCTTTTCTTTTACTAAAATCTCATCAAACATAGTTTTATTGAAGTTTTGGACAATAATGTTCTGGTTACGCACTTTTGGGGGTTTTTTTACGCTGCCACTGCTGGAAATTCCCATCAAAATTTCCACTGGAAATTCCTGTCAAAATTTCTACTGGAAATTCCTGTGTAAATTTCCACTGGAAATTCCATTGTAAATTTCGACTGAAAATTTCTATGGAAATTTCCACTAAAAATTTCTGGTGTAAACCACTAAAAATTTATGGTGTAAATTTCCATCGAAAATTTCTTATGCAAATTTCCATATAAAATTTACACTTCAAATTTTGACTTTAAATTACAATGAAAATATATTAATACATAGGTAAAAATCCAATTTTTTTATTGAATATTTGCATTAAAAAATTTTGGTGTAAAATTTATGGATTCCTAAGAGTTTATAAACACCTCATAAATCATGTATAAGTAGTGAAAATTTCTACAGGAAAAAATTAGTGAAAGGTTCGATTCAAATTTCCAACAGAAATTTTTAATGTACATTTTTCACTAGATATTTTCATTTAAAATTAGTGCAAATTTTCACTGAAAATTACAATAAAAAATCAATGTATGATAAAATTTTCAATGAAAACTAAAAATACACAAAGAAACATACAAATACAAATATACATGATAATATTAAATTATATATTTCAAGTGAAAATTGTATTGTGTAAATTTTAAAGACCCATATACAGACATCCAAGTAAATTTGCATTGACATTTGTGGTTTTACATTTACATTGTAAATCTCCACTGATATAAATCTATACTGAAAGTATTCAGTGCAAATTCACAGTACAATACAAATTTTCAATTTGGATTTCCACTTAAATTACATGTAAAAATAGATTAATACGTAAATAAAAAAATGAAAATTTGCACTGGAAAATTACAGAGGAATTTTGAAAAGAAATTTTTCATCTTAAATTTACAATTTGGACTTCCACTTGAATTATAATTGAGAATATATCAATACACAAATAAACAATCCAAAATTCCGGTGGAAATTTCCACGGCAAATTTACAATTCAAATTTCAACTTAAAATTACAATGAAAATGAATTAATATAGAAAAAAATTGTAAATTTTCACCAAAATTTACATTGGAAATTTGCATTGGAAACATTTAGTGCAAATTTACAATGGAAAATTGCAGTTTATATCCCCATTTAAGATTCGAGTTAAAATTTCCACTTAATATTTACAATAACTAGTACTCGTTCGTGCTATTGCACAACGTATTTGATTACTGGTTTTTCTTTTAATAAGAGATTAGTATTTATAAAAGTTGAGAAGAAACAATAATATTGAATAAATTTTAATTATAAAGTAATGGTGTATGATAATGGAATAGGAGTGTATAAAATATGAAGACACCATTCAAATAGTTGACAAAGAAAAAGGACAGAGTAGAAGTATATGGATTCTTAAATTTTGAAGAAGAATTGAATCCATTTTCAATTTTGATCACAATAATTGTAATGAGGGCATTGAAATAAATATTGATAGATAAATCAAAGATAAGACACTAGTTGTAATAATAAAAACGAGAATTGTGAAAACAAATGAACTAATAAAAAATTGAATGAATGGGCTGTTTCGGGACACTTCCATACTTTGTTTTGGTGGCCACTACTTGCGACCGCCCACTGCCAACCATGCAGACACCACGAACCATCTCCAATCTTAATGGGAACCTTATCCAGAAGAAAACCATTTAAAAAATTGTAAAAACACAGATATTCAATTAGAAATTCAGAAAAAATTGTATGGAAGCAGTTATTATAAATGTCAAGTGCGATAAGAGATTTTCGATTAGTTTTCTAAAATGGAACAAAAATAGTAGTGAAGTGCACCAACCAAGGAAATATTTACCTAAATAGTCTCTGAAATTTCCATTACGGATATCAGTAAATCACATATTGGATAACAGTGACCTGAAACCTGCACATTAAATATCTTTTAGAGAAACCTGCACAATAAATGGGAAATGTCTCGCATATACTTTAAAGAGGAAGGTGGAAACCATAAAATACATTGAAAACAAAGTAAAAACAAGAACCTGGATGTTTGTTTCTACTTCTAACAATAGTACGATTTGATCTTCAACAGGTGTGTGAGGTATTGTCCAGTTTTTTTCCAGCCCATAAAACAGGAAAAAATCGTTAGTAAGTAGTAAAATAACTAAAGGAAATAAAAGTAAATGAAATGGACAATATTTTTTGGGTTTAAAACACCAAACAGGTGCTGTAGTTATCATGTCTACAACTAGATAGTTCCGGCAGGTCAACCCCAGTCCAGTAGCGGGTGTGGTCTTCAGAGTAGGAACCACCACATCCTGGTATGCACCCCCTTCACATGCACTCAAATAATGAGAAACTGAAAAATAATAGTTCAGAACACAAATCAGAATTGCACATGATCAAATCAGAACCCTATAAAATAAATACATTAACGTGTCTTCCTAAATATAGTTCTTATTTTACTTATTAACAATGAATTTTTCATGGGATTGATTAAATTTGGCGTACTAAAATCATGTAATACATCAGGAAAACTATTTCACATGAGAAGACATAATGTAAAAACAATTGTGTGATTAGAAATGGGAAAACATAACAACTGATAGAGAAGAAAATATATGAAGCAGGTTCAGCTTCAGCAGGTTCAGAATTCCATGAAGTTGGGCAGAGGCCCACCTCTCGGCAGTCTTGCTGGCAGGGTTTATCCCATTCATGTGAAGGTATTGCTCAATGTCAATCATGTCACGCGGGAGCTCAATCTCACATATGAGTTGCTTGATGTCATCATCCACCTCGATAATCAAAAGTAAATATACATGTAGGTGAAAAGATAACTAACAAAATCTGCAAATTTTGAAACTCAAGTTAACCTATAGATGAAGAATCAGTTTTCTCATACAGAATTAAACAAAGGATGTATATGTATAGAAAGTAAGATGGTGACTTGCATGTGAGTGGGGGGTATAGAACACATGTTATGTTATCTATAAATATGAACTTAATTAATAAAAAATCAGTAATGGAGTGCACCAACCAAGGGAATATTTACCTAAATAGTCTCTAAAATGTCCATTAGAGAGACCACTTAATCAAATCTTGGATAACAGTGACATGAAACCTGCACATTAAATGTCTTTTAGAGAAACATGCACATTAAACCAGAAATGTCTCATATACACTTTAAAGAGGAAGGTGGAAACCATCAAATACATTGAAAACAAATTAAAAACACGAACCTGGATGTCTATTTCTGCTTCCAACAACAGTATTTGATCTTCAACAGGTGCGTGAGGTGTTGTCCATCTTTTTTCTAGACCAGAAAACACAAAAAAAATGTTATTAAATAGTAAAATAACACCTTATGCATGTCAGTAATACTCTAGGTGATCACATTCGTCAAGGCATTGTCTTCACCCAGACTTATAGTGTTAAACAAAGATTCAAATTGATAGACTAAGGCATTAGATATGCTCCACTCAACATTAAAGATCACAGTTTTAGTGTACTACTGATTCATACTAATAAAAATTCTAGGAAGTTAAGGTATGAAACAGGATAATGAAATTATAGATATTGTTGACTAAAATGTTGAAGGTTTATGGGGAACTATATTTGAATGTAATTGAACTGAAAAGTATAATATGCAGGTGATGTAGTAATCTATTAAAATCATGAAATCATTATAAATGTTTAATGTGACTTTTCATTAAATATATTCAAATATGTCTGAATATTTATATGAAAACATTAATATATTTTCCCACAACAGTGACATCCATGAGAAATTAGTGAACATATCATACTCACTAGAAACACATCAACTATGGGTTTACTGGATCATGGAAACTGAAGGTAGACAAACTTACCAGTACTGAAGTCATTCAATGTTTCCATAGAGAAGTAATAAAGAAAATAGTACAAACTACCTAAAAGCCTGTGTTGAAGACAACAGAAGAAGACCCTAGACACATCTTCTGAACAAACATGTCCCTCGAAGACAAGATATATCCAGGAATTAAAGTAAACATGCCTTGGTTTGAAGAAGATAGATATCCTACCTTGGATAGAGAATCCTGAAAAAAATTCATTGGAGGTGCCCATAGGTTTTACATTGATTCATCGGATGTCAGGACAGAGGTCCTATTTCAGTTTCACCTTCTACAAACCTAAAACCGCAATCCACAAGTCAGTCCAAAAGTTGTTGAATTGCAATGAACATATGAAAAATGAAAAAAAAATTACAAGATTATCATTTAATTGACACCAAATTAATGAAACAGAAAACTGAGTGTCTTAAATTTGCACATTGAAATAATAATAATTCATGAAAAATTTACCTGTATTCATATGATGGTCAAAACAGAGGTTAACTCCCTGATTTTATGACACAATACATGCATTTATTACCAATTCATATTGTTGTATTCACAACTACTGGTAAAACAATTAGATAACAGTGAAACAACACAGTAAACATTTAATGATGATTAAAAGGGAAAAAATTTCATTAAATGTGTAACGTCCACCCAAAAAACTGTCCATAAACTTCAAAAACCTAATATAGAACATAACACCCAGTTTTTAATGACGTCTAGCATGAGTAACACAAACTAAACAATCTGCATCAAAACGTCTAGCATTAAAAACCTCTACCATTTTCATATTCCATAATGAGTAATGTCCAGCTTAATGATAAAACATCGAGAAAGAAAAACTGATAAAAAACGTCTGTCATGAAAACTGTCCAGCATGAAAAGCGTGATGCATGAAAACCATCCAACATGTAAAATTTATAATCAACCTGTAGATAATTCATACTGAAATGTCCTCCATGGGAAATTCCAAATACAACAATCTGCATAACAATACTTATTGCACTTAAGGTTTCACAAAAAAAGACTGGAAACCAATGAAATAACCAATAAGTATTATTACCAAGACATTCGAACAAAACATCTCAGTCTTCTTTCTCATTTTTATTGTTCAAATTTCCCTTCATTCGCCTTTCTTGTTGAGTATAATGAGTAATTGTACCTAAACTGTCTCAACTAATCTGAAGACCATGCTGCATCTCGTCCTTCATATCAAATTCATGTGAAAGGTTTTTCTATGTAGAGAATATAGTTAGAAGAATTTTAATGTACTTGTTGAAGTTGAAATCAATGAAGAACATATCTGATTGTTAACAGTTTCTAGTAATATATTTAAATAATTGTACGTCAGATATATTAAAAACATTGAAACTCTATGTTAATCATGCATGTATTGTTACAGTAAAAGAAATATGTTAGTAGTCACTTAAGATGGTTGTTACATACCCGAGTAGATGACATATTAGAGGTACAAACATCAAATCTAGTGGTAGTGTTTGAACTTGATGGAGAAGACCTACCAATTTGATGCTCCTATTATGTAAGGTTGGAAGGAAAATTACAGTAACATGACTTATGTCTGTTATTTAAGAAATTTGAAAATAAAATGAAGCACATTGTACCTTGATATATTCAATTCCACTACTAACATGTGAATACCCACTAATTTGAGGACCTTGTAGAGTAAAATAAATAAAAAAGTATAGTTATGTAATTTTAAGTTATATTTGGAAAATAAGAAAACCTATACTTTAATACCTGATTGTGTTCAAAGCTGTCAGTAAAGCTGCTAATGTAGTTTTCATTATCACTGATAAATAGTACTCTAAATATGTTATGTTCAAATTAATGATGATAGTTTTGAATATTGTAATTGGTTACATCAATTGATAATAACACTTTTTTTATTGGAAAATGTTCAACTGTGGAGGAAAACCATACTCATCATCATCCTAAATTAAAAACGATAAGTATTGTTAGGAAAAATATTTGAAAAAATATATGAGGTCATACAAGAAGTTGGTTGTACCTATATCATAGCAGTTCTCAACTATACAACTATTTTATGTAAGAATTGGATGACTTGTTTGTCAAATAAAACAACTGAACACGAGGTTGTCCTATCAGTAACCATTAGTTCCACTCTGAATCTATTGGATTAAATATTGGGGTTACATGGTCAGTGATATTAAGTATTTTTCATTATTAGCATGATAACAGCATACTGACAATAAATAATTTCAAAAATAAAAAATAGGAAACATGGGAGTAGTGATGTTAGGAGATATTTTTCAATTGTGGCACCAAATTTTGTATTCTAAAACATGTACTTTCTTCATGCAAAAGTTACATGAATTGAAAAACCAGCTGTGAGTACTTTGAATTTTTAGTATTGTAGCTACTATTAAGAAATGGGTAGGCTGCAATAGAGTGAGTGCATAATAATAATATCATTAGTATAGGAAATAGGTGAAAAATTCATAATACAACATATTGAATTTCTGAAAATAAGGATGATTTAGTTACCTTGAGATAGCTTTTTTACATCTGATATTGTTTTCTTATTATTCCAATACAAGACTGCAGTAGAGGGGTTGGAAATAGTTGGTGGTGGGCTATGTAACTGTGATGTTATTACCAACCTAGACCTGGTCAATTTAGAATGAAATTCCTGAAAATAATTAATAAGAACAGTTGTGTATTAATATTGTGTTGCACGAAGATTAAACTTGTAAAAATACACAAAAAATAGTACATATAATGTTACATGCTTATGAAATTGTCTACTTCAGGAATATGAAGATTGTAAATAATTTTCATTGCATTCAAAGTAGTTGTGACAATAACAGATGCTGAAAGGATTACGAAGTCAAAGAAATCATAATTAGAGAGTTAGGTGTTCATGGAACATATTTTATGAAATAATTACAAACTGAAAAAGTATCTAATGTATATAGAAACCATACTGCTCAACCGCTTCACCCGGATGAGTTGTAATATCATAATGGTAGATGAATCTTTGTTATTTTCCAAGTATTTATTCATTTCATTTACAAACTCACCCCCTAAAATATAGGTTAGTTGCAAACCTCTCTATGAAACAAAATTAACAAAATGAATAAATATTTATTGTTTACAGTCACATAATGTAAATTTATAGACACATTGACCTATCATCCTCTAGCGTAATATGCATCCAGAGGTTGGAAGGAACCATAGATTGCACCAGTTAAGTGTATCACAGTAGTCCAATTATTTCTATAAGATATATGATAGAAATAGACTTAATTTGAAAACAATAAGGATGAAGTATAAAATACTATAATGTTTAATTTACTAAACATTTTTATATAGAACTTTAACATGTTGTTGGTAGTGAAACATACCTATTAAATGTTCTTCTAGAACCTTTATTTAAATAATATCATTGTATGAAGTAAAATCAAAACTGAAAAGAGGAATTTATGCATCACATGGATGAACAAACGTCGTAGATGTGAATATTAGTCTGCAGGCATGTCTACATCCCAAGTAACTGCCATGGTTTTATGCTATTTGGAAGTTTTTTATAATATAGTAGAGCCCTTCACACAAGAGATATCTGTACTTAGAGATAAGCTAGCGGGTATTGATTGTACACTGAATTTTGATTCCCTTGACATAGAATGTAAAAACGTAGGAAATTAGATTAAAAAAGTTTATGACATAGGACAAAGAGAAAAAATATATATACTAACAGATGTAAATAGCATAATAGGAAAATAAAGTGGAAGAAACAGAAAGTAATCATGTAATGTATGCTGACCTCTTTATCAATAAGTATTAGATCTATAGCAACAACTGTATTAGAGTATTTTGGCGATGAATTTCACCACATGTTTAAAACACAAACCTCAATCCTAAGTGTTTAATCATCCTTGGGGGTAATCGCATTCAACAAGGTAATTGATCTGAACATTTTATTTTCAATGTGTAAAATTTAATTAGTGATGAAAAAATAAAGATATCAAGTAGTTACACACTTCTTAAAGTACACATTCCAATGTCAAACAACTATAAAAAATTTGACACGTTATTTAAAATGGTACGTAAGATAGATTATCAAATATTTTCTTGTACACAATATTTTGTGTGTAATGAGATGATGTGTTATTGTTATTATCAACAAAAAATTCTAAACCACTTGCAGACGTGACCCTAGAAATTTCAATATATAGTTGACCATGAGAGAACACAGACTTGCGAAGATATAACCCAACAGAAGACAATGATTGAACTTGACTTTTATTAATAGTCATTGCATAAGAAACTGTCAAAGGATATTATCTTCTCTATAATTTGAAAGGTTATCTAACGTCAGAGTGTGTCATAGTTAGTCTTGGGATGAATGCCGAATACCCTGATTGACAACCAATCAAAACTTTTTCTCCAATGACATGATCACCTAAGTTTGTAACTACCATACGGGTGTCGTTACATAAACCAATAGATTGATCTACATTTCTTAGTAACATAATAGGGACACCAATATTTAGATAAATTTTGTGGGCAGCCAAACTGGAGATGTTTATACCATTTAACATCTCAGAGGTGTATGTGTTTTCGGCCCTATCTGTATCAAAACTTGCATTGTAGACTGAATCAGAGCTAAAGTAGTCTTTCTTTTTAGAGTTTGTGAGAGACAACATGTATTCATTTAATTATTGAATAACATCACGGGTAGGAGATATAATTACACGCTCTTTTAGATAGGATACGTCACTATATTTCTCAATGAAATCAGGATAAGTATGCTCCACAATGGCAACCATTGCATTTGTAGTGTAATTAAGAAGATATGCAGATGGAATTTGGAAGAGCGCTTCTCTGTCATTTGGTTCTCCAACTCGACCTTCGCCAATATCCAAATTCCATTTATCCAATTGATGGACCTCATTTGAATCATTAGTAGATGTAGAGGAAATCAATATCATGTTCTTTGTTAGAGTTAATACCCGATAGTGCTGCCAAAGATACGATGACTTAATACTTGCGAATACAATGTCATTTCAGTTACCACCTAGTATTACATGTAATATTTGTCTGAAATCTCCACCCAATACAACTGTTAGACTTCTGAATGGTAAATTCATTACATTAACATTTTTTACTGTCATTATATTTCTGAGAGTACGATCTAGAGCCTCAAAGCAGTACTTATGAACCATAGAATCCTCATCCTAAATAATTATCTTTGTAGAGTGTAGATGTTTTTCTACATCACTTCCTTGCTGAATATTGCAAACAAACTTCTCAGTAATGGATATTGGAATATGGAATTTAGAATGTGCAGTGCGTCCGCCTGGAAGCAGCAATGATGCAATTCCACTTGAAGAAACTACAAGTATAATAGAGCCCTCAGTCCGAAGAAATGATGTTAGGATTTTTTATATGAATGTTTTACCTGTGCCTCCATATCCATGCAAGAAGAATAAACCACCAGTATTTGTAGATAGAGAAGACAAAATGACATCCATCACCTCATTCTGTTCATTGGTAAGCATAGTCTGTAAAGTTTTGTACTCATTTTGTAGTAATTATCTATTGTAATGTAGTTCATCTACAAATAAATGATTTGTCTGAGTATCAATTGCAGAATTTGGAACTGGAATGGGAGGATAAAATTGAAGATGTGTTCCATTTCTCTGTAATATCTGCTCTATTTCAAGAAGAGCATACATATGTATCTGATGTTCTATGAGTGTCAAATCTAGTAAATGGAGAAACATGGTCATAGAGTAGTATAAAATAAACTACATGCAACGAATCTACTGATTTATACTAACTAAAAGATACATCCATATCGGTGGAGAAATAACTAATTAGATAGCACAAACTATACGTAAAAAAATAAAAAACCTTTAAGTATTATTTAATCTACTAATTTCACTGAATTTTTAAGTTAATTTTATCTAACTATATTTATAAATAGCATAATAAAGATGAAAAGAATGAAAATAGTTAGATGTAACTGGTTTGAAAATATAAGATGAGAAACACATTCAGACCTTACATTTGTAGCCTATGTTTTTGGGAATATAAAATGTATTTAGTTAGAATGTGACAGGTTTGTTACCAAACAATGTCTGGATGAGAAATGTTATTGGAAAATAACATGCTTGCAAATAGCCTGCGTACATAATGTCCAATTCCCCAAGTTGAAACCTCCTTTATAGATTCAATAAATTCAGTGTCATCTACAAGTAGTCACAAAGTATAACAGGCCTCTCTAAATGTTCCATGAGTAATAGTGTTCACTGTTTTGATATCTTCATATGAAGTAGCACATTTGATTTTTTTTAAAAGTATTCGCAAGTAAAATAGCTCTTCGGTTGTTGGAGGAACATATTAAAGCCTTCCAATAGAAAATCCATGCCTTCAACAATGCCATTTATTGTCACTTGAGCGGTAAAAAAATTTAGTAGGAAATTGTACAAAAGTTATAGATCTAGCCTTTGGGTATATTGTATTTGCTTGAAACCAAGAGGTAAACATTATATCATTGACGTTATAGTGATTTAATACATCTACAATATTATCAGTGTCGTTGTAGGTTATAGAATTTTTTCATGGTAAATGGAAACCTAACCTCTCAACTGGTGGATATCTGTAATGGATATCATAAGAAAATATCCTCCAAGAGGCCTCACAAGGAGATATGTACCGACAATCATAGTACATTTTTATTTCATCCACATTTTTTTCTGAGAACTCACTATTGTTCCTCTCATAGAGTGCTAATGTTACACAATAATTTCCTTTTTTAATATACTTAAAAATATATTTGATGGAAGATGACTAATTACAAACATCAATATTAAGATGATCTTGATACTTTGATAGCAAAACATGATTGTACGGAACAAAAAACCGATTATCTAAAGGGATTCCATTTTTTTATAATTGTTATTCCATCATCTTTTCTACAATAGAGAACGTAACCATCATAATCAACATTGGTATGCCCAACAAATTTCTTTGGAAAAAATTTGGAATATTTTCCATTTCTCATAGAGGGCGAAGTACAATAGGCATCACTGCAAGGGATGTGGATCATAAAATTCTTAACAGCTCCATGTAGTCTTGGGTAGGCACAATTATTTGGAATTTCATCACATACAATCTGGTTTACATCTGTTGGAGTGTGAAATTTATTTTCATGAAAGAGGAATAAAAGGATGTGCACATGAGGCAAGACTCATTTTTGAAACTCCATGATTCGAACAACTGCATGGTAAGATAATAGTTTGACAGTTAATAGAATATGGAAAATTATATAAAAATTAACTGAACATACAGGAAAGTAAATAAAAAATAGTTACCTGCCCGTGAATTCCCAAAAAAACAACCTTCTCTTAAATCTTTCATTATAAGATCAACTTTAATATTGAAAAATCGCGATAATATTTGCGGGCAGTCTGGTGTACAGAGATTGTGATTTCTAAGAAATTGAGTTATTTCAGGCCACATTGGGTTACATGTAAATGTTAAGAACAAATTAGGATACCTGACCCAATTACACATCGACACAACATCTTGGTAATTCTGGATCATATACCTCAGTCTACCCATAAAAGTAAAAGGTAATACGATATGCTTCCCGCAAGATGTCCCTTCATGGTCACCTCAGAGAAATGCATCTTGTAACCCACTGTAAAGTTTGACCCTCAATTTCTTTTGATTGAAGTGAATGAATGATAGTCTTTGAGACTCAATCATTGTATAAGCATCAAGTGTAAATTATTGGAGTAATCTTCTAAAATGTAGTAAGACCAATGCATCATTATCATGGAATTGCAAGTGGAATTCAAAGTACTTCTTCATTGTTACCTTCCTGAGTGTAGTACTTATAGTGAATTGCATAGCACGATGCAACACGTTGCCGCAATATCCATCCTGAACACCTATGAAAATCAAAGGATACTGCAACAAAAGATACAATGGGTTCAGCTCATCAATGTGTTGTAAATCACCACTTTTGGTTTGAATTATGATGTCTCGTTCATGGTTGAGATCCTCAATATCACTGACAATCAACATTACAATTTCAGAAGTATTTGGAAGGTTATATGTCGCAGAATGAGTTTGTATTCTTTTAAGGAGTCATAGCTTTCAAGTTGGAACCTCCTAATGGTTAAGAACATACCGTTCATTTATAAATTCTAGAGCCAAAGCATTTATCTCATAAATCATCTGTTGTAAGTTCTAAACAGTATTGTAGTTAATAATATATTATTGATTTCTATCATCAAAGATGGATAAATGATTAATGTTAATATAAAATGGTGAATGGTTTGTTAACTTAGCAGAATGAATTGAATATAAAGGATACCTCATTCTGCAAATTCTATTCTGACACTCATGTGTTGTATCGTAGACGTACGGTTGTGAGAACCTCGGTGGATGACCATCAGGTGGACATAAACTACCAATGCTATGGTAGTTTTGTCCATGTAATTTGAATATACATGGAGCTTGACCATTATTGAATGACCTATCTACCTTACCACCCATTGATGTGAATGAAAACATCGAATTGTAAATATGAATGTGGTCTTGTAATAATCAGTACTCAGCAGAAGTTCGATCAAACACCAACATCCTTAGGTATTCAGGACATTCTAGTAGTAAGTCCAAAGAAAAATTTCCCATTGAGAAACATAGATAAAAAAATTGGTTTTTTCTATTGCTAAATTTCTTGTTTATCTCATAAAACCACAAAAAAGAGTGACAATGTTGACAGATGTTAGAAGGCTCTCCAATATCATAATAACCTGATTGGAAATAATTTCATTATAGAAAATGTTATTAAGAATATGCACTCAACAATAGAGACAATGATTTAGTATTAAAAAACCATTAATGCATGTCTAGTAAGTACACAAACTCGTGTTCTCGAAAATGTCTTGTTCTAGTGACTCTCCTGTAGCAGTAAGCGGTATGTAATTTTAGAATAGATGAAATAATAAATAACTTTGTAATGTTTGAAGTGAAACGTGTACATTTAATTACCTTTACAGTTTTCTTGCACCATTTATGTCAACATTTATGTTTTGTTGAGACTCAGAAATATTTATTCTAGTTTCTTATTAAAGAAATGAATGTTGTCCTAAACCTAAAAGTAATCATAGAAAACAACTAACTTCTATGTAGAATGTACAATGGTATATATATGTGTGCGTGTCAACTTGTAGTGTACAACATACCTACACTAGATAACGAATTGTAGTTACCATCAGTAGAAGGAGTTAAGCATCATCTGTTTTTAAAGGGAAGCATAAGAAGTATAACTAAAATAAAAGGTATGGTAATGTGTATAAACAATAGTCGTTCATACTGCGTCGAGGTATCAAGTGATGAATCGGGTAGAGTATTTTTTTCAGCCATTAAAGCTACATAAATCGATGAACAAAATTTTATAAGGGGAATACATATGTTAGATTACATAAAATATGTGCATGGAATATAATAGTTATGATACTTACATAAAGGTAAAGGAAATTCTTTCAAGATAGTCGGTCGTTGTTTTCATTTGTTAGATCCAGCAGACCTCGTTGAAGTAGCCTCAAATGGTTCTAGCACTGTGCACAATGAAGAACTTAATTATTAATAATTCGTGTTACTGTGAAATGTAGTGTGTAGTTCAATGGTTTATAAATGAAAATTTAAACAGAACTAACTATTGTTACATAGAGATGATAATGGCATGTCTGTGACTTCATTTGTGAACGTAATTGTTGGTAGAAGTACAATGTTTGGGGTTCCAAACAGTATACAAGATACCACATAATAATTTTCAGTAGATGTCGCCACTGAAAGTGTGGCCACATCAATTACTATAGAAAAAAATAGATTGTAAATAACTACAACATTTCTCAGTGATGGTATTATAAAACTCACCATTTTTATGTCATTCCCTCATCAGTAGTCTGTGCTGTATCCTTGCATCTGTACACTTTGATGGGTAATACAAGTTTGTATTTGACCGAGCAGACAACTGTTCAGGCTCAGTAATAAAAGTATGTTAGTATGAATGATTTTTGTTAGTATTAAATGTAATATGAAACATCGCAAAGATGCTACAGGTAAATGCAAACGAAACTAACCATTTATACATAGAGATGATAATGTCATGCATGTGACTCCATGTGTGATGCCACCTACTAATACTGATTTACTCGACTGAGTACCAGAATGGTTGGTATATGACATATAATAGTCTCTATTACTTGTTGGCACTGATGATGTGGAAAGTGTAATGAGTGAAACTACTGAACAGAGGATAGTAAATAGAACATTTTCAAGGGCACTTAATAGAAAACTCACAAACTGTCTATCGTTCCTTCATAAGCAGCCTTCATTGCATCCTTGCATCTTTAGAGTTCAACGGACATTTCATGTTTGTTTGTTTTTTCTTTATATCTTACAGTCAAGGTGTGTAGTGAGAGCGTATAATGCACAGAGGACATAACAGTTACAAAATTTTACATAATAAATGAAAAGATGAAATAGGCTTTAATAAATAACAGTATACATTTATGTTTCATTTAGTAATTGTATTATCAGACAACCAAATATGCATGTGGATATCCTCATGTATAATGAAATTGTAGTTGAAAAAATCTTAAAAGAAATTTTAACAGTAGACTACAGTATCAGTTTTTTTTGGAAGCTTGTACTGTCAATTCAGAAAACTAAATATGCAATTGGATATCAACATGCTTAACCGAAATGAAATTGAAATAAGTTGCAAGGAAAATCATACAAGAAAACATCATAGAAGTATATTTTATTGAAAGCGTTAAATATTATTCATAAATTGGTAACTGAACATGAATAGTTAGAGAATTGAATTGATACCATATACACGGTTTAATGGATTTAGTTTTTCCATTACGAAGATATGTTCATACCTGAGGTGAGAAGATGATGCGGCTGGGAATACGAATAGTAGGTTGGATGTGAAGATGGGAAGGACACTTCTGTTGAAATTGGAAACCTATTAATCACATGAATACCACCTTTTAATTCAAAAATGTAGGGGGAGGGAAAAGGTATGGACTACCAGTTCTTACAAATAGCAAGCATGGAATTTAATCAAACAGTACAGAAAGGAAGGAGGTTTTTAGAAGAACACCTAGACGTAGTGATATCTGGTTGAAAGGGAATCACAAACCGATTAAGTAGAAGACTATGCTGAGGTGGGTTTCAATAGGATGGAGGACTATGCTACAACTGGCGCAATGAAGAAGATGAAGTGAGAGAATGTCGCTCTTTAATAAATCCTATAGGTAGATGATGACTGCTTCGGGAGTCTGTAGGAACCCTAGGTCATGAATATTTTTTCCACGACCATGACCGGGAAAGGTATAAAACGTCGACACTGCAGTTGAAATCGGAAGGAGGTGGTCGGAGGAGAAATGCATAGAAATTGCATTAGAAATTGGGAGGAGGTGGTCGGAGATAGATGGCTGGTAGACCACGACTACGAGGACAAAAACAGAGGGCGTACGAGGGATCGGTAGGTCAAGACCTGTGAGTTTCTCAGCAGGAGTGATTGCAGGAGGTGGAGAAAAATAATTACATTCTGTAGGGAGGCGCGACATGGAGCTATGGAGGATCAGAATGTATGAAAAATTAACATGGACGCATATTTTTTTGACACGTGGTAGCTTGAATTCTAGGATTAGTATGTATAGTAGCACCTTTGATTTTTGTTATAAGTATCCGCAAGTAAAATAGCTCTCCGGTTGTTGGAGGAACATAGTAAAGCCTACTAATAGAAAATCTCCGCCTTCAATGATTCCATTTCTTGTCATTTGAGTGGTAAAAAAATTTAGTTGGTAATTCTACAAAATTTAGAGATCTAGCCTCTAGGTACAATATATTTTCTTGAAACCAAGAGGTGAACATTGTATCATTGATGTTACAGTGATTTAATAGATCTACAATATTATCAGTGTCGTTGTAGGTTACAAAATGTTGTCATGGTAAATGGAAACCTAACCTCTCAAATGGTGTATATCTGTAATGGATATCATAAGAAAATATCCTCCAAGAGGCCTCACAAGGAGATATATATCAACAATCATAGTACATTTTTATTTCATCCACATTTTTGTCTGAGAAATCACTGTTGTTTCTCTCATAGAGTGCTATTGTTACACGATCATTTCCATTTTTAATATACTTAAAAAGATATTTGATGGAAGATGATCGATTTCAAACTTCAATATTAATACGAGCTTGATAATTTAATAGAAAAACATGATTGTATGGTACAAAAAACTAATTATCTAAAGGGATTCCATATTTTAGAATTGTTATTCCATCATCCCTTCTGCGATAGAGAACATAACCATCATAATCAATAGTGGTATGCCCAAAAAATTTCTTTGGAAAAAATTTGGAACATTTTCCATTTCTCATACAGGGCAAAGTACGATAGGAACCACTGCAAGGGTCTTAGATCATAAAATTCTTAACAACTTTGTATAGTCTTGGGTAGGCACAATTATTTAGAATTTCAGCACATACAATCTTGTTTACATCTGTTGGAGTGTGAACTTTATTTTCATGACAGAGAAATAGAATGATGTGTACATGAGGCAAGCCTCATTTTTGAAACTCCACGGTTCAAACAACTGCATGGTAAGATAATAGTTTGACAGTTAATAGAAGATGAAAAATTATATAAAATGGAACTGAACATATGGGAAAGTAAATAAAAAAATAGTTACATGCCCGTGACTTCCCAAAAAAACAACCTTCTCTTAAATATTTAATTAGACAATCAACTTTAATATTGAAAACTCATGATAATATTTGCAGGCAGTCTGGTGGACGGAGATTGTGATTTCTAAGAAATCGAGTTATTTCAGGCCACATTGGGTTACATGTAAATGTTAAAAACAAATATGGATACCCGACCCAATTACATATCGACATAACATCTTGGTAATTCTAGATCATATACCCAGTACACCCATAAAATTAGAAGGTAATATGATACGCTTCCTGCATGATGTCCCTTCACAGTCACCTCGAAGCAATGCATCTTGTAACCCACTGTAAAGTTTGACCCTCAGTTTCTTTTGATTGAAGTGAATTAATGATATTATTTGAGACTCAATCATTGTATAAGCATCAAATATAATCTGTTGGAGTAATATTTTAGAATTTAGTAAGATCAATGCATCATTATCACAAAATTGCAAGTGGAATGTTAAGTACTCTCTCATTGTTACCTTCCTGAGTGTAGTACTTGTAGTGAATTGAGTAGCATGATGAAACACATTGTCACAATATCCATACTGACCACCTGTGAAAATCAAAGGATACTGCAATAGAAGATACAGTGGTTGTAAATCATCAATTCATTGTAAATCACCGCTTTTGGTTTGAATGATGATGTCTCGTTCATGGTTGAGATCCTCAATATCACCGACAATCAACATTGCAATTTTAGAAGTATTTGGAAGGTTATATGTCACAGAATGCATTTTTATTATTTTAAGGAGTCGTAGATTTAAAGTTGGAACCTCCTGATGGTTAATAACATCCCTTGCATTTATAAATTCTCAATCCAAAACATTTTTCTCATGAAGCATTTGTTGTAGGTTTTGAATAGTATTGTAGTTAACAATAGATTGTTGATTTTTGTCGTCAAATCTAGAGAAATTATTAATGTTAATATAAAATGGTGAACAGTTTGTTAGCATAGAAAAAATAATTGAATATAAGGGATACCTCATTTCGTGAATTCTATTCTGACACTCATGTGTTGTATCATCGACTTACAATTGTGTGAACCTTAGTGGATGACCATCAAGTGGACATAAATTACCTATGTGGTGGTAGTTTTTTCCATTTAATCTGAAAATACATGGATCTAGACCATTATTGAATGAACTATATACCTTTCCACCCATTTATGTGAATGAAAACATTGAATTTTAAATATGAATGTGGTCTTGGAATAATCGGGCTTCAGCAGAAGTTCGATCAAACACCAGCATCCTTAGGTATTCCGGAGATTCTGGTAGTAAGTCCAAAACAACCTTTCCCATTTAGCAACATAGAGAAAAACATTGGTTTTTTCTATTTCTTAATTTCTTATTTCTCTCATCAAACCATAAAGAGTGACAATGCTAACAGAAATTAGAAGGCTCTCCAATATCATAATAACCTGATTGAACATAATTGCATTGTTGAAAATGTTATTAAAAATATGAACTCAACAATAGAGATGATGATTTAGTATTAAAGAACCATTAATGAATGTCTAATAAGTACATAAACCTATGTTCTCAGCAGTGTCTTGTTCTAGTGACTCTCCTGTAGCAGCAAGCAGTATATAATTTTAGACTGGCTGAAATAATAAATAAATCTATAATGTTTGAAGTGAAATGTGTACATTTAATTACCACTACAGTTTTTTGCACCATTTATGTCAACATTTATATTTTTTTGAGCCTCTAAAGTATTTATTATAATTTATTCCTAAAGAAATTAATGTTTTCCTGAACCTAAAAGTAGTCATAGAAAACAACTAACTTCTATACAGAATGTACAGTGGTATATATGTGTGTGTGTGTCAACTTGTATGGTACAACATACCTACACAGGATAACAAATTTTAGTTCCCATCAACAGGAGTTAAGAAACATCTATTTGTATAGGGTAGCATAAGAAGTATAACTAAAATAAAAGGTATGGTAATGTGTATAAATAGCAGCTGTTCTTACTGCATCGAGGTATCAGGTGATGAATCAGGTAGAGTATTTTCTTTAGCCATTAAAGCTACGAAAATTGATGAACAAAATGTTTTAAGGGGAATACATATGTTACATGACATACAATATGTTCATGTAATATAATATTTATAATACTTACAGAAAGGTAAAGGAGATTCTGTCAAGCTAGTCGATCATTTTTTTCATTTTTTAGATCCAACAAACCTCCTTGACGTAGCCGTAAATGGTTCTGGCACTATTCACAATGAAGAACTTAATTATTAATAACCTGTGTTACTGTGAAATGTAGTGTGTATTTCAATGGTTTATAAATGTAAATTTAAATGGAACTAACCATTGTTACATAGAGATGATAATGGCATGTCTGTGACTTCATTTGTGAACGTAATTGTTGGTAGAAGTACAATGTTTGGGGTTCCAGACGGTCTACCAGACGCCACATAAGAATTTATAGTAGATGTCACCACTGAAAGTGTGGCAACGTCAATTAATATAGAGAAAAATAGATTTTAAATAACTACAACATTTTTCAGTGACAGTATTAGAAAAATCACCATCTTTATGTCATTCCCTCATGTGCATTCTGCACGGTATCCTTGCATCTGTACACTTTGATGGCAATACAAGTTTGTATTTGACCGATAAGACACCTGTTCAAGCTCTATAATAAAAGTAAGTTAGTATGAATGATTTCAGTTAGTATGAAATGTAATATGAAACATCACAAAGACACTACAGGTTAATGAAAACAAAACTATCCATTTATACATAGAGATGATAATGTCATGCATGTGACTCCACGTGTGATTCCACCTACTGATACTAATTTACTCTACTGAGTACCTGATTGGTTGGTAGATAAAATAGAATAGTCTCTAGTACTTGTCAGCACTAATCACGTGGCAAGTGTAATGAGTGAAACTACTAAATAGAGGATAGTAAATAGAACATTTTCAAGGGTACTAAATAGACAACTCACAAACTATCTGTCATTCCTTCATAAGTAGCCTCTACTGCATCCTTGCATCATTAGAGTTTGACGAACATTTCATGTTTTTTTTCTTTATAGATTACAGTCAAGGTGTGCAGTGAGAGCATATAATGCACAGAGGACATAGCAGTTACAAAATTTTACATAATAAATGAAAAGAAGAAATAGGATTTAACAAACAACAGTAGGCATTTATGTTTCATTCAGTAATTGTATTATCAAACAACCAAATATGCATGTGTATATCCTCATGGATAATGAAATTTTAGTTGAAATTTTTTTAAAATAAATTCTAATAGTAGACTACAATAGCAGGTTTTTTTGGAAGCTTGTACTATCAATTCAGACAAATAAATATGCAGTTGGATATCGACATGCTTAACCGAAATGAAACTGGAAGAAGTTACAAGGAAAACCATACAAGAAACCATTATAGAAGTATATTTTATTGAAAGCATTAAATAATATTCATAAAACGGTAACTGAACTCGAACAGTTATAGAACTTAATTGATACCATATATGTGGTTTAAAGGATTTAGTTTTTCCATTATGAAGATATGTTCATACCTGAGGCTCGAAGATGATATGGGTGGGAATACGAATATCAGGAAGGCTGTGGATATAGGAAGAATACTTCCATTGAAATTGGAAACCTATTAATCATGTGAATACCATCTTGTAATTCCAAAAATGTAGGGGGGGAAAAGGTATGGACTGCCAGTTCTTACAATTAGAAAGCATGGAATTTAATCAAACAGTACAGAAAGGAAGGAGGTTTTTGGAAGGACACCTAGACGTAGGGATATTTGGTTGAAAGGGAATCATGAACCGATTAAGAAGAAGACTATGGTGAGGTGTGTTTCAATAGGATGGAGGACTATGCTGCAACCGACGTAACAAAGAAGATTAAGTGTGAGGATGTCACTCTTTAAGAAAGCCTGGAGGTAGATGACGACGGATTCAGGAGACTGCGGGAACCCTAGGTTGTGAATATTTTTTCCACTACCGTGACCGAGAAAGGCAGAAAATTTCGACACTGCAGTCGAAATCGGAAGGAGGTGGTCGATGGAGAAATGCGTGGAAATTGTAGTCGAAATCAGGAGGAGGTGGTCGAAGATAGATGACTGGTAGACCACGACTGCGAGGATGGAAACCGAGGGTGTACGGGGGATCAGTATGTCAAGACCCGCAATGTAGGAACCCATACCTTCTTTTCAGGTATGTTTTTCCTTTTTCTAGAGTTTTTGAGAAAAGATGAGTTTCTGGAAATTTTTGAACTCCACACCATGTACATTATAAGTACACGCCGTGTACTTCGATGCTGCGTGAGGCCGTGTGTTGGCCGTGTCCGGGCCACACACATGGTCGTGTGGGGTGATGTGGAGGCCGCTTAAAGCGGAGTACAGAAAAGACTAGTACACGTTGTGTACTCCAAAAGTACACACTGTGTACTTTCTTTTTTTTCATTAAACGGACCGGGGTCACGTCTAATCACTAGAACAAACTTCTTCTCCAACTTCTTCGACCGAGGGCGTCCTGTACAGCTGAAAATATCTTATGAGCCCCCGAGCCTCCATCTTTCCTCCGAATTGACCGTTGTCGATTGCGTTGGAACCGCAACGGTAAGCTCTTCCTTATTCTATATAATCGCTTTCCAATTCCTCCTCTTTTGTAAGTTATCGTGGGTTGAACGTTTTGTGCGTTCTCGTAGATCTATGACGTTCTAAGGGGATTCAAGCCTCTTGGTTCAATTATATCGATCTCCTAGCATTAAGGTAGGTGGTTTGTGCCTTTCGTTCGAAGTCTTTGAGTTTATGTGCAATTTTCCACCAATACCCTTGAATGGGGTATTGCATGTTTACTATTTTGCCCCTGTTGTTTTTCTTTACTTGCTTGTATGCTTGTGTAGAGGTAATTTGGCTATGTATAAGGATAATTTCCATGATTGGATGTTTTTTCCATCCCTTTTTCTATTTATGACCTTTTGTTCTTGTTCTGCCTTTGGCTGTTATACCTGTTTTCCATGCCTTGTGACCGTAGGACAAAGTACTATTCCCTGACATTCTTGTTATGCTATAGACTGGCTAGCCAAGTAGCTTTGTAGGTTTACTTTGGCCATATAGCATTATTATGCACTGACTTGCATGGGGCCGTAAGAACCTGGTGCTATAGACTATAAGGGGATAGACCGAGTGAGCTTCCTCATCGAGTCTTGGACATTATAGACCACGGGAGGATAGACTGAGTGAGCTTCCTCAGAGAGTCTTGATATTTATAGACTATACGGGGGTAGAACGAGTGATCTTCCTCGGAGATTATTTGCTTTGTTTGATTTTACTTAAACCATTCCAGACTATAGGAGGAATTGACCAAGTGAGCTTCCTCAGAGATTCTGTGATCGACCTGAGGCTAAAAGAGGAATTGACCGAGTGAGATTCCTCAGAGACTCTCTAGACCTTGGGGCTATAAGGGGAATTGACCGCGTGATCTTCCTCAGAGAGTACCTGACTACCTTATACTATAAGGGTAATTAAATGAGTGTGCTTCCTTAGAGAGTATACAATCTTGTATGACCAAACCAGAGGGGTTAGGTTGAGTGTATTTCCCAGAGGGTTGTTGGTACTTCTTAGTTAGGACCAGAGGGGATGGTTGTGAGTACTTCCCAGAGGGATTTTTATTTGTGGTTAGCTGTTTTCTTCACTGTTGCTTGTTTAACTTGCGGGTTGTTTACATTTGTGTATCATTCTGTTTACTGCTTACTATTTACTGTTTACTGTACTATTACCTGCCATATACTCACTGACTATTAGGAACAGATCTTCGGGTGGTTTCCTATTGATATTTAGTCTCACAACCTGTTTGGGTCATGCTTTTGGTCCCAAACAGATTATATTGCTACATGTATAGAAAAAGGCAAGCTCCCTTCGACTTGGGTACTTGATTGCATTGGAGCAGGAGAGCATGGGACCAAGACGAGGCTTGTGATGCTGAGGAGTTACTTATCTGTTTTTCTTTTGCACTTGGTTTAGCACTGTATTCAGCATTATGACTTGTTTGGATATTTTCTTAGACATATATGTACCATGCATCATTTACATATATTTTTCTCCAGTTGTTTCTCTATTTAGATTTCGGCTATTTGTTGTTGTTGGATATTACTGCTTCCGCTATTTTATGTGTTGTTTATTTCCACTTTGTACTCTTCCAATGAGGGAATAGTTTCCTCACTATCACTCCCAAGGCCCTCGCTGCTAGTCGGCAGCCTCTGGTGTTTGGGGAAATGTTCTTGAGGCCATGTGACCAACTAGGTTCGGGGCAACTCTAGGCTGATTCCGGAACCAGGGTGTTATAAAGTGGTATCAGAGGAATTATTTTCTCCTGACTTACTGTTTGGAGCCTATATCCAGGGATAGGATGGAATATTTACTTGGTAATAAGCTGTGCCCGGGAGTAGCTAACCCGTGTACAGTAGAAAACCAATCTACCTCGTTTATTGTTATTTCATTAGGTTTTTCAATTTTTACAGTTGATATGATTTCACCGTTGGGTGATTCACATGCTTTGTACTATTACCATTGTTGTTATTGCGGTTCTATTTATGTCGCAACCCGATGAGATGAGGGTATGACATCTCATGCATCATATAGGAACTTGTTAGAAATCACAAGCCATGCATTCTTGTCATGCCATCTAGGATGAATTAGCGATTGCATGTTGTTGTGATAGATGTTGTGTAGATTATGTATGCTATTGTGATAGATGCTTTGATAGAATCCTTGTAGTTTGATAGGGAATTTGTTTGTATATTACTTTGCTTAAATGGACACCAAACTTTGGTTCTTGAGGTGTTATGGTCCCTCATGGACTGGAATTTGGTGGATCATTGTTTGGTTGCCTTATTATAACTTGTATAAGATTCCAAGCTCTGATTCGCAGGGAGTATGGGCCCTCACAGATTGGAATTTGGCACCTTAACTCTTGTTTTCTATGTTTTCTGGGCTTCAGAGTAGTTTCTAAGGTACTGCCTAGAGAAACTCAGAATACACGACGTGTACTTTATTAATACATGCTGTGCAGTTTTTAAACCGTGTCACTGACTGTATGGGAAAAAACACTGGGTTGTGAAAAATCTCCAGGAACACGCCGTGTACGGTATGTGTACGCCGTGTTGTAGTGTCCATGTGTCTACCCGTGTGACTAACGACACCGATGGATGAAACTTCGACTTTACACGTTGTGTCTTTTTATCACACGTCATGCCATGTGACCTAAGTACCCAGCCATGTCATGAACAACACGGGTCGGGGAAAACCTTCAAGTACACACCATGTTCTCAGGGAACATGCCGTGTAAGAGTGAACTGTGTAGCCGACCGTGTAATGAACAACACGGGTCGGTGTTATCCTTTCTTAGTACACTCCGTGTTTGTTTGGAACATGCCATGTAGTGTAACCTAGGTACATAGGCCATGTAACTAACAACACGGGTCGTTGAAACCTTGTCTAGTACACGCCATGTCCTTAGTGAACACGCCATGTAGTCTAGGATTAAGGGGACCGTGTGGGTTAGCTGTGTAAGGAGACTCGAGTATGGAATAGAGTTCAAGTACATGTCGTGTGTGGGGACAACACACCATGTGGTTGGGGCGTTACACGACCAGTTGTGGCAGAAGTACACACTCATATGAATGGATTAAAAGAACATGATGTGTAGTCATGTTTTGTAAAACGTGAATGTTTCCTTCTCCTGTTACCCTCTTGTACTCTTCTGTTCTCAGTATTTGATAATCCTGATCTAAGGTATGCTTTTGACTTTCAGAGCTATGCCACTGAGATGTCCTCCGGTTGTACGTCAGCTGCCAGACGGTGATCAGACACCTGATATGGTCGATCAGGGACCTCTTGCAGATCCTCCTACTGTTCCAGCCTTGGCACCAGCAATTATACTAGTTGCAGGCACTGATGCGCAGTTTAGGGAAGACTTTATGAGGATGATACAGACCTTCCAGGGAGTGCCTCCTCCTGCCCCATCGATGGTAGAGTTGACGCGGGTTTTTTAGCACCATCCTCCTCCTACTTTCTTAGGGGATGGAGGAACTCCGGCTGTAGAGTCGTGGCTCAAAGCCACACTGATGATCTTCTAGTATCTGAAGATACCTTCATATAAGAGGGTGAATCTCACTACCTATATGCTCTGAGAATCCTCCAAGAGGTGGTGGGGGGTGATCTCACAGTCAGGACACCAGCAGGGTATGACTTGGGATGAGTTTCGACACATCTTCTATGATTACTTCTACCCGGAGACCTTGAGGGCCGATCGAGCTCAAGAGTTTATGAGTTTGGAGCAGGTTAATCTTTCTATTATGGAGTACTCATCTCGCTTTACTGAGTTGCAAAATTTCATGCCTATTTCAGGAGGCGATGAGTTGTTTTTGCGTAGAAGTTCAAGGATGGTCTGAGGCATGACATCCGCTCACAGGTGAACATCTTCAGGTTGACTTCGATATCCTTTATCATCAAACAGGCGCTAATCACGGAGCACAATATGAGTGATTCCGGAGTTGTGATCAAGGACGGATCGGCATCTGGAGTTAGCATCCCTCCTACTGACAGTAGGAAGCGCCGCAGGGAGTCTTCTCACGGTGATTCAAGGAGGCGAGACACTTCTTCTGGTAACCAGGTGGTGTGCTACCAGTGTGGAAGGAGTGGGAATACGTGACCTCGGTTCCAGAGAGACCTGATGAAGTTCCTATCTTGTGTCAATATGGACCATCTTCAGCATTTTTGTCAGATCTTCTCACCTACAGCTGGTGGTAGGGGTTCTTCTATGACCCCGCATTCAAAAGATGCATCACCAGTTTCTCAACAGTTTGGGAACTGGAGTTCTTCCAACCGTGCGGGCTGAGGTGGAGGTTGCGGCCATGGTGGTCAGTCAACAGGTTACCAGCGAGAGCAGAGTGGATCAGCTCAGAGTCGTCAGCCAGGGTCACAGGGCCGCGGTACAGGCCAAACTTTCGTTGTGGAGAAGACCCATCAGGAGCAGGATCTCGGACCTTCTACAGTTCTAGGTATGATCTTAGTAGCCTCAGTTTTATATTCATCTCTTTTCGATACTGGTGCTACACATAGCTTTATATCTGTCACTATTTTGGAGATTCTTGGTCTCTGCATCTTTTCTTCTGCCGACACTTTGACTCTAGACACACCGTTGGGGACTAGGGCAGTTAGTGTACGTCAGTGCAGAGAGTGCCCTCTTGAGGTTGCAGGATGTCACTTCTTATTGGACCTCTATGTCCTAGAGATGACGAGCTATGATTTCATTCTCGGAATGGACTGGTTAGTTCCCTTTCAGGCATTAGTCGACTGTTATCACCATAGGGTGAGTTTTATATCACCAGAGGGTGGATCTTTTCTTCATAGATGTGATTGGGATGTCCATGTGAGTAGAGCAGGTTTAGAAAATCTTGGTTTAGGAGGAATTATAGCCCAGATTTCTAGTCTTTATCTGTATGATCATGGGACTTCACAGTTGGACTTTCCTCTAGCGGTGGATCAATTCAGAGATGTCTTTCCATAGGACCTTTCAAGTTTTCCTCTGGAGCATGAGGTTGACTTCTCGATTGAGCTTGTTCCAGGAGTGGCATCGGTTTCCATTCCTCATTATAGGATGGATACACCAGAGTTGCATGAGCTCAAGAAGTAGTTGGAGGAGTTGTAGGCAAAGGGTTTCATCCGACCCAGTACTTCTCCTTGGGGTTCGCCAGTCCTGTTTGTGAAGAGGGTAGATGGTACCCTCAGGCTATGTGTAGATCATCGAATGCTAAAATAGTTTATGGTCAAGAACTGATATCCCTTGCTAAGGATCAATGATCTCTTCGATCAGCTTCAAGGATCCCAAGTGTTCTCAAAGATTGACTTGAGGTCTGGTTATCATTAGTTGCGTGTTAGACCATCTGATATACCTCTTACATCTTTTCAGAGCAGGTATGGTTTATACGAGTATATGGTTATGTCGTTCGGTCTCACGAACATGCCTGTAGTTTTCATGGAACTGATGAACTGAGTATTCCATCCATACGTAGATTCCTTCATGGTGGTTTTCATGGATGACATCTTGGTGTACTCTCACACTCGACACGACCATGCTACCCATATTGAGATCATACTGAGTACACTGAGAGAGAATCAGCTTTATGCTAAACTCTCGAAATTCCACTTTTGGATGGATCCGATTCACTTCTTGGGTCATGTTATCTCATATATAGGAGTATCAATAGACCCAGAGAAATTGAGGGCAATAGTTTTTTAGGAATAACCAAAGAACGTCTTTGAGGTGCAGAGTTTTCTAGGGCTGGATGGATACTACAGATGCTTTATTCGGGACTTTTCACGCTTAATAACACCACTAACAGGTCTGAATAAGAAGGGTGTGAAGTTCTTATGGTCAAATTCTTGTGAGTCATCCTTTCAGGATCTGAAAGGGAGTTTGACTTCAGCACCGATACTAGTCTTTCCAGAGCCGGGAAAGATCTATACTGTTTATTGTGATGCTTCAGGTATCGGGTTGGGAATTGTGCTTATACAGGGAGATGGAGTCATTGCGTACGAGTCTCGGCAGTTGAGGACACATCAGAGGAACTACCTGATACACGATCTAGAGTTGGCAGCCGTTGTTCATGGATTATGATTTTGGAGACATTATCTTTTGGGAGAGAATTTTGTGGTCTTCACAGACCAAAAAAGTCTCAAGTACATCTTCACTCAGCGTGATCTGAATCTGAGATAGAGCAGGTGGGTCGAGTATCTTCAGTCCTTCGATTTTGAGCATTCCTATACACCTGGAAAGGGCAACGCAGTGGCTGATGCGTTGAGAAAGAGAACTCAGATTCAGGAAGTTCAGGAGGCCAACAATGAGTGAAAGCTTATGGCCCTGTTCTCTAAGATTCATTTAGAGGTTCATGACAGACAGAGGCAGACCTTTCTATCTTCTGTAGCTGTTACCTCTACACTTCTTGATCGGGTACGGATGAGGCAGCTATCAAACTCAGAAGGCCTAGTCCTACGAGAGAGTGTGTCAGGAGAGGATCCTCTTCCTGGATGGACAATGGGCGAGGATATGATCTTGTGTTTCTAGGGACACATATGGGTGAAAACAGATATACGCGAGGAGCTGATGTGGGACTTTCATTCCTCAGTTTGGGCCGTTCATCCTGGCATCACCAAGATGTATCGTGATCTACACCATCAGTATTGGTGGCCAGGTATGAAGTGGGACATTTCTGGTTTCGTCATGAGGTGTTCCACTTGTTAGCAGGTGAAGGCAGAGCATCAACGAACAGTGGGGCTTTTTCAGTAGTTACCCATTCCCGAGTGGAAGTGGAATGATGTCACGATGGACTTCGTGACTGGTTTACCAAGGTCGCCTCGAGGGAATGATGCATTTTGGGTTGTCATCGACAGGCATAAAAAGGTTGCTCACTTCTTGCCGATCAAGGAGACCTTCAGTGTTGATGAGCTGGGACGGTTGTACATCCGAAAGATTGTACGTCTACATGGATTTTCACACTCCATTGTTTCAGACAGTTATACGCGTTTTACTTCTCTGTTCTGGTAGGGGCTTTAGAAGGGTTTGGGTATATAGGTACTTTTGAGTATAGCATACCATCCCCAGACAGATGCCCAGTCCGAGTACACGATTCAGGTGCTTGAGGATATGCTTTGAGCTTGTATTTTGGACTTTGGAGGTTCTTGGGAGAATCATATCCCTCTTGTGGAGTTTTCATACAACAATAGTTTTCATGAAACTATTCAGATGACACCTTAGGAGGCTTTGTACGGTAGGCCATGCCGACCACCCTTCTGTTGGATGGAGGCAGGAGAGGTGGCTTTGTTGGGACCTCATCTTGTTCAGGAGACCTCAGAGCAGATAGAGTTGATTCAGAAGAGGATGGCTAAGGCACAGTCTCGACAGAAGTCTTATAATGATAAGCGGAGACGACCTCTGGCGTTCGAGGTTGAGGATCAGGTTTTCCTCGACGTTACTTTTCAAACCCATCTCATGTCTTTCAACCTGAGGAAGTTGATCTCGAAGTGGATGCATCATTTGAGGAGCATCCTATCCGGATTGTCGATCACAGTATGAAGGTTCTCCGTGGCCGGTCCGTTTCTCCAGTACGGGTGCTATGGCAGTACGGGCGAGTATAAGACTAGACTTGGGAGAGGGAGGCCGGTATACAATTGCAGTGGCCGGAGCTATTCGGGGTTTCTTCTTCTATGCCTCGCTAGGGAAATTAGGGGATGAATTTTTTTAAGGGGGGAAGTTTGTAAGAACTCGGACCTTCTTTTCAGGTATGTTTTTTCCTTTTCTAGAGTTTTTGAGAAAAGAGGAGTTTCTGGAAATTTTTGAAGTACACTCTGTGTACTTCGATGTTGTGCGAGGTCGTGTACTGGCCGTGTCCAGGCCAGAAACACAGTCATGTGGGGTGATGTGGAGGCTGATTAAAGAGGAGTACATAAAATCCTATTACACCCCATGTACTCCAAAAGTACAGACCGTGTACTTTATTTTTTTTCATTAAATGGACCGGGGTCACATCTAATCGACAGAACACGCTTCTTCTCCAACTTATTCAACTAAGGGTGTCCCGTATGGCCGTGAATCTCTTCTGATCCCCAATCCTCCATTAATCCTCCGAATCAACCACCGTAGATTGCATTGGAAGCATAGTGGTAAGCTCTTCCTTCTTATAGAGCATCGTTTTCCAATTCCTCCTCCTTTTTATGATATAGTGGGTTGAGTGTTTTGTGCATTTTCGAAGATCTACGAAGTTCTAAGGGTATTCAAGCCTCGTGGTTCAAGTATATAGATCTCCTAACATCAAGGTAGGTGGTTTGTGCCTTTATGTTCGAAGAATTTTAGTTTTTGTGCAATTTTCCACCAATACTTTTGAACGGGGTATTGCGTGTTTACTATTTTTTCCCTGTTGTTTTTCCTGCCTTGCTTGTATGATTGTGTAGAGGTAATTTGGCTATGTATAAGGATAATTTCTATACTTGGATGTTTTTCCCATCCCTTGTTCCGTTTACAACCTTTTGGTCTTGTTCTACCTTTGGCTGTTATACCTGTTTTCCATGCCTTGTGACCATAGGATGGAGTACTGTTCCCTAACATGCTTGTTATGTTATAGACTGGTTAGCCAAGTAGCTCTATAGGTTTACTTTGGACATATATCATTATTATGCACTAACTTGCATGGGGTCGTGAGAACTTGGTGCTATAGACTATAAGGGGATAGACCGAGTGAGCTTCCTCAGAGAGTCTTGGACATTATAGACCACAGGAGGATATACTGAGTGATCGTCCTCAGAGATTCTTGAGCCTTATAGACTATACGGGGGTAGATAGAGTGAGCTTCCTCAGGGAGTCTTTGTTTTGTTTGATTTTCCTTAAACCATTCTAGGCTATAGGAGGAATTGACCGAGTGAGCTTCCTCAGAGAGTGTGTGATTGACCTGAGGCTATAAGAGGAATTGATTGAGTGAGCTTCCTCAGAGAGTCTCAAGATCTTGGGTCTATAAGGGGAATTGACCATGTGATCTTCCTTAGAGAGTCCCTGTATACCTTAGACTATAAGGGGAATTGACTGAGTGTGCTTCCTTAGAGAGTCTATAATCTCGTATGACCAAACTAGAGGGGTTAGGTTGAGTGTACTGCCCAGAGGGTTGTTGGTACTTCTTGGTTAGGACCAGAGGGGATGGTCGTGAGTACTTCCCAGAGGGATTCCTGTTTGTGGTTAGCTGTTTGCTTCACTATTGCTTGTTTGACCTGTGGGTTGTTTACTACTGTGTATCATCCTGTTTACTGCTTACTGTTTACTATTTACTGTTCAATATACTATTGCCCGCCATATACTCACTGACTATTAGGCACAGATCTTCGGGTGGTTGCCTATTGGGATTTAGTCTCACACCCTGTTCAGGTCATGCTTTTGGGCTCAAAAAGATTATATTGCTGTAGGTATAGACAAGGGAAATCACCCTTCGACTTTGGGTACTTGATTGCATTGGAGCAGGAGAGCATGAGACCAAGCCGAGGCTTGCGATGCTGAGTAGTTACTTATCTATTTTTCTTTTGCACTTGGATTAGCAATGTATTCAACATTGTGACTTGTTTGGCTATTTTCTTAGACATATATGTACCATGCATCATTTATATATATTTTTCTCCAGTTGCTTCTCAATTTAGATTTCCACTGTTTGTTATTGTTGGATATTACTGATTCTGCTATTGTATGTGTTTTTTATTTCCGCTGCATACTCTGCCAATGAGGTCATAGTTTCCCCACTATCACACCCAAGGCCCTTGCTGCTAGTCGGCAGCCTCTGGAGTTTGGTGAAATGTGCTTGAGGCCATGTGACCAACCGGGTACGGGGTGCCTCTGGGTTGCTTCTAGAACCGGGGCGTTACACCGGAGTTTCTCAGCAGGAGCGATTGCGGGAGACAGAGAAAAATAATTACATCCCATGGGGAGGTGCAACGTGGAGCTACGGAGGATCAGCATGTATGAAAAATTGACGTGGAAGCATATTGTTTTGACACGTGGTAGCTTGAATGCCAGGATTAGTATATATAATAGATTATACTGGAATTTTAATTAAATAAATTTTAAAATACATACATGTTTACATTTTTAGCGTAGCTGTATTAATACATGAATAATGTAATTTATGGTGATAAATTTCAATTCAAATTTTTGTTAGAAATTTCCAATGCAAACTTCAATATGAAATTTATAGTTCAAATTTTCAAATAAAATTAAATTGAAAATATATTAATATATAATTAAAAAGGTAAATTTTAACTAAAAAGCTATTTAATGATCATTATTATATTTTATATACTTATAATAAACAAAAATTTTCAAGACATAGTCTTTTAAAAAAATGACCTTATTAGTTTTCCTGTAAAATAATGAAAAAAAGCTATAAATTTTAATATCTCAAAACCTTATTTGTTTTATTTTTAAACAATGGAAAATGTTCTATATACAACGATGTATGTAAAACATATATGAATTTTAAATTTTCAGTGAAAATTTATACAATAAATTTTACAGTAAAATTGATTGTGAAAAATCTAAAATAAACGTTTTTATATATTTATTATTATTATTAAACAATTTTTATTTATCTATATTATTAATATTTTATAATAACAGATTTTATTTTGACATTTTACAGTTATTTATTAAAATGGTTTACACAACAGGGGGTATTATCATCCAACCATTGAAAATGGAATGATTTTAATTTTAAAAAACGTTTTAAATAAAAAACAAGATCTGCCACCACATCATGTTTTTCCTGATGGAATCCATCTCGTGGCGTACCTAACCCTCAAGTCCAATCGCTGGACCTGAGATGATAATTTTTAGGAGAGAAATCAGTTTCTCTCCCACTAAAGGATTCCCATTACCCCAAAATCAGGGTCATTCCGAAAGAAATCAATCCATGATATAGATTTTTTTTAACTCCTATATAATCCCTAAATATATTTTATTTTATTGTGATATTTTTTTATTAGATTAGTGTTTATATAAATTATCATATTTGGGATTATTATTAATAATAAAAAACAATTATTTTTTTAATTTCAGCCTAATCTATAAATAATTTTAATAATTTATATACAATAGTTTTCATATAAATATTTTTATATTTTTATATAAATACTTTTGATAGTTGTTGAAAATTAAAATAATTTAAAATTATATATATATTAATTACCGGTTAATGATAAAATTATATTAAATATTTATTCGTAAATGGTAAGATGATAAAATTATATTTATTGATAAATTATATTTATTCATAAATTATATTTATTAAATTATATATTCATAAATAATATTTATTTATAAATGATAAAATTATATTTATTTTAATAATTATTCATAACTTATAAGATTATATTTATTCATAAATTTATATTTTTATAAAAATTATATTTTTTGTAAATTATATTTATTTGAAAATTGTATTTATTTGTAATTGGTGAAATTATATTTATTTTAATATTAATTCATAAATGATAAAATTATATTTACTTTAATATTTATTAGTAAATTATAAAAAATTATATTTATTTAATATTTAAAATTATATTTATTTTAATTTATATGTAAATAATATTTTTTCAAATTTTGTATATTTGTATATTAATATTTTTGATAATTATTGCAATTGTGAGTTCTAAAAAAATGAATATGTAACGAAAATTATGTAATAAATTAAAATATAATCAATTTAAAATAATTTTGTATAATGATTATGAATTTTTTTTAATTAATATATAGTATGTTGTAACCAAACAATTTTTTCAAAAAAAATAATTAATTGTATTAATATATTTATTGAAGTTAAATGTATAAGTGATTGTTGTGATATAAAAACAATGTGGAGAATTTAAAACAATGTAGTTATTTTAAAATATGTGTAAAAGGTAAGAAAAATTATATTTTATTAAAGGTTATTTGTGTCATTTACACCAAAACAATTTATTTTTCTTTCTTTTAAAAATTTTCACCAAATAAACAAAATAGAAATCACAATCATTTATTTTCATTTATTAAATATTGTATCCAAACAAAATGGGGAGAAATAAAACTCATTTCATTTAATTTCATTTCTTTTATTTTCTTTTATGAATTAGGAAATATTTTCTTTTCTTTTACTAATATATCACCAAACATAGTGTAACAACCCCCGATATTAGCAGATCCCAAGCTATGTTGACCCATTGAGTGAATTCAAGCACTAAAAGGGAGATCCTAGCTAAAATTTGATATAAGAGTATAAGAATGAAACCCAACGGATTCTGAGAATTTAGATACTGATAAACAAAAAACTGGCATGCCACCAATATAGCCCAATAGATTATGAGAAATCTAGACAGGAGGAACCTGCTAAACTCCCATGGGAGGAGCTGAAACTGATGCACACAAATTGAATTAGATATCCTTAAACAATGGATGATGACCACTAGAGCCTTTCGACACCAAGTACCGATGATGATTTTCACCACTAAAAGGAATACAAAGGATAACTGGCTAGGTCACAATCTATTTGAAATCCAAAGGATCCATACAGAGATAGTAAACAAAAGGAATCTGTATATTCATTGTATTCTTCTATACAATCAGGTCATATATTATTAGATCCAACATCAAGTATAATTGAATGATTTGTATCACCATGACCTATAGAGAATGTAGTTGGGGTTGGCTTAGTGGTAAGCTCCCCGTAATCCTACATAAAAAATGGGGGTTCAAAACCCATTGAGCGTAGGTTACTATAGCGACTGCAGGTACTGTAGAAGGCAGGTACTGTAGCATCACTATTCATAGAATGGGCCTTGGGTCAAAAACATTAGGCCTACGGGCCATGTAATGGGCTATATGCCCACTAGGCCTTCAAGCTACGTAATTGGTCTCCCTCTACCCATTTTAAAGAGGAATTTTCTTTGCTTTAATAATAAAATGAGGCTTTAGCCCCAACATTTAAAAAAACCTATAGAGCATACAAATTGATATTTTTTAATTTAAATTATTTTAGTGATTTTTTTAAAAAAATATATTATAACTTTTCCCAATTTTGTGAAATTATAAAATGTTACAATTTTATTTTTAAGATAAAAAACATAATTAAAATCCAAATATATGGACCAAATACTAATTCAGTGTATACATTTCTATTAAATATGAGTGAATCTATTAAAACTGTAAGACATGTATAGTTTATCCTTCCATGAAATCATTGAAGATAGTAAATTTTACAACTTAAATATGTTTTTATACAACGAGAACGAAATATAAATATAGTGAAAATAAATTTTAATGGTGGGAGACTGAAACCCATAAAAAATGTAAATAAAAAGTTTAAGGGAGAAAATATATTATCACATCGGTCGGGGAGGGGAATAAACAAATAAAAATTGTAAGAACCCAATTCTTCCTTTGAGGTACGAGTCTCTCTTTTTTCATTTCTAGGTTTTTTTTGAGTTGTTTTAAGGAAACAGGGGAAGACTGGGCAATTATTGGGAAGAATTTGGTACATGGAAGAATTTAGGGTTACAAGCCATGTGGGTTCTTAAGTACATGACGTGTACTCTAAGACGTGTGTGATGGTCATACATGGCATGTAGGGATGTCGGTCAGGTAGAGAGAATCAAACATGCACAAGCCGTGTATCCCCTCCCACACACCATGTAGTCAAGTTAGCATGACCTTGGTGTGAGTCGGCCGCCAAATGAATAGTAAAATAACCCACACGGTGTGTAGTCCCAAGTACACGCTATGTATTTTTTTGTTAAAAAGGGTGGTAGCCTCGTTTTGCGAAAGAGGGCAGAGGGGTTCGTCCAGGATTACGAACAAGTGGCATCAGGACTAATTTTTTCTCCCAATCATCCATCTGAACTCCGATTTGAATGTCGTCAGATCCATTGGAAACCCATCGGTAATCTCTCGATTCCTATTGAGTCATTCTTCATGATTTCTCTTCTTGACCGAGTTATAGAAGGTTGAGAGTTTTTGATCGTTCGGTAGATCTACCTTATTCTAGTCCAAATTAGAGGCGGGTACTACACGAAGATTATCGTACAAGTACAAGGTAGGTGGTTCATACTTTGTTTTGTGTTTTCGCTAACATTTGGGGGTTTCTTCTTTTAGTGCAATGATGGGTTTTTTAGTGGAACCCTATTATTGGATTTTAAATTGATTGTTATACCTTGTGGGATGCTGTTGGGTATTCCCTTACCTGTTAGACTTGAGCGAGGCCGGGTGAGAGACCGTTGCTCAATGGGACAGTTTGGCCAGGGGTTCCAAAATGGTTATAACTATTTTGTTTTGATTTTAATTGTTTATTTTAAATTGTTAATTCTTGATTATGCTATTTAAAGGCATTCAAGACCCTAGTGCTATTATGTTATAACTGATGTCTAGTGCTATTCAACTAGTTAAATTGTTTTGTTTGTCTAAATTGTTTCATTGTGATTATCTATATGTGATGTTCTAGATTACATATGATGAGACCCTTGGGGTTGTGTTGGTCATGACCTGAAGTTTCTTGAGTGATGTTGATCACAGGTCGGGCATTTCTTGGATTTTCTTGGGTGGTTTTGACCATGGGATTAGGCATCATGGACATTGGGTTGAGGTAGAGTAACTGTCAGGTTGGGCATGACCTGGGTTACTCGAATGACATGAACATCGAATTTGAGTGACATGGTCATAGGGACATGAGGTTTTAGATATGGTGTGGCTTGGGTTCTTAGTTTGGTGATTTTCTCTTACCCATGATGTCCAAAAGTTTCTTGAGTCGTGTACACAAAGGTTGACTCCGTTATGAGGTGTTTTTGACAACTCATGTGGGTAGAGGCCCCTGATAGTTGCAGTTTAGGTACTATTGGTTTGGGGGTGCTTGTCATAGGAAGCCACGTGGACGGTGAGGAGCCTTCGATTGGTAGCGATGAGGCTACTGGGTTATGTGATTGAGGGCAAACATCGTTGTTCCTCTGGTTATTTATTTGAGGGCAGAAAATGATTTTCCAATGATTATTATTTGAGTACAGACATCGATGTTCCTTCAGTTATTGTGCCTTGGGAAGATGTAAGCTTTTGAGTAGGGGTCCATGGGACCAAGTTACTACTATTTAGGTGTGCCTTCGGGATGTCGATACTTGAGACACACGGTGTCAGGAGACACATGGTGCCATGTTTTGTGATTGGGGTAGAACCTAAGGGTTCACCGAGACTTTGTGACTACAGGGGTACCATGGACCGTGGGACAAGGACTCTCTTTTCTTTTGAGAGTCCGGCATTGTCTGAAGCACGTGACACTCCCTGGTGGATGTTGATCACCAGTGGAGGTTGTGTTTATTTATTGCATCATGCTGTTTATTTTACTTGAGATGCATGTCTATTTAAATACTTATACTAGATACGTGCCATTGGGTGGTATCCTACTAAGATTATGTAACGACCCGAATCCGGAGCCCCTCCACTGGTGCCCCGTACCCGGTTCGCCACATGACCTCAATCACATTTCCCCAAATGCCCGAGGCTACCGACTAGCAGCGAGGGCCTTGGTGATTCGGTGGAAAAACTATGCCCTCATTTGGTAAGTTTACAGCGGAACAACAATCAGACACAATAGAAAAAACACTAAACAACATATAACAACTGAACTGAACAACGGAAGCAGAGAATATATATATAGCAATGATGACAAGGATGCAACAGGTATAAGTATATAAGGAAAAAAAACACAACAACGTGCTGGAATACAGCTGAAAAACAAAGTGCAAGGAAAACAAAATAAACTCCTCATCATCATGAGCCACGGCTCGGTCCCATGCTCTCCAGCTCCAGTGCAATCAAGAACCTAAAGTAGAAGGGTGCTTGCCCTTATCTATACCTGCAAAAACATAGTATGTTTGGGCCCAAAATCATGGCCCAAACAGGGTGTGAGATACAATCCCAGTAGGCAATCACCCAAAGATCTGTGCCTAACAGTCAATGAATATAAGGCAAGTAATAAAACAAGAAGCAGTAAATAGGAAATCAAAAACAGCTACAATCCATAGTTCTAACGAACAAAGTATATAAGAAAACAACCAGAAACAAGAAGAAAATAGGTAACCCTCTAGGTAGCTCTCATAGCCTAACCCCTATGGTTCAACCTATAAGTACTAGAAACCCTCTAGGAGGCACACACAGTCTCACCCCTCTGGTTCAACTATGAAAATAATAGACTCTCTGAGGAATCAATCACTGTCAATTCCCCCTATAGTCTTGTATCGTGCTAAATGCTCTCTGTGGAAGCACTCAACGTCTATTCCCCCCGTGGCCCACGTCGAGGAACTACAGACTCTCTGAGGAAGCACTCAATGTCAATTCCCCCTGTGGTCTCGCATCGTAATTAAAAGACACTCTGGAGAATCCCTTCCGTCAATTCTCCCTTTGGTCTACTACTCTAGGTTCTCACAGTCCTGAGTGAAACTAAACATGCTCAGCGCTCGTTCATTGTCCAAGTAAACCTCAAGAACTACTTGGCTCTCAACTAAGGCTCAGCAGAAAAACAAGGCAATAGTCCCCAATCCTACAACTAGGAATGGCAACTGGTGAAATACCTAATAATCAAAACAAGCATGTAAAAGAAACTTGAGCACAAAATAAATTACTCTACTCACAAGCAACAACTTCTACTAAAGAAATCAAGCAAAACAGGAAAAAAAGCAGGGCAAAAACAGGAAACCCCCAATTCCCCTTTCAAAGGAATTGGTGGAAGTTGCACAAAATATCCATCAACTTTCTACAGAAAGTCACAAACCATCTACCTCAATCCTAGGAGATCGATATACGTGAACGACGACGACAGATTCCCCTTAGAATGACGTAGATCTGAGAAAATGCACAAAACGATCAACCTACGATAACTTGAAAACTAGGAGGAATCAAGAAACAAGACTCAAGAAGAAGGGAGAGCTCACCGTTTCAATTCCAACGCAATCAACCGCGCTCGAATCGGAGAACAGACGAAGAGGCAGGAGCTCATCGAAGATCCGGCCATACGGTCGCTCTCGGGTAGACGAAATCTTGAGAAGAAGATGAAATCGGGGTTTAGACGCGTCCCCAGTCTGTTTAATGAAAAAAAGAAAAGTACACAATGTGTATTTTTAGAATACACGACGTGTAGTGGGTTTTTCCATACTCCGCTAAAAACGGCCTCCACGTCACCCCTACACGGCCCGGGCATGACCAACACACGGCTTCGAGCCGAAGAAGAGTACACGGCGTGTACTTCAAAAATTTACATAAAGTTCATTTTTCTTAAAAACACCATAAAAAGGAAAAGCGTACCAGAAAAGAAGATCTGGGTTCTTACAAACTTCCCCCTTAAAGAAATTTATCCCCAAATTTCCCTAACGAGGTGGAGAAGAAGAAATCCCGAACAGCTCTGGCCATTGCGATCATACATCGGCCTCCCTCTCCCAGGTCTCGTCCTGTACTTTTCCGTGCTGCCATAGCACTCGTACTAGAGGAACATACTGCCCGTGAAGAACCTTCGTACTACGATTGACAATCCAAATAGGATGCTCCTCGAACGATGAATCCGCTTCAAGCTCGACTTCCTTGGGCTGAAAGATGTGAGACGGTTCTGAAAAGTAACATTGGAGTTGAGAGATGTGGAAGACATCGTGCATGGCCCGATACCTCTAAGGTAGATGCAATCGATAGGAAACTGGACTAACTCTCTCCAAGACCTCAAACGACCCGACGTACCACGGTGAAAGCTTACCCTATCTCTGAATCCTCTTGTATCCCAACCTCGGTGTGATACGCAGGAAAACCTGATCCCTGGCCACGAGCTCTATAGGTCGTCTCTACTGATCAACATAAGACTTATGTCGAGACTGTGCTGTAGCCATTCTCTTTCGAATCAGCTCTATCTGTTCTGAAGTCTCCTGATCAAGTCGAGGTCCCAGCAAATCTACCTCTCCTGCCTCCAGCCAGTATAAGGGTGATCAGCATGGCCTACCGTACAAAGCCTCGTATGACGCCATCTTAATGGTCGCCTAAAAACTGTTGTTGTAGGTGAACTCCACTAGAGGTATATGCTTCTCCCAATAACCTCCAAAGTCTAGGATACAAGCTCGGAGCATATCCTCAAGCACCTAGATCGTGCGCTCGGACTGGCCATCCGTCTAGGGGTGGTATGCTGTACTCAAAAGTACTTGTGTACCCAAAGCCTTCTGAAGTCCCTGCCAGAACCAAGAGGTAAAGCATGCATCCCTGTATGAAACAATGGAGCATGGAAATCCATGCAGATGAATGGTCTCCCTGATGTAAAGTCATCCCAGATCATCGACACTGAAGGTCTCCTTGATCGGCAAGAAGTGGGAAACCTTCGTAAGACTTTTGACGACAACCCAAATAGCATCATTCCCTCAAGGCGACCTTGGAAACCCAGTCACGAATTCCATCACGACGTCGTTCCACTTCCACTCCGGAATGGGTAACTTCTGCAGAATCCCCGCTGGTCACTAATGCTCTACTTTCACCTGCTGACAAGTAGAACATCTCATGACGAAGCCCGTAACATCCTTCTTCATACCTGGACACCAGTATTGGCGATGAAGTTCCCGATACATCTTGGTGACGCCAGGATGAACTGCCCAAACAGAGGAATGAAAATCCCGCATCATCTCCTCGCGTATGTCTGCTGGCACCCATACGCATCCCTAGAAACGCAAGATCTCATCCTCGCCCACTGTCCATCCGGGAATAGGGTCCTCTCCTGATACACTCGCCTGTATGACTAAGCCTTGTGAGTCTGATAGATGTCTCATCCGTACCCGATCAAGATGTATAGAGGCAACAACTACAGAAGATAAGAAGGTCTTTCCCTGTCTGTTGTGCACCTCCAGATGCATCTCAGAGAAAAGATCCATAAGCTACCACTCACTACTAGCCTCCTGAACTGCCTGAACCTGAGTTCTCTTGCTCAGCACATCTGCCACTGCGTTTCCCTTCCCTAGCATATAGGCAAGCTCGAAATCAAAATACTGAAGATACCCGACCCACCTGTGCTTCCTTAGATTCAGATCACACTGAGTGAAGATATACTTGAGACTCTTGTGGTCAGTAAAGACCACAAAGTGCTACCCCAACAGATAGTGTCCCCAACAGCGTAAGTCATGAACAACAGCTGCCAACTTCAGATCGTGTGTCAGGTAGTTCCTCTCATGTGGCCTCAACTGCCGAGACCCGTACGCAACGAATCCATCCCCCTGCATAAGCACAGCTCCCAGACCGATACCTGAAGCACTACAGTAAACAGTGTAGTTCTTTCCTGGCTCCAGAAAGACTAGTATCGGTGCTAATGTCAACCTCCCTTTCAGATCCTGAAAGGCTGACTCACAAGAATCTGACCATATGACCTTCAGCCCCTTCTTGGTCAGACCTGTCAAAGCTGCTGCTAGATGAGAAAAGTCCTGAATGAAGCGTATGTAGTATCCATCCAGCCCTAGGAAGCTCCATACCTCAAAGATGTTCTTCGGCTTCTCCCAGGAAACTACAAGTCTCACTTTCTATGGGTCCACCGATACTCCTGCCTCTGAGATGACGTGACCCAAGAAGTGAATCTGATCCATCCAGAAGTGGCACTTCGAGAGTTTAGAATAAAGCTGATGCTCTCTCAATGTACTCAAAACAATCTCAAGATGGGTGGCATGGTCGTGTCATGTGTGAGTGTACACCAATATATTTTCCATGAAGACCACGACAAAGGAGTCCAAGTAAGGGTGGAACACTCGGTTCATTAGTGCCATGAAAACTGCAGGTGCATTCGTGAGACCGAACGACATGATTGTATACACGTATAGACCATACCTAATCCTGAAGGATGTCAAAGGTATATCTAATGGTCTTATGCTCAACTGATGGTAACCAGACCTCCATTCGATCTTCGAGAACACCCGGGCTCCTCGAAGCTGATCGAAAAGGTCATTGATCCTCAGCAAAGGATATCGGTTCTTGACCGTCAACTGGTTCAGCTTTCGATAATCCACACAAAACCGAAGGGTACTGTATGCCTTCTTCACAAATAGGATTGGCGAAACCCAAGGAGAAGTACTGGGTCAGATGAAACCCTTTGACTGCAACTCCTCCAACTGTTTTTTGAGCTCCTGCAACTCAGGTGTGGCCATCCTATAGGGAGGAATGGACATCGGTGCCGCTCCTGGAACGAGATCAATAGAGAATTCTAACTCACGCTTCAGAGGAAAATCTAAAAATTCCTCCAGAAAGACGTCCCTAAAGCGATCCACCACTGGAGGAAAGTTTAACTGTGGAGTCCCTTGGTCATCCAGATAAAGACTAGTAATCTGGGCCGTCACCCTTCCTAGCCCATGATGCTCGAGTCCTGCTCGACTCACCTAAACATCCCATTCGCCTCTATGAAGAAAATATTCACCCTCTGGTGAGACAAAACTCACTCTGCGGTGATAGCAGTCGATGACTGTATGGAAGGGAATCAACCATTCCATGCCGAGGATGACATCATAGCCTGTCATCTCTAGGACATAGAGATCCCATAAGAAGCGATACCCTGCAACCTCAAGAGGGAACTCTCTACACTGGCATACACTAGATGTCCTCATCCCAAAGGGTGTATCTAGTGTCAGTGAGTCAGCAGAAGAATGGATGCAGAGTCCAAGGCTCTCCACAACAGCAATAGAGATAAATCTATGCGTAGCACCAGTATCGAAAAGGGTTGAAGATAAAACTGAGGCTACTAAAATCATACCTCGAACAGTAGAAGGGTCGGGATTCTACTCCTGATAAGTTTGCTCCACGGTGAAGGACTGGCCTGCACCGCGGCCCTGTGTCCCTGGCTGACCACTCTGAGAAAAACCTCCATGCTGGTGCTGAGGAACTGGTGGCTGACCGCCACGGCCTCGACCTCCACCTCCGCCCGAACGGCCGGAAGAACTCCAGTTCCCCGACTTGTGAGAAACTAGCGGTGCTACTCCTGAATGAGGATTCATGGAAGAACCCCAGTCACCAGCTGCTGGTGAGAAAACCTGACAGAAACATTGAAGGTGACCCATCTTTCCGCAAGATCGGCACTCCATGGGGTCCCTCTGGCACTACGGCCTCGTGTGCCCTGACCAACCACACTGGTAGCATGTCACCTAGTTGCCTGACGATGCATCTCGCTTCCTCGGATCGCCACATGTAGGCTCTCTATAGTGCTTCTTACTGTCATATGGAGGAAAACTAGCTCTGGAAGTAGGACCTCCCTGGATTGCAGCTCCAGAGTCTCTCAGATTGCACTCTACAATCAGTGCCTGGTTGACGATGGAAGTGATGGAAGTCAGCTGGAAGATGTTAACCTGCGAGCGGATCTCTCGCCTGAGACCATCCTCAAACTTCCTTACTAAGAACACCCCACTCCCATCCTGGAGGGGTGTGAAGCGCTGTAGCTTGGTGAAATGGGAAGAATACTCCATGACAGAAAGATTACCCTTATCTAAGCTCATGAACTCCCGGGCTCGGTCGGCCCTTAGGGTCTCCGGGTAGAAGTAGTCGTAGAACATGCGCTGGAACTCCTCCCAAGCCATAGCCTGCTGTTGACCCGCCTGTGAGATCATGTCCCACCACCTCTTGGTAGAGTCTCGGAGCATGTAGGTGGCGAGCTTGACCCGCCTCTCTAGAGGCATCTCCAGATGCTCGAAGATAGTCAGCATGGCTTCCAGCCATGACTCTGCAGCTTGAGGTCCTCCTTCCCCCGAGAACGTGGGAGGATGCTGCTATTGGAAAACCCATGTCAAGTTTGCCATAGACGTGGCAGGAGGCAGTGCTCCCTGGAAGGCCTACATAATCCTCATGAAACCTTTCATGAACTGCGCATCCGCGCCTGCAACTGGTATGACATACAGTGCCAAGGCTGTCCTGACTGGAGGATCGGCAGGAAGTCCCTGATCAGCCATATCTGGTGTCTGATCACTGCCTGATGACAGATGTACGACCGGAGGACGTCTCAGAGGCATAGCTCTGAAATATCAAAAGCACACCTTAGATCAGGAAAACAAGGACAGCGAATACAAGAGTAAAAAACAGGAACATGGAAAGAAAAACACATAAGTTTACAAAACTCAACTACACGGCCTGTATAAAAACCACACAGTGTGTCTTCTTAAACCACTGACATGGGTGTGTACTCCTGCCCCACAAGTCGTGTAACACCTCAACTACATGCTTTGTTGACCCCAACACACGGCGTGTACTTGAAACTATTCCCCAGCCTGAGTCTCTTTATATGGATAACCCACATGGTCCGACTCAACTTGAGACTACACGGCGTGTTCGAAACAAACATGGCATGTTCTAGACAAGGCTTCGACAGTCCGTGTTGTTAAGTACACGGTCATCTACACGGATGAACCTTACACGGTGTGCTCTGAACAAATATGGCATGTATAGGCAAAGGTGGCACCGTCCTGTGTTGTTCATGACACGGCCGGGTACCTAGACAAGACTACACGGCATGTTCCGAACAAACACGACGTGTGGAAAAGAAGGTAAAGCTGGCCTGTGTTGTTAGTGACACAGCTGGGTACCTGGATAGGACTACACGGCGTGTTCCCTCTAGACAAGGCGTGTTCTACCTGATCTTCCCTGACCCGTGTTGTTAGTGACACGACCAGGTACATGGCTCCGAACTTACACGGCGTGTACCTACCGTACACGGCGTGTTCCCAAGGTTACTTTCAAGACACCGTGTTCTGGTCACACGGTCTGTGACATGGCCTAGAGACTACACGACGTGTATCCAAAAAGTACACGTCGTGTATTCTGGTTTTTTCTGGGCAGTAGCTCAGAAACTGCACAGAACCCCAAAAACACTAAAAACAAGGCAAATAGGTGCCAAATTCCAACTCGTGAGGGCGCATACTCCCCGCGAATCAAAGCTTGGAATCTTCTACAGTCACATACAAGGGAAAAAGGATCATTTTTAATCAAAGATCAAAACAAACAATTTTTTAACATAATGACAGAGCATCTATCAAGCATTTATCACAACAGAATGCATAATCTATACAGAGTCTATTGGAACAACATGAAATCACTAATGCACCCTAGATGACATGGAAAGAATGCATGGCATGTGATTTCTACAAGTGACTATATGATTAATGAGATGACATACCCTCATCTCATCGGGTTGCGATAGAAATAGAACCGCTGTATCAAAACAATAATAGCACAAGTCATGTGAATCACTCTAGGTGAAATCAGATCAACCATAAAATCTCAAAATTAGCAAACTACAATTAACGAGGTAGTATGGCTTTTCCCTGTACACAGGTTAGCTACTCTTGAGCACAGCTTAATACCAAGTACCAAATCTGTCATATCCCTGACAAAAGTCTCCAAACAGTAAATCAAGAGAAAAGAACCTCCTCTGATACCACTTTGTAACGACCTGAATCCGAAGCCCCTCCACTGGTGCCCCGTACCTGGTTCGCCACATGACCTCAAGCGTGTTTCCTCAAATGCCAGAGGCTGCCGACTAGCAGCGAGGGCCTTGGTGAGTTGGTGGGAAAACTATGCCCTCATTTGGTAAGTATACAGTAGAACAAAAATCAGACACAATATCAGAAACACTAAACAACATACAACAGCTGAACTGAACAGCGGAAGCAATGAATATATATATAGCAATGATGACAAGGATGCAGCAGGTACAAGTATCTATGGAAATAGAAAACACAATAACATGCTGGAATACAACTAAAAAACAAAGTGAAAGGAAAACAAAATAAACTCCTCAGCATCACAAGCCACAACTCGGTCCCATGCTCTCCAGCTCCAGCGCAATCAATAACCTGAAGTAGAAGGGCGCTTGCCCTTATCTATACCTGAAACAACATAGTCCGTTTGGTCCCAAAAGCATGGCCCAAACAGGGTGTGAGATACAATCCTAGTAAGAAATCACCTAAAGATCTGTGCCTAACAGTCAATAAATACAAGGCAAGTAATAAAACAAGAAGCAGTAAACATGAAAGCACAAACAACTACAATACACAGTTCTAACGAATAAAGTACACAAGAAAACAGCCAGCAACAAGAAGAAAATAGGTAACCCTCTGGGTAGCTCTCACAGCCTAACCCCTATGGTTCAACCTATAAGTACTAGCAACCCTCTAGGAGGAACACACAGTCTCACCCCTCTGCTTCAGCTATGAAAATAATAGACTCTCTGGGGAAGCACTCACAGTCAATTCCCCCTATATTCTCGTATCATGCTAAAGGCTCTCTGGGGAAGCACTCAACGTCTATTCCCCCTATGGCCCGCATCAAGGAACTATAGACTCTCTAAGGAAGCACTCAATGTCAATTCCCCCTTTGGTCTCGCATCGTAATTAAAAGAAACTCTCGAGAAGCCCTTCGGTCAATTCTCCCTTTGGTCTACTACTCTAGGTTCTCACAGTCCTGAGTGAAACTAAACATGCTCAGCGCACGTGCATCATCCAACTAAACCTCAAGAACTACTTGGATATCAACTAAGGCTCAGTAGAAAAACAAGGAAACAACCCACAATCCTACAACTAGGCATGGCAACTGATGAAATGCCTAATAAGAAAAAAAAGCATGGAAAAGCACCTTGAGCACAAAATAAATTACTCTACTCACAAGCATCAACCTCTACTAAAGCAATCAAGCAAAGCAGGCAAAACAATCAGGGAAAAAATAGGAAACCCCCAATTCCCCATTCAAAGGAATTGGTGGAAGTTTCAAAAAATATCCATCAACTTTCTACAGAAAGGCACAAACCACCTACCTCGATCCTAAGAGATTGATATACGTGAACAACGACGATAGATTCCCCTTATAACGACGTAGATATGAGAAAACACACAAAACGCTCAACCTACTATAACTTGAAAACTAGGAGGAATCAAGAAACAAGACTCAAGAAGAAGGGAGAGCTCACCGCTGCGATCCCAACGCATTTGACCACACTTGAATAGGAGAACGGATGAAGAGGCGGGAGCTCTTCAAAGATCTGGACGTACGGTCGCTCTCGGGCAGACGGAATCTGGAGAAGAAGATGAAATCGGGGTTTAGACGCGACCCTGGTCCGTTTAATGAAAAAAAAAAGAAAAGTACACGACATGTATTTTTAGAATACACGACATGTAGTGGGTTTTTCCGTACTCCGCTAAAAACGGCCTCCACATCATCCCTACACACTGTGTGTGTGGCCTGGGCACGACCATCACACAACTTTGAGCCGGAGAAGAGTACACAACGTGTACTCAGAAAGTACACGGCGTGTAATTCAAAAATTTCCAGAAAGTTCATTTTTCTTAAAAACTCCAGAAAAAGGAAATGCGTACCTAAAAAGAAGATCCGGGTTTTTACAGATTCGTCTCACACCCTACATGGTCCCTTTGAGACATGTGTAGACTTTATGGTTTTACGTACAGTTAAAGGGTAAGATTTAGGAGCTGAATCATAGTACCGTTGGCACAAAGATTGGTATGGACGTTGAGGTCATGCCTAGCTAGATTTTTAATTTTGTTTAGATTTATTTCCTATATCAGCTTGCTTATTTTTATTATGTAGATACTATTGGTTATCTATGGGCACCTTTGTATTGACATGTATGACTTGTTATGGATGCATGCCTTGTTTGTTTCAATGGTAGTTACAAGTGATTTCTATCATGTTGTTATATATACTTTCTACTTCTTTTGTTATTTATTAATTTCTCTATTTTGTTGATATTCTTATGCTTCCGCTATGAGGGTCTGGTTCGATTTGCTAAGTCTTTTATTTCCACTGCATGTTTATTTATTATGCTTAGACCAGTAACTTATATTTCTATGAGAGGGTATAGCCTCCCCACTATACCTATTTACACCCTCACTACTAGTCGATAACCTTTGGCATTCGGGGAGGTGCGCCTACCTGACCCATTTATCACTATTTGGGTGGCTGTTTGGATTGGGACATTACAAAGTAGTATCAAAGGAGTTCTTGACTGGGATTTAGTAGCAGCTTTTGATCGAATACTAATGAGATCAAGACTGTTTTTTCTTTTCTGTTGGGTTACTATTTGATACATGGTAGACTGGAGATAGGTTGTAATTGGAACTGGGTTTCTAGATTGTGCTTGGGTGCCTGTAGCCCTAGGTATGAGGGACAGACCAAGTTGCCTTGGGTGGGAAATTGTTGTTTTACTTTTTCTCAGATTATAGTTTATATGGTTTCTATCTTGGTGGATCACTTGGTATGTGATGTTATTGGTTGTGATATGTGACCCTTGACCTAGTGTGGTAAGAGAGAATTGGATCTTGTCCTGATATGGAAAGGCATGGTTACTTAGCTTTTGATAGGAATATTTTTAGGGTATTTCAATTTCATATATGCATGTATTCCTTGTGAAGTGATAATACTATGTTAATAATATATAAAATTCCATGATGTGATAGAATTTATTGTTTTATGCAATGTGATCTACCATGATTTATATATTGTAGAATTGCATGTGGCAGGGGATTTGGGCCTGGATCTTATACGAGAAGGCAGATTTTATGGTTTTGGTGATGTTGATCACCAGGATTGGGCATCAAGAATGCCATTTTGAGGCAGCGTGACTGTCAAGATTGGGTGTATTAGTAATTGGTTTGAGGAAACGTTGGTTGTTAGGATGGGTGTGGCCTAGGGATACTTTGATACTTGGATCTGTTGAGGGTGGGTAAGGAGGATGTGAGGCTGGGATGTCGTGGGGCATGGTTGTGATGGGGGAGAGTAAGGGTAGTTATGCACTTCCTATATACCACTTTCCTTATCTACATTATATATACATATATTGTTATATATGTGGGTTTTTTGATCATTTATGGTATTCATTAGGTTCCTTATAGATGGATCGATGTAATGTCAGGCAGGTGATGGTACAGTGTCGTGGGAGCACAATCAGGTCCAGATCCCTGAGGGGTAGGCAAAGCATGAGCCACATGTATAGGATCAGGGAAAAGATCAGGTTCAGGACCTAGTGCATGCAGAGCAGTAGCCGATTTTGGTGGTGTTTGGGCTATAGCTCCACAAGCAACTCTAATCTAGTTTGGTATGTGTTTTGTAGGGGATCGATAGAGGCACACAAGGAATAGATCCCTTTGTGGAATATCTAACTCAGGAGTTCCAGTCATATCACCCTCTACTTTTTCAAGGTGGGGGTGGTCTGAAGGAGGCTGAGAACCAGATAGAGAGCATGCAGATGATGTTCGAGCAGCTCGAGATGCCTCCAGGGTGGAGGGTCAAGATGGCGACGTACATACTGAGAGGACCAGTGAAGCATTGGTGGGATGTGTAGGTTCAAGCTTGCAGACATGAAGGACTGGCCTGGAAGGACTTTGAGGAAAGATTCTTCAAGAACTTTTTCCCAGAGATGTTGAGGGAAGAGAGAACTCAGAAGTTCTTAAGCCTTCAACAGGGTGACATGTCTGTCATGGACTATAAAGCTACTTTCACTGAGTTGTCTCAGTTCGCACTTGGTATGGTAAGTAATGAAACCTTAAGGGTGAGGAACTTTGAAGATGGATTACGGTACGCCATACAGGTGTAGGTAAAGATCTTTAGGCTATCATCATTCTCAGAGGTGATGAATCAAGTTCTTATAGCGGAGGGAAATTTGACAGACATATCTCACGTGGGCCGGATGATGGTTTCAGGTGATGGTTCAGCTAGCAAGAAATGAGGTTGGGATGAGTTTTAGTAGAGTGGGTAGGCCAAGGACTTAGATAGACCACCACGTAGCAATTCATCAGTGGTTTTATTTCAGTGTGGGCAGCTAGGGAATGTCCGGACTCAGTGCAATAGTTTTCCAAAGGAGTGTCGAGCATGTGGAAAAGTCTGGCATCTTGAGAGGTTCTATAGGAAGTCTTTCCAAACATCCTGTAGATAGGTACCGAAGTAGGTGCATGCTTCATAGGTAGGATCAGGATCGGTACCAGGTGAGGGTAGCCGAGGTTCATATGCACACGGAGGGCATGGAAAAGATAGTGGGACCCAGCCATGGGGTTAGTGGCTGGTGGCTGGTGCAGCACCGCAGGGAGGACATGCTTCAAGAAGCTGTGTGTTAGGCCAGGTGCACACTGTGAAGCTTCTATGGGCTGAGCAAGCTGGAGAGCCGATGATAGTCAGAGGTATACCATAGGCGTGGTCGTGATTTTTTTCTTTCTTTTGCTTCTTTTGGCACGACCTGTTGAGGAATGTCCGTTTTGAGTGCACGAGGTGCACAAGATATATATGGGCTGACTAGATGTTGGTCAATGGGTTGACACCATTTTGGGTGTGTGATTATATATATATATATGTATGTATGTATGTATGTATGTATGTTTGTATGAGATGCTTGGCATCGGGATCATCATTGGATGCGGGTTACTTTAGGTTCCTTGGGAATTGGGGCATGAAGGATGTAGCTATGAAAGAGGTGAAAGGCACCAGGTTATTTTGAGAATCCATGGGATGCATGACCTCATTGTACCATGGGTTCCATGGGCTCGAGTTGGGAGTCGATGTGGTGTGGGATGTGATTGGGTTTCGTGAACGACACGGGAGCACTAGATGTGGTGAAGGGGTGACGATGCATCACATGAGGACCTTGATTCCGGGTAATAGGTCAATAGACCTTTGTTTAGTTTGAGTTTTGGACCAAAGTTATCCTAGAATGTTCCTTAACTTCCCTTAGAAGGGAAATTTGATGAATAATTGCTTTAATGAGGGAAGTTTGTAAGAACCTAGTTCTTCCTTTGAGGTATGAGTCTCTTTTTTTTCATTTTCGGGTTGATTTTGAGTTGTTTTGATGAAACAGGGGAAAAATGGGAAATTACTAGAAAAAATATGGCACATGGAATAATTTAGGGTTACAAGCCATGTGGGTTCTTAAGTACACACCATGTACTCTAAGCCATGTGTGATGGCCATACATGGCATGTAGGGATGTCAGCCAGGTATAGATAATTAAACAAGTACACGACATGTATCCCCTCCCACACAATGTGTAGTCAAGTCGGCAAGACCTCCATGAGAGTCGACCACCAAATGAATAGTAAAATAACCCACATGGCGTGTAGTCTGATGTAAACTCCATGTATTTTTTTTGTTAAAATGAGAAGTAGCCTCGTTTTGAGAAAGAGGATAGAGGGGTTTGTCTGGGATTACGAAAAAGCGACACCGTGACTCATTTTTGCTCCCGATCATCTGTCCGAACTCCGATTCAAATGCCATCAGATCCATTGGAACCCCATCGGTAAGCTCTCTATTCCTCTTGATCTATTCTTCATGATTTATCCTCCTGATTTAGTTATAGGAGGTTGAGAATTTTCAATCATTTTGTAGATCTACCTTGTTCTAGACTGAATTAGAGGCAGGTATTGGATGAGGATTATCATAAGAGTACAAGGTTGGTGGTGCATACTTCGTTTTGTGTTTTTGCAGATATTTGGAGGTTGTGGATTTTAGTGAAATGATGGGTTTTTGAGTGGAACCCTATTATTTAATTTTAAATTGATTGGTATGCCTTATGGGATGTCGTTGGTTAATCCCTTACCTCTTACGATTGAGCGAGGCTGGGCGAGAGGCCATTTCTCAATGGGATAGTTTGGTCGGGGTGCCAAAATGTTTATAACTATTTTTATTGATTTAAAATGTTTAGTTTAATTGTTAATGATTGATTTTACTGTTTAGAGGAATTCAATACCTTAGTGCTGCTATGTTATAGTTGATGGATAATGCAATTCAACTGGTTATTTTTTTCTGTTTAAAGTGTTTCATTGTGATTATCTATATGTGACATTTGAGATTATATATGCTGAGACCCTTAGGGTTGTGTTGGGAATGGCCTGTATTTTCTCGAGTGATATTGATCACAGGTTGGGCATTGCCTGGATTTTCTTGGGTGGTTTTGATCACAAGACTGGGCATCATGGACATCGGGTTGAGGTAGTGTAACAGTCATTTTGGGCATGGAATAAGTTACTTTGATGGAATGACCATCAAATTTGAGTGACATGGTTGTAGGGACATGATGTTTCAGATATAGTGTGGCTTGGGTTCTTATTTTGGTGATTTCTGCTCACCCGTGATGGCCAAAATCCACTTGAGTCGGGTGCACATAGGTTGAATCTGTGATGGGGTAGTTTTGACCAATCATGTGGATAGAGGCCCCTGATAGTTACAGTTTAGGTACTATTGGTTTGGGGGTGATTACCATAGAAAGACACATGGAGGGTGAGGATCCTTCGGTTGGTAGCGATGAGGCAACCTAGTTATGTGATTGATGGAAAATATCGCTTTTCCTCTGGTTATTTTTTTGACGTCAGACATCGTTGTTACTCCGGTTATTATTTGAGGAAAAAAATTATAGTTCATCCAGTTGTCATGCCTTGGGAAGATGTGAGATTTTGAGTAGGTGTCACGAACCAACCTGGGTCGACCCTGAACCGATCACCCGAGACGGTCCGCGACATGGCCCGAGAGGCGTTCTTGATCTTCCTGGGCTGGCGGCAAGCGCCAGGGCATCAACAGAGAAGAAAAGGGGAACGATTTCGCCCAATAAAAATGAATAAAGCAGCGGAAAGAAAATAGAACAACACAAAGTAAATAAAAAACATGAAATAAAGAACGATCAACAACAACCAACTAACCTGGCCATGACCAAAACTCCTTGTAACCTCGAGAGTCACTCTCCAAACCACAACCAAGTCTCGCCCACAGCAAGAAAGCTCGATTCAAACCTAAACAGAAACTAAAAATAGGAAAACACTATAGGCGTGACTATTAAAACTCAGTAGGCATTCCCAAAAAACTATTCCCAATGCACTACATTTAAATAAAGAATTCACTAATTCTAGGTTTGAACTAAATTATATAAAATATGGGTTTCCACACACACACATTAATTTCTAAAATAAGTAATAGTCCATTGACCTTATTAATTTAAAAACAAGTTTAGTGTTTCAAAGAAATAGGTGCATTTCATTTTAGATAATTTTCACGAGCAATTTAGAAATCCAAATTTTAGTTGTTAGTCAAATGGAAAACCACACACAACCCACAACACACACTAAGGTAAATGGAAAAGAAGTGGCACACAGGGGACAACAACCGAACTAGACCTCTCAATTATCTGCCACATAAAAATAAACACTATAGAAAACATTGGTCGAACCTAGGAGATTGTGAACAATCCAGAACGTACCATACATGTGACTCATCCTGAAGGCATGCCTACTCTCGATGACGTCATAACGCCCTAATTCCTGGTGTTTCCCTACATGGCCTAAACGAGAGTCTCAATACCCTAGTAGAGTATAATCCATACTAAGGGCCACGAGCAAGTGTGTAATCTAATCTAGTGCAAAAATCATTCTCAAAAGATTCACTTACTAAGCCAGGTTCCCATGTCAACATGTGTAATAAAAAGGAAAGGGGTGAGTCAACAAAGTCAATCAAGTAGCACAAACATCACACATAACTCATGTAGTCAACGTATACCAAAGATCACCCCTAATCACCCAAAGAGAGTTTTCCAAAATAATTTATTTTATTAAAGTGCCAAACAGGCCTTCACCAATTTTAAAGAAAATCCTCATTTCTCAAGAGAACCAAAAAACTTGTTCACGCTTCAAAAGAAATCATTTATCAACAAACCAGAACTACATTTGAAATTCTGTGAATTATTTTTAAAGGCCAAATAGGCATTCTTTCACTACTGGGTGTCCGTTCATCAAAAAAATATTTCAAGTGTCGTGTATAAAATAAACGGCTCTTTTTACACCAAGTAATCATTTAAAAATTAATTATCTTATATCATTTCCCATTTATTAAAATCAATAAAATATCAAGCAATTAATAAATTTTGAATTTAAAGGCGAGTGCAGTGGGGGACCTACCTCGACTTGCAGCTTAATTACGACGACGCGAAACATCGCACACTTGCTCATAAGTACGTGCAACTTGCTGATGACCACAATATCATAGAAATACCTCGCCAAAGCACTACAATAATAATAAAATAATCTAAAACACAGAAACACTGACCAGAAATAACCTGACAATTAAAAACCAAAAATATAACTCAAAACAAACATAAACATTAATTTAAAATAATCAAAACAAAACACAGCGCATACCTCACCCGAACCCTAGTGCAGGCAAAACGATGCGAACCCAAACCACTCGGGGCACCGAAAAAGTCACCGGTAGGGGGGCATGAGGCCGAGAAGGGTTCACAGTCAGTCATAGGACGCCCAATGGTTCAGAAGTCACGCAACAAGAGGGAAATGGTAGGTCCGAGTTGCGCGGTGTCCAGAAAGAGGTCCCACCATGCCAGAGGCAGGTGCACGCGGGTGATGTGGTGTCGTCACAGGGTGGGAAACGGAGCTGGATTGTTGGGCAGTCCATGGACAACAGGTGTGGAGTAGGCGAGAGGGTGCCAGGCAGAGGATTCACGCCCACTGGTCGCTGGAGAAAGTCACTAGCCAGAGCAAGGAGGTGGCCTGGGTGCTGTGCAGGGGGTCTCCAGGCTGGTGGAGGCACGGATAGGGGGTTGCGCATGGAGGTTGGCTGAGCAGGGAGTAGGTTGGCGGGCTGGTGCAGCATCGAAGATCTAGGGGGCGGCGTGCGGCACTGTGCAGCCAAAGCAAGAGGTCCTGGGTGTGGGTTGGCTGGGTGGTGCAGGCGGAGGAGGGAGCGGAGGAGCTGGGGTGCTGGGCAGTGAAGGAGGAGGGGTGTGGGAGGCTGTCGTGGCTTGTGAGAGGGCTCTAGGTGAGCTGGATGGGAGGGCGGCGTGCTGGGGAGAAGGCCGAGGCATGCCGACCGGGACATGGAGGTGTGCTATTGGTGCATTGATCCACTGGAAAGGGAGACAAGGTGGTGGCTGATGCTGGGCAGGGAAGCCGGAGGTGCGGCGGGTGCAAGAGGTGGAGTGGCAGGAGGGGGCTGGGGTGCGCGGTGTAGGGTAGGCCGAGGGGGTGCGGTGCTATGTGGGCTGAGAAATGGGCGGCTAGAAGCACGCAGGACGAGGTCGCCGATGGTGGATGATAAGAGCACGGGAGGTCTTCTTGTGACAGGGAAGGAGAAAGTCCAGGGGTGGCGGCGCTGTGCGGACCAATTGAGAGGGGAAAAAACAGGGGGGGTCGCTAGGGTTAGAAGAAAAAAAGAATAAATAAAACCACTTTAAGAAAATAATAATAATAAAATCAACAATAATAAGAATCATAATAAAATTAAATAAAACATTAACCTATAATGAAAATAATACCCATAAATATAATAAGAAAAGAATAATAATAGTAATAAAAACTATAATAACTTTATTCTCTAATTACAATATTAATATCAACCTCAATAATAATAAGAATCATAATACACATAATAATAAATAAAACCACTTTAGAAATAATATAGAAAAGATAAAAATAATAATTTTAATAATAACGATTCTTTAATAATAATATAATATCATTATTCATGAAAAATTAATACTAACATTAATACAGTAATTTATTTATTCTAAATTTTAATTTTTCAATTCATTCATTTTATTTTTATTTGTCCAAATCAAATATTGCAACCACAGAGGTACCCGGGATAACCGCACAGCTTCCGCTAGTCATGCGGTGCCCACACACTGACCCGAATATTAATAGTAGTACTAACATTAACACTAATAATAATAATAATCATAATAATCAAAATGAAAAAAAAATAAAAATGACGAAAGTATTCATATCATTTTAATAATAATAGAATTTTTAGCAATTATAAAAATTATAAATGGCATGAAAAATTAAAAAATATACTCATTTTAATTTTTTTCTGAAGATAGGTGAATCATGTCGATGCCCGGGTGAAGCCGCACAAGATTCTCAAAACACGCTCGACCCGTGAACCCAATGACGTCAACTGAAAAAAGTACATTTTTTTGAAATAACCTCAAAACATTCATCCAGAACTCAACCCGAACCCCAAAAAAAAATTTAAAAGGCAATGATAATTATAAAATAAAATAAAATATAGGTTGGGGTGTGACAATTCTCCCCACCATAATGCCTTCTTCCCTTGGAAAGCCAAAACAATATCTAGACCCAAAGATAAAAATTATCAAGTGTCACCCATCTACAAAAGTTTAAGCACCTTCAGTTGATCGATCCAAACATACACTGAAAACCCATGTCACACAACTCATCCTTAAAACATGATCAACTTAATCATCACCAAGCAGAACCAAAACCATCTATTTCAACCAAGTAATGAACGAACTTAAAATACCTCTAACACTTATTCCTATCATCCTAGTCCAATAGGACTGTTGGGTGTACTCCAATCCCGACGTTTTCCCAGGAGGAAGAACAAAGGATTTGGTGGTTCCACACAAGACCACCCACCACCAAAACAATATCTAGGAAAAAATCTGGTACTAACACGGGGAGGCCTGAATGAGATCCCCACCATAAGGATCGGGCTAACTCTAAATTACTTTCGAGGTAACTCTATGAGACCCACTATGGGTCTCCCCACCATAAGAACTGACGAGATTAACCGAACTCAAAAACATTCCATGCAGACCAAAAAACCCCCACCACGAGGGGGGATAAGGGAAGGACCTAATTGATAGAGCATCAAAACTATTGTCATCACCCCATCAACAACGTCTCACCCTCATAAGAACACAAACCATTCCACATTAAGGAAAAAGGTTAAACCAATGGCCTTTTTCACCATTAGGGTTTCTCCTGACTATGAACCAACTTCACTCTGAGACCTATAGCTGGAGAAATGATGATTGAAGCATCTCCTGACTCACAGTGAGGCTTTAGAAATTTCCAAACATAACACACAACCCATAATTTCACCAAACACACTTCCAATAAAACAACGGTTTCAACAAGGTTTGACAAAAACCATTCTTACAACAGAAGGAAAAGAAACCCCCAAAAACGCTACAAGAGACGATTACTACATCCAAGTAACACTACAAAGAGAAAACCTCAAACTGATCCCCAAACATCACTCTACCCCTGTTGACGGGCTGAGGTGACCTTCGATGAGCCAGGTCTATATTCAATGCGCTTCTTGGAAACACCATGGCTGAAATGATGCAAGTGACCCAGACATCTACAGGTGTCGCAGGGTCTTAGAACACTCAGGCACATCAGCCTCTTGTGACCCTTCCTACCACACTGGTGACAGATCACGATGTTACACTCTGAAGGTGTTGATTCTAGGTCTGAAGGCCTCTTAATTACTTTAGTAGACCCACCAGCATCAGGTCACTTCTCATTATTTCTCTCACCATCCTCTACACTGCTTCCCAAGGTCAGGGGAGGATTTGCTACCTCATGTACCCCTGTCAACTTAGCTTCAGCAAGAAAAGATTTCCCCACAACATCTGAGAAGGTGGTTAAGTTGAGCTCTGCCACTTTCGACCGTGGTTCAGGTCGGAGTCCAGACTCAAATTGTCGAGCCTTCCTGGGATTATTTGCAACAAACCATTGGTCGTATGGAACTAGGTCTGTGAAATGTCGATATAATTCCAGTACTAATTCAACACCCTGCTGAAGACAACACAACTCCATCCTCTTCCTCAGCTTTATCAACTCAGAGAAGTATTTTTGGATGCATAACGACTTGAAGAACTCCCATGTTAGATCTTCCAGAGGATTATTTCAATACACAGACTTCCACCATTTCCAGTTTGGGCCTTCAAGCATAAAGGTATCCAACTTTTCCTATAATGACTTAGGCAGCCCAATGAAACTGAACTTCCTCTCAATCTTATGCAACCACTCCTCCAACTTAAGAGGATCTTCTTGACCATAAAAGAGTGGATGACTCAACTTTCATAATTCCAGAACATAGTCGATAGGTTGATCAACTGGAGGGTTTTCTAAGGGAGCACCACCCAAAGCTGCACCTTGGGCATCCATCAAACTGTCACGGGGGCGAATACTATGAAAAATGGAAAAAAAGAACTTAATCAAAACATGGTCATCACCATTTTCAATTAAACTTTTCAAAATTCTAAAACAAATATTTACAAAATTATTTTCAGAAATGAGAATGATCCAAACAATTCACAAGGGGAAACAAGTGTCGGTGGGTGGCTCAAACACATGGATGGCAGCCATATTCCAGTCACACCACAGTCACAAGGAGCACTTTAGGGTAATGTCCCCGGCTTCACATGACTTTCCAGACCATGCGATCTCATGGAGGTCACTTGTTCGGCTCCCATTTCATTTCCAAATACAAAACAAACCATAAGAGTCAAGGACATCGACAAAACCAAACATCCCATGGTACCCCAAGGTTCGGAACGAGCAAGGGTTCATGACGTACTTCTCGTTTGTACGCCCCGAGTCCCGACAATTCTAATCCTTCTACCATGAAAACCCTAAATAATAATGTGTGCTCTGAAAAAAAAGGTCCACTCAGGATCCAAACTCCTCTGATACCATTTTGTCACGAACCAACCTGGGTTGACCCCAAACCGGTCACTCAAGACGGTCCGTGACATGGCTCGAGAGGTGTTCCCGATCCTCCTAGGCTGGCGACAAGCACTAGGGAATCAACATAGAACAACATGGTAATGATTTCTCCCAATAAAAATGAATAAACCAGCAGCAAGAGAATAGAACAACACGAAGTAAATAAACAACATGAAAGAAAGAACGATCAATAACAACCAACTAACTTGGCCATGACAAAAAATCCTCTTGACCTCGAGAGTCACTCTCCAAACCACAACCAATTCTCAACCACGGCGAGCAATCTTGAGTCAAACATGCACAGAAACTAAAAATAGGAAAACAATATAGGCGTGAGTATTATAACTCAGTAGGAGTTCCCAGCAAACTATTCCCAATTCACTACCTTTAAATAAAGAATTCACTAATTCTAGGGTTGAACTAAATTACATAAAATAGGGGTTTCCACACACACACTTTCATTTCTAAAACAAGTAACAATCCATTGCCGTAATTAATTTAAAAACAAGTTTAGTGTTTGAAAGAAACATGTGCATTGCATTTTAAAGAATTTTCGTGAACAATTTAGAAATCCAAATTTTAGTTGTTATTCAAATGGAAAACCACACACAACAAACAACACACACTAAGGGAAATAGAAAATAAGTGGCACACATGGGCCATCAACTGAACTAGACCTCTCAATCATCCTCCATATAAAAATAAACACTAAAGAAAACATGGGTTGAATCTAAGAGCTCGTGAACAATCCAAAACGTACCATACGCATGACTCATCCTGAAGGCATGCCTAATCTCGATGATTTCATAATGCCCTAATGCATGGTGTTTCCCTACATGGCCTAACCGAGGGGCCCAATCCCCTAGTAGAGTATAATCCATACTAAGGGCCACTAGCCAGTGCGTAATCTAAACTAGTGCAGCAATCGTTCTAGGAAGATTCACTTACTATGCAAGGTTCCCATGTCAACACGTGTAATAAAAAGTAAAGGGGTGAGTCAACAAAGTCAATCAAGTAAAAAAAACATCACACACAACTCATGCAGTCAACATACACCAAATATCACCCCTGAGTCACCCCAAAGAGAGTTTTCCAAAATAATTTATTTTATTAAAGTGACAAACATGCCTTCACCAATTTAAAAGAAAATAATCATTTCTCAAGAGAACCAAAACACTTGTTCATGCTTGAAAAGAAATAATTTATCAATAAACCATAAATACATTTGAAATTCTTTGAATTATGTTTAAAGGCCAAATAGGCATTCTTTCATTACTGGGTGTCCGTTCATCAATAAAATATATCAAGTGTCATGTATAAAATAAATGACTATTTTTACACAAAGTAATCTTTTAAAAATTAATTATATTATATTATTTTCCATTTATTAAAATTAATAAAATGTCAAGCAATTAATAAATTCTGAATTTAAAGGTGAGTGAAGTGGGGGACCTACCTCGACTTGAGCTTAATTACAATGATGCGACATGTCTCAGACTTGTGCATAAGTACGCGTAACTTGATGACGACCACAATATCAAAGAAATACCTCGCCAAAGTGCTGCAACAATAGTAAAATAATCTAAAACACTGAAACACTGAACATAAATAACCCGAAAATTAAACACCACAAATAAAACTAAAAACAAACATAAACATTAATTTAAAATAACTAAAACAAAAGACAACGCATACCTCACCTGAACCCTAGTGCATGCGAAATGGTGCGAACCCAAACCGATCGTCTTCGATGGCAGATGCTCATCGCGCACCCAATTGATAACAACATGCGCGATTGTTCATAGGAACACAGGTGGAACTAAAGCCAATAGAACTAGTCTTCCCACCCTGGAAGGTCGACGAGGGGCTACGGGGTGTTGAAAAAGTCACCAGTGGGGGGGGGGGGGGGCACGCGGCCGAGAAGGGATTGTGGTTGGTCATAGGACACGCGACGGTTCGGAAGTTACACGACAAGAGGGAACTGGTTGGTCATAAGTTACACGGTAGCTGGAAAGAGGTCTCACCAGGTCGGAGGCAAGTGCGTGTGGGTGATGTGGTGTCATCGCAGGGCGGGAATCAGAGCTGGCTTGTTGGGCAGTGCATGGACAACGGGCGCGAAGTCAGCTAGAGGGCATCAGACAGAGGAGTCACGCCCGATGGTTTCCAGAGAGATTCACTAATTGAAGCAAGGAGGTGGGCTGGGTACTACGCAGGGGGTCTCCAAGCTGGTGGAGGCACAAATAGGGGGTTGCGTAGGAAGGTTGGTCGAGAAGGGAGCAGGCTGGCGGGCTGGTGCAGCGTCGAAGATCTAGGGGGCAGTGTGCGACGCTGTGTAGCTGAAGTAGGAGGGCCTGTGTGCGGGTTGGATGGGTGGTGTAGGTGGAGCAGGGTGTGGGGGATCTAGGGCGCTGAGCAGCGAAGCGGGAGGGGTGTGGGAGGCTTCCGCAGCTGGCAAGAGGGCTCCATGTGATCCGTACGGGAGTGGTGTCATGCTAGGGAGAAGGCTGAGGCATGCCGACCCAGACATGGAGGCATGCTATCGGTGCATTGCGCCACTGGAAATGGAGATAGGGCGGTGGCCGATGCTGGGAAGGGAAGCTGAAGGCACGGTGGGTGCAAGAGGCAGAGCGACAGGAGGGGGCTGGGGCGCACAGTGTAGGGTAGGCCAAGGGGGTGTGGCATTGTGCGGGCCGAGCAATGGGCAGTTGGAAGCATGTAGGACGAGGTTGCTATGGTGTAGGGAAAGAGCATGGGAGGTCTTCTCATGATGGGGAATGAGAAATTCCAGGGGTGGCGGTGCTGTGCAGACCAAGCGAGAGGGGAAAAAAATGGGGGGGTGCTAGGGTTAAAAGAAAAAAAAGAATAAATAAAACCAATTTAAGAAAAGAATAATAATAACATCAATAATAATAAGAATCATAATAAAATTAAATAAAACATTAACCTATAATTAAAATAATACCCATAAATATAATAATAAAAGAAGAATAATAATAAAAAAAATAATAATAACTTTAGTCTCTAATTACAATATTAATATCTATCTCAATAATAATAAGAATCATAAAACACATAATAATAAATAAAACCACTTTAGCAATAATATAGAAATGATAAAAATAGTAATTTTAATAATAATGATTATTTAATAATAATATAATATCATTATTCATGACAAATTAATACTAACATCAATACGGTAAGTTATTTATTCTAAATTTTAATTTTTCAATTCATTCATTTTATTTTTGTTTGGCCAAATCAAATGTTGAAAACACAGAGGTGCCCGAGCTAACCGCACAACTTCTTCTAGTCGTACGGTGCCCACGCACTGGCCAAAATATTAATAGTAGTACTAACACTAATAATAATAATAATAATAATAATAATAATAATAATAATAATAATAATAATAATCAAAATGATAACAAAAATAAAAATAAAAATAATGAAAGTATTCACATCATTTTAATAATAATAGAATTATTAGCAATAATAAAAATTATAAATGGCATAACAAATTAAAAAATCTACTCATTTTTTTAGAATATAGGTGAATCGTGTCGATGCCCGGGCGAAGCCATGCATGATTACCAAAACACACTTTGCCCGTGAACCCAATGACATCAACTGAAAAATGTGCATTTTTTGAAATAACCTCAAAACAATCGTGTGAGACTCAACCCGAACCCCAATTTTTTTTTAAAAGGCAAATAAAATTATAAAATAAAATAAAAGATAGGTTGGGGTGTGACAACAGGGGTCCATGGGACCGGGTTACTACTATTTGGGCATGCCTTTGTGATATTGGTACTTGAGACATGCAGTGTCAGGAGGCACATAGTGCCGAGTTTTGTGATTGGGGTGGAACCTGAGGGTTCACTAGGACTTTGTGACTATAGGGGTACCTTGGACTATGGTCCAAAGACTCTCTTTTCTTTTGAGATTATGGCATTGACCGAAGCAGGTGACACTCCCTAGTGTCTACTGAGCACCAATGGAGGTTGTGTTTATTTATTGCATCAGGCTGTTTATTTTACTTGAGATGCATGTCTGCTTAAACACTTACACTAGGTACGCACCATTGGGTGGTATCCTACTGATATTTTTCTCACACCCTACATGTGCCATTTGGGACACGTGTAGAATTTATGGTTTTATGTACAGATAAAGGGTCAACTTCAGGAGCTGAATCATAGTACTATTGGCATGGACCTTGAGGTCATGCCTAGATGGGGTTTTACTTTTTTTAGCTTTGTTTCCTGTATCATCATGTTTAATTTTATTCTGTAGCTACTTTTGGTTAGCCATGAGCACCTTTGTATTGACATGTATGTCCTATTATGGATGCATGAATCATTTGTTTCAATGGTAGTTACAAGTTATTACTGGCATGGTGTTCTGTTTACTTTCTACTACTTCTGTTATTTATCACTTTTTCTATTTAGTTAATATTGCTATTATTCCACTATGTGGGTCTAGTTTGAGTATGCTGGGTCTTTTATTTCCATTGCATGTTTATTTATTATGCTCAGACCAGTACCTTATCTTCCTCTGAGAGGGTATAACCTCCCCACTATACATGTTTACACCCTCGCTGCTAGTCGGAATCCTTTGGCATTCAGGGAGGTGTTCCTAAGGTAAGTGACACCCAACTCGTTTAATATTGTTCGGGTGGCTGTTTGGGTTGGGACATTACAAAAATCTATTCTAATTGTGTATAGGGAGGTTCGAAACCAAGATCTCCCAAACACCACCATATGACGTAACCACTAGGTTCCACCAATGTGGTGTGAAAATATATGATAAATCACTACATGATAACTCACCTTGTATTTGAGATAAATTAGAAACTATATAGAATAAAAGTTAAATTTGACTTCAAGTAAAATAGTTTTAACAAAATACAAAATGAAGATATTTATTAATTAAGTTAATGTAACGGAAAGAGAGAAATATATATATATATATATATAGACACACAAATTTTTACTGGTATTGTTCTTTCTTATGATAAATAAATGTGAGGGGGAGGGTTGAAAAATAAAAATTATGTTACTCTCATTGAAAAGTGTCCATGAAATGGCCATTGATGGTTGTATATACATAAATTCAGGGGAAATGGGCCACATTACAAATACAATCATGCAAAACATGAATGCAAGGACTCATCGAGACTCAAATTTGAGACCTCGTTGAGACTCACAGGGGTAGATTCCACTAATTTTCACCCTGAGGGATGACCATTGATGGTCATGATATATGATAAAGGTTTTCAATTAAATATTATTTAAAAATTATGCATAAAACTTAGGGTAAAATGAGTTAAAAAGTTTCCAGAAACTTTTCACCCTATGTTAGAAGATATGATGTAGTTATGAACCTGTTTTCATATGAATGTTTCATAAAAAACATGTTAATAGTGACATTTTTGTTTACTATACCAACCACACCCATCAAAGTCATGAATTTAATATAAATTGTTTTTTAACTTTTAGACACCTTTAAAATATTGATTTTTTGTTCATTTTTTACTTATTTTCATCACTATGGAACCAATGCAATAAATATACTCATAGCTTGTTAACTATCTCAAGATAAACAAAAAACTCAATTTTCCTCTTTTTAAATCCTTTCATTACATAACATACCAACACCATACAATCAATCCTATAACTCTAAATAAATTAATAAATTAATAACTAATATATAAATGATATATAACACATGCAATGAAACAAATTTATGGTGATTGATTTAATTTTTATGGTCTTAGGGTCACAACCATATCTGGTACAATTTATTGATTATTATTAAAAAAAAAGCTTTAAACGTCATTATAAATGTATACAATATTTTTTGATAGCGATTCAGTAATTACGTTTTGAAATTGAAAAAATATTAAGAGTATGGTCAATATAAGTAATTTATTTTAATTATCAAGAATATTTCATGTGTGGGTATGAGTAATTCCTCAGTTTGGGCTTAAGAGTGTTGTAATATCTCTATTCACATCCTTCCATGTTTGGGTTCACTAATATCCAATGATGAATAATTTATTTTATTAAAAAAACATTCAAACGATAAAAAAACACGCATCTCACATTATTTTGACTCATAAGGTAGTTTTTTAGAGAAAGAGTGAATATGAGCTCATTTTTTGTCAGTTTCCATTCATAAAACATTTCTTAATGCACATAAATGACCTACCAATGTCAAATTGGTTTACATATATTCACAAAAATAGAATTAATGCTCATTTCAAAAAATTCGGATGTGATATTCAAAATTCCATATGATTTTATGATATATAAGGTGGACACATTCATCAAGAAATTTAATTCTCACACCACTCAATGATTTTCACACTAATACACTAAAAAAATATAATGCATAAGTCGCTATATAAAATTAAATAATTATGTATAATAGACTGCATCCAACTAGATTACTTTAATGTCTCGCAATGGATAATTTGAAGTATATACAAGTACATTATCATCAAAATAAGATGGTTTTGAATCCAATATGGAAACATCAAATGAATATTCCTCAGTGTTAATTCCATTAATACATTTAATGTAACTTAGGATTTCTAAAAATAAATAGGCGACTCAAAGCAGCACATATAGGAATTAACTTTTTCTTATGTTCTCAGCAATAAATAAATCAAGTGATCTTCTATTGGTGGATCAATATTTTCAATTTTATCTACACATATTATATGAGGGTTTCACCACTTGGAATTATATATTTAACCTAATAATTTCTTATAAAATTATCAATCAATTTATTTAATTCTATATATCATATAATAAGTAACCACTCAATATTGTTCAAAAATGTCACCCACATGAAAACCCTTAGGAGATTACACATCTTATGGATTTATATCAAGAGTGTAGTAGCCAACATTAATACAGTAAAGTGAAAGAATGTACATGAATTCATGACTTACTTAAAAAACATGCATAGATTTGGATTCATTAATATATTTAATGGTTATTTCAACTTTGGAAAAAAACTCTACATTTCAAGAAATATAGTCTTACTTCTCATAATTATCCTAAACTATTCCTTGAATATATTGAAGTGTAGTTTCCTAGTGCATCTGATTCAATTTTTGTTCTATTATTTCTTAAACACACATTGAATTTCATAATTTAGATTCATAATTTTTCCTCTATCTCTACTCAATCTCCATCAAAAAAATTACAATATCATGGTATTATTTTTTATTGTATTTGTAGTTTTGACAACCTATTGGGTACACAATACCAATAAGAATGAAATAATCAAATGTAAAATTAGTTATCTCTATAATAAAATATGGAGAAACTTTATAAGGAGTGTTTTATCCTATATTAATTAGTTTTCTAACTACATGAATATAGATCCTTAAAGAAACATCTATGGTATGAGTGTTGGATCCATATTCCATCTGGCTATGTAATTGTAATTGTGCATATTTAGAGTTATCATTAACCAAAAAATTCATGTGTATAAATCATAAATGAATACATATAATTTGGGAGGAAAATTATGATTCATTAACCATAATGATAAATATATTACCTCACGAATGACCATTTGTCATAATTTTTCCATTTATAGCATTTTACCCAAATCAAATAAATTATAACATAGTAATGAAGGCCTCTCATGTAGATATAATGAATTACTTGAATTCTTTAGTTTATATATATAGTATCAAAAATAAATTTAAATATATAAAAAATATATAATATTGATAATAAAATAGTTTGTGTTCAAAACATAATTTACATATCAGAAAACTCACTAAAAGATGACAAAATATAGGTGGATCCCAAAGATATTTCTCAACTACAAGAATCATATAAGAATAAATAATAGAAATCCAACTAAAAATCATTCTTTACTAAATATAATTCTTGAAGAATACATAATCTGATGAAAAATATTTGGCGCTATTGAAAAAATACAAGCATATACAAACAAATATAACAATCAACCGCACTTTATACATCGTCTACATTATTAACTTGAAAAGAAAATATTATTGTGTCATAAATATATGGAACTATAAGTTTTTTATTTGGGAAAATATTTTACTCTACATTTTAATCTTTTGGCCAATAAAAATATGAATAGTCTACTAGAACATCTTCACAATTTATACTAATTAATTTGTGTGTATCTATTGATTTCATCATAATGTGATGTTTACCTATTTTTAAACAATTATATTGAAGCTAATATATACATCTCTCTATATATATATATCTTCACATGGTAATTTTTGTGTATGTAAATAGACATACAATTTTCAGGAATAACATTGAATAATTTTTAAAATGGTTTTTTTATTAAAGCTACAATATAAGAATTTTAAAGATATTGTTAAAACCCTTGTTGAAATCAAATTGGAGAAAATTTGAATATATTGAAGTTATGTTTTTTTGTTCTAATTATATTTACGGTATATAAAGATTTGGAATTATTTTATATATGAGATGGTGAAGTATAATTAAATTTTATTAAAGATAAATAAACCCTATTGTGTAAATAGGTGTTTTAGAATTCATGGTTTTGATATAATGATGAATGAAGATAGTGGAAGCTACTTGTTACCATGTGGATAAAAACCCCACCATGGTTTATTTTACTAATTCATGGTTATATATATTTAGTTTTGGTTATATTATTTCAATAAATGTGTTTTGATTGATTTATTGGATGTGACATGAGAATAAACAAATTATGGTTTTGGACATTTTGAAATTTTTCTTTGCATGATATTAGTTTGAAATAGGATATAACACATTATAGTAGTGCTTCTAAAAAAATTATAGAATGAATAAAATTATAAGACTAGAGGGAAGCCACAACATTTCATGGTTTCATGGTGGTTTTAAGATAAAGATTCAATTTCATATTGATGAAAAACATTCCATGGTCAATATCAAACCATATCATGGTTTATGAGAGATATGAAATTTGAGAAGTTGGAAACAGGTAAAATTTTCAGAGTATAAATATTTTATTCCATGGCTTTCAAAGTCAACTAATTGACTATGAAACCATGTTATGATTAAGTATCATGAAATTCATTTTATTTACATAATATTACATCCATTTTAACATAATTAACCATACTAAAAATAAATAAATATAATGATTTAGTGTGTTTGGAAGATTAGATACATAATACATCAACTTAAAAATAAACTAAATCATTTTAATTTTGATATCCATAATGATATTTTAAATCCATTAGAACTTTTATTACTGCAATTGATATCCTAATAATATACATAAAATAAATGGGTGAGATATAATTCTCAGTAGGGTAACACTCAGAGTAACAACATGGTAATGAATTATAACTATTGGTCGGAGTGGACACTCAAGAGGGGGGTGAATTGAGTTCCAATTAAAATTTCTGTTAAAAATAATTCTCTTAAAATCCAAAAAATTATAAAACGAGTTAAAATGTAGTGAATGTGTAAAACTGTAAAGGTTCAATTAGATTCTCAAAAGATTGATTAGTTCTCAGTTAATCTAATCAGAAGATTAAATTAGCTTTTGAAAATAACCTACTGATTTACAATAGATACAAAAACTTGATAGATTAACTATCAAAGTAACTTTAAAACAGATTTGTATTTCAAAGTAATAAGTAGTGGAATATAAATTAGATACTATATATTTTTAACTTAAACTAAAAATGAACAGAAAATATAACCAAGAGGTTCAGTCTCAAGCCGAGACTTAGTCCTCTCAAATTTATATATATAATTGATCCACACCCCGGATCGGGGTTATAAATATTACAAGACTGTCCAGGCCACAGAGAGACCTCTACCACTATTCTTCGTGGGAAACAAAAATAAAGACCAGGCCACACAAGGACCTCTTCCACAGTTGTCATGGGTAAACAAGAGTAAGGAGTTTTGGTGTGAGGATTGCGATATCCTCCAGTTCAGCACATGAGATAGTGTGTGTGTAAAAATGAACAGGATACACACACTGTTCTAAAGTAAATAATAAATCACTTAGATATAGTATATGGATGTTTAGAAAGCTCTAGTGATTGGCAGTGCAGCTCTGGACTTGTTGGATTCAACAGAAATTCTTCTGAGTCCTTCTCTGGTTTTTCTGTTGAAAAACAGAGTGTCGTGGTTCAGATTTTGTTTCTCTAGGAGAGAAGATGTTCTCTTGACTCTATAGTACTTCGTGTGTTCTTCAGTAATGTAGGATTGCATGTATGGAACTTCTTTGAGGATCGTGCAATGTGCTCTTCACAATTGTGCTCAGGATTGTTCTTCGGTTCAGTACAGAGCTTGTGTGTATTGTAGTATGTGTGTCGAGACGTGTCAAGTGCGAGCCTCTCCTCTACTACAACTCAATATTCTTTATATTCCACGAGCTCCGGCAATAGGAATGATTTCCTTTCCATAGGTACGAGGTACGGTTTCTTGACAGACCAACAACTATCATTAAATAACATTAATTGCATTAAAAACATCAAATATGACCGTTAGTATTATTTAAATAATATTGACAAAAAGGTTAAGAAACGGTGTCACAGTGATTATGTAAATGGTGTCTCCAAGAACCGGTATGTCCTTCACGGTATGTGCTTCACAGTGTGTCCATGTCACGGTGTCTAGCTCAAGGTGTCTGAGTCACAGTGTCTGACTCACGGTGTGTCCTTCACGGTGTCTGGGTCACGGTGTGTCCTTCACGGTGTCTGGGTCACAGTGTGTCCTTCACAGTGTCTGGGTCACGGTGTCAGGCTTACTGTGTCTATCTTTCACGGTGTCTGAGCACTTAGACAATTAACTGTATTCAAACTTAAACAGTAATATACAAAATATGAATTAAGCTTAACTATTATCAATTAAGAGAACTTGAAACACAAATACAAGGGTTTTATTAGATAAGTGAGAGTCATTATCATGCAAAAGATTTGTAAATAATAATGAGTGTAATTGACAGTAATAAGATTTGCAATCATTAAAACATGATTTGTAATTATTATTGAGATTTGTGATCATTAAAGCATGATGTGTAATTATTATTGAGATTTGTGATCATTAAAGCATGATGTGTAATTATTATTGAGATTTGTGATCATTAAAACATGATTAATACATGAGGAGTCAAAAAATCTCCCCCTTTTTGATGATCACGAATCATGTATAGTTAAAATATAAAGGAAATTCAACGTTAGAGAAAATAACATATATAATAAGAATAAATAAGAGACAAAGACTTCTCACTATTTTTTCCCCTTTTGGGATTATCAAAAAGTAGAGAGAAGGGAGTGAAACACTGCATTTATCATTAAGAATGTTCATAATAAAACATACAGGAGAAATATAAATAGTAAACAACAAAAGACATCCCATCAAAAATTAATAAACATTAGTAGGCATCACAGATTGGATTTCTCTTTTCCTTTATCAGCAAGAGCTAGAGATGATGTAGAAGAAGGCATGGATGTAGTAGAAAAAGATGGTAAAGGTAGACCTTCAAATATGGAGGGAGCCAAAGTAGGATCTATATCAGATCTAGTCTATGGTTGATCAAGAATGACTAGTCTGATCTGAGAAAGGGCTTGGCTAACTGACATGGAAGTTGAGGCTAGGGTAGGTAAACTAGGTCTAAGGGGTGCAGCAGCTGGAGAAACTATAGCAGTACTCTGCACATGAAGATATGACTTCAAAAAATTGATGAAATCAGTAATGATTTCTCCACCATATCGCATAGCCTTTTCAAAATCGTCCTTATTTTCCATGAATTTTTCCAACAATATGGTTAAATATGTAAGGTTCTGAACTTGAGCTTTAAAAGCTTGAGTCACTGGAGGGATTTTCAAATTCTACACAAGATACTTAAAGTGATTTGTCATGTCACTTTTAGAGAAAATCCGAGTGAGATAAAAGTCTATCTTCTTGGTGATATCCTGTTGAGCATCATTGGAAATATTATAATGAATTATAACCAGGTCCAAAGCTCGATCACTATTCTTAACCACTTCTGAAAAAGGAGACAGATCTAAACCACTAAGGGAATTATGAATTTCTTCCTTGATTATGGATCTCAGCAGAGAATCATCCAAAGAGGGAACAGAAGTCTGACCAGAGGGAGAAGAATACTTGACAGCTTCGGTGAGAACATTGAGCTGTTTCAAAACTTTTTGCAGACATCTAGTGTACTCATCTCTGAGCTTATTCAGCTTTTCTAAAAGCTCTATCATGCGTTGCAGCATCTTGGTGTGTCTTACACCAATCTTCTCATCAAACGACAGTAGATAAGGATACACTTGAGACACAATCTCTCTAGAAAGTTTGGAAACATATGGTTCAAGAGAAGCAGCAACGGGTGCATGAGCAGAAACAGGAGCAGGCTCGGATCTTGAAGACAATTCTGTTTGCAAGTTTTCCACCAAACCTTTCAAATATGCAACATCAGCACTAAGAAACTTATTTTCAACTCTTAATTTTGGTATTTCTCAGATCATCCTTGGTTGAATATGCAGAATGATGTTTTCCAAAAGAATCGAGGCAGCTTCTTGACTTAGTTGTGTCACTGGACGAGGTTGAGAGGATATAATCTTCTCAACTCTAGCCAAGATAGTCTCTCCAAAGACTTTTAAGTCATCCTTTTTTACATATGATTGTTGCTCGGATAAGAGAGTAGATGAAGGTAGTGGTACAGGTTCTGATGCAGATTCTGGTTGCGGTTCAGAATTAGTTTCAGTTTCAGATTCAGATTGAGGTTGAGGTTGAGGTTCTGGTTCTGGGTGAGCTACTGACTTCAGTTGAAACAAATAATAGAGATCTATACTAGTTGCAGTCACTTGATGTGATTCACTCACATCATAAAAACATGTAAACTCATACCGAGTGTACACAGAATATGTGACAGTTGGTTGAGAGGTTTTAGCAGGTCCGACTTCATCAATCTCAAGGTTTTGAGGTTTCCCCCCCTCAAAATGTGCCTCCATTTCAGATTCTTGAGGCTTTGGAATTGGGTTAAGATCCATAGGATCACCTATAATCTCTTCAACAAATTCTTTCCTTGCTAGATGAAAGGAAATTTCCATCCTCTCTTCAGTAGAGGGTATGTACTCAGGAACCAACTGTTCCATAGGTTGTGCTTCCAGACTTGCTTCTTTTTCAATAGGGAGATCCTCTTGATTAACATTTTCCCTAGCAGGGATTTCTCCTAGATCAGCTTCTTCCATGACAGGAAGGTCTTCTACACCACCAGACTCTTCTATGGCATTCTGCTCTAAAAAAGGAAAAATCAAATCTCTTGCAGCCTCAGGTTGAATATCCTGATCAACATCATCTCTAGAAGCATGACATTCTTCTCTAAAAACAACTGAAACTTTCTCTCTAGAAGGTATTTCAGTAGGAACATCAGCAGGGACAACAGTCCTTTCTTTCTCAATGGGAGATGCTTCTTCTTGAGGTATTTCAGCCACTTCTTCTTATTCTTCCTCTTTTGGGTACTCAGCCACTTCATCTGGTTCCAGACCAGGATCAGTTATATTCTTTGGCCTTCTTGGATAATCAAGAGGATTATACTTCTTATAAAGTTGATCATTATCCTCAACCCACCACTTCTTCTAGGGGTTCCAATTAATCTTCATCCTTCTGATGATAGGCTTGGATAAATAGAAATAAAAATCCTCTAGCTTTTCTTCCTTCAGTCCAACTACTCCCTTGGAAACTAACATGGCCAAATTCATCCTTGAGTAAAACAAGGAGGTGGATTTGGAAGTGACTTTAATCAGCTCACATATATGGTTAATGACATATTTGCAAAGATTGATCTTATAGACATTTTTCAATAGGTGAATCAAGAACACATCCTGATACTTTATCACAACAAAATCTCCTTTTCTTGGAATAATCAAATTATTAAAAAATTTGAACAGCAGTCTTGTCTCCCTATCCAATTCAGCTGCTATGGCCCGTCGCTTGGTGCCATTTCCAGTTAGGATTTCTAGTGCATTTTCCAGATCAAATATGTCAGTTGTTGGAGGAGGGTATCTCTGGAAATCATCACAAATACCTTCATGAAGAATTCTCAGGCATGCAGCCCATAACCTTGAAGATAATGAACACTTTTGTCCATTGATCCAACTTGTCACCATAAAACTTTCTCCAGTATCAAAGGAAAACTTTACATACTGGTAAAACTGAGATACCAACCTCGGGTATATAGGTCTATCTTTTCTAGAAAACCATTCGACCCATCCTTGTTCTCTTAAGACTTTTAGAACCAAAGACTTACTAGATAGCAGCCATTCAGGGCAAATCTCTTTTTCAGGTACTACAGTACGACTTACTAGGTTCGGATTTAGAGGTCCTTCGGGTGCAATCTTCAGTGCTCTTTTCTGTTTCTTCATGCGGCGCTTCTTAGATGAGGGTGAAGATGGACGTTTCATCCTGGGAATCCACTGAAGATTCGAGCTATAGATAAGGAGAGAAGGTTTTCAAGGTAAAGAGGGTTCGAGAGAGTGAGCAGGAGAGAGCTCAGGTAAGGAATCGAGTAAAAACCCTTATGTTTTGTCATTTGGGAATGTCAAGCGTCATAAAAACAAAAACACGAGAAAGTAATCAGCGGTGAAATACAAATTACCATGATGCGGGTTAAAATAAATATATAAACAATCTTCACGGTGAGACTGTGAGTAGGCATTACGGTGCGATGAAAAACAGTCATCATGGTGAGACAGTTGGTGGTCGTTACGGTGAGACAGTGACCATTCTGTTCAGTCACGGTGAGATAGTGAGGTGACAGACCGTGAAAAAAAGATGTTAACTGTGAGACCATAAACATGAAATAATAACTGAGAAACAGTGAACATGAAACCATAAAGTAATATAGACAAAAATAGTAAACAATAAGATCTGAAATATGTCTATTTATGGTTAATCATACCAAGATCATGTATGATGTAGTTTAATCTCACAGAATTTAATGGTTTAGTGATTATATAATCAAGTTGATATTTAGTACCAATGAATTCTAAAGTGATATCACCTTTTTGGTAATGATCCCTCAAAAAGTGATGTCTTACATCAATATGTTTTGTCCTACAACGTGAAACAGGATTCTTTGAAATGTTAATAGAACTTGTGTTGTCACATTTTATTGGGACATGTCTGAATTGATATCCATAGTCTAGTAAAGTGTGTTTCATCCACAAAATTTGTGCAGAACAACTTCCAGTTGCTATGTATTCAGCTTCTGTAGTAGATAATGCAACATAATTTTGTTTCTTACTACACCATGATACTAGTAAATTGCCTAAAATGTGACATGTTCCAGAGGTGCTTTTTCTATCTAACTTACATCCAGAAAAAGCAGCATCAGAATAACTAACTAGTTCAAATGATTGTCCTTTTGGATAGAACAGTCCAAAATTGGGAGTATGCTTGAGGTATTTGAAAATTATCTTTATAGCATTTAAATGTGACTCTTTAGGGTTTTCTTAAAAATGAGCACACATACACACACTAAACATAATATCAGGACGACTAGCAGTCAAGTAGAGTAGACTTCCAATCATTACTCTATAAGTGGTTTGATCAATAGATTTTCCATCTTCATCAAGATCCAACTTACAGGTGGTACTCATGGGAGTATCACTACTTTTTGTTCTATCCAATCCAAAACATTTTAAAATATCTCTATTATATTTATTTTGAGTTAAAATAATTCCATCATTGTTTTGAAAGATTTGAAATTCAAGAAAGAATTTAAGTTCACCCATTAAACTCATCTAAAATTCATTTTGCATAATTTTAGAAAAATCAGTACATAAAGAAGTTTTTGAAGATCCAAAAATAATATCATCTACATAAATTTGTACAACTAAAACATCTTTAGAAATTCTTTTTATAAAAAGGGTAGGATCAGCTATACCTTTTGTAAAACCTTTAGAGATAAGAAAAGTACTTAATCTATCATACCAAGCTCTTGGAGCTTTCTTTAAACCATATAAAGCTTTTGATAATTTGAAAATATGATTTGGAAAATGAGGGTTTGTAAATATAGGTGGTTGTTCAACAAAAACATCCTCAGCTATATACCCATTTAAGAAAGCACTCTTGACATCCATTTGATATAGTTTGAAATTTAGATGTGTAGCATAAGCAAGTAAGATCCTAATGGCTTCTAGTCTGGCTACTGTAGAAAAAGTCTCCTCATAGTCAATTCCTTCTTCTTGACTATAGCCTTGTGCAACTAACCTAGCTTTGTTTCTAACTATATTTCCAGATTCATCTATTTTATTTCTAAACACCCATTTGTGCCTATGGTGAAAGTGTCCTTAGGTTTTTTTACTAGTTTCCAAACATTATTTCTTTCAAACTGATTAAGTTCTTTCTTGCATAGAAATTACCCAACATTCATCATTAATAGAATCATCAATGTTTTTAGGTTCATGATGTGACAAGAAGGCTTGATGTTCAACCTGATTTCTAAGAGAATCTTTAGTCTGTGTCCCTCTATCAATATTACCAACAACAACATCTAAAGGATGATTCTTTAAAATCCTAGTTGATTTAGTAAAGTTAGGGATAGAAATTTCATGTTCTTCTCTAGGTATAGGTTCATTAGGAGAAGATTCTGAAATATTTCCAGAACTAGTTGTCTTTACAGCAGGTTCATTGATTTTATCATTAAGGTTCAGAACAGATAAATCTTCTTCAAGATTTTCAAGAGATGACTTAGGTTCATGTGGATCAGTTTCATCAAATTTTATGTGAATAGATTCTTCCACACACTTGGTTCTCTTATTGAAAACTCTATAGGATTTTCTAGTTAAAGAATATCTTAAAAAGATTCCTTCATCACTCTTAGAAGCAAACTTATCTAGATTATCCTTGGTATTAAGAATAACAACTTTGCATCCAATGACTCTAAAGTAACTAAATTTTGGTTTTCTTGTATTCCATAGTTCATAAGGGGTCTTCTTGATAATAGGTCTAATTAAGACTCTATTAATAATATAACAAGATTTATTCAAAGCTTCAACCCAAAAGTAAATAGGCAGGTCATACTCATTAAGCATGGTTCTTGCTATTTCTTGAAGGGTTATATTCCTTATTTCTACTACAACATTCTGGTGAGGTGTCCTAGGAGCAGAAAAGTTGTGACTATAGCCATTTTGTGAGTAATAAGATTCAAACTATTGATTTTTAAACTCACGACCATGATCACTTCTCAGGGTTTTAACATTAAGTCCATTAAGGTTTTCTACAGACTTGGAGTATTTAATAAGGTAAGAACAAGCTTCACTTTTGTGAGCTAAGAAATATACCCAAGTATATCTAGAAAAGTAATCTATTAAGACATAGACATAGTGCTTCCCATTTAAGCTAGAAACTCTAGATGGTCCAAACAAGTCCATGTGAACCAACTTGAGAGGTTGAGAAGTTGAAACTTTTTTCTTTTATTTAAAAGATATTTTGTGTTGTTTTCCCTTTTGACAGGGATTAAAAACTTTGTCATTTGGATACTCCAGTTTGGGTAAGTCTCTAACCAAGTTCTTCCTAGTTAGTTTTCTAAGTGAGTGTATATTTCAGTTTCCTAATCTCATATTCCATAACAAAGACTCTTTATGAAAATCATTTAAACAGGTAACATTTTTCTTAGCTAAAGAATTTAAATCAACAGCATAAACATTTTCATTTCTTAAAGTAGAAAATATTAAAACATTATTAGAATTAAAAACATCACAATAATCATTTTCAAATTTAACATTAAATCCATCATCACATAATTGAGATATACTTAACAAGTTATATTTTAATCCATCAACAAATAAAACATTAGAAATTAAAACTGAGTTAGTGTTACCAATTTGGCCTAGGTCGATGATTTTTCCCTTAGAATTATCACCAAAGGTGACATGGCCATCATCAACCTTGATTAGGTTCTTTAAGCATGATTAATCCCTAGAAATATGTTTTGAACATCCACTGTCCAAATACCATGTCTTCTTGTGGGAACTCTTCAAACAAGTTTCCTACAAAACAGATTTAGATGAGAAATGACATTGGTACCCAGATCTTCTTGGCTCCAGACAGGTTAGAAATCAATGATTTTGGTACACAAATTTGTCTTATGGGTTTCATATAATTTACAGAATAAAAATATTATGAAATATAAACTCTATTGGATCTATAACTATGTTAATAACTAGTTGAATCATATGAATTTCCAGAACTGGAACAAGCAGAATTTTGTCCAGATTTAGGAATAAATCGAGTTTTAGTGAACTGTATTTTTCCAGGTTGGTATCCCAAACCAGTAGTGTATTTTGGTGAAACTTGCTTTCCTAACATTTGAGTAAGTGTATCATTTCCCTTTGTGAATTTTTCTAAGTCCTTCCTAAGTTTCTCATTTGAAATTTTCAGTTCTGTATTTTCCTTTAACAGTTGAGCATTCTTTTCTTTTTCTATTTCAAGGGCGGATTTAACATTTGCAGTGAGAGCATGCTGTTTCTTTAATGACTTATATTTGTCCTTAATTTTATTGCATGTTTCCTCCAGCATGTTACGGTATTCAGATAATTCGTCTTTAGACATATCTTCGGAATCAGAATCAGATTCTGCACCATCTCCAGAAGAATAGGAATTTAAAACATGAGTATCTAAGGTTACCTCAGATGTATTGGTCATGAAACACATGTTGGCACGATTCTTTTCAGAATCAGAAATTCCAGATTCACTTGTGATGTCTTCTAAAGCACTCCAAGTATCTTTCATAGATTTCTTGTACTTCTTGTCTTTATAATCATGTTTCTTTTTGAATTTTAATTTTGGACAGTCAACCTTGATGTGTCCTTTCCTCTTGCATTCATAGCAGAATATATCATATTCCTTATCAGATTTCTTCCAGTCCTTCTTCCAGAGACCCTTTTTGTCATACTTTCCTTTTTAATTTGATTTTCTAAAGAATTTATTATTCCTATAGAACTTCTTAAATCTCCTGGCTATTTGAGACACCTTAGAATCACTGTCAGAGTCTGAATCGTCACTTGTTGAAATTTCAGTTTGTATTTGAACTTTGTCTTAGTCCTTTCTCTTTGAAGAAGTAGACTTAAATGCCACGGATTTTCTCTTGGGTTCATCATATTCTTCCTTGTTTACCTTAAGATCTTCATCATACATAATTAATTTACCAATAATCTCTTTGACAGGAAGAGCTCCAATGTCACATGATTCTATGATTGAAATAGAAGTGCCTCTCCATCTTTCTGGAAAACATCTCAGTATCCTCATGATTTTTTCCTTTGCTGGAACAACCTTTCCAAGTGAACTCATTGTATTGACTATCTCATTGAACCTGAGATACATATCAGAAATAGTTTCATCAGTTTTCATTTTAAAATTATCATATTTAATAGTATAAGTATTTAATATCATTTCTTTAACATTAGTTGTTCCCTCATGAGAAACACCTAAAGTATCCCAAATTTCATAAGTTGTTTTATAGGCAGATATTCTATTGAATTCCTCATCTCCTAATGCACAATACAAAGCATTAATAGCTTTATAGTTATTATTGTAAGCTACTTTACTAGGTTCATCCCAAGTATTTCTTTTAGTTTCTGGAATTTTATATTGATATTCTATAGCAGTCTAGATATCAAAACCCATACTTTCTAAATGAATTTTCATTTTAAGTTTCTATTGAGCATTGTTGGTACCATTAAAGAAAGGTGGCCGGTTAGTAGCAGCACCTTCTAGTCTATTGTCCATAGCTAGATTTTAGAGAATAATTTTAAAGAGATAAAATTTATAACTAACAGAAATTTAAGATCATTAAATATGCAACTAAAATCACAGTTGAAAAGCAGAATGTTTTGAAAACTTTTATTATTAAAAAAAAACTCTGATACCAAATGTTTGTTGGAATGGACACTCAAGAGGGGGGTGAATTGAGTTCCAATTAAAATTTCTATTAAAAATAATTTTCTTAAAATCCCCCAAATTATAAAACGAGTTAAATTGTAGTGAATTTGTAAAACTATAAAGGTTCAATTGGATTATCAAAAGATTGATTAGTTCTCAGTTAATCTAATCAGAAGATTAAATTAGCTTTTGAAACTAACCTACTGATTTACAATAGATACAAACACTTTCTAGATTAAATATCAAAGTAACTTTAAAACAGATTTGTATTTCAAAGTAATAAGCAGCGGAATATAAATTAGATACTGTATATTTTGAACTTAAACTAAAAATGCACAGAAGATATAACCAAGAGGTTCAGTCTCAAGCCGAGACTTAGTCCTCTCAAATTTATATATATAATTGATCCACACTTTGGATCGGGGTTAGAAATAGTACAAGACTGTCCAGGCCACGCAGGGACCTCTACCACTATTCTTCGTGGGAAACAAAAATAAAGACCAGGCCACACAAGGACCTCTTACATAGTTGCCGTGGGTAAACAAGAGTAAGGAGTTTTGGTGTGAGGATTGTGATATCCTCCAGTTCAGCACAGGAGACAGTGTGTGTGTAAAAATGAATAGGATACACACACTGCTCGAAAGTAAATAATAAATCACTTAGAGGTAGTATATGGAAGTTTATAAATCTATAGTGATAGGTAGTGCATCTCTGGACTCGTTGGATTCAGCAAAAATGCTTCTGAGTCCTTCTCTGGTTTTTCTGTTAAAAAACAGAGTGTCATGGTTCAGATTTTTTTCTCCAGGAGAGAAGATGTTATCTTGACTCCAGAGTAATTAATGTGTTATTCAGTAATGTAGGATTTCATGTATGGAACTTATTTGAGGATCGTGCAATGTGTTCTTCACATTTGTGCTCAGGATTGTTCTTCAGTTCAGTACAGAGCTCGTGTGTATTGTAGTATGTGTGTCGAGACGTGTCAAGTGCGAGCCTCTCCTCTACTGCAGCTCAATCTTCATTATATTCCACGAGTTCTGGTAATAGGAATGATTTCCTTTCCATAGGTACGAGGTACGGTTTCTTGATAGACCAACAACTATCATTAAATAACATTAATTTCATTAAAAACATCAAATATGACCGTTAGTATTATTTAAATAATATTGACAAAAACGTTAAGAAACAGTGTCACAGTGATTATGTAAACAATGTCCCCAAGAACCGGTATGTCCTTCACGGTATGTGCTTCACGGTGTGTCCATGTCATGGTGTCTAGCTCACGGTGTCTGAGTCACGGTGTCTGACTCACGGTGTGTCCTTCATGGTGTCTGGGTCATGGTGTGTCCTTCATAGTGTCTGGGTCACGGTGTGTCCTTCATGGTGTCTGGGTCACGGTGTCAGGCTTATTGTGTCTGTCTTTCACAGTGTCTGAATACTTAGATAATTAACTGTATTCAAACATAAACAATAATATGCAGAATATGAATTAAGCTTAACCATTATCAAGTAAGAGAACATGAAACATAAATACAAGGGTTTGATAAGATAAGTGAGAGTCGTGATCATGCAAAAGATTTGTAAATAATAATGAGTGTAATTGACAGTAATAAGATTTTCAATCATTAAAACATGATGTGTAATTATTATTGAGATTTGTGATCATTAAAGCATGATGTGAAATTATTATTGAGATTTGTAATCATTAAAGCATGATGTGTAATTATTATTGAGATTTGTGATCATTAAAACCTGATTAATACATGATGAGTCCAACAATAACATATGGTTCAAGAGGAATAACATGATGAAATAAAAGATAATGGTCCTATCTAATCACATGGAACTGTGAAAAAATGAAATCATATCATAATATCCTGTAATCATAAACATGTAGAAAAAGCATAAAACTTGTTATCATATACATAAGTTGAGTCCCACTACTAAAATATCGTAACATAATATGCTAAGACAACTGCAAGTGCTCTATACATTATATATAATTAGATATAATAATTACATGAATATATATGCCATAATAAAAGAAATAATAAATAACAATAACCATGAAAAACCCATGAGAAATAAATGGGTTAAATAATCATATAATAAAGTATAATCAAATGAAGCATCATAATAGGTGAAAAGGTAATCATAGGTTGTGAAATTATAACCCAAAGTGAGAAGAATATTATAAGAAATGGGTGAAGGAATAAGAGTTAAAAAGAACCCTATTAACAACATTTTAAGAAATTGGTAATGAAATTTCCAAGGGGATAAGGGAAAAGAGATTTCCATAAAATAAAAAAATGAATTTCCATTTCTTTTTTTTAAATAACATGGTGTGTAGAAATAATAATACTCATAAAAGGGATATATGAAAAGGAAGAAGTAAATTTTGCTTGGTTTGTTTGAAATAAGATATAATAAAGGGAACTTTTAAAGTATCCATATCCCAATAAAATAAGGGAAAATGAAATAGTATACATAAATGGATTATATATAAATGAAATAAAAATAACATAAGTGGATATATTAAAGGGAGAATAAATAGAGAGGGATAAACCCATAATGCATTAATGTAAAAAAAAGGAAAGTAAGGGAGTTTCACTTCCTTAGGTCATGACTCAGATTATGATGAGAGTGGTTTTTTGTGAACCATTATTCAATTAAATTCTTATTATCCTAACAATGCACTATAGTGACACACCATAGGGTCGATCACAAGGAGGCCGCTCACAACACACATATTTTTCTATTATCACTATTATAAATCTAACTAAAAAATACTTATATACTATTATAAATGGGGGGTTGATTATGAAAAAAAATAAAATATGATATAAATTAATAATGAAAATGAAAAACAAAAATAAAATAAAGAATACACAAAGAAGTTAGTGAAGAATCGTTATATTTCTTGGGAGATCGTGGTGATGAAATCATCATTATTTTAAAGTATTTATTCTCAATATTCTACTCAATGTTGAGATCAAAACTATAACTCAAAACCTTCCCATGAAATGTTATTATCTCACACCGACCCTCCATATGAAATATAATACTCACTCACATCATCACCACAATGTTACTCCACCATGGATGAAACATTACAATGATAAAGGAGAGAAAAAGATTAAAATGGGAAGAAGAACTCAATAGTAGTGAAAGTGGGGTGAACCCTATACCAAACATATTTCAACACTACTGTAATTATTAAAATAAAATAAATATAATAATTTAAGCACAACAAACTCAAAAACCACCACTCCCCCTCGAACAAAAACAATGAGAGTTAGTTCTCCACTTGTATGGAGATTAGAAGGATCACAGTTAGGGAACACAAAATCAAAAATGAAAGATAATAGAAATTAACAGAAGAATAAGAACTAAAATAATATATAATAAAACTAAAAGGAAATATTATATCAGAAAAACTCCACCTTATCCCCCTAAAATTGATATCCTTGTAATATGTATAAGAGATGACAATTTATAGAGTAAATTAGTGAGAAGATTTGGGTCCAATTCTGTCTGATTGATTATTACTAATTTTACCCCCAATAAATAGAAGAATATTGGAAAGGGTCCATCATGAAATTTGTTCCAAATTATATCCCTCATAGAACCTAAAAATTTAATCTTTATTGGCCCACATATAAAGCAGTTATGAATGTTTTACTCTGTATATTTAATCTTTTCCAGGAGACTCTTTGTATTCCAATACATCAAGTTACCATGAATTTATGACCTTTATAATGTGGGGATAAGGCATGGATACCTTAATTAATGTTCTTTATTTATATTTAATACAGCTCCATGTCGATTTTCAGCTATTTTGGGCTAGCCCAATTTGATATTTAAGCTCATATTCAAACATGTCCAGATCTATACATAGTTTTCAAGGCCTAGTTTGTCAGCTGGATTTGGCCCCCCAAATGGTGGATTGAGCTAGGCCTCCATAAGGATAAAATGATTCCCATGATTTTAGGAAAACTAAAAAATATGAGTTTCACAATTTCACTTGGTTTAGAAATAATTATGGCCGAAATACAGAATATAAATAAAACATTTAAAATCTAAATTAAACCATTTTTAAAATTAAGCTCAAAATACCACAAAAACCTAAAAATGTAACAATTTACCATAAAATAATATGTGAAAATGTTAGCTTTATCACTCCCCCACACTTAAACACTGAACTCCTAGACAATCATTATATATTCAAATCACAATCCACACAACAATCAAAAATGAGAAAACATCCTTGATCTTATCCAAAATAGAATTTCATCATGTATCCTCTATGAAAAACATTTCAATATAATTTTCATTACCCACATTTTAATTTATTCAATATTATAAATCAATCCATGTCTCAATCAAAACCTACCTCACATTTAATTTTAAGACACTCTTCACTCAAGAGAAATTGAATATGGGGCTATGCTCATACTTGGAAATTTTATGCATCACCATAGGCTTGTGACAATTCTAATTTCTTCATAGCATAAGTCATGAAAATATTTTCAATCATGATGTATTTTTATAAGTAAATTATTTGTCTTAGGATTAGTGGATAAATGATTGAAAATTTAAGGTTGAAAAGAGGAAGTTTTGACTCTTAAGTACAATGCATGAATAATCAAATGAAGACATAGGATGAACCTCACTCAAATACCCTTAAAAGTGTAAAAAAAACACTAAACCCACTTTTATGACATGATACATGACTCAAACAGCAATTACAATGAATTATATCATCCAAATTCTCCCCTTTTTCGCATTTTTTTAAAATCTTCAGAAAGGTACAACTTTATTTTCCTTTTTTTTATTTTTTTAATAGATATTGAGCTAAAAATTGAATAAAAAAAATGAATGAAAATAATTCCCTTGATTTTTTAAAGGTACATAAGTCATAAAAGAAATCATAATGATAAATTCAAGCTTATCTTAATTTTTTTTTATTTTTTTCTTTTTTTTGAAGGAGAACCGGATGAATGAAATAATACATAATGAAATGATGAATCAAGCTCCATTATCTCTTTCTCCACTGGCCAAAATGTTGAAAAACATTTCAAATTAACCAAAAATGAAACACATCCCAAAAAATTCACATGAATTTCCCTTTCCCTACACTTAAACATGAAATATCCGTACAAAAATACCAAGAGTGCAGCTAGGTAAGGATAAATTGACTTATAATATGGCTTAAACCTATAAGTAAATTCATGGAATTTAAGGGATAAAAAAAATATTTGAGGGTGGGTCTCAAGATAAATATGTGGTTATCCAAAAAAGTTCCTAAATGATGTTAAAACATTCCATGAAATCCAAATCATTGAAATAGAAAAGTCACAAATTCTGGTTCTCACAAAAAATCCAAGTTTCCCTCAAGAAAGTGTGGGTATTAGAAATAATATTTCAAAATGGTTTAGGAATAACTAATAGGACTAGAAAAACATTTTTTGTTAGTTTTTAATGGTAATGGATTTAAAAAATTGGTCAAACTCATAAAAATTCTTGAAAATCCAATTCAAGGATAAATTAATCACATAAAAAATCATTTAAAATCTATTTCTTCAAAAATCATTTCAATAATCTCAAAATCAATTGTGGTATGAAAAATGATCAGAACATTCATTAAAGATCAAGTTTATTAAAAAATGAAATACAAAAAGAAAAATCATACAAAATAAATAAGTAGTTTGACACTCCCCACACAATTAGATTTCACTACCCTTCATTCCAGCTCAAATAAAATAAAATAAAATAAATATAAGGACAAAAAAACTAAAGAGAAGGAAAGATATAACTAGGATTTATTTTTTGTGTGGAATGTTTGAGATAATATCCTATATTCCACCACTTCTTATTATAAAGCAATAAATAATGAAATGTATAAGAAAAATGAAGAAAAATAAAGATTAAGGGAAAATAGGATAGAACATGGTTTGGACCTTCATGTGGGTGCTAGGATTTTACTACCCTTAGTCATGAAATTGTAGCAGTTTAACCCCAATATGAAGTTGTATGGGGATTATTTCTTAGAAAACACCAAATATGGATCTTCCCAACATCTATGAGAGGAATAAAAATGCCCATAACCCCCATAAGATATAAATTAGAAAATTTGAGGCGTAGAGTGGGAGGGAAAAGAATAAAGGGGTGCTCCATATTTTGTTCCACTGGAGGAGCTCTGAACACTGGTGTTGGAGATAGTAGAATGGGATGTGGATTATATTCTGGTTTAGATTCATCAAATGATTCCAATGTGATTTATTCTTTTGTTCCATCATCCTCAAATGCACCAATGTACAACTCACTCGAATCCTCCATTATTTCCTCAACATGAGAAACTTCTTCTTATTCATCATCCAGATCCTGCAGTAGTGGTGTTGAATCTACAAAGTTAGAATAAGGGATATTAATTTTAAATTTAGAATTAATAAAACTTGTATAAAAGGAATGTTCAGAAATTTTATCTCCCTAAAAAAATTCAGCTTCAAAGTCTTTTTTTTTCAAGTAGGGTAGCTGGGAGATCATTTGTTGGAGAGAGATGTGGATCTTCAAGAATTTTTTCAACCTCATAAATGTATTCATGAAATTTAGGTGCAATAGGAATATAATTATCTATAGCTTTTATTTATTATTCAATCCATAATACTTTTACTTCTTCAACTTTGGTGGCCACTAATGCAACCATCTTTCTAACCTTTTCAAGAACTTTGAAATTATTTTCAATCATCAGGGAATTGTTTTTCCATTTGGATCTTTAATGAATCATCCCTAACAGGCTCACCATAAAATTATTAAATAGGTCAATAATTATAATAATCACTATAAAAATCCGTCATGACCTTTGAAATGAAAGATATGTAATAAACCTCTTTTTTTTGTTTTTGAAATTTTTTATCTTTTATTTTTTTATGAAAAACAGTGTGTGTAACCACTTGGAATATTCAGGAATGATAAAAAATTGATGAGAGAGATTTTTCCTAAACAACTATTCAATTAAATTCTAATTATTCTAAGAATTCACCATATTGGTATACCCTAGGCTCGATCACAAGGAGGCTACACATAACACACATATTTTTCTATTGTCACTATTATAAATCTAACTAAAATAAAAATACTTATATACTATTATAAATGGTGGGTTGATTATAAAAATACATAAAATATAATATAAATTAATAATGAAAATTAAAAACACAAATAAAAGAAAGAATACAAAAAGAAGTTAATGAAGAATCTTTGTAGTTCTTGGGAGATCATGGTGATGAAATCATCATTCTTTAAAGTATTTATTATCAATATTCTACTCAATGTTGAGATCAAACCTATCACTAAAAACATTACCATGAAATGTTATTATCTCAAACTGACCCTTTGAATTCATGATAATACTCACCGACATCATCACTATAATGTTAGTCCACCCTGGATGAAACATTATGACAATGAAGGAGAGGAAAAAGATTAAAATGGGAAGAAGAACTCAATAGTACTGAAAGTGGTGTGAACCCTACACCAAACCCATTTAAACACTACTGAAATTATTAGAATAAAATAAAGAGAATCATTTAATAATAAAAACTCAAGAACCACCACTACCCCATTGAACAATGCTGAGAGTTAATTCTCCACTTGCATGGAGATTAAAAGTATCATGGTGGGGGAGCACAAAATCAAAAATGAAAAAGAGAAATGCAAAGAAGAAGAAGAAGAACTAAAATAATATATAATAAAAGTAAAAGGAAATATTTCACCAGAAAAACTCCCCCTTATACCCCTAAAATGGCTATCCTTTTAAGAGGTAGAAGATATGACAATTTATAGAGAAAATTAGTGAGAAAAATTGGCTTAAATTCTATACACCATATTTTTATGAGTTTTACCCCCATTAAATGGAAGAATATTAGAAAGGGTCCTTATGAAAGTTGTTCCAAATTATCTTCCTCATCTATACTAAAAATTTATTATTTATTGGTCCATATATGAAAGAGTTATGACTATTTTACTCTATATATTTAATTCTATCTAGGAGCCTTCGTATTCCAATTAAAAAAGTTCCCATGCATTTATGACCTTTATAATGTGAGGATAAGGCATGAAAACCTTAATAAAAGTTCTTTATTTATATTTTTTACAGATACAGGGTGATTTTAATCCCTTTTGGGATAGACCAATCTGAGATATAAACCCACCTTCAAACATGTCCAGATCTGTACACAGTTTTTGAGGCCCAGTTTGTCAGCTAGATTTGCCCCCCCAAATAGTGGATTGCAATTGGCCTCCAGAAGGATAAAATGAGTCCCAAGATGTCAGGAAAATAAAAAAATATGAATTTAACAATTTCACTTAGTGTAAAAAAATTTATGGACGAAATTCAGAATATAAATAAAACATTTAAAATCCAAATTAACCCATTTTTTCAATTAAGCTCAAAATACCACAAAAACCTAAAAATACAAAAAATTCCCATAAAAAATGTTATGGTAGGATTAATAAAATTGAATTAAAGAATAAAATATGTTAAAATGTTAGCTTCATTAGCTTAGAATGCATGTTTATCCTCCTAAATTATCAAATTAAAATTATTATACACTTCCTTTAGTACCTTATTCAAATATTTTTCATTTATTATTATTATTTTATGTTTATTTATAATCATTTTATTAAAATATTGTGTGAATTTTTACTATCCCAATGATGTTTGTTTCATGGTTCCATGGTTGCATCTATTTATCAGTAATGATGGAAGTTATTTTCAAATAAGTATATAACACCATAAATATAGTGACATAGAGTTAATATCTTTATATAAGTTCAAATGTTTTCAAATTTAAAAAGGTTTTATAAAATAATCATAATTAATTGAATATAATTGTTTTTGTTTAATGTTTTGTTCATTTAGTCTATTTTACCAGCAATGTGGAACTTTATTTTTTTTAATTTCATTTTATGATTATTTACCCATTCTATAATATGAATAATAATAGAATATAATTATTAACTTAACTTTCATCCATAAAATTACTTATTACTACAACCATGAAGGTATTAATAGTTGTTTAAAAATAATAACCTTTTTGGTGGAAATACCGATCATGAAAAGATGTTTGTTTATAAAAACTGTTGTGTCATTATATAGCTGTATCATTCATAGTAAAGTATAATAATATAATTTTTATTTTTGAAATGGATCATATTTTTTAGATTTATAAGATAGAAGAAGAATAAATAAAGGAATTGAAAGGAAAATAGAATGAATATAAGTTCTTACATTACACTTCGAGATGTCACATTTGCTAATCGACTACGACCATATAAAGATGGTCTTTTGATGAGACCAAAACATCTAAAATATGGATACGGGAATTGAGGAGGGATTTTGGTATAATTTATACATGATAAAAAGATTATGGCATGAGAAGAAGTGTGGTGGTGAAGGGTGGTATTTATTAGAGGATTACACGTGTGTTTTTAAACAAAATATTTCACTAAAATATTATTTCTCTAAATATTGATCAAACATTTGATTGAATAGTGAGGGAATTGTTATTTAATATTAAATGGGACATTAAAATATTCATTCAATTCATATAAACCTAAAAAATGCATTTTTATACACTATTACAAAATAGAGTACTTATACCGTATTTTACTATCCACTTATATATTTTACTATTTTTGAAAAATACCAAAACATCACTCATACTAAATTTCAACAAAAATATTCCAAAAAAAACATCTATTTTATCAAAATAATTTTCTAAATATGATAAATTTATTTTTTTAGAAAATATTTTATATTGAAAATTATTACTTTTTATGACTTGATGGATTTTCTAACCCATAAAAATATTAATTGTGATGTCATAAAATTGTATTATTATTTTCATAAATAATTAGTTCTTTATAAAACCGGTTTATAAAAATAAAATAAAATAATTTTTTTTGTTAATATATAAATGAATTTTATTAAAAATAAAAAATTATTGGTTTCTCAAAAATGCAATTATGATTTCCATTTTTCAGATATTTATTTTAATTTATTTAAATATTATTAATTTATTTTATGATATAAATTTATTATATTTTTATTTCATAATATACCCAAGTATTATTTTTCTATTCCAATGGTCAAGTTACCATTCTAATGGCTAGGTTACTTTTCTATTGGCTATATTACATTTCTAACGATCATATTCCCAATAATCACATTGATTTTATACATTTTATAAATACTTATTATAGTCATCATTCATGTTTCAATATAAATCCAATCAAGGTTCTATATTCTTAAATTTTTTAATTCTAATTATTTTACTATTTTTTTCTTTTTTTCCGTGTTGTTCACAGCTATGATAATTATTGGGGATCATTATGCTCTAGTATATAAAATTATTTTCAAGTTATTATTATTTTATTTATAGTCTAAATATAGTATATTCAATTTTATAGATTATTATTATTCTCGAAATGTAACATTCCATACTTATGAAAAAAATTATTATTGGTTTTTCATTACATGGTTCACATGAAATATTTATACTATACCTTACACACATATATATTGAGAAGGAAATTACATATATAAAAGTATGGGTCATTAAATTTTCCCCCTTTTTAAAATTTTAACCTTACAGTTTCATTTCACACTTTAAAATGAAAACAGAATAGGGTACTTCTATTTCATTGATCCTTTAGTTATCATGTTTCTACATTATACTTATATTTTTAATAAATTAATTTGAAAAAGTGCGTTTTCTTATTGTGTAGAACTATGTCTCTATAGTCTAAGATCTTAAGTGACTGCTCCATATAAGAGAGATCACACTCCAACTATATCACCTTTGGATTCAATACATAAGAAAGATCTAGTATGTACTTTCTCAAGAGGGATATGTGGAACATGTAATGTACTTGAGATAGGTTTGTGTAGGATCAAATATGTATAATGAGATTCTCAAATACAATAGGGGGGGTGAATTTTATTCTTTAAAAATTCCTTTAGAACCTTTAAAGTTGGTATATAACTTTCTTAAGGAATGTTTCTTAACCTTAAGGGAATTAGTTTTTTAAGGTTAACTTTTAACTCTAAGAAAAATTAGTTTAACAAAGTTAAAAAATATTCACAAATCCTATTAAATAAAATTTTTCTTAAGTTTTACAACCTTAAGATAAAAACTTAAGGAATATTTTCTTAAAATAGAGATTCTACCTTAATGAATATATAATCTTAAATATAATCAGAGTAATGGAATTATAAAGTATAAAAAATTTATACTTTCTAACTTTAACAAAGTTAAAATTATAGCAGAATAAAAACAACTTGAAATAGAAAACAAGTAACAATAAGATTATTTTAACCCAAAGAGAAGGGTACCCAACAACCTTGAATAAGGTTCCTTGATTTATACTTTCAATAAAGTATGTCTTACCCAAACCCAGGTAAGCCCTCAATTGGAAGATCGATATCTGTCTTGCTATCTCCGCAAGCCCTCGATTTAGAAAGAAATCTGAACCTCTATCTTCCAAATCCGGAAGCCCATGATCAGCACAATCAAAGTCTTCACAAAGCAAGTCTCAACAAGTTGTTCAAACTTGAACAAGTTGTTCATGTCTTCTTCATGAAGCACTGAGAATTGTAAGATCCTCTCTATCCAGAAATCACTACACAACGTTGGATCACTTCACAAAATTTGATCACATCTCAATTTACACAACTTCAATGTACAAATTTTCTCGTTCAAATGAACTATTATATATAGGCAAAACTTCTCAATGGTTAGCTCCACTCCAATGGTCATATTTTCCTTAAATTTCAGAGGGACCTGAACACGTTTCAATCAGACAACAGTTAGTTTATAATAGATTGTACACCCTTGTTTCTTGTATAAGAAATGATGTTAAGTTTAAGATAAATGTTAAGTATAAGAAAACTTAGAATATGATAATATTGGAATGATACATTAAAAAACTCTAACATTATCAAGAAAATAGATTCTTAAGAAAATGAAAATCAAATTGAGAAAAATAGTATTACTATTTTTGGGTACCAGTGTCATAAAGTCAGTATGGAATTTTTACCGGTATCGGTATCATGAAAAGTGGTATTATAATAATGAAAACAATACTAAAAAATCGGTATCACAGATTCACCAATATCACTGAATCGATATGACATAGGCTTAATTAAAATGGAATGAAAAGTTTGTAAGTAAAAAAAATGAAAAATTTTAAGTAAAATGGAATGACAAATTTGTAAGTAAAACAGAATGAAAATTTTTAAGTAAAATGGAATGAAAAATTTGTTAGTAAAAAAGAATGAATTTTTTTTAAGTAAAACAGAATGAAAAATTTATAAGTAAAATAGAATGAAAAATCTGTAAGTAAAATGGAATGAAATATCTGTAAGTAAAACGGAATGACAAATCTGTAAGTAAAATGGAATGAAAAATCTGTAAATAAAATGGAATGACAAATCTATAAGTAAAACAGAATGAAAAATCTATAAGTAAAACAGAATGACAAATTTGTAAGTAAAACGGAATAACAAATCTATAAGTAAAACAAAATGAAAACTCTATATGTAAAATGGAATGAAAATTTTGTAAGAAAAATGGAATGATAAATCTATAAGTAAAATGGAGATTAATGAAAAGTGTTTGTGATTTTCAAAACATAAAACCATAAGGAATGGATAAGTTATAAGAGAACCTTATTTACTCAACAATATCCCCCCTTTGGAAATCACAAAAAATTTGCTAAGTAAGAATATATTGACTGAGAAAAACTAGTAAGAAAAAATTATCTCCCCCTTTGAAAGAAATTTAAGATGAATACGAATAACTCCCCATTAGGTTATGTTTCTCAAGGATGGTATTCTTGATCTTTAGTATCCAGTTTTATTTTTTAAGAAAATATCTCCCCCTTAGATAAACATCTGTTCCTAAAATAAACTCCCCCTTACTTAGGCATTATTCTTTCTTACTGTACTCCCCTTTAATATATTCTTCCCATTTGGAGTCTTCATTAAATTCTTCCTTAAAATAAATACTCCCCCTTTGTGATTTTCAAAAAAGGAATGGGGAAGTGTAGGATGTACCTATAAGGTTAAGAAAACATACATGAAAAAACAAAAGAAATATATGAAAGATAATTCTTAAGGAAATTTTAAAAATTAAGTTTAAATTACAACAAAACATCAGAATATAAGAAAAAAAATCATCTATACTTCTTCTTCCCAGACAAAATTTTCTTTATCAAAGCTTTAATATTCTTCACTTCCTTATGATCTTCTTTAAGCTTATTCAACAAAATCTCCTGATCTTGATTCTTCTTTTCTACGAACAAGATCCTTTCTTCTTGAGCTTTTATTCCATCATCTTTATTTTTAATGAACTCCTCTTGAGAAACCACCCTTTTCACTAATTCGGCTTTGACTTAATTTTCACTACTTACAAACCGAGTAACAGAATTGAGTTGGATCACTTTCTCAGAAATAGATGCTCTGACATTGTTGAACTCAAACACACAAGTATTGAAAGCTCCTTTTGTTGAATCCATAAAGTCACTAAACTGTCTAAGCTCTTAATTTATAGTTTTGGTGTGATTAAGGACTTTCTTAAAATTTACCTTCTGAGATTTATAATCAATCAAAAGATTATTGAAATCCACTTCTTACTTAACCACCATATCCATCAGTATATTAGTAGATTCCTTCTTTTGGTTCAGGGTCTATTGCATCATTTGACTCCAGACATCTATATTTGAAAGAACCAGAATAGTGCTGACCAACTTTCTTAAGGATATATTGAAAAAGTCATACTCAATAGTAGATGAGGATTCAGAGTCTGAATCATATTTTTCTTTCTTAGTTTCTCTTGGAGTTAAGGAATCTAATTTCTCTATCCTTTTAGAAGACATATGAGGTGTTTCTTTATTGGATGAGGCAACCATAACACTTTTTCCCTTTTCAGGATTTTGAACTGGGGTTTTCTCATCAGATACTTGGATAACATTAAGATCTCCCTATTCACCTTCTTCCCCTTTAAGATCTTCTTCTTGAGTTTCTTCTTCTATTTATTCTTCCTGGATCTCTTCCCCTTCATCATCTCATTGTTCAAACTCTTATTCCTCTTCTTATTCCACTTAAACTTCAACTTATTCTTCAATATCTAGTTCAATTTCTTGTTCTTCAGATACAAATTTAGAAATTGAAATCTAAGGTGTTCAATTATACTCTTCCACTTCCCTTAGAATATCATTAATGTCTTCTTAAAGGATCTGATCTTCCATTTCTTGAACAGGTTCTGAAATAATTAATACTTTCTTAGATTTCTAGATTTCTGGAGTGAAAACCGGTTTCTTATGAATAACTTGAGATTCTGGTACTTCTTGAGATTTATTCTCTACGATTTTTAGTAAATACTGACATACTTGAGCTTCCAAGTACTTATTCTTCAAGTTATTCTCCTTGTTTTTCTTTATCTAGAATTTCAGCTTGCTTAATTTTTAAGGCCTTATCCTCTGCAAGATTTAAGACAACTGAAGGATCAGCTTCATTTTTGGTACCTTTTATATCTCTCCATTTTGCAACTGTTGCATTAGAATGGGATTTTGGATTCTTTACAGGATGAGGTACTGATACCGGATTATTAGGAACCAGTGATGGTAAGCTTGGTTCTTCATGTTTCCTTTTCTTAGGAACCAAATTTGAAGATTCTAGAACAAAAACCTTGTTCTGAATAACCATTTATTCAAAAATATTAGATTTCAGTAAAAAATATACCTTAATTATATTTATAATATCATCACTGAGTAACAAAATCTTGAACATCTTACAAATTGATCGACAATGGACATTTATCACTTGAAGGCACATTACGATTGTCCTGGAGATAGTTTCTAGATACATAAGTATCTAGGACATGATGTTTCTACCTTTTATTGCATGGATGGTGAGGAAGATGTATTTGATCATGTTGATCCTCTTTACATTGAAAAGAAAGTATAATAAAAATATATCACATATCTTTAAAGAATCCTTATCCCCTTTCCTTGGAATAAGAAAACCTTACATCCAGAGGGCTACCAATTTGTGATTAGTTGTAAGATTTGTAATCTCAGGATGATTAAAATTCTTGAGAACAAGATAATCCAGAGACTTGTCTTTATCAAAAAGAACCTTTCTTCATGGGAAGTCTCCGAGAGCATAGAATATCCTCTCCTTCATAAGGTATCTTGAGAAAATTTTCTGCCTTCTTGTAAGGAACTGTATATGTGTTATCATAACATTTGAACTTAAACATATCCTTGCCATCATTTTCAAATAAATTAACAGATCCATATAATTGAATGACAAGGTCAGGGTAAACTGTATCCTAACATTTCTCCTTAGCCACACATGGAATTTCCCATCCGTTATTTCTTATGACCTTAGAGATGAGGGAGTCATAATTTGCATAGAAATTAGGGCATACCAGTCTTTACCTAAAGATCGACCAATCCTTTATTTCCTTGCTAATAGGAATATGATCTACTGAGTATTCTAGATTCATTAGGAGTGTAAAAAACTGAATAAATGGAACAAAGACTTTGAAGGAAATAGAGCTTTGACATAGAGAGCAGAGAAGATAGTGTTGCACTCATAAATAAGGCACCCCTTATATAGACATAGCAGTAACCTTTCAACATCCATAAAATAATAAAATGGTTGAAAATAACCAGATCTGATCTGACGGTTGAGTATGATTGTAGAAAATATTAATTCTGATCATTTTAGGTAAGTTAAATAATGAATTGAATAAAAAACTTTAAAAACAGGTTTTTGAAATACCAAAAATTTAAAGCTTAAAAACAGAAATTAAAGAGTAAGAAAATGTACCTTATGAGATACTTTGAAGAATTTATCAGTATTATAAGAATTCTTTTGGAAGTTTTAGATTCTGTGAATTTCCATTATGTGAATTTTCATTTCATGAATTTCCATTCTGTGAATTTTTATTCTATGAATTTCCATTCCATGAATTTCCATTCTGTGAATTTCCATTTCATGAATTTTCATTCCATGAATTTCTTAAGAAAAAAAATCTTAGAGAAAGATATATTTTCTTAAAGAAAGAAAAAGAATAAATATATGTACTCCCCCTATACCAAAAATTTCTCCTTGAGAGTTATCTCCAAAGGTTACTTTTCCACATTTATCCTTTAAAATCATTTTGAAATAGTCTTTGTTAGTAGTCATGTTCTGAGAACATCTACTATCCTTGTACTACATGTTGTTGGTACTTCCTTAATTATCCTGATAAAGAAAGAGTAAGGTTTTTGGAATCCAATCTTGTTTGGATCCGGAATTGTTAGATAATAAAATCTTGGGTATCCTCATTTGTTTAGAAAATTAAGATTTATAAAACCCAAGGGATTGAACTTTATTTAAAGAATAGTTCTTATTCCAATGCCCATCACTTTGACATTTAGTGCAAAAGGGATCTCATGAAGGAACAAAATAATTGTTTTTAAAAATTGTTTTTTTTCATGAGAATAACCTACACCTTGATTATTACCAAGAGGATAGATATGAGAATACATATTATCAAAATTTTCTTTAACAAAAGTAAAATTTCCAAGAAGTTTCTTAAAGGAAAATATTTCAAACTTTAGCCAAAAGACTAAATTATTATCCTCTAGAATAATAGATTTATATTTATGTTTATCCTCTAAAACATATTTTTCTAAATTTATATTTTTAAGATACTTTGAAATTTTATACTTCTCAGAATTAAATTCCTCAAGTTTCTTAGAATGATTTTCTAAATCAACATTTTTCTTATCAAGATCTTTGGTAGGATCCAAAATTTATTTTGTTAAAATAAATTCTCTAGAATTTTCCTTTTCAAGTTTCTTATAAACTTTACAATTTTTCATTTCAAGAAGCTTAACAAATCTAGAAACTTCCTCATAGGAAGGTAAATAATAATTATTGTCTGATGAAGATGTTTCTTCATCTAAAGAAAAACCTTCATCAAGAAAATTTCTATTTAAAGACATATTGGTTAAGGATTCAACAGTTTGTACCTTAGCCACAAGATAATGATTTTGAAACAGAGATCTGGATATTAGACCAATATTCTTTAGTTCAGAAGATTCATATTCTGAAGATTCATTAGAATATTATCTACCACTAGCACTCCAAGTTTCATTCACTTTCAAGAATTTCTTATGCTTTGATCTATATATCTTATTATTGTTCCTCTCAAAATTACTATCATTCTTGTCTCTTTTCTTAAGCAAGGGACAATCAGGTCTAATATGACTAGTTCTTCTGTATTCATAACATGTCACTTCTCCATATTTATTTTCTTTTCTGTCATTCTTATTTTATCTATATTGAAAGTTCTTTTGTCTAAAAATCTTGTTCATCCTCCAAGTAAGATTGGATAACTCATTTTCCAAATATTCACTTTCACTAGATTCAGATTGAATAAAAACCTTCTTATATTTAGATCTTATAACTCTCTTCATATGATTTCATATGATTTTATGTAGTTGTAAAAGCAACAACTCCATTTCCATTATTCTTCTTAATATTATCAACATCTGTCTTCATTCTAGCTTCATGTTGGAGAAGAGTTCCAAACAACTCATCAAGAGAAATATGAGTAACTTTCCTATTCTCATCTATAGTATTCCTCTTGGATTATCATTCATTAGGAATGATGTATATAATCTTATCTACAAGAATCTCATTGTCTAAACCTTTCTCACCCATTGATTGTAATATATTTACAATAGTCATGAATCTTTTGTGTACCTTACATATGGGTTCTTCATAAGGAAAATAGAAACCATGATACTCAGCTCTGAGCATGACTCTTCTAGTTTCAATGACTTTAGTTGTTTCAAAGTGAGTTACTTTGAGCTTCTTCCAAATTCTATTTGTAGCTTCACAAGATGAAATTTAGCTATATATATTTCTGGTCATGGAACAAAGAAAAGTATTTTGTACCTTAAAGTCCAGTTGATATTCCACCTTTTTTGGATTAGTGAAGGTTATAAGTTCCTTATCAGGAATCTTATAATCTTTAGTTAATATAATGTAGTTGTCTACAACTGTGATTATCACAAAGGTATTCATTTTTTCTATCCATTACTCATAGTCATTTCCATCAAAGATCGATGGTCTGATAGGATTGAGATTGTCTAGATATCCAACATTAATGCCTGCCAAACCAAAAGAAAATTTCATTCCACAAAACATGTTGACAGTAAAAGTTTCTAAACAAAGAAAAAAAAGAAATAAGTAGTTTAGAAAAATTAAATCTTGATCAAGAAAACTTATATGTAAATATAAGTATTTTAGAGACCTCCTCTAATAACAATTGTAGGATCGAATATGTATAATGATATTCTCAAATACAAGAGGGGGGGGGTGAATTGTATACTTTAAAAATTCCTTTGGAACCTTCAAAGTTGGTATAAAACTTTCTTAAGGAAAGTTTCTTAACCTTAAGGTAATTTGTTTCTTAAGGATAACTTTTAACTTTAAGAAAACTTAGTTTAACAAAGTTAAAAAAATATTCACAAATCTTCTTAAAGAAACTTTTTCTTAATATTTACAACCTTAAGATAAAAACTTAAGGATGATTTTATTAAATGAAATATTATACCTTAAAGCATATAGAATCTTAAATATAATCAGAGTAACACAATTAGAAAGTATAAAAAAGTAATACTTTCTAAGTTTAACAAAGTTAAAATCACAATGAAATAAAAACAACTTGAAACAGAAAACAAGCAACAATAATATTCTTTTAACCTAAAGAGAAGGATATCCAATAACCATGGATAAAGGTTCCTTGATTTATACTTTCAATAAAGTTTTTCTTACCCAAACCTAGGTAATCCCTCAATCTGAAGATCGGTATCTTCCTTGTTATCCACGCATGCCCTCAATTTATAAATAAATCAGAATCTATATCTTCCAAATCCAGAAGCCCACGATCAGCATAATCAGAGTCTTCACAAAGTAAGTATGAACAAATTGTTCACACCTAATCAACTTGTTCACGACATCCGTATAAATCACTGATATTTTTAAGAGTCTCTATCTCTAGAATTCACTTCACAATGTTGGATCAATTCACAAAATTTGAACATATCTTGATTTACACAACTTCATCGTACTACTTTTCTCATGCAAATAAACTCTTATTTATAGGCAAAAATTCTCAACGGTCGGCTCCACTCCAAAAGTCATATTTTCCATAAATTTTGGTGGGACCTAGACATGTTTCAAATAGACAACAGTTATTTTATAACAGATTATACGACATCGTTTCATGTATAGGAAACAATGTTATGTTTAAGATAAATGTTAAGTATAAGAAAACATAGAATTAGATAATATTGGAATGATACATTAAACAACTCTAACATTATCAAGAAAATGAATTCTTAAGAAAACGCAAATCGAATTGAGTAAAATAGTATTACTATTTTTGGGTACTGGTATCATAAAGTTGGTATGATATTTTTACCAGTATCAATATCATGAAAACGGTATTATAATAATGAAAAAAGTACTACAAAATCAGTATCATAGATTCAATAGTATCACTGAATTGATATGACATAGGATTAAGTAAAATGGAATGAAAAATTTGTAAGTAAAACAGAATGAAAAATTTGTAAGTAAAACGGAATGACAAATTTGTAAGTAAAATGGAATGAAAAATTTGTAAGTAAAACGGAATGAAAAATCTATAAGTAAAACAAAATGAAAAATCTGTAAGTAAAACAGAATGACAAATCTATAAGTAAAACATATTGAAAAAACTATATGTAAAATGGAATGACAAATCTGTAAGTAAAATAGAATGGAAAATCTATAAGTAAAACAAAATGAAAAATTTATAAGTAAAACAAAATGAAAAATCTATAAGTAAAACTAAATGAAAAATCTGTAAGTAAAATGGAATGAAAAATCTGTAAGTAAAACAGAATGAAAAATATGTAAGTAAAATTGAGCTTAAGGAAAAGTGTTTTTGATTTTCAAAACATAAAACCATAAGGAATGAAGAAATCATAATAGAAACTTATTGACACAACATTTTGGTGGAAGTTTTAGTCAATTGGCCACATCTATAATGTGAACTAGAATCTCAAAGTGGGTATTGTGTTTGGGAAATATCATTTCATTTTTCTCAAAATTCATGACTCTATTCCATAGTGATATGTAAAGTAACAATTTATCTATTGGATATAGGAGGATAACAATCCCTGAGGTTTGTTACATGGGCTTAGCCTCCCTCCTTTTTGTCTATTAGGAATTACACTATGAACCTAATAGGTTACATCACGATGATGAATTTTGCGTACCACATAGGGTGAGGAAGAGTTACATGTATCATATAACCACTATATGGGATATATACCCTACATGAAAACTTTTATAGTGATGGGTAGTGAGCCTTAGGGGAGACTAACACATGATACAATGAGAAAAAGTGGAAAATATCATGTTTGGAGGGGTGTAAGTATCTATTAACTGTATTATAGCCAAAAGTTTATAACAAAAAGTTAAATATTGTTTGTTTTGGATTTGTTACACACATGGATACTATAGTGAGAAATTTATTTTTTAGAGGAACTAACTTTGATGTTTGGTAAAATGAATTTCTTATTTTCCCACAAGATTATAAAAAGTAGGTCATGGAGAATGTTTTTTGAGATATTTATTTAACTAAGAAAAGTAAAAGTGTCATTGATTCAGGCATAGAAAAGATCTTGGAAAGATCATTACCTGGAGAAGTACATAAGGGAAACTATCATTATGCTACATAATTTTAGATATTGAATACACTCGATAAAATTTATGGGAAAATTGTGAATAAAAAGGATATGAAGATATCATCTTAAATTTTTTTTGAAGACTACCTATGTCAAAATGAAATAAGAAGTGAAATAAAAAGAAAAATTTCATGAAGAACAATACACCCAATGACATAAGTGGTATTGATATTAGTGTTAAACCCATTACAAAAAATTGTTTTAGATGCTACTTGTACATTGAGAAATTCAGATTCCTAATTTTGTAATGAATAAAGGGGAGATTCTATGAAAGAAAAGGAAAATACATCTATCCATCAGTCTCATGTAGTGATCAAGATAAAATCCAATCCTAGTATGAGAAGTTGGATCAATAAGTGACCATTTCTCAAGTGTAACCAGTATTACTTAATTTTTTTCCCTTGAAAATAAAAGTCTTAAGAGAGTAGAGGTAGAATTTAATGTTGATATAATGAAAATAGGTGTAATGATAAAGGAAAAAATTGATATAAAAAATGATCTTTCATATGAAATAGGAAAATAAATGGACAAAGAGAACGAGATGAAAGAAATAATTCTACCCATGAAGACACAACATGAAGAGAGGATAAAATATAGATAAGAATTTGGCTCAAGGATAAAGGAAATGGAATCCAAGTTAAAGGAGAATGATGAGAAGTTTAAAGAGGTTGAGTTAAAGATAATACCCATAAAAGAAAATGAGATGATGACGATATCTCCCATGATAGCTTCAATAAGTATATCATGTATGGAAATAATTATAATATTAATTAAAAAATCTAGAAGAAAATCATCTTAAGGGAAGGTATCTTTGAAATGCTAATTTTGTGGAAGATAGGGACACACCATGATTGTGTATCTAGAATATTAAGGGATAAAATAAGGAAGTATACTTCTATAATATCTCAACTGAGAAGTAACAACAAGAGATATGATTTTTATAAGAGATGTTTTATTTTTACTAACTGTACACATATTGATCATGAATGTAGTTTTATAGGAGATAAAAGTGTCATAATAATTTTATCCATTCCTATGAAAACATAGAATAAACCATGTATTGAAATAATTACTATTAATCTAGAAAATAAAATTATTGTGTTGAAAGAAAAAATGAATTTCAATGGAAGGTGCATTGGGATCCAATGATGATACATTCACAATAGCCCTCATGAAGAGAAAAGAATAAATTTCAAAATAAAAATAAGGGAATATACTCTAGATATGAGGAAAATGATATAACAAGTCAAGAATGTCTTAATAAGGACAAATAAGTATGAGGTGATTCAAATGAAATAAATGATAGTCATGAGGCATACTTTTATGGTATAAAAAATCATAATACAAGAAAAAAGGTGACGGGAGGTTATGAAAACCCAAGCTAAACATATCATTATTTTACCTTATTTCCATAAGTTAAAAATTAAATCTCATAACAATCTCACATAGATTAGATAAACTTTTAGTTTAGTGTCTTTGAGGACCAATTATGTAGGCAAATTATTTTATAAACATGTGAAAATATCTCTAAAATATAACTCTTCTAGACCCCCTTATAGACTTCTCATAAGTTATACTTATCTACGTAACCTATGTAAGTTAAACATAAGAAAGGGGTGAGCTCAAACTCTCACCAAGGGAAAACATATCAACATGCCATTATGTGTTAGATCATAAAAAAATTTAGAAAAAATGATCTAAGAGAAATTTCTTATTAAAAATCACTTAAAACAATAAGTGTTATACATAGATCATAAAAGAAGCAGATGCAATCTCGAAAAAAACATGAACCGTGACATAATAGTGTGAGATAAGAATGTAAACATGGTATAAGGAAATGATATCATAAGATCATGTAATCATAAATATATGGAATTAACATAAACCATTACATCATAAGAATATGTCAAGGTTCAATCCTAATACCATCATCATATAGTGGAGAAATCCCATATTGGATTGGGTTTACTCCCCATTCCAATAAATATAGTAAATAAAGCCCCATATTGGACAAGGATCACTCCATATTCACATAAATAGAGTAGAAAAATTCCTATATTGTATTAGGTTCACTCCTTATTCCCATAAACATTGTGGAAAAAGTCCTATAACATATTTTTTTCACTCCCCATTCATATAAACATAGTGGAAAATGTCCCATAGTGGATTGTGTTCACTCCCCATTCTAATAAACATAGTGTAAAAAGTACCATAGAATAAAAGGTTCACTACCTAATCTGATATATAACATCTCATCATATATAAATTTTTACCCAATTAATTGGAGGGTTATCTAATTTTGGGCCCACTCGTCACATAACATAGTGTACTTAGGCCAATCACTCACCCATACATGGTATCTCATGAGATGAAAAAAAATCACCCAATTAATTGAAGATATATTTAATTTTGAACCCACCCATCACATAATAAAAATAAAAATATGCACATGCATATGTGTTCCATATAAGGAAAAGAAACTATACACAAAGAATAAACATGATAAAACCCAAGAGAAGGAAGTGTGTTTCATAATCTTGTCTCAAATCATAACTGAAGGATATATCATAAGGATTCCTAAGATAAGAAGGAATTGAATCATTTTTTATGTTTATATTTTAATAAATACACATGGGTCTTGAATATTGGGTTACAATATAGGAAAAATCATGAGAATGATTAAGGAGAATTAATAATAATAAAATGAACTGCATACACGATGCTTTTCGAAATGAGAATAGGATCATTAAAGGAAGGAAATTTGTTATTATTTCCCTTTATACCAAAATTAAAATAGGATGGTTTTCCATATAAGAATTATGGTTTTAAAAGACTATTTATGGTGAGAAAAGGTTTTATATAGGTGGAACTTGTCATCAAATAAGAATTCAGAAAGTTCCCTTAAGCCAGGTTTACTTAAAAGTGGGAATTTCAAAGGGAATATAAAACATGTATTAACCGTAATAAAGAAACATATAGTAAACTAGGTATATATATAAGTAAAATACATATATATTATATAGAATAAATACATGATGATAATATAGCAAAAAATGATAAATATAAAGAGAATGTGTAACCCAAGAGTAACGAGTGTAGATTCAGAAGATCACTTTTCATGTTTTATAAAAAATTTGTTGAAATAACACATTGTAATAAGGATAATTAAACTTTATTTTGAAAATAGGAGAATTTAAATATGAAGGTCACATGATATAACACATAATTAGGCTTCCAATTAAAAACGAGAACATTTGTGAGAAGGGAAATTATAAACAAGTAGGAAAAACTGTCATTAAAGAGGATGAGAATTGTTCTCAACAATGATATACTTTTTGAAATGTAAATTCATTAAGGAATGATATTTGTATCTAAAAAATCCTTTTTCCCTATAAATGAAGAAAATTTTCAATATAAAATCTTAGGGTGGATGAAACCAAGTATTGAAGTTGTAAGTTCAATAAGAAACTTAATAACTCAATGAAGTTGAAATAAGTTAAACAAAACATTTATAACATCATAATCTTTTGAATTAAAAATACATAGAAGGTAAAACATGAAATGGATTGGAAAATAAATTTTATTTCATGAAATTTATAAAAAAATAAATCATTTTACAGTTCACACACCCCAAAAAAGAAAAAGTGTTGAATATAATTCATATCTCAATGGATGAAAATTGAGATAAAAAAACCCCTTATAGATTTTGATTTTTTGAATAAAAATCCTTATGAGATAAATAAAATTGAATAGAATTATGAATATTATCAAATATATGAAAATAACTATTCAAAAATATTAAATAAAAGTAGATATGTCATGACCTAACCCACTGATTCCCGCCTGCCCAGCGATAAGCCATGTGTGACTACCCCAAACCCACATCCAATAGGCCAGGGGATAGTGACTATCATTGAGTAGGAATATCAAAAATACAGAAGGCCTTATCCTAATGTACTTCTATTCATGCACATATCTCCAAGACCATACAATACTGAAATGTAATGGGAAACCAATACCAATAATGTATGCATAAAATCTATCCCACAATCAGAGTATGAAAAAGTACTAGAAAAAATAAAGGGACCAAATACAAGACCAGAAAAAACTAGAAAATAATGTATCAACTGCTCAAAAGGAGGGGGATTTTGTAAAATACAACATCGGTACACACTTCTGTCTATCTATCCCAAACTACGCTTCACCTAATCTTGGTCCCCCAAGAACTCTGTAAAATGATCTGTCATCTGCATAAGACACGACATGTGTGGGAAGATCCCATGCATGAGTGATTATAACAATACCTAGTAGGAAACCCAAAAATAATCAAACCTAAAGCATCAAGAGTAGTCAGATCATAAATACACAGGTATTCTAATCAATATATGAGTCATAACAATAAATAAGAATAACCCAAATATACTCATAACAGACTCTAAGTCAAATAGGTCTCAATTGTTTCCAGCCATAGGTTATTTCTTGAGACTTCATGGTAATACACATTCTAGTAGAACCTAATCCATGAGCCATGTTTTCACTGAAGACTCTCTAATGAGAGGTCATTATCATCATACCCCACCTGAAAGTATGAATAAAACTAAGAGGAATAATCTAAGATACATAGTCGATCAGACTACACCTCATCAAAAAGGACTATATATCAATACATAGATAGGGGGACACACCTAGGGCTTATGGGGGACACCGCGAACCCAATATGGAATAACCCGCTAAGTAGGGGATCGGCTCCTATTTAAGTTGGTCACATCGATCCCATAAACCATACACAGGGAAAAAGATAGAGGATTCCACCTTGATCCCCATAGAAGGATTCAAAAACTCTACTTGAGACTAATCCCATATAAGGGTCACAATATCATGATGAGGATGTGATGCCGCACAGTACCTTCATAGAAATGGACTAAGGGAATATACTCAATCGATACTGGTTCATATTGAAATCACTCAAGGGAGCACACCCAAGCTCATACCAGAGTTGAAAGGAGAAGGATATGGGCTCCAACTTGCCCTTTAAAGAGTATATGTCATGTACTATGGGTACATGGTGTGTCTTTACAACCTCTAGTTTACCAGTGTCTCACCGTCTCACATAACATGTAAACCTCAAAGTAAACGACATGTCTTCTATGGGTAAATAGTGTGTTGAGTTCAGAAGACACCCTTCCCATGCCTGTGTACTTTATTCCATTACTGTGTACTTGGAAATGTCCAAGTACATGACTCTGCTCATGTACATTGGCCTAACAATTTTTGAGTACACAGATCCACCAGTGTACTCTAGCTTGGCCATGTCTAAGTACATGGCTTTTCCCATGTACTCTGTCCTGGCTGTGTTCATGCTTGTGTATCCTCCAAGATACATGGAGAGTCTCTAGGTTAGTTTACATGATGTGTGTTAGGGACCACACAGTGTTCCATCCTTATATTTTTTTTGGAAAACCTAGTGCTGCAGTTAGGGACCCACATAGCATGTATCTTCGGATTACACACTGTGTAATGTGGGTTTTGCATAAACCCATGGTTCCTTATCTACATACGTTCATGCCACTATCACCTCAAGATCTACCACTAATCATGCTAGGGGATTGTGGATCTCATCTATACATGACTTTCAATAGACAAAGATCTGATTTCAAATGTCCGATGCGATCAGGAAAACACCACCATCACTTGTGCCATCACCGTACGCCAAATCGGGGAATGAGGAACCTTCGAACTGACACGATCTACCTATGTTCATACTCTCTTGCTGTCGATCCTTGATCAAAGCCTCAATCACAAGTCGTACCCATGGTATCAATCCATTGTGCTAAAGAATAGTCACATAATGATTGAATATTGAGTATTCATCAAACTATAGACCAAAGAAATTGCCTGCGATTAATGTGAGAAGAAACATGGGAGAAATCCATAAAACACTAAAGAGGAACAAAACTAATCCTCATCTGGGTAGGACTTGTTCTGTTTCTATTATAATGATGAAAAAATTAATAATCATATCAATTGTAAAATAAATCAACCATCGATGCATGAATGAATTCTTATTAGTGGAATTGATCCACTTTCAAAACATGATAATAAAACAAGATAAATCCATAAAAACGCAAATCCTACATAGAATTTGTATTAATAATTTTTTAAAAATGATCCTACATCATATTTTTTGGTGAGATCCATGAAATCTATTGGCATATACGATCCTTTTGGTATCGATCTAATTCATTGATCCATTTTCATCCGCCAAACGTCTCTCCTCGGTCTCTCTCAAACCACCAAGATTATGCGGATAAACCTGGGATTTTCCTATAACCATACATTTAAAGGGGTGGGATAGGTCATGAAAATTATTAAAATAATAAAATAAATAATTTATTTATTTAATCATTTATTCACCCACAATGACTCCCAAGCCTAAAACCTGACACACATAAGGATTTTGTTACACCTAGGGTAAAACACACATTCTAGACTCAACAGTGGTCTCATATTTTAGATCTACGACCCCATTTTGGATTTATTCCACTATTTCAGTAAAAATTCATGTGTGTGATATTAATATATTTAATATTTTTAAAATATAAATTCCTAGTTCACCATGCCTTGAAATCTTATATTATCTCAGCGCCTGGCTCCAAAAATATTTCTAGGAATATTTGAAAGTATTATAAGGAAAAAAAGGATGCTAAATTCTTCACAAATTAGATATTTTTATCCAAAAAAGAAAAATACTACTAAAAAAGAGAGGATACTAAGCTCTTATTTGGGTATACCACTTTTACAAGATCTATTGAATGTTTCTTGTGTTGTCAAAAAACATGAACCGAAGAGAAACTTATACCCATAAAGGGTATTATTATACCAGTTTTGAAATTCCATTGGTTCTTAAACACCACTTGGAACCATGAAAAGGTAATCCTACCTCTGATGTCCATCTCACCTCGGTCGACATTGTGAAATGAGTCATGCACATATCTCCTCTTCTGTGACATGTGGAATACACCGTACACCCAGTCCAACTATAGTCATAGGGATAAGTGGTACGCCACCTCAATAACCCAATACAATAACTGGAAAAGGGCCTAAAAACCCCAAATATAGAATTCCAACCCAACTAAATCTCTGTAACCCATGATTGGGGGAGATATCTTGAACAAATGATCTCCTCAATCAAATCCAAAGTCCATCGTTGTTAGTCCACATAAGACCTTGACAACTTTGGGCAGTCTTCAACCACCCCTAAATGAGTTGTATCTTTGAAAACCATCACTAGCACTTACTCCAGGCCCATAAGCACTATCTCCCACTAGCTCTGACTAGTACAATGGTTTCCCTCAAGGTCTCTCATATGTGACCTAAAATGGTTTTACATTGATGGTATACTGGTAATTATTGTCATAAAAACACTCCCCAAAAGGTAGAAAATCCTCCCAAGTATGTCCCAAAAATAACATGGAATATGAAATCATATTCTCCAGAATCTAGACAGCCCACTTTACCTAACCAACTTTCTGAAGTAGAACATCTATACTCAACCAAAACTGAGTCTCAAAGCCTCATGCATCCTATCCCTAATTATGATGTTAAGTGATCATCATGAACTAAAATGATCATTGAGGGAATTACATGATTCTAGGATATCTCCTAAATGAAAAGAAATCCAAAAATATCCATATATATTTGATGTTATCCACCTTTAGATAGGTGAGACACCATTAGTTTTTTCTAGAAAAAACACTATAGATCCCTTGGTTAACCAACTGATGCCAAGGGATCCCGATACATCCTCACCTCTACTAGATGTACTTACAAGAAAAAAACTCCTCAATATATCCTCTTTTAGTTTGAATAGTTTCATAATCCATCTTTATAAGGATGATGTACTCACCACCTTTATAAAATACATCTTGAATATGTCTAGTGGATATCAGGTCATGAAATAACTCACAATTGATATTCCCAATCCATGCCTCCCTTTCTTGCTAAAGAAGCGGAGGGGATACATTGAATTGAGATAATATGAACCACCCTCACCCTCAATAGCCAACTATATAGGTCAACTACCTCATTACCTCACTCAATAAAAAATGGATGAAAACCTCACTGTGAGTATCTACTAGCACCACCACAATCTTGGGTAGATCCCAAGATAGCACTACCTCAACCTTTTCTATGTTAATTATCACTCCCATTTCTGATGATACATATCCCAATAAGTGGACCTTCCAAATATAGATTTGATACTTTGAGCCATAAAGTTGGTACTATCAGATCATGTCCACAACCATCCTCAAGTGTCTTGCATGCTCCTCTTCAGACGCTGAGTACACTAGGATGTCATCGAAGGAGACTGAAATGAACTAATACAAGAAGAATGACTTGGTTCAAAATTCTCACAAACACATTAAGGGTATATAACATGCTAAAAGGTATCACTAATTACTCAGAGTAACAACAAAATATTTAGAAAGGCACCTTTAGTATATTCTCCACTTGAACTTGGAGCTGGTGATAACTTGTCCTGAGGTCAAACTCAGAGAACCACTTTTTCCCTAGCCACTGGCTGAAGAATTAATTGATTATCAGAGGTGGATAATCCTCCTTGAAAATCACTTGGTTCATGTGACGTCAATAAAAACCTAAACCCACCCTTCATCTCCCTCCTCGGTGAACAATACTGGGCTACCTAGGAAAACACACTAGGTCTCCTGAAGCCCTATCTCTACAAATCCACCAACTTCACCTTTAGCTCTCACATCTCTATGAGGATATCCTATATTTTGGTTAAAATATCAATCCATACCTATTGAAATACTAAAAATAAAATAAATTTTCTATGGGTTATTAAGAATGACATATCGTCGGGGAAGGCATCCACATACTCCTCTAATATCATAGAAAAATAAAATCTCATAGCATTTTCTGCTCCAAGGGTCATACTAGATAATTGATAATGTGGTTGTATATACCTACACATGATCTCATCTTGATATATCTAGAATTATTTTTAATAAATAAAGAAACCTCCATCGCACTAACTCAGGTACACTATAACCTCCACTGGTAAAAGTCAACTGAGCATTGGTGGTAGACAACCAATCCATACCGAGGGAAACATTATAGGGTATCATTGTTTCTAAATAAGGATTATACATGAGTCTCTCTATCCTATTAGAGTCAAGTCACACTACTTATATAATTGTGTGATCACTAATCCTCTTAACTGGAGCCTCTAATACAAGGGTTGATCCTAAGGGCTCCACTGGTATCGCTCAGTCTCGAATAGGGGATTTTTCTAGGGAAAATGTGTCTTATGAATCGATGTTAAAACTAAAAATGGAGTAGTAAAGACACATGTCACACCTCAAACCAAACTCTAAGATTCTGGTCACAAGATCCTATTATATGAAGTTACCATTTACCTTACCTTCCTATTCACAACAACTAGGGATCACTTCAAAAACTTATCCCAACAAAATGACATCAAACACACAAGTCAAAGGAACCCATACACCACACCTCAAAAATATACTATTTGGATGACACTAGCTCACTTGAATAGGTTTGGATTGTGTCAATATAATGTGTTTTGGTGGGGGAAGTGTCCCTCTTCCTTGTGTGTTTGAAGTCACTCCAAACATAACCAACACAGGGATCCACCAAATTCACCTAGTCTCAAATAAAATATGTGTCAAGGAAAGAGTGAATCGAACCTATTCATATAAAAATAGTATCTAAGGTATAAAATACATAGATTATACATTGAATAAATATCGGTGACTTTTGTTAAAAAACCTCCAGCACCCACAACTACCCATGTCACTAACCACCATCCACATAAGATTGGAATAGACCACCTAGGGGTGGTGGTGGTGGAAAAAAATCAAAGTAACATCCACTTACTACTACTATCCTATCTCCTATTCCATGTATACCACATTAAATACCTACCTTATCCAATCATTGCCTTTTACTATATGGTTCATCAACCATCACTCTAACCATATCATTATGGGTAAGACAATCCTATGCGAGATGTATTTGTCCATTACAAGCATAGAAACACCACTTCCTTGGTAAACTGAGCTATCCCTGAGGTCCTCATGAATGATGATACCTCTTATTTTATGACCCACATCACATGTCTACTTTTGGTGGGTTCTTATGACCTTGGATCCCAAGTGATAACTGACATGGAATCTCATGATATGTGTTTGATCCCCGTGTATCATCACTCAATACTAGTAGATCCACCCATGGATTCAACCACTTAAACCACCAGTGGAGGGTTTATGTACTGATCATTGGGTGAGAGCACCACCTAATGTACACCGGGAATGAAAACCACCTCATTACTAGGCCATGAAATGTAGGCCTCATCATCCATCAGGACATACACTCAACTCTACTAAAGAAACTTAATTGGCTATTTTCATGGAAACATCCTGAAATAAGATAATAAGTATCATGTTCAATGAGTATATCTGGAGAGCCGAGTAAATAAGGACATGGAAACCACAACCCTCTCCTATATAATGCATGTACCAATGTTTTAATTATAACCAATGCCTATATGTACTAATTTAACAAGAAGGTTATCAAATTACCGATGAATGGATACATCAACTTCCACACCAACAATGGATTCCTTGGCCTGAAAGACGAACTTAAAACACTTTAACACTATTTTTATAAATCTCGAACCAATAAAATAGATAAAAAAACTCCAAACTCTGACCCTATGATGGAACCAAATTTGATACCACTCTTTCATGAACCGAACCACCGAGGCCCACTTGGATAGCGATCATCTGAGTGTGACTACTCCAAGCCTATCTCTAATAGGTTAGGGGCTAGTGACTAGAGCCAAGTATGCATATCACACACATGGGAGGATTTAGCATAAAGTACCTATATGCACACAGATATATACAAGCCCATAAAATGATGAAATGTAAAGAAAAAATGATACTAATAATGGATGAATAAAATATATCCCACAATAAAATTATGAAAAAGTAATGTAATGTAATAAAGGGTCCAAATACAAGCCCAACCAAAAATAGAAAATAAATTCTGACCTACTCAAAAGGAGGGGACTACTATCAAATAAAAAACTAGTATAAACCTCAATATGTATAGCCCAAAATATGATCTACTTAATATTAGTCCTCTAAGTACTTTGTAAAATGATCCTTCTTCTATATAATACTTGACATGTGCGGGAAAGGACTATGCATGGGTGGGATTACAATATCTAGTAAGAAACCCTAAAATAACAAAAAATGAATTAAGAGTAGTCAGATTATCAATAACTGGTATGTTGATAAAGATATGAGGCATAATGACAAACAAGAATAACCTAGATATACTCATAATAGACTCCATGTCAAATAGGTATCAACAACTTCCAACTACAGGTTATTGCTCAAGGATTCAAGGTAACGCTAATTCTGGGAGAACCTACTTCACGAGCCATCTTATCACCGATGATTCTATAATGAGAGGTTATGCTCGTCCATCGTCATATGAAAGTATAAAAAAATTGAGAGGACTCATCCAAGATACGCACTTGATCAGACAACACCTCATCAAAAAAGATTAGATATCGATACACAGATAGAAGGTCACACCCATGGCTCATGGGGGAACCGCAAACCCAATATGGAATAACCCTCTAAGTAGAGGATAAACACCTATGTAAGTTAGTCCCACTGATTCTATGAAAACTACCTAGGAAAAAATGTATAGGATTCCACCCTGATCCCCATAGATGGATTCACAAACTCTACCCGAGACTAATCCCATATAGGGATCATAATCATATATTGAGGAAATGATGTCGCACAATACCCTCATAGAAATGGACCAAGGGAACACACTCAATTGATAATAGTATATATTGAAATCGATTAATGAAACACACTAAAGATCATATTGGATCTTAACTGAGAAGGATGAGGGATTCAACCTAATATTCAAAGAGTACACATCATGTACTAGGGGTACATTATTTTTCATTCCAACCTAGGGTCTAACCATGTCTTTCCGTGTCACATGAAATGTTAACCTCAAAGTACATGGAATGTAATATCTAGGTACACAAAATGTAGAGGTCATTTGACACCCTTACCATTCCACCCACCTATGGTTGTGTACTTCGGTCTGTGCTAGTGTACTTAGTCATATCCGATTACACGACTCTTCCCATGTACTCTAGACTGGTCGTGTCTATGCCCATTTATCCTTTGGGATACATGGTGAGTTTCCAAGTTAGGTTACACAACATGTGGTAGGGTCCACATGGAATTTCAACCTTATCATTTCCATAGGAACTCTATAACTAAATCTAGGGCTCCACATGGCGTGTATCTCCAAATTACATGTCGTGTAATATAGGTTTTGTAGAAACCCACAGTTCCCTCTCCGTGTATTACCACTATGTTGTAAATTTAGGATCCAATGTAAATATTTCTTGTGGATTGCAGATCTCATCTAGATGAGACTTTTCGTCACCAAATATATGATTCCAGCCATCCAATTCGATCGTGAAAACACTAATGTCACCTGTGCTGTCTCCACACATCAAACCGGGGAAGGAAGAACCTCCAAACCAGTCCAATATACCTTTTTTTATCCTCCACTATGATAGATACTTGATTTTATCCTTGATCACAATATATACCCACAGTATTGATCTGTTGTGCTGAATAATGTCCGTATAATGATCGAATATTGGGTATTTTTTGAACTACGGGACAAAAAAATTGCCTGCTATGAATGTGTGAAGGAACGAGGGAGAAATCCATAAAAAAAGTGGAATGAACCTTGGCCATGTTTGGGTCGGACTCAATCCATTATTGTTAGAATTATGAATGAATTAACCAACAAATAATTATACAAGCCGTAAAATAAATCAATCCTTGATGCGTGAATCAATTCTTGTTAGTAAAATTGATCCACGCTGAACATGAGATAATAAAATGGGATGAATCCACAAAACATAAATGTACTACCTCAAGTTTGGATCAATTTATTATGAATAAATATCATGTGTCATAGTCATTGGTGTGATCCACAACCTCTTTTGGTGTATATGATCCATGTGGTATCGATCCAATGCTTCGATTCGTTATCGTTCTCCAAACATCTCTCTACAGACTCTCTCAAATCTCCAAGGTTATGTAACTAACCTCAGGATTTGGCCATAATAGTGCATTTAAAGGGGTGGTCTAGGTCATGGTGATCATTAAAACAAACAAACAAACAATTTATTTATTTAATCATTTATCCCCCCATGATGGCACCCAAGACGAACACCCGACACACATAAGGATTATGTCATGTATAGGGTAAAGCCCACATTCTAGAATCAATAGTAGTCTCATATTTCTGATCCGAGACTCTATTTGGGAGTTATTCCACTATTTCATAAAAATTATGCGCTCATGATATTAATATATTTAATATTTCACCATTAAGTGTTCTTAATCATATTCATTATATTTTTAGAGGATGATTCCTTAGACAAAGTGGCCAAGGAACCTTTTTTGAAAAAGTAATGGATTAAAAGAGTTTGAAAAAGGGACGTTATAAAAATATATTTAAAAAATATGATGAAAATAAAATTGTAAATCATCTAACCAATTGAGTTCATTAGTAACTCCCTTGTTGGAAATCTCGTACACCACATAATTCACCTCTTGATAGGAATGGGTGATAATATAGTTTTTGTTGGAGAGAAATTCAAAACACCTCATCCATTGTGTTGTGAGGATCCATGGAATATGAATCATACCATTTCTGATGGCTTGAATAATGGTAGTGGAATCACTTTCAATCCATAATTTGAACCATAATTTTTTATTCACAAAGGTTAAAAAAGTTATAACACTGTGCATTTTAGATCCAAGGGAAGACTTAATTCCACATGAATAATAGGAGAACCCATGCACCTTTTGGTTGTGATCTCCAAAGATAGCACCACATACCAAGGGACCTAGATTCGATTTTGAGACACCATCTGCATTAATTTTAATCCGTCATGGAAGAGGATTATTCCAAAAGACATCAAGAGTACTGGTCAGAGGCTTGAAGTTTCCATAAACACCAAATCTATTTAGTATAGTGAATTTGTGGATAAAGTTATGGTAGTGTGAACTTTTTAGTGAGTTTCCCTCATTTATAGATTAATAATCCTCATAAGTGTTGAATTAAGATAAAGGGATTTTTTTGATTCAAAAATATATGTGTCATGGGAGTAGTTGAGGAAGGAATGGTCAATTTAGAGCGAATTTGGGACATAATGTCCCAAAAATACATCTAAGGGATTGGATTCGTGAAGGTAACAACCTTCATGAATGGATGAATCTCTTAAAGTTCCATGTCACACATAGTCCAAATAGTAACCTTTTCACAACATAAATTCTGAGTCATAGATCCCCCTTTCACACAGAGGGTTGACGGTAATCTCCATGCAGCATCATTCAGACTCACAAAGCCCCATCCACTCGAGAAGCTCATAACATGTCATAAAAGGATCTAGACTTTGTATAAGCCACTCCCCAAAAATACCTACTTAAGTATGAATTTTTATGGAGGCGTAAGACTTTTCAACTTCTAAGGGATTCTTTGAGTTCATGATACTCTTGAGCTCTACAAGTGAAAGAGAAAATGGATTCCCCAAGGTATCCATACTTTATGAAACATACTACATTTTGTTTTTTAGAACCTAAACCCAAAGTGAGTATTTATTTAATAAAGTCCCATTATCTTCATGGAAGAAGAAATACCTTTAAGATACTTCGGTTTTTGCAAGGCACCCATCCTTCATGAATCCCACCCCATGGGAACCAAGACTTTACCTCGAGGCAGGGTCACTCTGTTTCGTGAAGAATAATCCTTTAAGAAACCCATGACCTCCATGAGGCCCCTAATATTCTTGATATAATCCTATTTGAGGCCCCAATATTTTCAAATAACCTCTTCTGTGCCTCTCCATGGCACCTCATTTTAGCTGACACCCTTTCATGAAAGTCGAGTGCCCAGGGCCCCCATACCAAATCAGGACTGGTTTAGCCGCACCCTAGATGCATGTTTTACTACTACCACCCAATCCTATGTATGATCACTTCACTTAAAGTGTGTTATGGATCTTTATCCTACCTATTTATTCGGAGCATAGGTACCCTAATGCCTTTTGCTTCTAAGAATAGACACCCTAACATCGGGCCTCCTGATGGTCACTCCACCACAGTAGTGCCAACACCATGTCCCACCCAGAGGTGCATGAATGGTGGTCACATAAGCCCTAGAGGAGTAATATTCAAGGAAAACTATACACCTATCTTGGTTGAGGGTCCTTATTCTAGATCTTCCTCTTTCCTTGACACAATCCTCCTTGAAGAGTGACCCCTTCAACATTTGATCTACATAACATAAAATTGCCCAACTCCACGTTCTAATCCTATGATGAAGGAATAGAATATACCCAACACATGACATAAAACTAACACTATTGTAGATAAAGGATATACCCATGTGTATTAACCAATGGTTTTAAAAAACTGATGGTATAACTTATCTTATCCCAATGGTTTGTCCAAACCATTGGGATAAACCATTTATAAGAAGCCTATCCCAATAGTTTTAAAAAACCATTGGAATAGGTATTCCCCAAATACACACATGGGAACCCCTACCCTCCTCAAAAATCTAGATTTATTCCTGATCCCTAGCTGTAGTGGTTATCCTGTGTCTTTCTAGTTAGACAAGTGACAATCTCCCTTGTTTATTTTATTTCATTCTTGTTCAATATCAAATCAGTGTGTTCCAGATATTTCAGGTATCTATTTCTTTTGGTTCGACACTCCCATGTATTTCCATGAAAAATTCTTATTTTTGTGTGATTTTAATTTATTTTTATCATATGGTTTGATTTAGGCTTTCTTATATTCGATTTATATATGTTTGGATTAGTTTAGACTGGTTTGGTTCAGCTTCGATTTGTTCCGTTCAATTTTTGATTGGTTCATTATTGTTTGTTCTACTTCATTTTTGTTCTAATTAGTTTAGTAAAATCTCTATATTTTTATTTTAAATCCATATAGATGCAACATTATTAGGTATGGAACATCCCCTTTTGGTATGAAATCATCAAAAAAATTACTACCTAAATGTTTAATTTTTTACTAGTTATAAATGGATTATGATTCAAAATTCATATTTATTAGTATTTGATATATTTAACCTGATGTGTGATCTCAAGTAATGGATTTTATTGACTTATATCAAAATGTGTCTATGTGGGTAGCTTCAATAACTTTTATATGTTTAAATAATCTAATTATTCTTATTGATTGTTTAAGATTTTCATGATTTTATATGAAGTTATTATCTTGATAAAAAATGTTTTTTGGGATTTATGAGTTTTCATATTTAATGATTATTTAAAAATATAAAATGAAAAATTTTATTTTCTATTATTTTTAGTGATTTTTAAGAGAAATGATTTTTTATGAAAAATAATATTGACAAAAGATGCTCGTAGAGGGTGGAATTTTTTACTTATAGATTGATATGGTATGAGTTTTATATCTCTGGTATGGTTGTGTGTTTGGAGAAAATAAATTATTCAAGTAGCTTATTGCCTAACAAATATACAACAATAGTTTCAAAATAATACATGTAGAGAGTCTTTTTTAGGCCATTTAACTAGAAAATGTATTTTTATATCAACAGTTTCCTAGTGAAACAATGATAAGATCAAATAACAGGAGGAAGTGTAAATGTGTTTTAGATTTTTTTAAAACCTAAACTAAACTAACATGTGAAACTAGTGCAACAGATAAGTTTCTATGACGAAAATAGATAACAACTGTGAAAATAACACAATGAAATAGTTTGGATAAAATAAGAGAGATTTATTAATGATAATAGTGAACAGTTAATGAGTTGGGGAGAGAATATTTTTATAGACCATTGAAAATATTTCATTTAATGCAAAAATATTTATCATGGTAGTGTATTGGTGATTTATAGGTGATGTCACCTTATAGTCACCCACCTAATTAATTTATAAATAAAATATAAATCAGGATCTAATATAACCATTAATAGTACTCTGTAATAACACCTCACTTTATTTTAAATAAATACTCATTACATAACTTATCACTCAAACTGTAATATAAAACCACACTGACTAGAGTCGACCCAAACTACATTGAACTAAACCAAACTAAACAAATGGAACCCAAAACTACATGAATGGAAATGTTTTGGACTGAACCAATCCAAACTAAACTAATTAGAAATTACCCAAATAAACCTAACTCGAATGGGTTGAAATGGATCAAAATTAACTCTTAACCAAATAGAACCAATTTTACTTGAAATGACCTAACATAAACAAAAAAATGGAACCAAAACAAACTAAAAAAAAAGAAAAATGTATCGTGAAGCCCAAATTCAACACTAAATAAACTAAATTTAAATTAATTAATCAAATCCTAAGAAAACTGAATTGTACTAAACTAGCCTATAAGTAGTAATATTTTATACATGAATTCATTGAATAAGAGTAACATCAGTTAGAAAGTGAATAGAATAAGGGAAAAAATCACAATTATAAACAAAATTTTGTGTAGTATTATGAAGATTTATTAATCATTGATATAATTTAATTCAATATCATGATTTTATATTTATAGTATTTTTTTATATATATAACATTTTTTTGTCTTTTATATTATGATTCTCATATAGACTAGTGGGTTAATTATGGTTTCATATAGAGAAAAAAAATCTTATTTCCTTAAATATATTTTCAATTAAACTTAAATATTATTTAATTAGTTTTATGAAATTACATATAACATTTTTTACAGAATGGATAAAAGTTGGATGCATGAAATCGACCAGATCTCAAGAAATTTTCAAAACAAGTTGGAGAGATTTTTAGATTTTTCATTTGACAATGCTTCATATAGTGGTGGCATACACTGTCCATGTTATAATTGTGTTGGAAGACCTTGGTTGATCCATGAAGAAGTTAGATACCATATAAACAAATATGTTTTTAAAACAAACTACTATGTGTGGTATCACAATGGGGATAAAATGCAATCTCAAAATACTCATGATCCAAATGAGAGAACTAGATTGGAGAATCTGTCATATGACTGGTTTCTATTTATTCTTCATCATGATAAGGAAAGGATTTAGACCCAATAATACTTGAATATGATCACACATGATGCATCTAATGAGAATGATGACGTTGAAAGGGTAAAAAATTGAATGATGCTTCCACGAATCTAGTATATTGGCAAAGTGGTAAAATGAAAAATCTTGAATTTTTAATTCGATTATTTCATGGGAAAACCATGTATGAGATTTCTAATACTACCATCAATTTAATTATTAAATTTTTGAATGAATTAATTATATATGATTCAGATATTTCCTAAAACCATTATATGGCATGGAAGTTGGTTGAGGAACTTGGATTTTCAAAAAACAAATTCACGCTTGATTGAAATATTATAGCTTATTCTGGTAGGAAACTGCTAAATAGAATGATTATATAAAATGTGTCACATCCCAATGGAAGCTAAAATCTGACGAAAACCCATCTTGTGTTCCACAAAAAGTAATGTGGTACATTCCATTGATCACTAGAATCCACAATATTTTCATGTCTAATAAAATATCAATAAAAATGAAATGGAATGATACTGAGATAAAGGAGAATAATGATGAGTTGGTTCACCCTGTAGATGGATTTAAATGGCATAAATTTGATGATATATATATTGATTTCACAATTAATGTATGTAATGTGAGGTTTGGTATTTCATGTGATGGATTTAATCTGTTTGGCCAGATGATTACTTCACAGAACACATGGATAGTTTTCATACACATTTACAACATTCATCCATGTATGTATATGAAAAAACATTTCAATTTCATGATTATACTCATATATAGTCCTTATAATCCTAGAAATTATATATATATATACCTACAACAATTAAAAAAATAGTTGAAACATCTTTGGAATGTGGGTGTGTGCACATACGATGCATGTTTGAAAGATATATTTTAGATGCGTGTTGTGATTATGTGGATGATAAATGATCTTTATACTTATAAAATGATGTCTGGATAGAGAATGTAGGGAAATATATCATGTACTATTTTTATGAAGAATACATTATTGAGAAGACTTAAAATCATCATAGTTTTAGTTTAATGAGACATCAATGATTCTTTCTAATGGACCATTCATATAAGAATAATCGTCGAAGATTTCACAATACCATAGAGAACGACAATACACCTCAGTGTATGTCTAGAAATGATGTGCTTAATGAATTGAAACATTTTAGTTTTTCATTCAGGAAGGGTTAGATGAAATCTAGAAAGAGGAAGAATGTTTCCAGTGAAACAAGTTATAATTGGAAGACGTGAAGTATTTTCTTTGATTTTCCTTATTGGTAAACCAATTTGTTACATCATTTCTTAGAAATAATGCACATTGAAAATAATATATGTGAAATGTTGATTTAAAATTTTCTAAATTTCAAGGGAAAGGCAAAAGATGATTTATGATCTCAACATGACTTGGTGGATTGGGGCATCAAACCTGAATTGCATCTTGTGTGTATTAGTGAAAATAAAGGAAAAGTTTAGTGTGCTTCTTATGTGATGAATCCTATAGAAAAAAACTAATTTTTGGAAGTACTAGAAACTATTAAATTTCCTTATGGTTATTCAAGTAACATATCAAAATGGGTCAACAGAAGAGAGTTTAAGATGAAATATTTGAAGAATCATGATTATCACATCTTTCTGTATGAGTTGATTCCAATGGTAATCCACCATCTTCCATCCAATAATGTATGAGTGTTAGTTATTCGGTTGATACATTTTTATAGAGATATTTGTGATAAAAAGTTTCTAAGAATTTCTTGAAAAAAATGTTGGCAGAAGAACTGTTAATTTTGTGTGAGTTAGAGAAAATATTTCCTCCGTCATTTTTCACATGCATGCTTCATCTAACTATCCATTTCCAACTGAAATACTTCTCAAAGTATATGTCCATTTTCATTGGATGTATCCAAATGAAATAAATATGTACACATTGAATTATTATGTTTGGAACATGAATCATCTCGAAGGTTCTATCTTGAAAGGTTACGTGGCTTAAGAATGTATGTATTTATGTTAAATTTATTTGTATGATATAACTATAAGACAAAACAAACAATGAGAAATGAAGAAGAAAATTATGAAAAATTTGAACCTAGTTTTCCATCACTTCTCCAAATAGGGGGAATTTCTAGATCATATACATGAAAACATTAATCCTTGAAGAGTGGGATATGACAGATCACATGATTTTGTTTAACTATGATTTTTTCAATGAATACATCACGTAAGAAAATTAAACATGTATATCTTATCTCATATTATATAATTTTACATATTATTTAAATGATTTCTTTATTTTTTTGAAAGGGAACATAAAAAAAATGATAAATAGAAAGAATTATTCTTTATCTTTGAGAAGGAGAGAGAATTTTCATGTAAAATAGTTTTATGCTTGGTTAAAATTGAAGGTAGAATTATTATTGTAATAAATTAATAAAATCAATATTTATTTAAGTTTAATATTGATTTACATTTTAGGTATTGAGTTTTCTGACTGATTTTGTATCTGAGGAAATAATATCATTGGATTTTGGTCATAATTTTATGGTTAATGAATGAAAATATATTATGATCAATGGGTACAAATTTATTATCACTGAATGAAAAATGAACATGAGAACACAAAATGATGGTTTTATGGTAACTTCCACAATAGACTGTTGTTATAGTGCATCAGATAGTATACAATGATTTTAAAATCTATCTTATTATGGAGTCATAGAGAAAATATTAATATTGGATTATTACACTCATGGTTGAGTCACTATGATGAAATGAAATTGGTTTTATTTGATGAAGAGGCATGACACATTTTTTTATGCTTTTGGATTTTGAGTTATTGAAATGACTCACACTCTTGCTACCGATGAACTATATTTATTAAAATCAATGGGAAAACAAGTTTTTTTATGTGAAAGATCATCTTCAACCTGAATTTGGGGTCATTATTAAAGTAATCCCAAGACATATTTTTGATGATGGTTATGATGGAATTGACACCACCCCTGCTCCCATTGGCCCTGATTCATTTATTACTTATGATGAGTCCAATAGTTCAATTTTCATAGTTAATTGTGAACTTAATGTTGTGGTGGGAAATATATAGAATCATCTATTCATGTTCTCAGTTATTTTGGTTTTTCTCAACTTGGGTAGTTAAGGTTGGTACTATTCAAATTGCTTTACTATTGATTAAAAATATTTTGTATCAAACTTGACCTTCATGTTCATTTTCAATATTTATTGTTTTCAATTTTCTTTGAGTTGAATTATCTAATATTTAATTGAACTATATTCAAACCTACCAAACAAAACAAAACTAAAACAATTAAATTTGAACAAACATCAAGATTAATTGAATTGGACATATTAAACTAATTAATATGAAAATCAAAACCAATGAAAATAATGACCTATGAAAACAAATGGTAAAATGACTAAACCCAAAATATTAACCAAATGACCTAAGATAGATAAAAATAGACAAATGACCTAATCAATTGAAAAAAATGAACCAAATGACCTAAAATAAATAAAAATGGACAAATTACCTAATTAATTGAGCAAAATAAACCAAATTACTTGAATTATATCAAATTAAAAATAGAATAAAACTATATCATACCCATTCTAAACAATCTCATTTGAACGTATTGATTTTTATATGACATGTATTATGTTTTCATATGCTTCCCATTAAATATAAAATTATTTTATTATATCATTAGGTATCCTATATTTGGTTGACAATTGGTATTACTTAATTAAGTCATGTCTCATCTTATTTATTGTTTCACTTACACATTAGTTATGGATTTATAATTAATTCCATATTTATTTTCAAATTAAGGAAATAAAAAACATTGGGGAGATATGAAGAAAAAGGTTGACTGATAATAATCATCGAATGAGAGAGATGGGTGTCCCACCATTGGTGCCCGCTGTAAGTATTTTATTTCAAATATATATATATATAACATATAATTTCACATGATTAATTTTGTTTTTAACTTTTAATGAGGATCCATCACCTAGGGAAAATTTATTCTCCGACTAGCCTAGTGGTTCTAGTGTTCAAGCCGATGATACGAGGGGGGTTGTGGTACTAGAGCTACATGCTCCACTCGATGTACCCAATCACACCCCATACATCCTACTTTCATACCATATACCAAAACTTCTGATCTCACGGTGTCATTAGAGACTCCCGGGATATTTTGGCCACTCATGTTTTCAACACCGTTTTCATACGAGCCTCCTCTCCTATCTTTTCCTTAATCGAAGATGATTCCTACTCCTTAACCATATTATGCATTTTCATGGACATCTATACCATATAATTTTACTTCTACTTCATTCTCCCCAAGCTTCTACATTCTTGCTTATTTAACTTTTTCTCTGACACATTTTGATTCTCTAGAGGATACATTAGGACTGTAAAGACCGTAAAATTCAAGGGAAATTTTTTCTTAATTTTCTTTGGATTTTTACAAGAGCGCGGTTTCAGACGGCACCTGATTCCGAGGCCCGGAGTGCCCGGAATTAATTTCCGAAGTTTGGCTCGGGTACGTTCAGTGAACGGACGAGCGGGAATTCCTAACTTTTGATCCGGTGCTCGGAATTAAAATCCGAGGGCACCGATGAACTCGCAGCGCCGATATTCGCTTAATGAGACCTTTTCGGGAGTTGCGTTTGTTGCGGGTTGAAAGATACGTTTTGGGGTTTTTCAATTAAGTTAAATAAAATTGTGTAAAACAAATTTTATTTTTAACTTATTAAAGAAAACCTACCTAAGGGGGTTGGAAGTGGGACCCACACCCACTTAACCTCCCTTGGGAGGATTAAGTGTGGTGGGGCCCACACGAACCCCTAAGACTTTTCTTTTTCTCTCAACGTTCTTAACCCCCAATTAATTGGCCTACGTTACCCTTATTTAATTAAGGAAGTTAAAGCCCTTTTTGAATTTCAAATTTTGAAATTCTTTTGTGTTGTGTTAATAAAATAAGAGGTAGTCTTATTTTATTTAGGGTTCTTTTTTTTGCCTTTGGAGAGCCTTCTCATCTTCAAGCTCTGACGAAGAACGAAGAACGTCTTCATCCTCGACGAAGAACGACAACACTTCGTCAAGGATCATCGACTCAGAGACCTAGTATCTTCGGACCTCTGCTTCCTCTTCGGACCTTCTTCGTCGGCAAACGAAGATCCGCCAACAACGTGTCGCATCGGACGTAAATCTTCGTCAACGGATTTGACGAACGACGACCGCGACGCCTGACTTCCGCGACGCCGTCTTCCGCGGAACGTAGAGGATTTCTTTGAATCTCAAACCCGAGGTAGGGGATGTTTTTATTAATTATTTTATTCCATTCCTGAATCGTGGATTTTAGCATGACTAAACGTGAGACTTTTTAGTTATGTTATTTGTTAACGCGAGGGGAGTCGGACCGCACGAACACGGCCGAAACCCCCTCCTTCGTTCATGTTGATTCATGCGGGTGGAAGCAAGAGGCGTGGTGCCGTCGCACCACGCGGATGAACATGCTTATGATTTCCGCAATACCGTCGCGCTTCGCCGAGGAGAGACTTCAAGACCGCGACGCCGACACGCCGCGTTGGGAGGATTCTTGGCACGGCGAAAGGGGCGCGGTGCCGTCGCACCGCGCCGGACGACGAACACCGCGGCCGGTTCCGGGCCGCGGTGAGACGAGGAGACCGCGGCCGGTTCCGGGCCGCGGCGGAAGGAAAGACCGGCGGCCGGGCCGCCGGCGTCGGAAGTCAAGGGCGGGACCGGAAATTCCGGTCCCGTTGGTAAAAACCGGCCGGCCAGCAGGCCGGCCGGATGTCATAAAAACCGGGGGTTTAAACCCCCGGCCGGTCCATCAAGACCCCCCTCTTAATGAGGGGGCGGTTCTTTTAAGGAGGGGGGGGCAAAGCCCCCCCGGTTTTACTCAACCGGCCCCCATTTGCGGGGGCCGTTTTGTCTCAAACGGCGCGGCAAAGCCGCGCCGCCTTCGGAAGGGCGGGGGCTTAGCCCCCCGCGTGAGTCGCGGCCACCGCCGCCAGCGCGGTCCGCCGCCGCCAGCGCGGCCCGCCGCCGCCGCCACGCGGCCCGCCGCCGCCACGTGGCCCGCCGCCGCCGTGCCACGCGGCCGCCGCCGCCACGCGGCCCGCCGCCGCCACGTGGCCCGCCGCCGCCGTCCGCCGCCGCCGGCCGCCGCCGCCGGCCGCCGCGCCACCCAAGGGGGGGGGGGTCGGGCCGGGTCGTTCCGGACCCGGACCCCCCCGTTTCGGACCAGATTCGGTTTTTGGCTCATAACTTGAGCCTCGGACCTCCGAATGACGAACCGTCTGCGGCAACGCGATCCTTGGATCGAGACGGTCGTTTCGGTATATCGCACTCAAGGTTTCGGTTTACTTTGAGTTCGGCCGGGTTGGTTCGTTCACGAAACCAACCGGGCCTTCGGAGCGGAAACGCTCATATCTTGAGCTACGGACGTCTGATTGACGCGCCGTCAGTCGCGTAGTGTTCCTCTTAGTGAGACGGATCTTTTGGCATACTCCGCCCGAGGTTTGGACGCAGGTGGAGTACGGTCGGGTTGGTTTTGCCTTAAAAACCAACCGGGCCCCGGAGACAAAAATGCCAATAACTCTCGGACCAGGCGTCCGATCGACGCGCCGTCTGTTGCGTTGAGTTCCTGTTGACGATACGGAACTTTTGGATACATCAACTTCGGTCTTCGTGACAGTTGATGTATCAGCCTCTCGGCTCGTGGAGCGGACCCTCCGTACGAGCTTGCTGTGTGCGGGAACCCTAGTGCTGGCTGCGACTGTTCTACTGCGACGACGACAGTACAGAGATCCTGTGTGGATTCGACGAAGACAGTACAGAGATCCTGTGTGGATTCGACGACGACGACTACAGCACTCAGCGATCCTACGTGGATCAGTGCTTCAGGTTCTGTGTGAGCCCGATCCTGTGTGGGTCCTTGCGCTCAGCGGTTCTGTGTGAGCCAGCGCCTACAGGTTCTGTGTGAGCCCGATCCTGTGTGGGTCTTCTGCGGGGGTTAGTTACCTATCGATCCTTCGTGGGTCCGACGACTTAGATGGATCAGTGATCATCTTTATCGTCCTTGAAGAAGTATACCTGTGTGAGCTGAATCCTGTTACTTTCCTTTGTGGAATACGTATACTTTCCTGCGTGGACTGAGTTATACTTGATCTCGGAGGTTGGAGCGTATTTGAATTGATGACTTAGGTATATGTATGGGCATATACCTAAGCAGTGTTGGTTGTTACTTCGTGATTGTACTTTGCTTCGTGATTTATCCTTTGTGGATTTTGAGAGACCTTCAGGGGTCTCGGGGTCCCTACTGAGTAGCTTATACTCACCCCTGCACGGGCTTCGCCCGCACTACGTTGTGTTGGTTGCAGACGACGGACAGCGTTGACCTTAGCTGAGGTTCGCGGAGCGGGACGGTACCCGGAGGTGGACCACTGGGCGGGACGAGTACGGAGCGGACGGTGGGACCCGTGGAGCAGAGGAGCTATCTGTACCCACCCTTCAGGTGGGATTTCCGGTGGACAGCTCGGAGTAGCGGCCTTTACTTTACAGTTGCTGTTTTTCCCTTTTCGAGTTGTACTTTACTTTCAGTTTGGGTTTGTATTTTGGCCCATTTACTTTTCCGCACTTTCAGTTGTTCTCTGCTTGCTCAGTGATTACCTTCCGCTTGTTTACTCTGTGGTGTGTGTTTTCTTTTCAAAGGCAATGCCTTCCCTTTTTACCGGGATTTACGCCTTGGTGCTAGTCGCCAGCCCCTGGCCTATGGAAGGCGGGCTTGGGGTAGTCACGGCTCGGACCCCGAGGGCGGGTCGTGACAAATTGGTATCAGAGCAGTTCGGTTCTACCGCGAACTCTGATCTTTTCTATGTGAAGCAATAATGTTTAGCGTATTGAGTGTGGTTATCAGTCCAGGGAGTCCAGTGTTGGTGCGGCGGCCGACGTATCCATACACCAGGACCCTGACGTCTGATTTCCGACTTAATGCACGAAAACATTGATTGCGTGTGTGTTTCAAAGTTTTCTTTGTGATTACTTATATCAGCTCACCAGGTATACTGTTCTAACCGTGGCGCACCTGTTTCCTTTTCAGGATGGCCCCACGACGGCAGCCAGCTAGGGTTCCGATGGTCGAGCGAGACGACAGCCCACCGAGCGACGAGGCTTCGGTGCAGGGCCCTTTTCCTGTAGTGGCACCGGCGGTAGCTTTACCCGCCGAGCCCCCGATGCTTCCAGCAGCAGCCGCTGACGATGCACGTCGCCTCAGCGCACTGCATGAGTTTCAGCGACAGCGACCGCCCAGGTTTCGCGGGGAGACGGATCCCCAGGCAGCAGAGGACTGGCTGGAGGCAGTTGTTCGAGTGTTTAGGCTAGTGAGGACACCAGCAGACCTCATGGTGATCCTCGCTGCGAGCCTACTACACGCAGCAGCAGGACGATGGTGGAGCCTGATGCTCCAGGTGCACGATGAGGCATCTCTTCTCTGGACGGATTTCGAGAGCCTCTTCCGCTCTGAGTTCGTCCCGGCCACCCTTCGAGCGGTGCGTATCCAGGAGCTTCTACAGCTGCGGCAGGGCAGCATGACGGTCGCCCAGTACTCGGCGAGATTTACCGATCTCTCGCGCTACTCGACCGACATGGTACGGGACCCATTCTTCCGGGCCCGGACCTTTGAGCAGGGTTTGAGACACGAGATCAGGGCATCGCTGATCTCCCTCAGCATCCCGACTCAGACAGGAGTACTGGAGCGGGCTCTTCTGATCGAGAGCTTCCTTGCTGAGTCTACACCAGCACAGCGACCCACCGCAGGGCGGCACGTGGCAGAGTCATCTGCAGCAGGCAGTCGACGGATGACTCAGGGGTCCAGACAGACCAGACCTTCAGGCCGACGACCTCAGGGCACTGGCTCAGCAGTGCGGGGCACACAGCGCGGAGCCAGTCTTCCGAGAGGCAGACAGTGCTACTCATGCGGCGGACAGGGCCACATGGCTCGTGACTGCCCGACCCGCCGTACCGAGGAGCAGCAGTCAGTAGATGGACCACCGAGGCAGAGGCAGAGGGTCGACCGTGGCGGTCCGCAGGGAGGAGGCGGACGAGGCAGTGGAGCTGGACGAGCAGCTGGTGGTGGCCGACGCTTTGAGGCTTTACCACCACCACCACCAGGAGGTCCACCCCGACCACAGGGAGATGGCGGGCAGCGACAGGCACAGCTCCAGGCAGCAGAGGCCTACGACCACGGCGCACCTGAGATGATTCGAGGTACTATCTGTGTCTATTCCACCCTTGCTGCAGTTCTTATAGACACAGGAGCGAGTCACTCTTTCATAGCCGCTGCCCTTGTTCGGAGCTCGGAGATTCCGACTGAGCCGTTGGCTCGATCCTTACGGCTAGAGACTCCTACGGGAGCAGACTCGACGATTACGCACTGGTGCCGGCAGTGTGAGCTTACTCTAGGAGGCGAGAGCTTCGGCTGGGATCTTCTTGTAGCAGCGTCGAGGCCTTACGACGTCATCTTGGGCATGGATTGGCTGTCTACGGTCCATGCACAGATTGACTGTTTTAGGCGCAAGGTGCGATGTGTACGCACCGACGGGAGCAGGTTCACCTTCACCGGCGAGAAGGGAGCCTTAGCAGCACAGGATGGATTTCCGCGGAGGAGAGGACAGCCCATCACTCATCAGTTGGCTAGCCTTATCCTTGGGGCAGTTGACGTGCGGAGTCCTGGTTTTCCTGCAGTGGTGGATCAGTATGCGGACGTTTTTCCCGACGATGTTCCAGGGCTACCTCCTCGCAGAGAGGTAGACTTTTATATTGACCTGTACCCCGGGACAGCCCCGATATCCACTCCAGCATATCGGATGGCCCCCGCCGAGCTTAGAGAGCTACGGGTACAGTTGGAGGACTTGCAGGGCAAGGGATTCATCCGACCCAGTGTTTCACCCTGGGCTTCCCCGATATTGTTCGCCAAGAAGGCGGACGGGAGCTTGCGACTTTGTGTTGACTTTCGTCGCCTGAACCAGGTGACAGTGAGGAACAAGTATCCGCTACCGAGGATTGATGACCTCTTTGATCAGCTCAAGGGAGCACGGTGGTTCTCGAAGATAGACCTCCGGTCAGGCTATCATCAGCTCAGAGTCAGAGACGAGGATGTGCAGAAGACGGCCTTCAGATGTCGGTATGGCCACTATGAGTTCTTGGTTATGCCTTTCGGTGTAACCAATGCTCCAGCAGTGTTCATGGCTCTCATGAACAGGATCTTTCAGCCATACCTCGATCGGTTTGTCGTGGTCTTCATCGACGACATTCTGATTTACTCTACGACAGAGGAGGAGCACGCCTATCACTTGCGAGTTGTCCTTGACACACTCCGAGAGCACCAGCTTTATGGTAAGCTCTCGAAGTGCCAGTTCTGGATACGTGAGGTCCACTTTTTGGGACACGTTATCTCTGAGGCGGGAGTTGCAGTAGATCCCGCGAAGATTGAGGCTGTGTTAGCATGGGAGCCACCCAGGAGCGTGACTGAGGTTCGGAGTTTCTTGGGACTAGCTGGATACTATCGGAGATTCGTTCCAGACTTCTCCAGAGTTGCGGCATCACTCACGGCTTTGACGAAGAAGGGGAAACCCTTCGTGTGGACTGACAGATGTCAGCAGAGCTTCCAGGAGCTGAGACAGAGATTGACTAGCGCACCTATCTTGAGGTTGCCTGAGGAGGGAGTAGGGTACGTAGTCTACTGCGATGCATCAGGGACCGGACTCGGATGTGTTCTGATGCAGGAGCGGGCCGTGATCGCCTATGGATCACGTCAGTTGAGGCCGCATGAGCAGAACTACGCTACCCATGACCTGGAGTTAGCAGCAGTGGTCTTCGCTCTGAAGACATGGCGACACTATCTGATGGGCGAGCGCTTTACAGTCTTTTCCGATCATCAGAGTCTCAGGTATATCTTCTCGCAGAAGGATCTGAATCTGAGACAACGGCGATGGCTCGAGTTCCTCCAGGACTATGACTTTGAGATAGTCTATACTCCAGGGAAGGGGAACGTAGTAGCCGATGCCCTCAGCAGGAGGACGGGCATTCAGCTACTCGAGGAGGCGACGGAGCAGCTAGCCTCTTTGCAGATATCCTTCGTGGATAGAGATGGAGCAGCCTTTCTTCAGTCTCTCACAGTCACTCCTCCACTACTGCAGCGAGTCAGGGAGGCACAGCGCGGGGACGCTGACTGTGAGACACAGCGTGCACAGATATCCTCGGGACAGGCACCTGATGGTTTCTCCCTTGGAGCAGAGCACGACATCCTTTTCAGAGGACGTGCCTTGGTACCAGTCACATTGCGAGAGGAAGTGCTGAGGGAGTTTCACACTTCTCCTTTAGCGGTACATCCAGGAGTGGCAAAGATGTACCAGGACCTCAGACGACAGCACTGGTGGCCGGGCATGAAGAAAGCTGTAGCAGAGTTCGTTTCTCGATGCCTTACCTGTCAGCAGGTGAAGGCTGAGCATCAGGTACCAGCAGGCTTGGTACAGCCCTTGGAGGTTCCGGAGTGGAAGTGGGATGGCATATCTATGGACTTCGTGACTGGACTTCCACGCACTTCCAGAGGTCACGACTCCATCTGGGTGATTGTTGACCGACTCACCAAGTCGGCACACTTCTTACCCATCAGAGAGCAGGGCTCGGTGGAGAGCTTGGGACGTCTCTACGTTCAGGAGATTGTGCGGCTCCACGGCGTGCCATCATCTATCGTTTCCGATCGAGATGCCCGCTTTACTTCCCGGCTTTGGAAGGGGTTACAGGAGGCGTTCGGGACGCAGCTACGTCTTAGCACAGCCTTTCACCCGCAGACGGATGGTCAGACGGAGAGGACCATTCAGACTCTCGAGGACATGCTCCGCGCATGTGTCCTCGACTTTGGTCGTAGCTGGGAGGACCACCTCCCCTTGGTGGAGTTCGCATACAACAACAGCTACCACTCCACCATCGGGATGGCACCGTACGAGGCGTTGTACGGCCGACCTTGTAGATCTCCTTTGTGCTGGACAGACCCTGGGGAGTCAGCACTGGTGGGACCGGAAATGGTCCAGGCCACGACAGAGAAGGTCCAGGTCATCCAGGAGCGGATGAGGACAGCTCAGAGCCGGCAGAAGTCATACGCTGACAGAAGGCGGAGGCCACTGGAGTTCGAGGATGGCGACCACGTCTTCTTGCGGGTCTCACCTCGACGTGGTATTCGGAGATTTGGCCGAGGCGGCAAGTTATCTCCGCGCTTCATCGGACCTTTCCAGATTCTCAGCAGGATTGGCGAGGTGGCTTATCGCCTGGCTCTACCACCTCAGTTGCACCGGGTGCACGACGTCTTCCACGTATCCCAGCTGAGGAGATACGTGCACGACCCGACGCACATCATTGACCATGGGGAGCTTGACGTTGACGATGGGGCGACTTTTGCGGAGGTCCCAGTGGAGATCGAGGATCGACAGGAGCGGGTCCTACGTGGGCGATCGATTCCTCTTGTGCGCATCAGATGGCAGCACGGGAATCTCCAGGAGAGCACTTGGGAGCGGGAGGCTCAGATGCGTGCTCAGTACCCTCTTTTGTTCCCCTAGTTTTTGTTGTATCTTTACGGGGACGTAAAGCCCTGAGGTGGGAGTAATGTAAAGACCGTAAAATTCAAGGGAAATTTTTTCTTAATTTTCTTTGGATTTTTACAAGAGCGCGGTTTCAGACGGCACCTGATTCCGAGGCCCGGAGTGCCCGGAATTAATTTCCGAAGTTTGGCTCGGGTACGTTCAGTGAACGGACGAGCGGGAATTCCTAACTTTTGATCCGGTGCTCGGAATTAAAATCCGAGGGCACCGATGAACTCGCAGCGCCGATATTCGCTTAATGAGACCTTTTCGGGAGTTGCGTTTGTTGCGGGTTGAAAGATACGTTTTGGGGTTTTTCAATTAAGTTAAATAAAATTGTGTAAAACAAATTTTATTTTTAACTTATTAAAGAAAACCTACCTAAGGGGGTTGGAAGTGGGACCCACACCCACTTAACCTCCCTTGGGAGGATTAAGTGTGGTGGGGCCCACACGAACCCCTAAGACTTTTCTTTTTCTCTCAACGTTCTTAACCCCCAATTAATTGGCCTACGTTACCCTTATTTAATTAAGGAAGTTAAAGCCCTTTTTGAATTTCAAATTTTGAAATTCTTTTGTGTTGTGTTAATAAAATAAGAGGTAGTCTTATTTTATTTAGGGTTCTTTTTTTTGCCTTTGGAGAGCCTTCTCATCTTCAAGCTCTGACGAAGAACGAAGAACGTCTTCATCCTCGACGAAGAACGACAACACTTCGTCAAGGATCATCGACTCAGAGACCTAGTATCTTCGGACCTCTGCTTCCTCTTCGGACCTTCTTCGTCGGCAAACGAAGATCCGCCAACAACGTGTCGCATCGGACGTAAATCTTCGTCAACGGATTTGACGAACGACGACCGCGACGCCTGACTTCCGCGACGCCGTCTTCCGCGGAACGTAGAGGATTTCTTTGAATCTCAAACCCGAGGTAGGGGATGTTTTTATTAATTATTTTATTCCATTCCTGAATCGTGGATTTTAGCATGACTAAACGTGAGACTTTTTAGTTATGTTATTTGTTAACGCGAGGGGAGTCGGACCGCACGAACACGGCCGAAACCCCCTCCTTCGTTCATGTTGATTCATGCGGGTGGAAGCAAGAGGCGTGGTGCCGTCGCACCACGCGGATGAACATGCTTATGATTTCCGCAATACCGTCGCGCTTCGCCGAGGAGAGACTTCAAGACCGCGACGCCGACACGCCGCGTTGGGAGGATTCTTGGCACGGCGAAAGGGGCGCGGTGCCGTCGCACCGCGCCGGACGACGAACACCGCGGCCGGTTCCGGGCCGCGGTGAGACGAGGAGACCGCGGCCGGTTCCGGGCCGCGGCGGAAGGAAAGACCGGCGGCCGGGCCGCCGGCGTCGGAAGTCAAGGGCGGGACCGGAAATTCCAGTCCCGTTGGTAAAAACCGGCCGGCCAGCAGGCCGGCCGGATGTCATAAAAACCGGGGGTTTAAACCCCCGGCCGGTCCATCAAGACCCCCCTCTTAATGAGGGGGCGGTTCTTTTAAGGAGGGGGGGGCAAAGCCCCCCCGGTTTTACTCAACCGGCCCCCATTTGCGGGGGCCGTTTTGTCTCAAACGGCGCGGCAAAGCCGCGCCGCCTTCGGAAGGGCGGGGGCTTAGCCCCCCGCGTGAGTCGCGGCCACCGCCGCCAGCGCGGTCCGCCGCCGCCAGCGCGGCCCGCCGCCGCCGCCACGCGGCCCGCCGCCGCCACGTGGCCCGCCGCCGCCGTGCCACGCGGCCGCCGCCGCCACGCGGCCCGCCGCCGCCACGTGGCCCGCCGCCGCCGTCCGCCGCCGCCGGCCGCCGCCGCCGGCCGCCGCGCCACCCAAGGGGGGGGGGGGTCGGGCCGGGTCGTTCCGGACCCGGACCCCCCCGTTTCGGACCAGATTCGGTTTTTGGCTCATAACTTGAGCCTCGGACCTCCGAATGACGAACCGTCTGCGGCAACGCGATCCTTGGATCGAGACGGTCGTTTCGGTATATCGCACTCAAGGTTTCGGTTTACTTTGAGTTCGGCCGGGTTGGTTCGTTCACGAAACCAACCGGGCCTTCGGAGCGGAAACGCTCATATCTTGAGCTACGGACGTCTGATTGACGCGCCGTCAGTCGCGTAGTGTTCCTCTTAGTGAGACGGATCTTTTGGCATACTCCGCCCGAGGTTTGGACGCAGGTGGAGTATGGTCGGGTTGGTTTTGCCTTAAAAACCAACCGGGCCCCGGAGACAAAAATGCCAATAACTCTCGGACCAGGCGTCCGATCGACGCGCCGTCTGTTGCGTTGAGTTCCTGTTGACGATACGGAACTTTTGGATACATCAACTTCGGTCTTCGTGACAGTTGATGTATCAGCCTCTCGGCTCGTGGAGCGGACCCTCCGTACGAGCTTGCTGTGTGCGGGAACCCTAGTGCTGGCTGCGACTGTTCTACTGCGACGACGACAGTACAGAGATCCTGTGTGGATTCGACGAAGACAGTACAGAGATCCTGTGTGGATTCGACGACGACGACTACAGCACTCAGCGATCCTACGTGGATCAGTGCTTCAGGTTCTGTGTGAGCCCGATCCTGTGTGGGTCCTTGCGCTCAGCGGTTCTGTGTGAGCCAGCGCCTACAGGTTCTGTGTGAGCCCGATCCTGTGTGGGTCTTCTGCGGGGGTTAGTTACCTATCGATCCTTCGTGGGTCCGACGACTTAGATGGATCAGTGATCATCTTTATCGTCCTTGAAGAAGTATACCTGTGTGAGCTGAATCCTGTTACTTTCCTTTGTGGAATACGTATACTTTCCTGCGTGGACTGAGTTATACTTGATCTCGGAGGTTGGAGCGTATTTGAATTGATGACTTAGGTATATGTATGGGCATATACCTAAGCAGTGTTGGTTGTTACTTCGTGATTGTACTTTGCTTCGTGATTTATCCTTTGTGGATTTTGAGAGACCTTCAGGGGTCTCGGGGTCCCTACTGAGTAGCTTATACTCACCCCTGCACGGGCTTCGCCCGCACTACGTTGTGTTGGTTGCAGACGACGGACAGCGTTGACCTTAGCTGAGGTTCGCGGAGCGGGACGGTACCCGGAGGTGGACCACTGGGCGGGACGAGTACGGAGCGGACGGTGGGACCCGTGGAGCAGAGGAGCTATCTGTACCCACCCTTCAGGTGGGATTTCCGGTGGACAGCTCGGAGTAGCGGCCTTTACTTTACAGTTGCTGTTTTTCCCTTTTCGAGTTGTACTTTACTTTCAGTTTGGGTTTGTATTTTGGCCCATTTACTTTTCCGCACTTTCAGTTGTTCTCTGCTTGCTCAGTGATTACCTTCCGCTTGTTTACTCTGTGGTGTGTGTTTTCTTTTCAAAGGCAATGCCTTCCCTTTTTACCGGGATTTACGCCTTGGTGCTAGTCGCCAGCCCCTGGCCTATGGAAGGCGGGCTTGGGGTAGTCACGGCTCGGACCCCGAGGGCGGGTCGTGACAAGGACCCACTCCATCTATACAGGTTAATATTCCTTCAGAGCCTAGGGATCCAACATCACCCACTCATCATCTAGCCTCAGGTATATTTATATTACCCTTGTGATTTTTTACCATAATTTATTTTCATTATATGATGTATTGATATCATATTTGTTTTTTTATTTAACAACTGGATCTTATGATAAGCGGCGTGGGTGTACATGCATGCATGTGGTGTGGAACCCCCATACATATCTCATGGTGTAGTATAAATAATACAACCAAATTATTGAAAAAATAGGTCAAGAATATAGGAGTTTTATGGAGACTCTTTCCAAATACTCTGACATCATTCTCGTCAGGACACTCTCCTAGAAACACCTACCAAATAAAGTAAAGGATAATGCATGAGTGCAGATATGGGTAAAAAAATTCATTTGATTTAATGATATATTATAATTGTATTTATATGAATTAATATTTTGATGCCAGAATCGTTTTAATTTTCCTGATGATGAGGTTGTGAGGATAGCATGACTCCTGGAATTGAGTGAGATATGGAGATCCTAAAAACATTCTATAGTGGCTAGTTTGCTAGACTTGGTATGGATTTATAGTCCATTCTTATCATGAATGAATATTTGTTAGAATATTATTAGGAAATTATTACCCATTGGAAAAGTACCGAGTTCAATGTATTAATCAAATATGAGGTTTTTGAATGAAAATTACCATGATTTAAAATAATACTTTATTTTGTATTATTGAAAGTTATTTTTTTAGGAAGCCTTATAAAAAATAAAAAAAGGATTCTAAGAAATACCTCCACACATTGGGGTGGACTATGATACCAGATCATGGGAGGAAGTAGGTACAAAACTCATTTAATATTATAAGAGAATTGTATTTTTAAACAATTTTCATTATTGAAGCAATGATTCACATTTCCTTTTCCAAATTTTTCTTTGTAATTCTATCTCTATAGCCAATTAATGATTTTATACACACTTCTTATTATCACATATACTTACATGAATATGTATTATGTAAAAGTAACATAGAAAACAGATTTATGTTCCTTGTTTATAGAATAAATATTACAAAGATGCTTTATTTATCCTCTAGGTTCCCTAGTTAAAAATTATATTATTTTTAATGTAAGTGGTTAAAATGAAATAATATCACTCAATACTTCCCTATAATCCTACCATGGCTCCAAAATCACAATGAGGAATATTTATACTAATTTTAAAAATTACCAACCTCCCACTAATTTTTGTTTCTATCATGTATATATCAACCCAACTGGATAAATTCTTGAATTACTTATATATTCTTTGAAATTAGAATCATCCTTGAACCTCCTTTGAATAGGTCATTAACTTTCTCTGATAAATTTTGTTGTGTTTTGTTAGTATTATTCTTTTTAAGTCAACATGTTGTGTTATCTTCCTATTTATTGGATCAGTTTTCCTTATTCACTCGAGCATTGAAAATTTAGTGTTGATCAATTTATCAAATATAACATAATTCACATGCTCTCATGGATGTGATCATGTTATCTAATTTATCTTTTTCATCCTCAAATGAAAAATATTTTTGTCGAATGATTGTATAATTTAAGGGTTTTATGTACCATTTAATTACATTTTCTCCTCCTCACAAAATTATATTCATAGAATTACAGTGAATAATATCTCAATATTAAATTATGGAAGATCCTTTTAATAGAACATTAATTTTTAATAATTTTTAAACCTGTACACAAATAAGCATATTTAAAACTCATTTGAATCTTTATTTAATCCCATTTATTATATTTATTTAAATCAAAATATGTCTCAAGATAATCTTCTATGTTATAACATATATATCACACACTCAAAATCTCCATATTTCCCAAAACAAATAAACTCTTCCATGTAATCATATAGAACATGCATGCATGAGATTGAAAATTGGAACACCCTTTTATGTTTTGAATATTCCAATGAAATTAATTTTTATTTTAGTCCACATATTCATGGAAAACATGCACTTCAACCTATCAAGTGGCATGGTTCTCCCCATGATAATATATGGTTTTGGAATAATAATTGGACTAAATAACCATCTCTCATTTTTTTCATAATGCTGAAGTCTAACCAAATCTTAATATCAGTATTGTTAAAATTTTATCAAGTTCCTTTTTTATCATTCCTATTGATATTAAACATATTTCGAATATTTTTTTTTCATTTTATCTAATTATATAGTAATCTACACTACATGGAAATCTAATATATAATGAATTGTTTTAAAATATTAATAGATGTCATAATAACACTATTAGATAGGTTAAATGATTCATTATATAATTATATCCTCCTACCATAGCAAATATAATTTGGAAAATAACATGATATAATCTTAAGGGTCACTAGAACCACAATTCTAATTCTATCACTAAATATATATTTTTTACACATAATATGAATTACAACCAGCTTCATGAATAAAACCATTTTATCCATCCATGGTATACCAACTTCACATACATGATATTTTCACTTGAATGAGGTGTAAGATAAATCCATCAAATGTGATATTTTTTGTAGCTATAATTAATCTACCATATGTTTTTCTTTTCATATTTATTTAGAATTAATATCCATTTTATTTTAGTTATGAAACTCATTATTAATAATCTATTTTTAATTATGGTTTTCTAACATTGAATGTCATTAAATATGGAGCTTTTTAATATTAAATTATGCGTACCTTGTGAAAAATTGTTTTCCTCGAGCAGAAAGAAAAAAGATGGAAGGATGGTGAATGAACCAACACATTAACAGATTATAAGTTTTACTTTGTTGATTTCAAATTTTCATATCTATTTTGTAACTTAATGATCCATTTAAATTTGTAACAGAGTTCTTTAGAGGCCCTTGATGAGAAGGAAGCTAACAAATTTGGTCCAAATGATCACTTACATCAGGTTTTGGGAGATGATCACCATGGAAGAGTACATTGTTATCCAAGGAAGAGTTTTGTTCTAATGATATATTGGCCCACTTCAGGTTCTAGTTCTGATAGCGGTAAGTTGAAAAAATATAATGCATGGGTAGCATGGGATCAAGTATAGGCATATAAGGAAAAAAATATGGTCATATAGAAGCATGAATGGAATCAAAGGGCCAATGATGAATTCATTAACTTTATAAAAATTTTATGTCTATCAATTTTACTAGATACAACCATGGGTTATGATGCATATATGTTTATGATGACTACATTATATAGTACATCGAGAATTGGTTCTAGTGGTGGTTGAAAATATTAAGTTCCTAGTAATGGTGATGGTGAGGAAGAGGGTGAAGAAGAGGGTGAGGAAGAGGATGATATAGACGGTAGTGATGGGGATGAGAGATAGATTGATACTTTACATTCTTGATTGATTTTTATGAGATTTGATGTTTGATGATTTGTTATGAATGAATATATGTGATGTTTTTATGCATTTTATCACTGTTTAAATGAATCAAATGATTTCCTTTTTTATCATTATTTGTGTATTGGTTTGTGTTGCTTTGAGGATGTTCTGTTGGTTGCATTGTAGACCCTATTTTTTTGGAGGTTCTATTTTAATTGTTTGTAGGTTCTATTTGTTGAGGTTGTTCTTTTGGTTTCATTGTAGGTTTAGTTTGTTTGGAGGTTCTTTTTTCATTGGTTTATAGATCTATGATTTCCTATTAGTTTCATTGTAGGTTCTTTTTTCCTGTGTTATCAATTGATTGCAGGTTTTGTGGGCAGGGTAAGGCAACTGTTGGCTTGAAAATTTGGGGGGGGGGGTCTATACCAATGGTTTTAAAACCGTTGGTATAGCCTTAAACCAATAGTTCCTAGTCATATGTTGGTATAGAGGTATCCCAATGGTTCAAAACCATTATCATAGACACATACCAATGGTTTGAACCATTGGTATAGACCTATACCAACATTTCTGAACTGTTGGGATACCTCTATACTAATGGTTCACTATAAACCATTGGTTAAAATGAAATTAAGATTACCCTATACCAACGGTTCATTGAGAAATATTGGTATAGGACTTTCCCAACAGCCTTCCAACCAATAGTTTAGAGAACTATTGGTATAGGCTATACCAATGATTCTCCAGCCTATACCAATAGTTTTGAACCATTGGTATAGCCTTCAATTCCAGCAGTGTGTAGCCTTACCCTATGTGATAAATAAAGGATTCCCTCTTGTACAAATGACATAGGATGACCCCATACCTACTACCATATGTAATGAACATAGTATGACTCATGTATGGCTCACATGAGATGACATTTCACATCTGGAAGCTTCCACACGTAAGCCCCGCACCATCTCCCAAGACTTATCCACATGCGAAGGGTAGATTCTACGCGTAAGCCCTACAACATCCCTAATAGACACTCCTTCTATGACATGATCATCCTAACCGCATGATGTTAAACTATATGGACCAATCCTTTCATGAAATCTTAAACTACAACATTAAACTAAATGGGTTTTGATCCCTATCTGTTAAATAGGGTATGTAGGATGCCTCCCTGAGGCTCAATCCTGACATCTATAAACCGAGTGTGAAGTCGTCCCTCCTTGGGACACACCTCCATGATCCGCCTTAGTAGGGCATCCTGATCAACCATCTAGGTGTGAAATCAACCCTCCTAGGGACAAAACTCCATGATCCTCCTCAATAGGGCATTCTAATCCACCATCTAGGTGTGAAATCATCCGTACCAGGGACACACCCTCAGGATTTTCCTTAATAAGGCATCTTGATCAATCAACATGGTGTGAAATCATCCCTCCTAGGGACACACTTCCATGATCAACCTCAATAGGGTGTCCTTATCAACCATCCATGTATGAAATAATCTCTCCTAAGGATATACCTCTATGATCTACCTCAATAAAAAATTCTGATCCACCATCCAGGTGTGAAATCATTGCACCTAGGGACACACCCTCTAAATCCTCCTCAATAGGGAATCCCGATCCATCAAACTGGTGTGTAATCATACCTCCTATAGGCACACCTCCATGATCCACCTCAATAGGGTATCCTGATCAAACATCTATTTATGAAATCATCCCTCCTAGGTACACACCTCCATGATACATCTCAATAGGGCATTCTGATTCGCCATTTAGGTGCGAAATAATCCCTCCTAAGGAAACACCCTATGGATATAGATCAATAAGACATCCTGATCTATCAACATGGTGTGAAATCATCCATCCTAGGGACACACCTCTATGATATGCCTCAATAGGGCATCCTGATCAACCATACAGGTTTGAAATCATCCTTCCTAGGTATACACCTCCATGATTTTCCTCAATTGGGCATTCTAATCCACCATCAAAGTGTGAAATCATCTCTCATAAGGACACACCCTCTGGATCCACCTCAATAGGGTGTCCCGATCCATCAACTTGGTGTGAAATCATCCCTCCTAGGGACATAACCTTTGGATACACCTCAATAGGGAATCCTAATCCATCATCATGGTATAAAATCATCCCTCCCAAGGACACCCCTTCATGATTTTCCTCAACAGGGCATTCTGATAAACCATCGAGGTGTGAAATAATCCCTCCTTGGGACACACCTCCATCGATCTGCCTCAATAGGGAATCATGATCTATCAACTAGGTTTTAAATATTCCCTCTTTGGGAAAAATCCTATGAATCCACCTCAATAAGGCATCACGATCCATCATCCTGGTGTAAAATCATCCCTCCTAGGGACACTGTTGAAATAATGGGTGCCCTAGACCCAAATATATAGTACATTTGATTACCATATCATGTGTATAGTTAGTTATAAATGATGTTATCTTACCGTTATAATGTAGACTTTTCTGCATCCACTATTACAATGGCAATGCCCAAAGATTAATTGTTGTATCAAAAGGTTATAGCAGATCCTAGGATATAATGATAACCTTGAGATACTATGAAATTAATATTAAATGTATGTTCTATAGTCTAGATACATATTACTGGCTGGACATAGTAGATGTTTGCCTATCAGGTGCCGGGGTCTCATAAGCATTGAGACTTATTCTCATAAAGTTCTCACTTGGTGATCTCTGGTTGTGAGATCATGAGGATAGACCCGCCAATAGGAACACCACATGTTTTGGGTGTCATTGGTTTTTCCTATCTATAGACATGTGTATTGGTCTCCTGAATTGAGACCATTACCAATGTGTATCATTTGATTACATACTTTGATGCAAGGTGAAAACCATGGAATTGAAATCATGGCGAGGTAGCTTGTATTGGGTGTGTCGTTGGTGGTATGACATTGGCTGAATGGTCAATAAAGGATTTGTCGCTTCCAAGTTTAAGAAGCTGTATATCTCAGGCCTAGTTGATTAGGATGTTGCTGCCTTTATAAGTCTTTGGCCAAAGTAGTACAAAGGTAAATCCATCCAGATAGATCAACAAATAATAAATAAATAAAATGACGATGCCACAAGTGTGCGTCCTGCTTTATGAGATATTTAATGAAAAAGAGATTATAGTACACAGTTAGTGTTCGTAGGATCGTAGTCATTGCTATAACAATCCTTATCTCTTTAGGGGCCATGATGGGTTACTAGACTCCACTCTTGGTCAGTGGATTTTATTCACTTCTATCGAGATAAGGGCCTAGAGGATCACACACAATAGAATATTCAAGAATCTACCCTATTAATTTGAATAGGTATATAGACATAGTGGGCCCCTCCATGGGGCCCAAGCATTGTACAATTTTTTGATCACCACAAGAATTCAATAAATTCATTAATATTCATGTTATGAATATTTGGGATTGAATTTATTTAATGTATTTACAAGTTTAGTAAATATGAGAAAAATATTAATCGAACGAATATTATTTTAATATTCAAGGTTTGTTTAATATTAAGAGGGACAATGAGTCAAAAAGATGGCCTGAATTTTACCACGTAATATATTTTATATTTTTTACAAGTATGTGATAAAATAATAAATAATATTGATGCAGTTTAGATCGTCAAAATTATTTATTTAGTGGATGTTGAAATAAACAGGGGTCGGGGAACCCAACCAGGTATTTTTCAACTCCACTATAAATATAGAAGGTGGATCTCTCTTATGTTGCACAATTCACTATTAATTCATTCCATGGAATGAAATCTAGAGAACCTCTCTCCACCCGCTCTCTAGAGAGAGAAGCTCTTGATTCAAGAAGCTCAGATCAAGAAATCTCTCAAGAATCGAAGACATCTCGATACAGTGATCGTCGGGACATCGAAAGTGTCGTCGGATCTCTGTGCTAGCACTCAGAATTCAATGATCGATGCTCCTGTGGGTTTTTGAAGTGCATGTGGATGATCTAGAGGGTTCCTACTTTGGATCCTTTGAGCAACGATTTCCATCGACAAGTTGTAGTCGACCGTTGCTTCAGATTTCAAATGGGCACATTTTCATTTTTATTTTGTGCTCCTTATAATTTACACAAGATCCTAGGACATCTCCAGGGCTTGGATTGTTATCGTCAAGAAGTCCCGTCAATCCGTCGATGGAAATTTTAAAATCCACGGCCCACCAGCTTCTGCTGCGGGCCCCAAAACCTATCAGTGGTATCAGAGCGATTGTGCAGATTTTCTGAGCCTAGAAAATTAAAATTTCATTAATATTAAGTAGAGGGTTCAAAAATGGTCCCATAGGTTCAAACCACGTGTCGATTCGATCTCTAACGGTCAAGTTATGGCTATTTTAAATTTTCAGATTTGATCAAATTTGCATTTTCGACCATAGGTATTAAGTTTTATTCATTCCAAAGAACCGATCAAGTTTAGATCAGTTCATCAAATATAATTAAAATTGTGCAAATTATAATTTTTTTTTGAATTTAGTAATTTTTATAATATTTTATTATTATAATAATATTATATTTATTATTACAATATAATAATAATAATAAATTATTATTTTAGTATAATAATTTTGTTATTATAAATTTGAAGGCTATTTGAGTAACCTTTGGAAATTAATATGTGGAATTTGGGAGGAGGATATTTTTAAATAATTTAAAGGAATGGAAGACCTTGACTCAAAATAAAAAAAGGGAGTGAGAAAGACTTCAAAATAAGTCTTAAAATTAAAATTAAAAAAAAAATTATAACGAGAAAGGGGCTAGATTTGCGGGTAAAGCAAGGAAGAGAAAAAAGGGGGTCCGACAGACCCTATAGATTTTTGGGCACACCACACACTTGACATAGGCACCCTCCCCTACAATATCCCGAAGTCCGCCGTTGGCTCTCGTCGGAGCCGGCCTCCTCCTCCAGCCCTGTGCCACCCAGCAAGTCTGGCCGACCCGGTGCCCTAGCCCCACATGTAGACTACCGCTAGACCAGAAAACCACCCGTCGGCCTTCCACGCCTCCTCCCTACGCTCTCCGGTAGCAGACCAGGCTAGACGCACCGTTCCGACATCGTCTCATCATCCTCCGCATGGCTCTACCCTAGTCGCCACCCCGGTTTCCACCGCCTGAACCAACCCAGGCCTACAATTCCCATCGGCTCCTTCCCCACACGACGCACATTTCCTGGTATGCAGCAGCCCACAGTTCTACTATAGCCCACCACTGGCTCCTCAAGCAGCTCACACCGGCCAGCTAGCCCGCCACTTTGCACCAGGCACCAGCCGCAATAGACCTCTGCCGCAACAGCGTGCCTTTGGTCCTGGTCACCACTCTCTTCCAGGAAGATCCCAGTCTACCTAGCCAGTCTCCATGGCTTCTGGCTCGATCAGGTGTTAGAGACATCACACACCTTACCTGGCCGGCACGCATCATGCGTGGTCAAAGTATGGGAGGTACCTTCTTTTTGTCAGCAAGTATTTCCACAGAACAAATTTGGCCCCGAAATGGTTTGGGTGGACCTTCCCAACCTAGAACTGGTTTGGGAGGATCAGTCCATCCCTGTTTGACCCTTGCACGACCTTCTAGGGTTCTGCATGAGTTTGGCCCAACCCGCAAAATTCATGCAATGATGTTTTGGGGGACTGACCATTTAAATTAATCAAGATTAATTAAATTAATTAATTTAAATTCAGTTTTTAAATTAAATTAATTAAAATTAATGTTGGTTAATTATTTTAATACCCAAAGATATAAATTAATTTATTTTTTCGATTAAATTAAATTATTAAATTAATTTAACTTTGGCATAAAAAAATTAAATTAATTAGCAGACCAATAATTAATTAAATTATTTGAATTTATTAATTCATTTAATTTAATTAAATAAATCCTCATACTTATTTAATGCATTTTAATTTATCGTGCATCATTTACCTGTATATTGGTCTTGAGCACCAACTCATGCATGTTGCCTTTTATTTAATTAATTATTTTAATTGCGTGCGATGATTGTAATTAATTAAATAGACGGTCTGTGCATCGTCTTTATTTTTTGGTTAAAATGTATAAGGGCCTACATGCCCAATTTTTACCTGATGTAAATTTATACCCGAGTTTCCCTCGCCCATGCCTGAGTAATTTTGTGCTTCAGATGGGGACGGTGAATGATGTGGACCCCACCAAGATGAGGTAGTGCACGTTGATCAAAATGGTGCAAGATGGCATGTGGATCCTGCCAAGACAAAGTGGTACTCTGAGACATGACTTGGAACCCGCCAAGATGAGGCGATGCTTCTGAAGCGAAGAAAACATATGAGAAGAGGGAAAGCTACATTATGAGTCAAGCTTTGACTCAGGTATGATGCCCTTAGGCCGTTTAGATGCTCAAGACCAGTTAGGTAGTAGTTTACCTTTATGCATTAATTTATTATTTTATGAATTTTAGAACAGTGAGAAAATACATAAAATAATAGATAATAAAATGCATAAGGAAACAACGTATATTTTTCTTTTAAAGTTCAGTTGTGAGTGCAACAACATAGATGAAAAATTTTAATAGAAACATATTACATTCATTGAGAGAAACCAAAAAAACCCTCAAAGTAATATTAAGTCATTACGACCTTCCATCATTCAAGTTTAAACAAAACCGGGTGTTCAAGGTTTCAGTCATGCCATAGATGAGGGTGCCTCTTACTACTGAAGAGTTCTTATTTGGGTGGTGGGTTGAATTAACTAAAATTTCAGCAAATAAATAGCCATATATAACTTTTTTTTAATTTTAGAGGCAAGCATTGAGTAAATTAGATTATCATTTTAGAAGTTAGGACTTCACTCAACAGATCAATGAACCGCGAGTTATTGCGGTTGGCCAGTCAAAAGCCTACCTTGGACCCTTTGAGTAGTGGTGTAGCCCTAACTTTTAGAATATGAGGGAGGTTCAGAGATTCTTTCCACTAGAATAATCAAGAGTATTCCTATTATAGTACAGAGTGTTCCTAGAATTTGAAAAATTAGTGGGATACATTTAATGATTAAATTAATAAGTAATGTCACATTCGATAATCAATATAAAAAGTGAAATCTTCTAAAATTTATTTTGTAGAGAATGGAAAGAAATACCATAATAAAACTGTGATAAATATTAGACAAAGTTAATGTTTAAACAAAGCATGAATTTCCAAAGTGTAGTATAGTCGCTCGCGCACATTACTACTATATCAGAAATTCATGGTGATTGTGTTCCAACCTGTTAAGCCACATCAGCAAGCGAGGGTGTAAAATTGATTATAGGAGACTCATGAACCAAGAATATGAAAGTTCTATCATAATTCTACCATCAATGTCTAATGTTAGTTGTGGTCTCTACATCACAACATGGATGAAATTACATGAAGTCTCATCTCCAAAAAGTTTTTGAGGAGAAAGCGAAGCAAGATTTGAATGTGATGGTTGTACTCAGTTTGTGTAAAGTGAAAGACAGTTAAAAATCTTTCATGTCATCCCATTATTATAAATTTTACACCCAATTAATCTAATTTCATTTAAGGATACAAAAAATGGTATAGAGTAATCCCTTTATTACGTTTAAGGTAACATTCTCCAAGCAATAAGAATATTGGAGATAACACCATCTTTTATTCTTATGGAAAATAAATTGAATGACAAGGAGAAAAGAACTATGGAAAGTTATTAAAAAGGCACCTTCATCATGTATTTCATAGAAAAGTGGTTGGTTATTTAATAGGAGGTTATTTGAATCACATAATGAAATAAATTTGTGGAAGTTTAAAAACACAATGAACTGAAATACAAGAAGCAAGTACCTGCTTCTCAATCAGTTTATATTCATCAAATAAAAGTATTTTTTTCTCACATAATTATTGGGTATTAAAATATAATATTATTTTCACATATATGTATTGATATATAGTAACCAAGTAAGTAGAGAAACATTACTAGGAGTAAGGTGTCTTCTCCAAGAAGCTGAGAAAGGGTGATTCCTAGGTCAGTGATGAGATACACATAACTTCAAATTGCCATGTAATTTACTCAAACTAAACAAGTTGTTGAGTATAACCAAAAACATTTATCTCATGTTCCCATTTGAACATGATGAGGCATTATTCCATGTTTTGGAATGAATGTTGTTTTTGGTAACATACTCAAAAAATAGTTCACTACTACTTGAATTAAAGGAAATACATGATGAATATAAAATGTAAGACCTACCCAATTGTGGAAATATAGTTCTTTATCAAGTAAAACTAAAATTGGATGCCAAGCATATACCTAGTATGGTATTTAGGCTCGGCACATATAAACAACTTTGGTATTGTTGACATCCTTATTTTAGACAAATAAACCTTTAGAGATAAAGTTATTCCACAATGCTTCTAGGATTAGTTCAACAAGAAAGTGTGAACTATTCCAAAGGAAAGATAGAGGTAAAGATATTTCATAAAATTCCTTTAAGCTATTAAGGAATGTAACAGTGAAGTATATGTATGGTCAAAAGATATGATTTTCTTCGGATCAGAATGCCGATGAATATCTTGACTATGAAATCATCAATAATGATAATGTAGTGTGGAGTAATTCCTAAATGCATGTTACCTTATCTATATCACAACATTGATGTTTATAAAGAGGATTGATGATGAGTGTTACATGTTTACATTGATAAAAAAATGTAGCATGGAGAAATTTCTAAACACACATTTTATACATCAAAGTTATTATGTAAGTTGTATCAATGTTGCAATTTTCAGAAACATCCATTATATTTCATGACATGTTTTGTAAATAGTGGCGTAAACCCATAACCAATATGTCAACTAAAATGACAAATGGATATCATACGAGTCATAGTATGATGAAAATACATTATGTCATAGATCATGTGTTAGGATGCAAAGAGTTTGTTAAGATATAAACAAAAATGCATCAACCTAAACACATGATGCATCAAAGTAATTATCCTAAAAATTACTTAGAATATTACATAAATCCCTAATATAGAAAAGATGTAGTCAAGTATTAGACTAAATTTCTATATAAGGGTGAACATATCTATTATAGATAGTGGGATATGAATTGACTTGGACTTAGTCAATGCTCTAGATGCACAAATGGTTGTTATATGTACAGGTTTCACAAGTTCATGTGGAAGAGACATGTTCCAGAGACACATACTGCGTAGGAAGGATGAAACCATGGTGATGGTTTTATATTCACCGTGATCAGTGATAAATTATTCATTAATAATAATAAATCCTACAAGTAAGTGGTATATGACAATTAGATAATATTGAAAAGAAAATTTAAAATGGATTCCATGTATCAAATTGAAAAAGGGCTTATAAATTGAATACTACGATGAGTATTCAAATGAAATGATACATGGATGGTACAAGACTAGTACCAATAAGGATCGGCTGGTTATACCACTTTGGTATGCCTAAATCCATTAGAATTTTACTTATCATAGATAACTTCTAAGACCATTATATTGGTCATTGGATGTCATGATCATCTTTCATGGAAGGTGTCTATACGACACAACCAGAAAGGGATGATGACACCATCGAATGCCAATGAAGGTTTCAAGTTACTGAAATCAAGTTTTGGATTAAAGTAAGCAACAAGATCTTAGAGCATTCATTATAAATGAATATTTTCCCTGTGTCTACCAAAGGTTAGTGGGATATCCAAAGTTTTCCAAGTGAAATATGTTCGATAACATATTGAAAATAGATCTTAGTCTTACAGTTAGATACAACCAGGTTAAATTCAATTCTCCAGTGATTGAATTAAATTAGCAACCTAAATTCTAGGGAACTGGATCTATATAGGTAGATATATAGGTTGCTTGGTCCAATTCAATCGTAAATAAAGTGACATTGTATTGAAAAATAAAAATTTGAACAATTCAAGATATGAATTGTTGCCTATGTCACATGGCTTAATCTATCCAAGTTAACATGTTCGGAACATGGGAAGAGATTAAAATTGAGAGTTGAGTTCCATATGCTTCAGTGATGGATCAATCAAATATGACATGTTATGTAGGATAATTAATATTTATAGGATATAATTTATAGTAGGAAGATATCAATTACATCCATGAGCAATGCAAGTGAAGAAGTCAGAACTATCATCTTGTACTTTGGAAAGTACAAATGATATGTACCTGGTATATAGAGTAGAAGGTATATTACTTATGGTGGGATAAAAACTAGTAATCCTTAGATAAATTTGATCTAGTATCGCAGTTAGGCAAAGGTGATGAGTGATTCAATCTCATAAAATCTAGTGGTATCCATACCTACAAATACCGAGTATGTTGCAGCTTCTAAGGAAACTAAGAAGTAGTTATCAATCACAACAATTTGTTCCAGTTCTTGGATCCGCCCCTAGGGAGAAAAGTATTATCATAATGTAAATTATGATATTATTAATATCCAAGTTGTCAAGTTATGACAATGGACAGAAGTGATATACTCGGAGATACCTTATCTTAAGAAGTTTTACTCAAGGAGACGAGGTCGCATATAGAAGATATTCCACACAATGAAAATGTGGCAGGCCCAACAGTTAAATCCATTACTCAGTAGAAGCATGATCTTTATCGTGTGAGTAGCTGATAAGTTTGGTCATCATGTTGGCACTAGTGCAATTGGGAGTGTTGAAATAGTGGGTTCCCTAGAACCAACTATAAAATACTTTTGATTACCATATCATGTGTACAGTTAGTTATACATGATGTTATCTTACCATTATAGTGTAGACCTTTCTGCATCCACTATTATAATGATAATGTACAAAGATTAATTGTCGTATCAAAATGTTATAGAAGATCCTAGACTATAATGAGAACCTCAAGATACTATAACATTAATCTTAAATGTATGTTCTATAGTCTAGATACATCTTACTGGTAGGACATGGTAGATGTTTGACTATTAGGCTCTGGGGGATCATAAGCATTGAGACTTCATCTCATGAAGTTTACACTTGCGGATCTCTGGTAGTGAGATCATGAGGACATACCTGCCAATAGGAACACCACATGTTTTGGGTTTCATTGGTTGTTCTTATCTATAGACATGTGTATTGGTCTCTTAACTTGAGACCATTACCAATGTGTATTATTTGATTACGTACTTTGATGAAAGATGAAAACCATAGTATTGAAATAGTGGAGAGGTAGCTTGTGTAGGGTGCATCGTTGGTGGTATGACATTGGCTGAATGATCAAGAAAGGATTCGTCGCTTCCAAGTTTAGAAATTTGTATATCTCATGCCTATTTGATCAGGATGGTGCTACCTTTATAAGTATTTGGCCAATGAATTACAAAGTTAAATACATTTGGATAGATCAAAAAATAATAAATCAATAAAAGGATAATTACACAAGTGTGCATCCTGCTTTATGAGATATTTAATGACAAAGATATTATAGAACACAGTCATTGTTCATAGGATGGTTGTCGTTGCTATGACAATCCTTATCTCTTTAGGGGCCATGATGGGTTGCTAGACTCTACTCTTGGTCTGTGGATTTTATTCACTACTATCGAGATAAGGGCCTAGAGGGTCACACATAATAGCGTATTCAAGAATCCACCATATTCAGTTGAATAGGTATATGGACATAGTGGGCCCCACCACAGGGTCTGAGTGTTGTCCAAATTTTTAATCACCAAAATAATTAAATAAATTCATTAATATTAAAGTTATGAATATTTGGGATTTAATTTATTTAATGTATTTAAATGTTTAGTAAATATGAGAAAAATATTAATCAAATGAATATTATTTTAATATTCAAGATTCGTTTATTATTAAGTGGGATAGAGAGTCAAGTTAAATGGCTCAGATTTTATCACATAATATATTTTATATTTATTAAAAGTATGTGATAAAATAATAATTAATATTGATGTAGTTTAGAATGTCAAAATTATTTATTTAGTGGATGTTGAAATAAATAGGGGTCGGGGAACCCAACTGGGTATTTTAAAAATCCACTATAAATTTAGGAGGTGGATCTCTCTCTTGTATTGTGCAATTCACTATTCATTCATTCCATGTAATGAAATATAGAGAATCTCTCTCCTCCCACTATCTAGAAAGAGAATCTCTTGATTTAAGAAGTTCAGATCAAGAAATCTCTCAAGCATTGAAGAAATCTTGATGTGGTGATCGTCGGGACATCAAAAGCATCGTCAGATCTCTGTGATAGCACCTAGAATTCGACGATCGATGCTTCTGTGGATTTTTGAAGTGTGTGTGGAAGATCTAGAGGGTTCTTGATTTAGATCATTTGAGAAATGATCTCCATAAAAAAATTCATTCGACCGTGACTTAAGATTTGAAATGAGTACATTTTAATTTTAATTTTGTGCTCCTTATAATTTACACAAGATCATTGGAATTCTCTGAGGATTGGATCGTCGGCGTCGACAAGTTCCGTCGATCCGCCGATGAAAATTTTAAAATCCCTGGCCCACTGGCTTCCACTGCAGTCCCCAGATCCTATCAGACACTCCTCCATGATCTTCCCCAACAAGGCATCCTGATCTTCCATCTAGGTGTAACATATTCCCTCCCTAGGACACACCTCCATGATCCAACTCAGTAGGGAATATCCATCCCCATATAATTTTAAACCCATGACTCGATCGACCTCAATATGGTGCCCTAATCCTATCCCCACAAGGAATTAAACCTGAACTCCTCCTATCCTCATAAGAATTTATCCATTTTCCCATATTTTCAAGATGTTAAACTCATGCCCTGATCCAGAATACTTACCCCATGTAATAAATATGTGATGCCTGAGGAAAGAATAATTGGAATACTTATTCCTCTAGAATCAATTACCTCATCACTAACATGGTATTACTTTGGTTCTATTCCTAAGATGAATCAAATGAGATTCCCTCCAAAGAGGAAGAATCTACTAATTCCCAATATACCTTATATCCTGACATGCCCAGAGATGCCCAACATGGCTACTCTCCTAACCGAAGGTTTTTTTACTATTGCGATAAAATGTAAAGACCTGTAAAATTCAAGGATTTTTTTTTTCTTAATTTTCTTTTGTATTTTACAAGAACGCAGTTTCTGACGGAACCTGATTCTGAGGCCCGGTGTGCCCGGAATAATTTTCCGAAGTTTCGATCGGGTACATTTTGTTAACGAACGAGCGGGTTTTCCTAACTTTTGGACCGGTGCTCGGAATCGAATTCCGAGGGCACCGATGAAACCGCAACACTGGTAATTGCTTAGGAACACTATTTCCGGAGTTGCGTTTGCTCGGGTGAGGTTATTAAAATTTGGGGTAAGTAAAGAATAAAAATAAAAAGGGAGCAACCATTTTATTTTTATTCTAAGTAGTGTTAACCTAAGCTAAGTGGTTGGAGTGGGACCCACATCCTAGATACTCCACTAGGTAGGATATTAGTGGGGTGGGGCCCATACAAGCCCCACCCTTTCAACTTCCTCAACCCCTATTAATTATGTAACTCACCTGCACCCCCCAATTAAATGAAAGTCAACTCTTAATTAATTAATTGATTAGGTTATTCATTATAATTAATTCTTGGATTCATTTTGAAATTTGAAATGAATTGTTGGATTGTGTGTTAATTAAATAAGACAAAGTCTTATTTCATGAGAGGTTAGTTCGTTGTGCGAGAGGATTTGGAGAGGAAAACTCTAAGTTCCTAAGAATGTTCTTCCTCCTTGAAGAACGCGAAGAACGCACCGTCGCCGACGAAGAACGCCGACCTCCGACGAAGGATGGAGAAGAACGCTGAATCCTTGGAGATCAACAACGCGACGCCGTGTACCGCGACACCGACGATCCTCTTCCGCGACGTTCAATTCCGCGATGAACCTTTATTCAACGATTTCATCGAGGTAGGGGGATTAATTGTTTTTATTCGTGAATACTTTTGTCACCGTTCTTCGTTCTCTAATTGAGCCGCCTGTTATCGCAATAACAGGAGGTGGTCGGACCGCACGAACAAGGATGACTCTCCTCCCCCCTTGATGCATGATTTTTGTTGCGGCACGAGCAAGGCAGCACGGTGCCATAGCACTGCGCGGAAATAATGAAGAATGGGTGGAGAAGCACGGCGCCGTCGCGCCGCGCCGTTGAAGTCGAACAAAGCCGTGATGCCGTCGTGCCGCACAGGAGAACCTCAAAGAGGCCGTGGCTAGAGAAGGGTCGCGACGGAGGGGCGTGGCGCCGTTGCGCCATGCCGATCGGACAAGGACGCGACCTATGGCCGGGGTGGTGCGGGGGCATCGGCCGGAACCGCCGACCACCAGAGCAGGAGGGCGGGACCGCGGCGGCAGCAACCGGCCTGCCGGACCGGGCCGACCGTTTCAGAATGAGACAGGGGGTTCATAACCCCAGAATGGAAGGAGAGTGGCCCCCATGTGGGGGGGGGGGGTTGTCAATCAGGGGGGCAGCGCGCCCCCCTGTTCTGCTCAGCTCGGCCAGCCGAGCTGGCCACTAGGGCCGCCCGAGCGCGCCAGGCTGGGCCGCGCCCAGGCCAGGCTAGGCCGGGCCGCACCAGCTGGGCCGGGCCGCTCCTAAGGGGGCCGGACCGAGACCCAGGTCGGGTCGACCCGGTTTGGGCCGACCCGGTTCGGGCCGACCCAGGGGGTCTCGGGTCGGGTCGATCCGGGCCCAAAACCCCCATTTTCGGACCTCTTCGGTCTTTTGACCATATCTTGGGCTATGGATCTCCGATCGACACACTGTTAGCTGCAATGCGATCCTTGGATCGAGGCGGTCGTTTCGGTATATTAAACACAAGGTTTTGGAGAACTTTGGGTTCAGCCGGGTTGGTTCGAACACAAAACCAACCGGGCCCTCAGAGCGGAAACGCTTATAACTTGAGCTCCAGATGTTCGATTGACGTGCCGTCGACTTTGATGGATTCCTCTTAGTGAGACAGACCTTTTGGCTTATTCCTCTTGAGGTTCAGACATAGTTGGAGTACGGCCGAGTTGGTTTTGACTTAAAAACCAACCGGTCCCCTTGAACGAAAAAGCTAATAACTCACAGACCGGGCGTCCGAATGACGCGCCGTCTATCACGTTGAGTTCTTGTTGACGATACAGAACTTTTGGATGCATCAAATTCAGACTTCGTGTCAGTTGATGTATCACCCCCTCGGCTCGTGGAGCGGACCCTCCCCGAACGAGCTTGCTATGTGCGGGAACCCTAGAGCTGGCTGCGACTACGATGAAGAAGACGATTGTACAGAAATCCTCCGTGGGTTCGACAGTGACGACTACAACACTCAGCAATCCTATGTGGATCAGTGCCTACCAATCCTGTGTGGGTCAGCGCTCAGCAGTCCTGTGTGGGCCAGCGCATACCGATCCTGTGTGGGTCCGATCCTGTGTGGGTCATTGCTGGGGTTAGTACCTATCGATCCTGTGTGCGTCATTGCATGGGTTAGTACCTATCGGTACTATGTGGGTCATTACGGGGGTTAGTACCTATTGATCCTGTGTGGGTCTGACGGCTTAGATGAATCAGTGGCTACAACTGATCATCTCCTTCATCTTACAAAGAAGTATTCCTGTGTGAGCTGAGTCTTGACTTTCAATCATTATCTTCAATATGATTGACTTGCTTTCCTTTGTGGATTGTGTTGTGATATCCTATGTGACCGTGATCGAACTTGGGATCGAATGCTAGAGCTGAACTAAAATTGATGACTTAGGTATATGTATGGGCATATACTTAAGTAGTGTTGGTTGTTACTTCATGATTGTATCTTTCTTTTGTGGATTATCCTTTGTGGATTCTGGTAGACCTTTGGGGGTCTCGGGGTCCCTACTGAGTAGCTTATACTCACCCTTGCACGGGCTATGCCCGCTCTATGTTGTGTTGGTTCTAGACGACGGACAACGCTGATCGTGGTTGAGGCTTGTGGAGTAGGTCGGTACCTGGAGGTGGACCACTGGGTGGGATGTACTCGGAGCGGATGGCTGGACCCGAGGAGATGAGGAGGCTATCTGTACCCACCCTTCAGGTGGGACTTCCAGTGGATGACTCGACATTACGGCTTTACTTTTCAATTGTTGTACTCCCTTTTTCAATTGTACTTTACTCTCAGTTTGGGTTTGTATTCTGGCCCACTTACTTTACCGCACTTACTATTGTTTCCAGTTTTACTTAGTGTTTACTTCTGCTTGCTTACTCTAAGGTTTTTTTTTTTACTTTTCAAAGGCAATGCCTTCCCTTTTTATCGGGAATTACGCCTAGGTTCTAGTTTCCAGCCCCTGGCCTATGGAAGGCGGGCTTGGGGTAGTCACGGCACGGGCCCCGAGGACGGGTCGTGATAGATTGGTATCAAAGGAGTTCGGTTCTACCGCAGAACTCTGGACTCTGATCTTTCTTCTATGTGAAGCAATAGTGTTAAGGGTATTGAGTGTGGTTATCAGTACAGGGAGTCCAGTGTTGGTGCGGCGGCCGACGTATCCGTACACCAGGACCCTGACTTCTGATTTCCGACTTAGTGCACAAAAACATTGATTGCATGTGTGTTTCATGTTTTCTTTGTGATTACTTTATGTCAGCTCACCATGTATACTGTATTGACCGTGGCACACCTGTCTCTTTTCAGGATGGCCCCACGACGGCATCCTACTAGGGTTCTGAGTTTTGTACGTGACGACATCCCATCGAGCGACGAGGTCTTAGTGCAGTGCCCTATTACTGCAGAGGTACCGGTGGTACCACTACCCGCCGAGACATTGATGCTACCAGCCCCAGCCGCTGAGAGTGCTCGTCGCCTTGGTGCACTGCACGAGTTTCAGCATCAGTGACCGCCTAGGTTCTGCAGGGAGACGGACCCTCTGGCAGTCGAGGATTGGCTGGAGGCAGTTGTATGAGTTTTCCGATTGGTAGGGACACCAACAGACCTCATGGTGATCCTTGCAGTGAGTCTCTTACATGCGGCAGCAGGCAGATGGTGGAGCTTGACGCTCTAGGTGCACGATGAGGCATCACTCCTCTAGATGGACTTTGAGAGCCTCTTCCTCTTGGAGTTCTTCCCAGCCACCCTCCGTGCGGTGCGCATCCAGGAGCAACTACAGCTGCGGCAGGGAAACTTGACGGTCGCCCAGTACTCAGCGAGATTTACCGATCTCTCGCACTATTCGACGGACATGGTACGTGACCCATTCATTCAGGCCCGAACCTTCAAGAAGGGATTGAGGCATGAGATCAGGGCATCGCTGATCTCCCTCACCATTCTGACACAGGAAGGGGTACTAGAGCAATCCCTTATCATTGAGAGCTTTCCTGCTGAGCCTACACCAGCAGCGAGACCTACCGCATGGCGGCAGGTAGCAGAGTCTTCTGCAGCTGGCACTCGACAGATGACACATGGGTATAGGAGGACCAGACCCTCAGGCGGACGACCTAAGGACACTGGCTCATAGGTGTAGGGCACATAGCGCAGAGCCAGTCTTTTGAGAGGCAGACAGTGCTACGCATGCGGCGATCAGGGCCACATGGCTTAGGACTGCCCGACCCGCCATGCGGAGGAGCAGCAGATGGTTGAGGGACCACCCAGGCAGAGGCAGAGGGTCGATCGTGGCGGTCCGCAGGGAAAAGGCAGATGAGGCAGAGGAGCTGGCCGAGCAGCAGGTGGTGGGCGACGCTTTGAGGCTCTACCACCACCACCACTAGGAGGTCCAACCCAACCACAGGGAGCTGGCGGGCAGAGGCAGGCACAACTTCAGGCAACGGAGGCCTACGACCACGACACACCCGAGATGATTCGAGGTACTATCTGTGTCCACTCCACCCTTGCTGCAGTTCTTATAGACATAGGAGCAAGTCATTCTTTCATTGCCGCTGCCCTTGTTCGGAGCTCGGAGATTAAGACGGAGCCGTTGGCTCGATCCTTACGGCTAGAGACTCCTATGGGAGCAGACTTGACGATTATGCACTGGTGTTGGCAATGTGAGCTTACTCTAGGAGGTGAGAGCTTCAGCTGGGATCTTCTTGTAGCGGCGTCGAGGCCTTATTACATCATCTTGGGCATGAATTGGTTATCTACAGTTCATGCTCAGATCGACTGCATTAGGCGCAAGGTGCGTTGTGTTCGCACTGATGGGAGCAGGTTCACCTTCACCGGTGATAATGGAGACTTTGCAGCGCAGGAATGACTCACGCAGAGGAGAGGAAATCCCATCACTCATCAGTTGGATAGCCTCATCCTAGGAGCAGTTGACGTGCGGAGTCCGAGATTACCTGCAGTGGTGGATCAGTATGCAGATGTTTTTCCCGATGACGTTCTAGGACTACCTCCTCATAGAGAGGTAGAATTTTATATGGACCTATACCCCGGGACAACCCCGATATCCACCCCATCATATCAGATGGATCCCGCCCAGCTTTAAGAGCTATGGATACAACTGGAGGACTTGCAGGGAAAGGGATTCATCCGACCCAGTGTTTCACCCTAGGCTTCCCCGATTTTGTTCGCCAAGAAGGTGGACGGGAGCTTGCGACTGTGTGTCGATTACCATCTCCTGAACCAGGTGACCGTGAGGAACAAGTATCTGCTACCAAGGGTTGAATACCTCTTCAATCAGCTCAAGGGAGCATGGTGGTTCTCAAAGATAGACCTTAGATCAGGCTATCATCAGCTCAGAGTTCGAGACTAGGACGTGCAGAAGACGGCCTTCAGATGTTGGTATGGCCACTATGAGTTCTTGGTTATGCCTTTCAGCATAACCAACACTCCAACAATGTTCATGGGTCTCATGAACATGATCTTTCAGCCATACCTCGATCGATTTTTCGTGGTCTTCATCGACGACATTTTGATATACTCGACCACTGAGGAGGAGCACACCTACCACTTGTGGGTTGTACTCGACACACTCCGAGAGCACCAGCTTTATGGTAAGCTCTCAAAGTGTCAGTTATGGATACGTGAGGTCGAATTCTTGGGACACGTCATCTATGAGGTGGGAGTTACAGTGGATCCTGTGAAGATCGAGGCAGTTCTAGCTTGGAAGCCACCCAGGAGCGTGACGAAGGTGCAGAGTTTCTTGGGACTAGCTAGGTACTAGCAGAGATTCGTTCCAGATGTCTCCAGAGTTGTAGCACCACTTTCAGCTTTGACGAAGAAGGGTAAACCCTTCGTGTGGTAAGATAGATGACAGTAGAGCTTCTAGGAGCTGAGACAGAGATTAACCAGCACACCTATCTTAAGGCTACCAGAGGAGGGAGTAGGGTACGTAGTCTACTGCGATGCATTAGGGACCGGACGCGGATGTGTCCTGATGTAGGAGCGGGCCGTGATCGCCTATGTATCACGTCAGTTGAGGAAGCATGAGCAGAACTACGCTACCCATGACCTAGAGTTAGCAGCAGTGGTATTCGCACTAAGGATGTGGCAACACTATCTGATGGGCGAGCGCTTTACAGTCTACTCTGACCACCAGAGTCTCAGGTACATATTCTCGCAGAAGGACCTGAATCTGAGATAGCGGCGATGGATCGAGTTCCTCTAGGACTATGACTTTGAGATAGTCTATAATCTTTGGAATGGGAACGTAGTATTCGATGCTCTCATCAGGAGGATGGGCATACAACTACTCAGGGAGGCGACGGAGAAGCTAGACGCTTTGCAGATATCCTTCGTGGATAATGATGGAGCATCCTTTCTACAGTCACTCACAGTCACTCCTCCACTTCTTCAGCAGGTCAGAGAGGCACAGCGTGGGGGAAATGACTGTGAGACACGGTATGCACAGATATCCTCAGGACTGGCACCTGATGGATTCACTATGGGAGGAGAGCACATCATCATTTTTAGAGGACGTACCATGGTACCAGCTACTTTCCAGGAGGAGGTTATGGGGGAGTTCCACACTTCCACTTTAGAGGTACATCTAGGAGTGGAAAAGATGTACCAGGACCTCCGACGACAACACTGGTGGCCGAGTATGAAGAAGGTTGTGGAAGAGTTCATTTCTCGATGCCTCACCTGCCAGCAGGTGAAGGCCGAGCACCAGGTACCAGCAGGCTTGGTACAACCCTTGGAGGTCCCGAAGTGGAAGTGGGACAGGATATCTATGGATTTCGTGATTGTACTTCCACGCACTTCCAGAAGTAACGACTCCATTTGGGTGATTGTCGACCGACTCACCAAGTCGGCCCACTTCTTACCCATCAGAGAGTAGGGCTCAGTAGAGAGCTTGAGACGCCTCTACGTTCAGTAGATCGTACGGCTTCATGGTGTTCCATTATCTATCGTCTTCGATCGAGATGCTCACTTTACTTCCCGGCTTCGTAAGGGGTTGTACGAGGCTTTAGGGATACAGCTACGTCTGAGCACCGCCTTTCACCCTCAAAAAGATGGTCAGACGGAGAGGACCATTCATACTCTCGAGGACATGATCCGTGCATGTGTCCTCGACTTTGGTCGCAGCTCGGAGGATCACCTACCCTTGGTAGAGTTTGGGTACAACAACAGCTACCACTCCACCATCGGGATGACACCACATGAGGCATTGTACGACTGACCTTGTAGATCACCGCTGTGCTGGACAGACCCTGGGGAGGCAGCACTTGTGGGACCAGAGATGGTCCAGGCCACGACAGAGAAGGTCCAGGTCCTCCAAGAGCGGATGAGGACAACTTAGAGCTAGCAGAAGTCTTATGCTGACAGGAGGCGGAGGCCACTAGAGTTCGAGGATGGCGACCGCGTCTTCTTGCGGGTCTCACCTCGACATGGATTACAGAGATTTGTCCGAGGCGACAAGTTGTCTTTGCGCTTCATCGGACCATTCCAGGTCCTCAGTAGGATTGGCGAGGTGGCTTATCGCCTGGCTCTACCACCTCAGCTGCACCGAGTGCATGACGTCTTTCACGTATCTCAGATGAGGAGATACGTGCATGACCCGACGCCTATCATTGACCATGGAGAGCTGGACATTGATGATGGGGCAACTTTTGTGGAGGTCCCAGTGGAGATCGAGGATCGACAGGAGCGGGTCCTACATGGACGGTTGATTCCTCTAGTGCGCATCATGTGGAAGCACAGGAACCTCCAAAAGAGCCCTTGGGAGCGGGAGGCTCAGATGCGTGCACAGTACCCACATTTGTTTCCCATGTTTTTGATGTATCTTTACGGGGACGTAAATCCCTGAGGTGGGAGTAATGTAAAGACCCATAATATTCAAGGTAAAATTTTTTTTCTTAATTTTCCTTGGGATTTTACAAGAACGCAGTTTCTGACGGCACCTGATTCCGAGGCCCGGTGTCCCCAGAATAATTTTCCAAAGTTTAGATCAGGTATGTTCAGTGAACGAACGAGCGGGTTTTTTTAACTTTTGGACTGGTGCTCGGAATCGAATTCCGAGGGCACCGATGAAACTGTAGCGCCGATAATTGCTTAGGAACACTATTTCCGGAGTTGCGTTTGCTCAGGTTAGGTTATTAAAATTTCAGTTAAGTAAAGAATAAAAATAAATAGGGTGCAACCATTTTATTTTTATTCTAAGTAGTGTTAACCTAACCTAAGTGGTTGGAGTGGGACCCACATCCTAGCTACTCCACTAGGTAGGATATTAGTGGGGTGGGGCCCACATGAGCCCCACCCTTTCAACTTCCTCAACCCCTATTAATTATCTAACTCACCCGCACCCCCCAATTAAATGAAAGTCAACTCTTAATTAATTAATTGATTAGGTTATTCATTATAATTAATTCTTGGATTCATTTTGAAATTTGAAATGAATTGTTGGCTGTGTGTTAATTAAATAAGACAAAGTCTTATTTCGTGAGAGGTTAGTTCATTGAGCGAGAGGATTTGGAGAGGAAAGCTCTAAGTTCCGAAGAACGTTCTTCCTCCTTGAAGAATGCGAAGAACGCACCGTCGCCGACGAAGAACGCTGACCCCCAACGAAGGACGATGAAGAACGCCGAATCCTTGGAGATCAACGACGCAACGCCACGTACCGCGATGTCGAAGATCCTCTTCCGCGATGCCTTCTTCCGTGATGTTCAATTCCACGATGAACCTTCGTTCAATGATTTCATCGAGGTAGGGGGATTAATTGTTTTTATTCGTGAATACATTCGTCGCCGTTCTTCGTTCTCTAATTGAGCCGCATGTTATCGCAATAACGGGAGGAGGTCGGACCGCATGAACATGACCAACTCTCCTCCCCGCTTGATGCTTGATTTTTGTTGCGGCATGAGCAAGGCAGTGCGGTGCCGTAGCACCGTGCGGAAATAATGAATAATGGGTGGAGAAGCGGGGCACCGTCGCGTCACGCCGTTGAAGTCGAAAAAATCCGCGGCACCGTCGTGCCGCGCTGGAGAACCTCGAAGAGGCCGCGGCCGGAGCGGGGCCGCGGTGGAGGGGCGCGACATTGTCGTGCCGCACTGATTGGATAAGGCCGCGGCCTATGGCCGTGGTGGTGCGGGGGCGTCGGCCGGAACCGCCGGCCGACGGATCAGGAGGCCGGGACCGCGGCGGTCCCGCGGCGGCAGCAACCGGCCGGCCGGACCGGGCCGACCGTTTCAGTGGGAGACCATGGGTTCAAAACCCCGGCTGGAAGGAGAGTGGCCCCCATGTGGGGAGGGGGGATGGGTTGTCAATCAAGGGGGCAGCGCGCCCCCCTGTTACGTTCAACTCGGCCAGCCGAGCCAGCCACGCGGGCCGCCCGAGCGCGCCAGGCCGGGTCGGGCCAGGCCGCGCCAGTCGGGCTGGGTGATGTCCATGTGGGCCGGACCCGGACCTGGGTTGGGTCGACCCGGTTCGGGCTGACCCAGGGGGTCTCGGGCCGGGTCGGTCCGGGCCCAAAACCCCCCTTTTCAGACCTCTTCGGTCTTTTGCCCTTATCTTGGGATACAGACCTACGATCGATGTACCATCAGCTGCGATGTGATCCTTGGATCAAGACGGTCGTTTCAGTATATTACACTCAAGGTTTCGGAGAACTTTGGGTTTGGCTGGGTTGGTTCGAACACGAAACCAACCAGGCCCTCAGAGCAGAAACGCTTATAACTTGAGCTCTGAACGTCCGATTGACGTGTCGTCGACTTTGATGGATTTATCTTAGTGAGAAGGACCTTTTGGCTTACTCTTATCGTGGTTCAGATGCATTTGGAGTACGGAAGGGTTGTTTTTGACTTAAAAACCAACTGGGCCCCTCGAATGAAAAAGCCAATAGCTCACAGACCAGGCGTCCGAATGACGCGCCGTCTGTCACGTTGAGTTCCTGTTGATGATACAGAACTTTTGGATGCATCAACTCTGGACTTCATGTCAGTTGATGTATCAGACCCTCGGTTCGTTGAGCGGACCCTCCCCGAATGAGCTTGCTGTGTGCGAGAACCCTAGAGCTGGCTGTGACTACGACGACGAAGACGACTGTACAGAAATCCTCCTTGGGTTCGACATAGATGACTACAACACTCAGCGATCCTGTGTGGATCAGTGCCTATCGATCCTATGTGGGTCAGCGCTCAGTGGTCCTGTGTGGGCCAGTGCATACCGATACTGTGTGGGTCCGATCCTGTGTGGGTCATTGCGGGGGTTAGTACCTATCGATCCTGTGTGGGTCATTGCGGGGGTTAGTACCTATCAGTACTATGTGGGTCATTGCAGGGGTTAGTACCTATTGATCCTGTGTGGGTCCGACGGCTTAGATGAATCAGTGGCTACAACTGATCATCTCCTTCGTCTTACGAATAAGTTTTCCTATGTGAGATGAGTCTTGAATTTCAGTCATTATCTTCAATATGATTGACTTGCTTTCCTTTGTGGATTGTGTTGTGATATCCTATGTGGATGTGATCGAACTTGGGTTCAGATGCTAGAGCTGAACAGAAATTGATGACTTAGGTATATGTATGGGCATATACCTAAGTAGTGTTGGTTGTTAATTTGTGATTGTATCTTTATTTTATGGATTATACTTTGTGGATTATCCTTTGTGGATTCTGGGAGACCTTCGGGGGTCTCGGGGTCCCTACTGAGTAGCTTATACTCACCCCTGCACGGGCTATGCCTGCACTACGTTGTGTTGGTTGTAGACGACGGACAGCGCTGATCGTGGTTGAGGCTTGCGGAGCAGGTCGGTACCTGGAGGTGGACCACTGGGCGGGATGTACTCGGAGCGGACGAATGGACCCGAGGAGATGAGGAGAATATCTGTACCCACCCTTTAGGTGGGACTTCCAATGGACGACTCGACGTTGTGGCTTTACTTTTTAGTTGTTGTACTCTCTTTTTCAGTTGTACTTTAATTTCAGTTTGGGTTTGTATTCTGGCCCACTTACTTTACCGCACTTACTATTTTATCCAGTTTTACTTAGTGTTTTCTTCTTCTTGCTTACTCTGAGGTGTTTTTTTACTTTACAAAGGCAATGCCTTCCCTTTTTATCGAGAATTACGCCTTGGTGCTAGTCACCATCCCTTGGCCTATGGAAGGCGGGCATGGGGTAGTCACAGCATGGGCCCTGAGGATGGGTCATGACATAAAATTAGTGTAATTAATTGGCATCCACATTGAGATGGAACCGAGAATGAGTTCCATGAACATGACTTAATCTACGAGGGTGACTTGGACTAGGAAATGACCTCCAAGGAGGAATCCATGGAAGGAGGAACTAGCATCCCAATATACCATTTTGATCAAGTATAAGACATCACCAATGAAAGTGATGAAAGTAACATGACTTTGGAAAGTGGGAATGTGGGGAAATAGAATCCATGTGTGTGATACACTGACACCCTGACAAAAGCATCAGAAACGGAAATAGTGAACCCAAGGTGAATGTATTCTCCTTAACCATGGGGAATAGTAACATTTAGGGAATCAATAGATTAAAATGAAACTAGATTCAAACATTTGGTGTCAGGCCCTACTAATAAAATGGTGGCCCCAACATGAAACTCACCTACAAATTGGGGCAGTTAGCATTTGGAATCATCAGTTTGCAACATCATCAGTATAGATCCTTCTCTTGTTTATAATATTGGACGATGTTGGGGAATTGGGAATCACTTTTCCTATACTTGTACTAATAGATGAATCCACATACCTTAGAGGACTCAAGATATCAGAAGTCATCAACCTGGTGCTTGCAGGCACTGAGGTAGAAGGAACTCTGATGCGGTAATTCCAAACACTTATACCTCCTATATGACTTCTGCCTCACTATCAGCTATCGGGTGCCCATGCACCATCTCGCCCTATGAGATCATCGAGAGGATGGTTATGGACACCCTAGTGCATTGATATGAGCAGTGAGGGGTCATTCCCATAAGGGATATGGCCTTCCAGGACTTGGAGGCATCAGTTCCTCATCAACAATGCCACCCCAAGGTCCATGTAGGGGGAAACCTCCCACTGTTTCGATGACAAACCACTTTGGTAGTTTCTTCTTAGGGTGATCTGAAAAATCACTCCCCTAATCCAAGGAGGTAGGGGATTTACAAGTCACACCAGTAGTGGATACCACTCAGGATCTTCTTAAGTGGGCTCCCACGAAGCATTGTCAATGCCATCACTGACCAATCTCATAGGATAAAGAGCAGGTTGGATTCATCCCCGCTCCATCTGCCCCAATCCAAAGCACCCCACACTAACATCAGGGGAAGAATCAGGATGTTTCCCAATAAGGGTAATAATATATAGATTATATGGACATTTTCACCACTGGTGTATCCTGTAAGATCCCTAAAATAGGTGAATAAGGATACATCTTTACCCGATTGGGATCGAGACCCGAACCACCTCACAGGCAGGATGAGTTGAATCTCTTAATCAACGACACCACCAAAAACCATTATGATCAATCCCATGATGAGGAGAATTAGTGTGGAGGTCCTACCCAAAATCATAAACTAGAATGGAGGTCCTCCCTACTCTTTCAACAACCAGTATAGAGGTCCTACCCATACTGCTACCAATAAAAGTGAAAGTCCTCCCCGCTCCATCAATTGTCAGCATGGAGGACCACTCCATGTTCCAACCAACCAATGAATAGGTAATACCTATTATAAAAAAAATACCTTTACCTAAATAACTATCTTGGGGTCGAAGATATAATCCTCATTGTCAGGGAAGAAACCATGGGAAGCACCAAGTCATTGTTGACCTCATTGACCTCTCAGATTCTGAGGCGATAGATGACTCGACAATGGAGTATTCAACCAAAATACTGAAGTCTAGGGAAAAAGCTAATTATTTTAGTATTACCATTCTGAAAGTCAAGGACCGTAGGATCCCCAGATCTCACCATAAGTACCTTTAGGTGGAGGATGTTCAGGTTCCTTTCTAGGGGCTCACAGTGCAACCATATCTATCACCAGTAGTTTCCCTCCTCTCTACATCCACCTTATAATTTTGAGAGATTTCGGTGTTTAGGTTGGAACCTTTAGATAGATATAACTCTAATAAGCCACAAATATACATAATATCTCTCATACATAAGGCATTAGTGAATAACCCATCCTACATGGATGTGATGATGAGGTTTCCATCACCCCTGAGAGATGTACCAACATGAAATGGATGTTTGAATCATGCAGTGAATACTCTCCCTATAAACCAGTAGTAAAACCAATCTACATCAATTCCAAAACCCATACCTCATCCTGATCTAATTAGATCCTGGGATGACTAAGAGCGGGAACATTACTCTGATTAAGAAGGCCTACAGAAGGTTCTAGCCACCGACAAACTATCAATGGTGTTATGGCCACCTACAGCTTTATATTTTTACTTCTTGGAGTCCCTCAAAGAGTAATAGGTAGCATGTTTCTGTTAGATTATTTAAGAGATTTTTCACTGCCTCCGCAATCTTCATTTGGACTATCCATGTATCTATGACCATGTCAATGCAATCAACCAATAGTATAGAAAGGTTGAGATCACAACACTACCGGTAGCTCAACAACTTAAGTTGTACCACTACCACTAGACCCTTTAATAGACCTATGTTAATATCCTCATAGTTATCCACTGAGTTATTTAATAGGCGTCTCCACATGCATAGATCAGATTCTGGGGACAACATGCTACTCTCCATTTCAGCTCTATCTTGAGACAGTCCGACCTATCTTCCAACGATGAAAGTTACCCTTCAGATACCTCCATGGATATGGTTTTTAATAAGCTTCCCAATGATCATAGGATTAGGGGAACCAATGTGGGGAATCATATGGAGTATCCACCTCAAGGGGTTATGTAGTACCAGGTAGACCACCTGATAGGTGCCCTAACTTGTCAATAGAGACATGCACTTGGCCTTAGAGATCCCCCAAAAGAGACATTATTGCCCACCCTCTAGAAAATCACTAAGGGAAAGGGAAACATTGAGACCTATTATCCATTTGAGGTTACACTAAAATTAGAGATGTATCCCATGGTAGCTACCTTGCTCCAGAAATTGAGGAGTACAAAAGTCTTACTGCTGAACTCATCACTGAGTGGAACTCGAATTACAGAAATACCCTAAGGGACCCTATCTCTCCCCAATGAGGAATCCATTTATCCTTTTCCAAGAACCCCCATTCTATATTGTTGGCCTTGTACATCCATTCAAATTAGAAGTTAGGGGATATGTAAAACGACTAAGGTATGAGTAACTGAATCCACCCGAGCAGTGCGATTATCCTCATCAGGATCCAGGTTGTGCTACTCTCCGATTTAATGTGCTCGATACCTAAGTTTATGAGTCTGTAAATGCATTGGAGGCCCAATATCCTCTCTAATATGACATTATAGAAACTCTCACCACCCACCTTGAGGCCTAGGAAACATGCCAGGTGGCAATCCCACCTAATGGAAAGTCGTACACGACGTGGGTGGACAATGTTCGAGCACCCCAAGAGTTTGGGAATCCTAGATTTGCCCCATTATATGATATGGGTGACCCACTAAATTACCTGAACCACTTTATTTCTTGTTTTGGACCTATGCTTGAGACCTCATAATAACAGGAGGCCGCTAAGCTCTGATGATTTTTTAAAAAAACTAGAATGACCTATATTCGTTTGGTACAACTAACTTCTCATAGGGTCTATTACTAGCTGGGAGGAACTTGATAGATAGTTCCTTGATTATTTTAGATACACCATGTGAAAGAAAAATATTTTTGACCACTTCAAGTGAAAGTAGAGGCCTGACAAGTGAGTCATAGAATTATTCGCCCGATGGAAAGGCCTCACATATTCACTCAACGTGCCACTATCCTAAGAAAAACTAATTAAGATCTGTGTGGGTAATGTTAAGAGTGGGATGGTCTCTACCCTTATCACCCAGAAATACCTAGGTGGATTCCAAGAGTTCTTTAAAAATACTCAGTTTCTGGAGGAAGACTTACAACATGATAGAAATTAGTTGTGCCTATTTTCCCTTCCAGATCCTATGAGAAGACCTAAAAAATTAGAGACTATCACTATTGTAGATGTAGAGGTTCCTAAGCTGGTACAACTTTTGGATCATTTTATAGAAGAGACTTACCTTTCACATACCTATCAGGAATAACCTCACCCTAAATATCCCCATCAGGAACCACCTCACCAAGCGCAATCGCTTAGATGAGAAAATGTGGCTCCATTCCCTCATCATGGTCAGGATCCCAGAGTACATTTCTCTAACATAAGAAACCATAAATACTTCTTTAGGGATTAATAAGTCTTGATACACTTCATCTATTCCCTGGTGAAGGGAATTCTATAATTTCTAGAGTGAATAAGGCCCTAGGAGTCTAGACTCAATGACAGTGCTGATCATTCCCTATACCATAAAATCCTTAGAGACACCATCAATAAATGCTTTATATTCAAAGATTGGATTTATGAACAATTATATCATGGAATAATAAATTTATGGGATGTATCGACATAGGTGACACATGTCTCCATTGATATTGAAAGTGACAGTGAAGTCTTTGGTGAGTAAAAGATGGCTCCCAACCATAGAATTCTGAAATATGATGACTAGTTGGTTTACAAGGCAGTCACTCGTTCTCATGGTTTTATCCATACATGTTTTGGAAAGCCCAAAACTCATATTATTGTCAATCATCCTTCATAAAATACCTTTTAATATGCATTATAGCCTTCCAAGTCATAGAATAATAGGTGCCTATGATACAAGAGAAATCAAAACCCCCCTACGGTACCAAATCCATATCACACTCTTAGTGATTTTATGACTCTTGAGTTAGGAGATTCACCTAGGGTATGACCAACCCTGGACTATTCCATTGATGATGATTGGGAGTAAACCTATGTGAATTATTCTGAGCTAGTGGATTGCTTACTAATGCTCAATAATGTGGAATTCCATGCAAAATCTTCGGGTTCCTCTGGCCGATGCTGTCGAATAAAAGGTCGAGGACATGAGAGACAAAATAATGCTCAAGATAGTGCCTTAGAGTAGGCTATTCATGATACTAATACCAGGAAGGATGTTTTTTACAAATATTATCAAGCACTATCTTCCTAGTATACTTTATTAGGTATGCCTCTGCAGCCGACCATGTTATTTTACTAAGCAACTCAACATCAACTATGCCATGATCAGCCACGTCCAGCCAGAGCCCAACCTCGCCTAATAGATATTCATTTGATATTTTTTTAGAGTAGTATATGTAGTTAGAAACAAGAATATTTATGTCACTATCCAAACCCTAGTAGTTCAAATAACAACAACCCTTGCACCCTCTTCCAAGGAATGACCTGCCATAGGAAAAGATATTCCCCTAGCATGGAAATATGATGTGTTTAAGCACCTCACTGACATACCTACATGTATTTTGATTCTCAAGTCTCTAAAATTTACTAAATAAATGTGTTAGGCCCTTTAAAAATCTTTTAAAACCCCTATTTAGTTCAAAGATGAGGTAGCTGATGCTGAGGCCTACTATGCTGAGGAGGCTGAATAAGAGGAATTCCAAGACATCATCTCATTTTATAGGGAAGACGAATGAATTATCATGAAGGGGAATATACTCACCTATATATCACAAGATTTTTCAATGAAATGTAGATCCTCTACTTCCTAGTGGATACTAGTTTTGGGATTAACATCATTCTGACCCAAACGCTCCACAAGTTGGGTCTGACAGAAACAGATCTGACTCCCTCTAGCCCGATGATTCAATGTTATGATAATAGAGAGTAGAAAATGAATGACAAGGTTCAGTTGAAGACCCAATTTAATGGGTTTATATCAAGAACTAAATTAATGGTAGTCTCATAGGACCCACCTACAACACAAATTTTGGTAGACCCTGACTTTATTTTCATGCAACAGTCTCCTCCTCATATCACTAATGCCTCAAATACTCTCTCAATGGTCGAGTAGGGTGATTTTGGGTGATATGACCCCCTTATAACCCTCTGAATCATGCTATCTAGATTTCAGACACTATAAGATAGAAGTAAAGTAGGTTTATATTGATAGGGCTGAGCGCATTAATAATCCCAATAATCTGACGGCCACTGCAGTCAATCCATAGGAAGTCCTGAATGACAACTTCATTCTCACAATCCATTGGTTAGAAAATTACATACCTAGGGGAATGTTTCATTGTATCTAATAAAAAAAGGTTTTGGTGTCTCCAAGAAGAAGGAAAACCCTTAGATTACCTCACACTTTTACATTGGACAAGATCAGGTCATACAAAAATCCCATACTCCTATAGAGTATCGAGAAGTTCTCTATATGGAAGCTAATACAAAAAATTCCCATATGTTCTGCGGAGAAGGGTTGACATGATAAAATCCAAATCTCCACTATTTATTTGACATAAATAATGGAACTTATGGTTGAAGGTTGGATGGAATCAACTCAATAGATTCCATATCTACAGTTTCAATAGAGTGGGAACCCTCAGTGAGGATTCCTTGTTCTCCCAAATAGGTTCCAGTGCCTTCCTTGAGTTGGATGACCTATAAGGGAATCCTCCTCCCATTTATTCTCCAGTATCAAACAACAAAGAGGATTTAGAATATGCTCCTCTTGCATTTGAAGAGGGTGTATCCACCACCATTGATGAGCTAAACCATGTGAAACTTGGTACTGAGGAAGATCTAAGGCCAATACTAATTAGTCCATCTATGTATCTAGAGGATTTGTATCAATATATGACCTTCCTAAAGTGACACCAAAGTTTATTTTCCTGGATCTATGATGAAATTACAAGGCTAGATCCTCAGGTCTCTGTTAATCATCTTGGCCTCCCAGTGAGTCATCGTGGGTTCAAGCAGCCTCCTAGGAAGATGAAACCCACTCATGGTGCTATGGTTGAGGCTAATATTGATAATATTATCAAATATAACATCATTAGGGAAGTCTATTACCCAATATGGTTGGCTTACATCATCCTAGAATAGAATAAAAATGGGCATATTTGATTTTTTATTGACTTCTGAGACCTCAACCACCATTGTTAGAAGGATGATTTCCCCTTCCCATGATAGAGTTATTTATAGATTCTGTGATAGGGTTCCAGGCCCTCTTCTTCATGGATGGATACTCTCGGTACAATCATATCCACATGCCCCCCTAGGATGAGGACTCTACTACCTTCAGGGAACTACATGGGACTTTCTGCTATAAGGTGATTCCCTTTGGCTTAATGAATATAGAGGCCACTTATCAGTGAGCCATGCATCACATATTTAAACCAATCCTTATGAAATTCGTGGAATTCTACATGGATGACTTGGTGGTCAAATATTTCTAGTGTTAGGACCATCTTAAGGACCTTGATAAAGTGTTCAACTTCCTTCACTCCCAACATTTGAAGTTGAACCCCTTGAAGTGTGTATTCAATGTTACCTCTTATAAATTTCTCAACTTCATCTAAAATTAAGATTGACTTGGAGAAAATCAATTCCATAAATTAGATGCTTCCACTAAGAAACCTCTGGGAGTTGCGGGGTCTCTAAGGACACTTATCTTATATAAATCAATTTATCACAGATATATTTGGAAATTGTAATCCCTTATCGAGGCTCATGAAGAAAGAAATAATTTACCAGGGGGATAATGAATGAAAGACCGTGTTTATGGATATCAAGGAATACCTACTACAACCTCCATTTCTGATGAAAAATATTTTAGGAAGGCCTATGGTCTTTTATGTCATCACCTTGGAACAGTCCCTCAAAACCCTTCTTGAATAGAATAATAACGGGGAAAAATAAAATATTTTATATTATCTTAGTTTCATGCTTGTATACATGGAGACTAGATACTCCCCTATCGAGAGGAGCTACCTCGTGCTGGTTTTTGTAGTGTAGAATTTGTGACATTATATATAGTATCATGAGATACATCTGGTGTCTTGAGTGCATAGGATGATTGGAATACTGGGCAGTGATCCTCTAATTGTTCAATATTAGGTTTGTTCCACAAAAGAACATCAAATACTAGGCTTTGGAAGATTTATTGTCTACCCATACAACCCCTGAAGAATTGACCATGGATATTGATTTCCCAGATGATTCTATCCTATCAGTGGATTAGGTTGCACCAAGTTGGAATATTAATTTTGATGGTGCCTCCCAGATCTTGACTAGTAGAAGTCTCAACAATCCTAAGTGCAACAGAGTATTCCTTAGGATTATCTTCATCAATCCTACATAGGCCGTCCAACCATACTCATTCCTATTGTCAGATGGCTGCACAAAAAATGAGACAGTGTATCAAGCTCTCATTACTGGTCTTGAGTTGGCCCTATAGATTAATATCTCTCACTTCCATGTGAATGGAGACTTAGAGTTACTCATAAAACAGATCTATTGTGACTACATCATCAGAAAGAAAGATATCGTTCCCTTGATTGAGCATACTCATCAACTGATGGCCCAGTTTACTACTCATCCAAAAGTAACCCATGTTCCCTGGTCATATAATGGTCAATATGATGCCTTGGAAAGTTTAGCCACATCCTTTATAGAGCTTGACCAAGACGACCTAATCATTCATGTGGAACACTAGTGGGTCATACCTCCTTCCACTTCGAATGATGAAATGCAATAGTTAAACCAAATGGTTGTCGATGATTCTCTTATAGGACCCTCAAGTCCCTTATAGTGTAATAAATTATTGATTTTATTACTCCATTCATTGAGTATCTCCATCATGGGATTCTACCATCAGACCAAGATGAGCGTGGGAGAATCCATCAGTGTGCATCATATTTCACACTCTAGAGTGGGCCTAACATTGAGATTACCATCAAGTTATGTAATAATTCTATGTCTGGTCCTATGGAACCCATTATATAGGATTAAATATCTCCCACTAGATTTAGAGTTTGGGATACTTATGGCCCATCGTGATCCACAACTACTTTGGGTTTTCTAAGAGGTGTCATGTGTGTTAGATCCATCCAAACTTTATGTATTGACTACCAAATATTCTACACACCACCATGTATTCTCATCCCTTTTAAGTATGGCTACTCGATGTCATAGGTCCATACTAACCAGTGAAATCTCTCCAGTGTAGGTTCATCCTAACTAAACATACTTCTTCTCCAAGTGGGAGGAAGTGGTTCAACTATAGAAAGTTAAATCTAGATCTGTGATCGAGTTCATGATCTCCCACATCATCCATAGATTTGGAGTTCCTCATTATATTATCATTAAAAATAGAAATAAATTATAGGATTCCAAGTTGAATAAATTTTATGCCAAGTACAACATCCGGTCTAACAATACTTATTGCTACCATCTATAGAAAAACGGGTAGAGTGAGGTGTTTAACATGACCCTATCTAACATCTTGAAGAATATAGAGGTCTTGAAAAAAATATTTGGCATGAAAATATCCCAAAATACCTCTGGAACTATCAGACGATAACTCGGAATTCCAACCAGGTGACCCCATACTCATTGACATATGAAATAGAGGAATTCTTGCCCATCGAGGTTCAATTACCATTGCTCTAAAAAAATGTTTATAACCAGAAAATTTCAGACAGAATGGTATAATTCCATCTACATGAGTTGGAATCCCTCAAAGAAAATATAATCTAGTCCTTGAAAAATCTCGAGAGGCACCAAAATAGGATATTGAGAGCATTCAACAAGAGGGTTTTCCTTTTCTTCTTCCTATAGGGTGACATGGTGTTGGCTCTCAAAACGCCAATGATACCCAAAAAAAGCTACCAAAGTTAGAGCCTAATTGGTAAATACCTTACATCATTCATAAGGTCTATTCCCATGGAGTATACTCTTTGTTCACTATGGATGAAGAGCGTATCACACCTCCCACCAAATCTAAGTTTTTCAAGTAGTACTTCATGTGAGGATCCACAATAGTCCATATAGTACGACCATAAACTATTAGCAATAGTCAATGTAGTACAACCTTAAAGTGTTAGCAATGGTCCATGATACATGAACTTAAACTATTTTCAAGGGTCTAGGAAGTATGAAATTAATCTATTTTCAATTGGTCCAATCACTATGACCTTAAAATATTTACATCCCATATAGTATGAGTTTTATGACTTTAAACTATAAATCTTGAAATGATCAGTTCACCACATTAAGCAAAAATATTACCCCATATAAAACCAGGATTCCTCATATGATAAGTATGAGATAATCCAAAATTACTACCTCGTATACAATAGGGATACCTCATGTGATAAATATGAGATGGTAAATATCCTTACCTTATCCGAAATCGAGATTCCTTATATGATATGAGACAAAAAAAGTCCTTAGTACTTGATGTTAAACTATAGCCTTAACTCATGTTTTAAATATAGGATACCCCACAAAAACCATGGGATGCCTCAATGCCCTTATTAGAGAGGGTTTCTACACTGTTGGCATTGGTCTCCTATCGCTCCATGTTCCAGAACTACATATGGCTTGATTCCCATCCTCATGGGATATATAGTGACACCCAAATTTTTTGTCTTTAGTCCCAACCACAAATTTATCAACCCTTCATCCCTTTAGCCCCATTTGCCGTCCCAAAACTATGACCTTAAACTATGTGAAGTTTGCATCAAGGTGTTCATGTGGTGTAAGGCCTCCTTAGGTCCTTTCACATCAGGTCTTACCTCTTCCATTCCACACAGATACCCTTGAGACCAAAATTCTCCTATACCAAGAACCATGACTTTAAACTACTTTCAACCTTCTATATGGTCCAAGCATTATGACCTTAAATATGTGTTTTTTGTTTTCTAGTATTTGTGTGGTATGTGGGCCTGCATGGCCACCTTCCACATTAAGTTCTAACTCTTTAATTCCACACAAAAACCCTTGAAACAAACACCCCACCTAGTCCAAGCATCATGACATTAAAATATTTATAGGTAGTCCAAACATTGTGACTTTAAATTGTCTGCCATATCCCATGCTGTATGACCTTAAACTATTTTCAACTAGCTTCAATATTGATTCATGGACCCCTTTCTCATCGTGTTTTAACTCTTTCACCACAAAGATCATCCTCAAAGCACCTCCCCATGGTCCAAGCATTATGACCTTAAAATATTTTCAATTGGTCTAAGATCTATGACCTTAAACTAGAAGATCTGGTCTAAGAATTATGACCCTAAACTACATGCATTCCACCTTTATTCGTCTAGTTTGATTCATCCATGGTGTTTCAGCAAGCCTATTCCTTCACCTCTTTCCAAAACTACGAGTGGCTTGATTCTCATACTCATGGGGTACATAGTGATGCCTACGCTTTCTGTCTCTGGGACTATCCTCAGATTCACCACAAAACCATTTTTACTAGTGGTTCTATCCCCCAAAATACCCTTATATACCTCCTTTTTAGCTATATTACCCATTCATTTTTCTCTACCCATCAATAGGATGAGATTCCTTCATATCCCAATATGATTAAGAAAAGAATAGAAAGCTCGGTGCGCAAGCCCTGCCAACATTCTCAGCATAAAATGTTAAACTGTGATCCTACCCTGTATAGAATCGGGATGCCTCTTAATGTAAGATGAATTACCCCATATCAAATTGGGATGACCCATATGATAAATATGTTATTAAAAAACACCAACATCCTTAGTACATGGTGATGAATTGTATCCTTACCCCATATACAATTGAGATTCCTCATATCTGAATATGGGATGATTTAATATCCTCATTCGAGAGGGTATCCCCTTCCTACATCGGTACCCTACCACGAAACTTCCTATAACTACATGTGTTTTGATTCCAATCCTTTGGGATATGTAGTGATTCCATAATATTTCATCCTGGGCCCAGCCCTCTCCTTAACTCATTATAGGGTCTTATCTTCTTAGCGTCATGAGGTTGAACTGGGGAACCATCTATCATGTATTTGTGTGGTAAATGGTCCCTTAGTACCTCCTCCCACATTGGTTTATCACTCTTTCATGCCACACAATCTTCCTTTAGACACCCATTCCCCCTTTTGGTCAAAGCTACACGAACTTATACTAAAAACCATCCCTCTAGTTCTAGCCTCATGAGTTTAAACTAGTATCAACCATAGTCTGGGTTGTATGACTTTAATCTTTATAGCCTAATGTATCTAACACATGATGTAAACTAAGATCTTACCCCATATAAAACTGGAATGCCTAATAATGAGAGATAATTTTACCCCATACAAAATCAAGATACCCCATATGATATGTATGGGATGACCAGAAAACTTTACCCCATACAAAACCAAGATGCCTCATAATTTGAGATGGTTTGGTATCCTCTCAATAAAGGACCTCACTCTACCAACATCAATATACTACCATGATATTACCTAGAACTATGTGTGTATTTATTCCCATCATTATGGGATACATAGTGATGCTCAAATATTTCATCATAATCCCAACCCTACCATCAAACTATTTCGGGGTTTCTTCCCTTAGGTACTAGCTTGATTCTGGCCTACCATCATGGTCATATAGCACATTCAAGCATGTGACGAAATAGAACCTAGGGAACCTAATATTCCCTCTAAAGTATTCCTTAATTCCAATTTTATGCTTTAAGATTTATTTGATTTGGATAATCATCATCCTCTAGATCTGTACAGGATCCATAATAGAATGGTATCATGCTACACTAGCTCACCTACTGTCATGGGATCACGCTTCAAAGGGTATTTGGAAACAAACATCATCTCTTATGTTTCAAACTCAGTCAGTGGTTGGTCTTGTATTTTTTATCCCCATCTTTAACTAATGTAGGTATAAAACCAATGTTTTGAACATGGTAAAAAATTTTCCTCCATCCATTGGCTACTCCTATTTTACTATCTAGGTCTTGAAAGTCACAATACCCCTTATGGGATTTTTTGGTCACTTACGCCCCTCGTTGTGTTCTCCCCTATGAATAATGATAACTCTACACCACTCCCTATTTATCACATTGATCATGGTTCACATGAGATTAGGATTGAGGAGGGGGTTTTCCTTAGGAAAGGTTGATATACACAAGCGTCCCATGGTTAGAAATCTACAACCATAAACCAGGAGCCTAAGTCCAATCATCATGACTTTAAACTATGTGAAAGTCATCATAGGTATGTGTTGTGTGGCATTGGGCCACCATGGCCCTCAAATCATATCAAGTTTATCAATCTTCCACACTACATGTGTTTTTTTGAGATGTTGGTCCAAGCATAATGACCTTAAATAGTGTGAAAGTTGTCTTGAAGATGTTTGTTATGGAATTGGGTGGACTCTCAGGCACCTCCATTCACATCAGGTAACCTTCCTTCAATGTCACACATGTTACTTTAAGATATGAAACCCTAAGGTCTAAGATCTATGACATTAAAATAAGAGTCATGGTCTAATAATTATCACCTTAAACTATGTGAAAGTTGTCTTGAAGAAGTTTTGTACTCATTGGGTGGCCTCCCAGGCCCCTCCTTCCACATCGGGTAACCTTTTTAATGCTGTTCACATTCCTTCAAGACAAAAATCCCCTTCGCCTAAGAATTTTGAACCTAAAATATTCTCCATTGGTATAAACTATATGTAATTAAACTAAGATCCCATGGTTTGAACTCTATGACCATAAACTATGAGACCAAGTCCGAGCATCATGACATTAAACCGTGTGCAAGTATCCCCAAGAATGTGTTGTGAGACTTCAGGCCCTTATGGTCCCCAATTCACACTGGGGTTTTACCTTAAAACACTAAAAATATCCCTCTAGGATTCTAACCCTTTGGTCCAAGCTCTATGACCATAAAACAAGAGTCATGGTCCAATCATCACGACCTTAAGATGTGTGAAAAATGTCTCTGAGATATTTTGTGTGGTAGGGACTAACAATCACATTGGATTACCTATCCTTTATGCCACACATATCCCCTTTGAAACATATAAATAGTTTGAGCATTATGAACTTAAAACTATTTCTCCCACTTATGGTCCAATCTCTATGACCTTAAACTAAGAGTCATGGTCCAAGAATCACGACCTTAAACTATGTTCGACTCGCCCCATATTTCTTCTCTTGGCATATGGTCTTCTAAGATCCCTTTTCTTTATAAGACCTTACAGGGAGTACCCCATTGTGCTACTCTCCTATGCCTCCCATCACTTCATCTGGGTGGGTATTATTCATGTCAGTTCACATGTTCAGGTCACAAGACATTAAATTGTATGATTCGACATCCCAATCACATGATGTTAAACTGTGCAATAAATCATTTTCACCATATAACGTTAAAATAAATGTCCAAAATCATCACCATAGGATGTTAAATTGTGTGTCTATCTTATTAATTTCATGATGTGAAACTATGAGTCATATTATTACCTTTCCTAAGAATCCTTTTCCTTCAGTTCTAGTCACTTACTGCATCATTCATGTCTTCGACCATCACTCAACATCCAAGACGACTCTCCCCTTGGAAGATGATTTTGAACTTTTTTTAGACTGACACACCTACACCAATTTTCTCAAATCCATGATGGTGTAATTCCAAGAGGGTTGAAATCCATTCAAACATTCTATCACTTCATCTCCACACTTTTCATCCCCCTTTATTTGGATCCTCATCCCCCCCACATCCTAATGGGTCCCCCTTGATGGAATGGTCCCATGGAACATTGGATCACCTAACATCCTGGGAACATGACATAGAATAATTTAGACAAAATTTTGATATAGTTATAATGTTTTGAACATGGTTAGTAATTGAAAATCATTTTTTTGTCCCCATCCTCATAAAAATGATAATAGATTCTTTGTTTTGAACATGGTCATCAGTTATCCTCCATCATCACACTACCCCCACCATGTTCTAAATCTTGGGAATTGTTATTCATGCTCTCTATTCCCCTTTATTTGAGTAGAATTAAATGCCCCTGGAATTACCCCATTCATGAACTAGTGCATTTTAAAAAAGCAAGTAAGGTATTCAGAGAGCCATGTTCCCCAACCATAGCCCCTTTCAGCCCGAACACTCCCGATGGCCAGTTAATAAATCCAGACCTGAGTGTTTGGTGATTTTCTAACAATATTTTATAAAGGAAAAATCACATGGTCATCCCTTTTTATCACACTGATTATAACTCATGTGATCTTAATTATTGACCATTGGTTTTCTTATGAGTGTGGTTGAAGTGTGATAATAATATGCGACCAAAGAAGCATATTTGAGTGTGTGAGAATTTGAAACAAATAAAACAAAGTTATGGAGGGCCACCCACATATTGGAGTCTCTCCATTAAACAATACCCCTAGAGTTCAATCTTTGAGATTGAGTGTTTGAGCTCAACCATTCTCTATTGCTTCTAGAGTCCATTGCTACTTTTCCAGGTCGGACACCTCTTCCTTAGCTTTAGGGAATAATTCTTAAACCTTTATCCATATATGGTTCTTCTCAGCCCTAAAATCAACTAATAGGGATGTCGCCTCATCCAATTTATCTTTATCTGTGACCAACTAGGCCTTTAGATTGTCAATGATCTCAACTTGAGAAGCAATCAATACTGTATGCTCCTACGCTTACCCTTTTAAGTGGGAGATCTCCCCTTCAGCTGCATGAATTTTATTAGACCCTGTAGCTTTATTCTTCTAACAATAGATTTCAAATACCTTTAATTCAGTATGTTCCCTATTAATATGGAAGTCTCAATCCAGTGCATGAAGGCCACTGGAGTTCACCCCACTAGTCCCTAGGATGACTAGCTAGTGGTGGAGAAATTCCACCTGGTGTGATAGTTCCACCATCAGGGTGTCGGTGATGAAGTTCTGCATGTACCTCCATGCCTTAATATTAATGACCTAGTTCTCATTAATAGAATACAATCCAAAATCCTTAAAGTCTTCAAGAAACATAGTCTCATATAGAGGGAAGATCGCCGAAACATTAGTGGACGAATCATCTATAGGAACTTTCTTGGGCATGGGTGGGCTGAAATCCATCTCTAGGGAGAACATATCTTCTCCAGTACCCTAACCTATAGAATAAGCCTCCGCTACCTCCCATGGAACCTCCAAGGTAGATAAAACCATCCCAGCCTCCTCTACTACCCACATTGATGGAACAAACTCAGTCTAGGCCTCATCTCCGATAGCTTCCACTAATGGAAATTTAGGGGAAGGAATATTACACACATGATCTCCAGTCACTCCAATTACTATCACAATTTTTGCTTCCTACATTGAGGTTTCAACTCTAACAGTTTCATCTAGTGGAGCCTCTATGACATGATCTACCACTACATACCACTTAGCTAGCCTCATCATGGAAACCATCTTGACCCCCTCCATTAAGGGAAATGTATTGGAAGTCCCTTCCAGAAGAACCTCCATGGATGGTCTAATTTTCACAGCCTCTTGAACCATTTATGATAGGAGAATATCACTCATTTTCACCTCCTCAGCCTCTGGTGCCTCCAAATTAGACGTTGAAATTGGTAGCTGATCCCTAAACATAGTTTGAACTTCCATTTAAATATATGTAAATAAAAAACAAAAAGGAAAATATGGAGAAGAAAAGGTGAAAAGGGGAAGAGGATTACATGAATAGTATAGCTGAGTGAGGAGATCGAGAAGATTCGTGGACAATCCCCCTCGAAAGGTAATTCCCTAAGCAGTCTCTACCTTAGTTATATGTGCTTATTTGGTCAACAGTTGGCTACGCATGACCACGATGTCAGGGAGGGACCCCACACTCACCCCTTCAAGGGATGAGGATCCCTCTCCCTCTTCCTAAGTTTTATCAAAAACCTCCACCTCTTCCATGATCACTGATCCCTACACAATTTCAAGAAGAGTTAGACAAAACTCTAATGGGTTTGGTAGCTTACAAAGACCCCAAGACTAGAGTATTTACCTCATCAACAGTAGGAACCACTTCCATGGGAAAGTACCAGTTGGATTATCTCCCCTAGGACTCATCTAAATCTCCCTATATAGGTTCATGAGTAGTTAACTCATTGGTTGATATATTTGAATAAGAGGTCATCCCCAATAGTACCTTCACTTGGGTGGTCAGTGAATGTGCAATGCCTTGAGAGTGTACAGGATCCTTCAGATATCTTATGTATCAAAACGCCTCATCCCGAGGCATGTGTAATTCAGGCCTTGAATGCCCCAACCTAGTGAGGAATATTCCCTATCTGTTGAGATGCCTCTATATTGCATGGAGGGTGTTGATCTATCTGAAGAGCCCCCAGCTCTCCCAAATATCTTGAAATATCACATCACTAGGGATATCCAGATGATGCAGCCACTTCCACAGACCTTGGAAAACGTATTTGGGACAACCCTAGAGGTTTCAAATTCTTCCCATGACCACTTAACTAGGAGATATGATCCTACTTCCACTCCTCTCCCTATAGTCTATGCCTATGACGAGCTAGGGATTACTGGCTCTGCAGCTACCACAACTCAACTTACTAGGATAACCCTACCTACACAGTATGTTCCAACCACTACTCACCCTTGTGACTCATGGTTTTGGGGCCTCTCCTTTATCAGCTTGAGTGGTTCAATGCCTCAATATCTCCCTGGGATATGTGCTCTCCCAACTTAGTTCATATTCATGGATGAGCTCGTAGGCAGTGGTAAGTGTAAGAAAATCATTCAGCCCTTTCCCATCCTCATGCATAAACATGAAGTATATTTGTTTCAAGACCAAAGTTTGGCGCTCATGATGCACCTCTGTGTACTTATTATAGGTTAACCATTGTAGGTATTCAAACTACCTCATGAACTAGTGTAGGTTGTATGTCTCACAAATCACCTAGTAGTCGACCCTCACCACAAGTACACTACCTCAAAAGTCCGGAAGGTATGGCCGCTGCTCAATGGTACTTATTACATCATTACTCACCAGCCTCATAGGAAGGTGTAATGAGTTAAATATGAATTTATCTACTGAACCAAACCTTGTCAGCATGTCTACATAACCCAACCTAAGCAAGTGACTCATAAAGATATTCAAAATCAATGGTTGAAAGTTCGTACTAGGAAGGGAGATAGGGTTTGAGTATTTATATCCACCCATCTATGTACCTACCAACATGTACAATAAATGGATGGTCCCACACACACAGAGTAGATTCTTCCCTTGGATGACATGGAAGAGCAACTTCTATAGCTTCACTAATATATGGAAAACTAGATTGATGTGCTTCACCTTCACCAACATCACCACCATGATAAAGGTGCTCAGTTTCACCCCCCATGTATGTATCCCTTACCAGGAGCATCTATCCACAAATCAATATGATAATAAACCCATCCATCCTAACTATGGAAGCCTCAGGCTTCATGCTATAAACCCACAACAACTACTATATCACCTCCAAAATCCTCTAGTATGAGTTCTCTTTTACCTATTGTAATTCCCCAAGTCATGTACGTAGCCTTAAAAGTATCCTGTCCAGTAGATCATTTAGGAAATAGAAAAACCACTACATGAATGATATATACTTCAGCCTCAAATTATGCTCATTGGTACCTTGCATCAAGCACAACAACGCCCTCGTAGGATATTACATTTGATACTGGTCCTCCCAAATGTTCTCTGTGGGTAGAAATTCATCATACATCTATCCTTGGATTATGATCCTAGTTATTATTAAAGATCCCATAAGATAATGATAACTTACTCATGATGAAAATGGAAAGTTTTGGTCCCTAACAACCACTGACTTATCAACTCTGTTATAATGTCTAGGTGGTGATATAAATGAAACTGTGAAGTCAATTCCACCTCATAAATCTCTACTTTATTTGAATACGCCTCAAATTCATAGAATGACTCACATATAAAAAATCTTAGTCTCATTCATCTGTGAAGTTTCTGCCCTAGTGTAGGTCCCTGTTATCTATACATCCCTTGAGTGGATCCCCCAAACCCACCTTGAGAACCATCTCATACTACTGAGGGGATGTATCTTCCTATAATTTCTCCTCATTGATGTTGTTTATATAGTTCAAGAGAGTGTGCACCATGAGTTATTCATGATCCTTCAAGATTCAGCCCCCAGTATCACTATGCCACTAGTACTGTCTAGGTGATTATGAACCAGTAATAGAGCTCATCTATATTTATGTAAGGGATGAATATGTCATCCCTTAGTCCAAATCCATAAAGTGGAAAACTACTGCAAAGTGGGTATTACATCTGAGCCTCCATCAGTAGTGTGTTGAGTGTGTTATGGTCGGATGCACACTAAATGATATCCCCAATCATTATGTTCACAAACATATTTTTCTGATGAGTGGAAGTAGCATTGGCACCTTAAACGACCATTCTATTCAAGACTTATGAGTTTTCTGAGTCTAGTTCCCAAAGCTCTTCTCATGAATGTTGGGTTCACAGAGGTCATCTCATAAATCTCATCTTGTAAAGGTTGGGTTCATGGATCACTGACTCATTGATATAATTTTGTGGTGGTTTTGAGCTTCATGAGTGATGGGGATCAGTATCAAAATGTGCTTTCAAAGATAGTGATATTTTTTAATAGAGAGCGTAATATTTTCTATTAGTGAAATTCTTGTGGTACCCTTAAGGTACCTGTGCGGTATTTATAGGTGTACGAGAGCCTTTGGATTGTGATAGGGCTTCACTTGTGCGCATTGCAAACTAGATCCATGAATGTGCGTCGTGAATGGTGGATAATTGCCAATTTTTGATGATTTTACCTTATAATATGACCCCCTTTTCCCCATTGGATCAAATTCTGAGGAGGTGGGGGAATTTCTTGATTTCTAAATATGTGCATCATGGGAGTGGTCGAGGAAGTCCTGATCATTTTAGAGAAAATCTAGGCCAAATGGACCAAAAATCCATCTAAGGGTCTAGATTTAAGAGGGTCACTACCTTCACGAATGACCAAATCTTGTGAAGCTTTGGTCCATGAGGAAGATTGATAATAACCTCCACATAGTGTCAATCCAAATTCATAGAGCCCCCTTTTACATAGAGGGTTGATGGTATCCTCCGTACTGTGTCATTCAAACTTGTGGAACCCCATCCATTCATGAAGATCATAATTATTTTTGAAAGGATCCATGCATAGAAAAAAAGACACCCTATAAATACCCCTTAAGTCTAAATTTTTAGGGGGTGAATGAACTTTTTTACTTATGAGGGATACTTTGAGTTTTCAATACTCTTATGTTCTACAAGTGAAAAAGAAAATGGATCCCCAAGGTATCAATACATCACAAATCTGAATCCATTGGGTTTTTTAGAACCTCAGCCCAAAGTGGGGATGCCTTTCATGAAGGTCTATACCCTTCATAGAAGAAGAAATCACCCTTAGGAACGTGGGATTTTTCAAGGAACCCAACCTTTGTGATGCCCACCCCATGGGAACCAGAAATTTATCTCGAGAAAGGTTCACTCTATTTTATGAAGAATACTTCTTCACGAAACCCATTACCTTTGAAAGCCCTATGAGATTCACAATAACCTCATCCATAAAGCACAAAATCTTCATGAAGAACCTATTATGTGCCTCTCTATGGCGCCTCCTTTCATCTAACACCCTTTTGTGAAAGTCTAGTGCACAGGGTCCCCATACCAAATTAGGTCTGGGTCAGCTGCACCCCAGATGCTTGTGTGACTGACACCACCCACTCTTGTGTCTGTACACTTCACTTCATGTGTAGTACTAGCCTTCATACAACTTGTTTATCCTGAGCATAGGTACCTTAATGATTATTGCTTCTACATATAGGCACCCTAACATCGGGCCTCCTAATAGCCACTCCTCTATGGCAGTGCTACTGCCATGTCCCACCCAGAGGTGTACGAGCAGTGGTCACATATGCCCTAGAGGTGGCATCTTTGAGGGGAATTGTTCACCTATATTGGTTTAGGGTCATTATTCTTGATATTACCATCACCTTTACATGGTACCCTTTGAAGAGTGAACCCTTTAACATCCAAGACGAATGATGTAAAAATAACCATCTATATGTCCAAGTTGTATTATGTTAAATTTCATGACATCATCCTTATAACATGATGTAAAACTATATTCTTACATCGTGTGATAAAAATAGTATGCCCTGTTTATGATTAACATGGGATGAACCCACACCTCCTACCCTATATAATGAACACAGGATACCCTATGTATGACTCACATGGTATGAACTTCCACATCGGGTAGCTTCTATGCATAAACCCCGCACTATCTCCCAAGAGTTATCCTCTTGAAAAGGAAAGATTATATGTATAATCACCACACCATTCCTTACAGATGATCCTTATATTATATGATAATCCTTACCACATGACATTAAACTGCATGGACCAATCCTATCACACAGCTTTAAACTACAACCTCAAACTATGTGATTTTTGATCCCTCTCTCTTAAATAGGGTACATAGGATGCCTCCTTGTGGCTGAATCCCACATCTACAAACCTTGTGTGAAATAATACCTTATAGGGATACATCTCCATGATTAACCTCAATAGGGTGTCTTGATCAACCATCTAGGTGTGAAATCATCCCTCATAGGGACAAACCTCCATGATCCACCTCAATATGGCATTCTGATCCACCATCTAGGTGTTAAATCATCCCTCCTAAGAATAAAACCTTTGGATCTGCCTCAATATGCATCATAATCCATCAACCTAGTGTGAAATCATCCCACCTAGGGACACACCTCCGTGATCCACCTAAAATAGTGCATCATGATCAACCATACAGGCATGAAATCATCCCTCCTAGGGACACACCTCTATGATCCACCTTAATAGGTCGTTTTGATCCACCATCCAGGTGTGAAATAATCCATCCTACGTACATACCACTATCAATATACCTCAATAAGGCATCCTAATCTATCAGCCAAGTGTGAAATCTTCCCTCCTAGGGACACACCCTCTGGATATGACTCAATAGGGAATCATGATCCGCCATCATGGTGCACAATCATCCCTCATAGGGACACAACTATATGATCTACCTCAACAGAGATTCCTGGTCTACCATCCAGGTGTGAAATCATCCCTCCTCAGGGCACACATCTATGACCCACCTGAATAGGGTGTTCTGATCCACTATCCATGTGTAAAATCACCCCTTATAAGGACACACCATCTAAACCCTTATCAGTAGGGCATCCTAATCAATCAATTTGGTGTGAAATCATCCCTCTGAGGGACCCATCCTCTGGATATTACTCAATATGGCATCCTAGTCCATCATCATAGTGTGAAATAATCCCTCCTAGGGACCACCTCCATTATTTTCCTCAATAGGGTGTTCTGATCCACTATCTAGGTGTAAAATCATCCCTCCTAGGGACACACCTCCATCGATCCACCTCAATGGGGTATCCTAATCTATCAAAACGATGTGGAATATTCCCTCCTAGTTACAAACCATTTGGATCCACCTCAATATGGTGTAATAATCCCTCATCATGGTGTGAAATCATCCCTACTAGGGACAAACCTCTATGATATTCCTTACCATCTAGGTGTGACATCTTCACTCCTCAGGAAACACCTTGAGGACCTAACATAATAGGGTAAAACCATCCCCATATGTCATTAAAACCATGACCCAATCCACCTTAATAGGGTATACCAATCCTTCCCTATATGAAATTAAACCTATGCCCATCCTATCCCCACAATATTTTAACGCTGTGCTCATCTCCGTAAGACATTAAACTCATTCCCTAATCCAGAATAAGTACTCCATGAAATAAATATGGGATCTGTGAGGTAAAAATACTTGGAAGACTTATGACCCTGACATCAATTACCTCATGATCGATATAAGATACCTTGGGTTCCATGCCTAATATGCCTTATATGAGATTCTCTATAAAGGGGAATAATTTACATATGGCCAATATACCTAGTGTCCATACATTCCCAGAGCTTCCTAATGTGATTACTCTCTTGAAAAAAGGTTGGTACCTTGTTGAGACAAAAACAGTGTAATTAACCTGTTTCCATATTGAGATGACATCAATAATGAGTTCCATGAACATGACTTAATCTACAAGGGAGTCACAAACTAGGCAACAAGCTCCAAGTAGGAATCCGTGGAAGAAAGAACCAAAATCTCATTATCACATTTCAATCAAGGATAATAAATCACCAATGAAAGTTATGAAATACTCCCACCTTTGGAAAGTGGGAATATGGGGAAATAGTATCTGTGTACGTGATGTACTAGAAGCCCGATGAAAGTGTCAGAAACAGAGTTTCAAGGTGGTAGAGGGTATTACATCCATACAAAATAGTGTGTATAAATTCATCCATGAAAACAAAAAAAATTAATTTTCAATATAGTGAGAAAGATCAATGCCTATATAGACTTGACGCAAGAGAGAAATCATGACCACATATGGATATGATACTTCAAAAATATTGAAGACCACTTTCCAAAAAAGATAAGGCTGTGGCATAATAGAGGAAGATATTATCAGGGTCTTCCCTATATTGAATGTAAAGGTAGAACCTAGAAATGAGAGATAAAATTAATGATTTTAAATAATTGTAAATGGGAATTCTATAATTGGAGAGCCACCATAAAAGAGTCATATGCGAGGGCCTAATCCAAGTATTTTTGAAATTTTTGATCCAAGCAAAATCATAGTTTGAATCAAAAAAAATTAGCAATTGGATGGGTAGTAATTTATTTAAATATAGTCTTAAAAATTATATTAATTTTACTTTTTATAAGTGATTAATTTATTTGATTACATAAAAAATATATAATATTAATAAAATAATTCTTTTAAAATACCAATTTTATGTTTATCATCATCATTAAATTTAATCTAAGTAATCATAATTTTATTCAAAAAAATGAAACTTACCATATTAAATAATATGATAATGTTGATCTAAAATATTAAGTCAATTTTCTTTGGTTTGATTTCTACAAGTTATAAAAACTAAATTTTCAATATAAGAAAATAAATTAGTTTTTATAGTAAAATATTAATTATATAAAATAGTAATTCTAGGATATTTATTTTACTTATATATATATATTATAGAAAAAAGTTTCAAAAAAGTTTATTTTATTCTCGTATAATGTCATGAAAGTAACAATTTTCGTAGTATTGATATTTTCAATATTCACCTAAAAATTAAATACTTCATAAAAATATAATTTTTTTACCCTAAGTTAATTTTGACATTCAAATTTGAAAAATTATGTTCATTTTGACTAATTAAAATTCTAAAATTTATAAATTCATCTTTTAAATGAACATTCAAAATATAAATAAAAAACTATTTTTAGTGAAAAATGATATTATTAAACATTATGTGTTCTTAATATTATTTCATTTAAATTTAAAATTTAAAGGATGTTAATATATTAGTTCATCTGGGATGATTTTGATGAGGGGAAGCGACATTGGGCTTCATGGGGTAGTTCGAAGAGACCTGTGTAGGAAGGTGTTATCAACATGAAGATTCTCGTAGAAACTATACAGAGAATGCATGAAAAGCTTGCATGAGAGGTTGTGGAATGGTGCATGCTTTGGAGAATTATCATGTCTGGTAAATGTGGTGCACATGTGGGGGACCATAGAAACTAAAGTTCCCCTTTATGGTCCCTAATTCAGGAGATTATTCCTACCATCCATGATCACTCTTACTGGATTGTTGGAATGGGGGAGATTCTTTTCTGGCACCACAACTGGACGAGTGTGAACATTGGATTTCCAGGTTGTCCTACACCCCTGATTACCTTTAGATAGGCTAGAGTATATCCTATATTCATTAATTTAGTGATTAATGAGGAACAATAGGGGGTGTTTGATCTTATTGCTTTAAATTCGGATCCATATATGTTGGAGTGGTCCATGTATATCTAGAAATAATTTAGTGGTTTCACTAGTATCCTATCTCTGAATCTTCCTTGGGACTCATTTCTGGAGCGCTGGTTCCATGGGTCGATAGGTGAAAATACCTAAAGAACAGAAAGGTTGTTTATTTTAAGTGCATGGTATTGGTGTATTTGGAAAGTTAGGAATAAGGCCAGGTTTGAAGGAATTGAGTCTATGGAAAGTTCTGTTGTCAAAATAACATGATCACTACTTGTTGATCTAGTTTATGGTATCAACAACTAGTGCAACTCCCCTTCACTGAGAAACCTACAGGTGAGTGTACCTATGATTCATAATCCTAGTTCTAGGATGAGGGGCCACTAGGTGCGCTGGTTCCCACCAGCCATGGGGCTTAAAATGAAATTTGATGGTGCATGCAGTTTGGGCTTCATGTAGGGTTGAGGGGTGGTTAGAGACTATAGGGGGAGTGTCCTCCTTGCATTTACAACCTGTTACAAGAGAGGGAGCTCTATTCGGGAGGATACCATGGCTATTTTCATGAGGCTAAGCCTATGTACTTAGAAGAACATCAACATTCAGCAGGTGGAGATTGATTCTATGATCATTTACGATTCCATTCAAAAATAAAATCAATTCTATGGTCAATAACTTATATCACCAGGAATTGTAAAGCCTCCATAAATATAAAAAATATATAGGTGGTTCATGTCTAGTGTGAAGAAAATAAGGTGGTAGATCATCTTTCTTCGTTGGTAGTGACTAATGAGGGTTTATATGTCTCTTGTTTCTCTAGAATACTTATCTTTAATCTTGAAGGGGTTAACCTGATCAGAGTAGATAGGCTTGGGATTCATTATTTTAGACCTCCCTAGACCTTGGGTCCTTTGGCCTCTCTTTTTCCATCCCACGCCGTGGGAGTTTATTTATCTTAACAATAATATAAAACATGCAACGTTGTTGATGATGTAAGTAATTTTTTTATAGGGAGTATATAATCACCCTTATACCAATAGGTGATCATGGGTTGATTTAGTATTTTAAATATGTATTTCATATCTTGTAAATTTTCATAATCTATAAATATAGAGAGGGTCAATCCCTACCTAATATCACACAAAATTTGATAAAAGGTAGTATAAAAGGATTTTATTAGAAATAAATTCCCATAAACACCTATTAGAGTTGAATTATATACTTGGGATATGATAACCATAACATTAGAATTTTTATTAATAAATCAACATCTAGTCATCAAGGTAAATATTTTACGACCTTAGAAGAAATTATAGGTATAAAGAAGTGGGTTGAATAAGATATAAATAAAAATCCTATAGTTATTTATTTGATGATAGATGTTACTCACTCCACATAATTTTTAGAACTTACTTCAATTGTTGTGGTTGTATAGACCTCCCCTTGTTCCATTGACCTTTGAAGTTTTTTGGCACCAATTTTCATCTTGAACCCCAAGATTAGATCACTAGTTTTCATATCCCCTAAATTCTTCACATCTAAAATATTAAATTTCTAGTAGATACTTACGGAGAAAATTAATTTTCCCCATCAGGTTAAGTGAACTATTCATTTTTGTTTGATGACTTGCTTCTTTATGTCCTTATTTACCACAAATCAAACATCCTCTAGTTCCATAGAGACATTACCCTAGGTGTCTCTTCCCAAATTTTTTATATGAGAGAGGTTGAATCTTTTTTACTTTATCATCTTCATCACCTGAACATCCTTGATACTCCATCCTTTATTTCCTTGATGTGTTTGGAAACTCAACTTAGTCTACCTTATTAACGATAATTCTTAATAGATGGTTTGGTATAATCATAAGATTTATTATTCCAGCTTGTATCCCTTAGGTTACTAATTGGGATAATCTCTACATTGTCTATAGAAACCATTATTAACTTAGTTCCTTAAGGTTTTATCCATTACTAAAACCAAAATAGGTTAAAATGAGTGATTGATAATTAAAATCATAATAAAATTTTCATAAGTTATCTTATGAAAAACTCAACTTCAAAATGTATTAATCTTTAAAACCATCATGTTATATTCTAGTTAAACTAAAATAACTCTTAGTTCAATCTAGATTTCTATAAGTTGGTCCTTATCATATATTTTATCCTAATTCCTTAACATAATAAATTCTACATAATGGATCATAAATGGAATATTATCAACCAAAGAGTATCGCCTGGCAGCGTTAAACCATGTGTGTAGTTAGACTAAATGACATACAATAGGTCACAATTCAGTTAAAACCCAATACACCCCTTTTAGGGTTAGTACCCCTAGGTACGTCTATAGAAGAGCCTAAATCCACATTTAGTATCCAAAAAGGGATGTTATTGATAGGAAAACCAAACAATATAAACATTACCAAAATTTCATGATGTTATCCTCTACATAGAATTATACATTAGACTTATCCCTAGGGTTTTCACTAATGTTATCTAATACTAATCCAAAAAACCACTAAAATAATCTTTAAAAATAACTAATCCATCCTCTGAGACCAACTATGAAAACCTGAGCTAAGCCTATCTTTATTTCACATCATTTCCATAAGTTAAACATAACATCTAACAACAATCTCACATAGATTAGAATTTTTTTTCGTTTAGTGTATTTGAAGAATAGTTACATAGGTAAATTATTTTAAAAACCTATAAACATTTTGCTATAATCAAACTCTTCTAGACCCCCTTCCAGACTTCTCATAAATTATACTTATTTTGATAACTTGGGGAAGGTAAACATAAGAAATAGCTGAGCTCAGATTCTCAATAAGGGAAATCATATCAACATGCCATCATGTGTTAGATATTAATAATATTAGAAAACAAGAGCAATGAGAACTTTATAATTAAAAAGTATTTGAAACAATATTATTTATTCATAAATCATGAAAGAAGGACATGTAATCTCAAAATAAAAAACATGTACCATGACATAATAGTGTGAGATAAGCATGAAAATATTTGCATAAGGGAATGATATCATATGATCGTGTAATCATAAATATGTGGAATTAACATAATTCATGAAATCTTAATCATAGGTCATGTTTCACTCCCAAGACCATCACTACACAATGGAAAAATCCCCATATTGGATCAGTTTTACTCCCCATTCCCATAAACATAGTGGAAAAATTACCATAATGAATTGGGTTCACTCTCAATTCATAAAAAATATTGGATAAATACACATAGTGGGTTGGTTTTACTCCCTATTCCATAATAATTATATACAAAGTCCCATAATGGATTGAGATTACACCCCTTTAATATAAACATAGTGGAAAAATTCCTATAGTTGATTGAGTTTAATCCCCATTCACATAACCATAGTGGAAAAAGTACCATAATGGATTAGGATCATTCAATAATACTATACATAAAATATCATGATATATAAATATTTACCCAATGCATTGGAGGACTATATAATTATGGGCCCACCCATCACATAACATAGCATTCTTTGGATAACCGCTCATGCACCATACATGGTATCTCATGAGATGAAAAAAATTAAACAATGCATTAGATGTATATATAATTTTAGTCCCACTTTTCACATAATGAAAATAATAACATGAAAATTTATATATGTTCCACATAAGTAAAATAAATAATATACAAATAAAGGAATAAAGAAAACATGAAAAAGAAGTGGGTTTCATAGTCTTGTCTCAAATAATAACTAAAGGAAATATCATAAGGGCTCCAAAGATAAGAAGGAATTAAATAATTTTGAATGTTAATATTTCAATAAATATGCATAGGTTTGAAAAATTTAGTTCCAAATTAGGAAAATTCATGAGAGGGATAAAGGAGAAGTAATAAAAAATAATTAAACCACATAGATGATACTTTTTCAAAATGTTCATAGGAAATTTTAAGGATGAAAATAAATTATTATTTACCTTTTTAAAAACTAAATAAATAGGATTTTTTCCATAAAATAATGAGGGTTTTAAAAAAAATTGATGATTTTTTGTGGAGGTAACATTGTCATGAAACAAGAAATTGAAATGTTCCCATATACCGGGCTTACAAAATATGTGAATTTCATAGGGAAATTAAAACATCTATTAACTATAATAAATAAAGGTATAGTAAAATAGTTATATATGTAGAGAACTTATGTATAATATATTTAATAAATATATTATAATAAGATAGATAAAAATAGAGAAACAAAAAGAGAATGTGTATTCCAAGAGTAATGAGGGTGGTTTTGGAAGAACCCTTTTTATTTTTTATAACACCTTTATTGAAATCACAAAAAATAGGAAGGATAATTATTTATTATTTTTAGAATAAGATAAGGTAATATAAATTTCACATTATATAATACATAATTTGGTTTCCAATTAAAAAGAATAACATTGGTCAGAATATAAATTATGGATACGGTGGGGAAACCCTCATTAAAGAGGATGAGAATTATTCTCAACAATCATATAAATTTGGAGAATTAAATTAATCAAGGTAAGATATTTGAATTAAAAAAATTCATTTTATATATAGGGGAAGATAATTTCCAATATAAAATCTTAGTATCATAGAATCCCAGCATAGAAATAGGAAGTTATATATGAAACATAATAACTTAATGAAAGTGGTTTGAGTTAAACAAAACCCTTACAATGCCACAATCTTTCAAATTAAAAATACATGGAAGGAAGAACATGATATGGATTTATAAATCCCTTATATTTCACTAAATTTATGAAAAAGATCCATTTTATATTTATACATGAAAAAATAATAAGTGATGAATAAGATTCATATATCAATACAGTAACATTGAGATAAAAAAACCTTATAACTTTTGAAATTTTTGATTCAAAACACATATTATTGAAATAAAATTGAATATAATGAAATATAAGAGAATCATGATTCAAAAATATTTAAGGGAGTTATATACACCATTATAAATAAATCATGGTGTATAATAAGAAATATGTCTGAAGGGGTCAAAATTGTGACAAGAAACCCTTACATTTTTCCTGATTTGTTCTGAACACACACCTAACATTCTGAATAGTGAAATTAATTTTATTAGATAAATTATTATTTACCTTATTATTATATATTTAATTTAACAGGGAATATTTATTATCAAAATTATTTGTTTATTAAATAGTTTTTTCTCATTTTTGTTGGAAAATTATCGAAGACAACTTATTTCGATAATTTTAGCGATTGAGGATGATATTTTAATAACATTATAAATAATTAATATTAAAATTATAGGAAATAATAATAATAATAATTTTCTAATTAACTTATAATAATATTAGTATTTAATCTCCCTTAGTCATCCATGATATAGTTTTATAACAATATTCAAGTAAGTGGTTAAACCAACCCAAACATAAACGCACTATATCTTGAGGGGTGGTTATGGTAAAGGAAGTATGTAATATAACTTAAATATAATAACAATGATATTTGTTTATATTTTTTAATATTTTGAATCAAATTTTAAGTGATTTGGACCAATATAGAAAATCAAGATGAAAAATGAAATATGTTACTTCATGGAGGCGACCGTCCCTATAATGCACGATTAAGGTTATATTGTTTATCAAAGTGGATGGAAAGGAATAAATAAATTGAGTTAAATTAATATAATAAAAATTAATTTTAATAATTATACTGATGTAATTATATTACTATGGTTAGGGTAGTTTTTTAATAGAATTATTAAGAAGAAAATCTAGGAGTAAGTAATAGTAACTTGGTTACCTTGAACTTTCTCTAGAAAGTATCCTAAAAAATGAAGGCTTTGGATAAATAATTGAGAATAGTGGTATAAGAAAACGAGATATGTTTCTAGGAGGATAAAAATTTCACACATTTAAAAAGTAATTTGAAGGAATGGGGGTGGCATGAAAGAGTTGAAGTGCCCCCCTTTTTATGTGAATAAAAGGGAACTTTTGTGAATACCCTTTACTTTTCAATGAAATCATTAAACTATACAAGTTTCAATGGATCCAAAAGTTATAAATAATGGATTATGGGGTGATATTTAGTCTATAATTCCTCAAAAAATTATTTCCACACATTTTTTAAACATATTGGAAGTCATTTGTTCTTATATATTTATTTTTACTTTTTTTTATTTTTACTGATGTAACAAGTTTTTACTCAAGTAACTTATATTTTACCTAACATAAAAATTAAAAACTATTTAAAAATTTGGATATTAAGAATATAAATTTAATATCTATTGAATATAATTCAGTTTCTAACAAATATAAAATCATCTTTTAAATTAAATCATTTTATATATAGAAAAAATATTTTTTTGAAAAATGTTGTTTTCAACATTAAGTCTTCTTAATTACATTTAGTATTGTTTTACAATTGAATGTGTGATATTTTATTTAAATATATGGTTAAAAATTATATTTAATTTAAATTTAGATGATATTAATTTATTTTATTACATAAAAATTACACAATATTAATAAAATTTTTTTTTGAAAATATTAGTTTTACCATTATCATAGCCGTTATCTTTAATCTTAGTAATCATAATTTTATTCACAATAATAAAATTGAATTTATTAAATAATATTTTCACATTGATATAAAATATGAATTCTATTTTTTTGGGATTAATTTCTACAAGTGATGAAAATTATCATTTTAATATAAATGAACAATTAAGTTTTTAGAGTAAAATATTACTTATGTTTCCAAAATAATAAAAATGGGTTTTATAAATAAAAAATACATTTTAAGTAATTTATTTTACTTATAAACATTGATAATTTGTATAAAAATGTTTTAAAAATGTTTAATTCATTATTTTATAATGTCATGAAAGTGATAATTTTAGTAATGTCAGTATTTTTCACTATCCACCTAAAAATAAAATATTTCAAAAAAATACCAAAATTTCACCCTAAGATAATTTTGAAATTATAAGTTCAAAAAAATATTTTAATTTTATATAATTCAAATTAAAAGATTTATAAATTTTTATTTTAAATGACAATACAAAATCTAATAAAAAAACTTTTTTTATTAAAAAATAATATTTTAAAACATTAAGTGTTCTTAATATTATTTCATTAAAATTTATAATTTAAAAGATTTTAATTCATTAGTTCATGTAAAATTTTAATTTCTCTCAATTTATTTTATTAAGATAAAATATACAACACATAAAAAAATAGTTCTTTGAAAAATATTAATTTTATATTAAAAAATCTTTACAAAATACCATTTATTATTTACAAATTAAATTTTAATAATCCATTAATATTAATATTTTTTTTATTTACTATAGGTTTTATTATTATTATAATTATATTTATCTAATATTTCATATCTCATTTTAGTTCATTTATGTGTGTAAAACTAGTTATCGATCTCAATGTTTATTTAAAAAAATTATAGTAAAATCAAGGATAATTATAATGGTTGAAGAACCCTTCTATGGCGAATGAAGAATGTTGAAGGATGTAGGAAAAATATATCATTGGATGAAACATAATTAAGTGGTATTAGTCTCAAGCCATAGAATATGATAAAACCTAGAGGGAACATCCAAAATGAAATTTATACAAGCATTATAACAAGAATAACCACTAGAAGTCTTATAAGGAAGTGAGTAGAAAGCGACCGGTTCACCGAGACCAACACGATTAATTAACTTGAAGATATTGGAGGTATTAATATCCCAATGCATTTAAATATTTTAATCATTTTTTTTATAACTTATTTAAAATTAAGGTGGAGATACGATCCTTTGAGTTATTATGATGAAAGGAGAATACATGTGATTGTGTTGAAACATAACATGTTCATAATATGAAAGAATATCTATACACCAAGTGGTGCCAAAATTATTGACGTTACTATTTTATATTTGGCCTATTTTTTTCAAATGTCATCAAGGTTTCTATATGACTCAAATAGTTATTTCAAGAAACCATTTTGGATTTCAAACCCTAATATGAAGTTTTATTATGGAATGAAGAAGTTCAAATGATAAAGAGCCCAATTTGTTGTTAAATTGGGGTTACATATGATATGATCTATCCGGTGGTGTTAATCTATCTTAGGTGTTCCATAATTGAAATTATATTATATTTCAAGTGGTATTAGGCCACTAAAATAATAAAAATACAAATTAATGTATTTTATATAAATGATCATGGATTTCATGTTTATCTATTATTAAATTAAAAAATATTGTATCAACTAATTGTTTTTAGGATAAAAAAATACACTGTAATTAAAATGTGTTAAACAAAAAAATTTCCCCATGATTTAATTATCTCAATTCTTGATTCTTATAGTTGAATACATTTAGGGGGTGTTATTTATGATCAATCTAAGTCTTATTAGCCTCATTTTCAAAAAAGAATCCCTTTGAAGATAGAATGAACATGGATATAAAGTGGCATCATAATACTATCACAAAAATGATATAAATTGATCCAACATGTATTATGAATCACACATATTGTGATTTATTGACTATTCACTGATGGATTTGTGTAAGTGTGATTAATAACATAAGATGTGTTGAAGAATATAAAATGATTAAGTTTCTAAAATTTAGGTAAGTAAGTGAGTGATGTGGTCATCTTTAGTGTTGTTTTCTTAAACTTCTGTTTCCTATAGCACGTTTCAACCCATTAGGCATAGAATATTTTTCAATGAATAAATGACAAGTGGTAAATTCACTCACTGAAAATCATTGATCAATGAATTTAAAGAGGATAAAGTGGCTCAAATATTGAGAGATGGTAAACTAAGAATTATTCAGTTCAACAAGTTTTTAAAATTCTAAAATGGAAATATGAAATTATATTTATTAAATAAGTGGTATTATTAAGTGAAATGAAGATTTGAATGAAAAAATAAAGTTTATTTCCAACAATTGTTACCAAAAATTTGTAGAAGATCCAATGAATCATTAGATAAGTCATTGAGCCTAAATCTATAAAGGTGGAAAGTTAAATCAAAATTATAATAGTAAAGGATGATTTTATAGAAGTTATGAAAACTCAATCTTTTTGGAGGTAAATTATTAAATTTTTGATATAACAAATATGTCTTTGGTTGTCAACTTGTGTTGTGATATGTGATGTGAAAGGATTGTAATACAAAGGGGGAGACCAATCTCTCTTATTTTATATTTCAAGAATTTGAGAATAATTGGAATTCCCCATCAATAATCTTATGGAGATAATTGAAAATATATAGAGAGTTTTGTATGTTCAAATAAGGATTAGGGACAAAAAGTTATCCTTAGTGGAATTATACAATAAAGTGGGAGGGAATGAAAATAAATATATAAATCTGAGTACCATTTTAATTTTGATGTATGGGGTGATAAAATCAATGGATCATAAATCAATATCCTTAGAACCTTGGAGGAATTTTATAGAGGATGGATTTATGATAGTATTGATAAAAACACAAAAATGGGTAGAATTTCATAACCAAAGGGATGTTTGTGTTTGATTTTTTTATCATTGAAGAAGAATTAATGAATAATTGATGTTTAAGGATGAGTTTAGAAGTTTATAAGCAATATATGTGATGATATAGAAGTATTGAGTTGCAAGAGGATATGGATTTTCAAGAGAAGATAAATTCATTTGAAAAGGATGAATATATTTTAATTATTCTAGTTCCGAAATTAGTAGAAACACACCACTCCATGATGATATTAATAATTTCATGAGTGGAGGTTTAAGTAAAAAAATATGGATGATTAATGAATTCATAATATTCATCAGAATTATATGCATGGGATATTATGATTAGTGTATGGTTGAAATAGAAAAATCTAGGAAAGATAAAATTAATTGGGTTTAAAGAAGTTTTCCTTGCCATGGAGTATTAACATCACACTATAAATTAAGTTTCACTTGGAAAATGGTTATATCACAAGATATATAAATATTTTATTTAGGTTTATAAAATTATAGGAAAATATATCTATGGGTCACTCTGGTGGTGCATAAAATTTCTCACTTTTCTAGATTATAAGTTTTCCATCACATGCCACAAAACATAGGACACACCATGAAGATAGTTAGGAGAATTTTTGTGTTTTTAATGATCTAGAGATACCCAATTCATGGAATACGTTCCATACCAAAATAGGTTATATAGTATAATATAGGTGAAATAGTCATGTTGCATTGACTGGACCTATAAAATAATCTAGTCTGATGAATGTAAAGACTTGGAAAATTTAGCATTGAATCAGTCATTTATGTCATGAGGAAATCGATTATACCATGAGTTATTTATGTATTAAGAAGATTTGGAAATATCATACCACAATATTATGAAAATTTGAAATGAAGATACTTACATTTTTTTATATTAGACCAACACATCTTTATATTAATGATCCCAAATCATTTTTACAATGTTATTAATAAATTTCATGTTTTCGGTTAGTAAATGGTTTTTTTGGATAGAAATGAAAAATTAAATATGTATGGAACTTACCATGACAACCTAACACATGTGTAATGTAATTACCATGTGAATAATTTGAACTGATCATGAAGGTCAAGTAACTGTGTGGAACCTACCACACATTGTAATAAAAATGATTTCAAGAACAAATTATATATCATGCATCAGATGAGAAAAATATGTCCATGTCATAAAGTGATCTTGAGCTGAAAATCAACCTACCATGTATTGAATATAAACCTATCATGCATTGAGAATAAACTTACCATATGAGAAACCAACCTACCATGTAACGAGTAAGATAAATTTCACTAAGTCTAGTACAGACTGTGTGTATTTATATTTTTAGTTACCACAAGAACACCTACCTATCGCATGAATAAATATACCTATCTTGAGTAAAAAATAACTAATAGTGAAAAGTAGTGGATCTACCAAGTGATAGAGTCAAGTGACAATATGAAGAAAAAAATCTACCGCATGAAGTCATAAACCTACCACATGAACAATTAAACTGATTACATAAAGAAATGAAGTAACTATGAAAAGTTTCCATGCTAACTAACTATTCTAACTAAAAATGATCCCAAGTAACCATGTTTTAAGTGAATACACCATATAATGTAACTTAGTAGAAGAGAGTTTTCAAATATCCAATGACTCATTTTTGAAGCATTAATTGTAGATTCAATGCAATTAAGGATACATTTATTGTTCTCCAATGGATACTTTTGGATGGAGTTATTTTTAATGAATAAGAACATCAATTTGATATAATGATACACATGTAGAGAGTGACATATAATATTAAATATAATAACAAAGGAACCTATGTGTTAACCTGTGCTATATAGTGGAATCATTATGAACACTTCACAACGCTCTATTTTTCTAAACCTATTGGGAAATTTGTTTGAGATATTTTCAAATAAAAATTGATGGAATCTAAAAAAAAAATTATTTGTATTGAACTACACCACATCTTCACTTATTTAATATATTTCTCTTTCTGTTTATTATTTACATTAGATTAATGTTTTATAAGACTATATTTATCTACAAACACAATCTCCATCATTAAAATGGAGAGTTCATGACACTCTCTTTAAGTTATTCTCATTTATATTCCCATATATAACTGTGGAAGAGGTCTTGTGTGACCTATAATATTTTTCTGCAATGTGTAACTGTGGAAGAGTATCTGTTCTTGGACAAACTTATGAGATTTTTTTTAAAAAAACGATCTAGATTATGGAACATTTTATTTAATAATGAACTATTTAGAAGTTGGTGATTTGCAAGTATAGGGGATTAGATCTTGTCTTAAGAATGAACCCCTTTTTAAACTTCCACTCTGTGATTTATATTTTGTTTTTACCATGTTAAATAAAAAATCAATATCTATTTTCAAAAATAATAATGAAAATTTACTTTGATATATTTCTTTGAATTGTGTTTTATATACCATTTTTGTTTCAAGTAATTTTTTTTCAAAAGTTAAGAGAGTGTTAAAAATTGTTTTAACTGAGTTCTGATTAAACTTCTAAGAAAAATTTTAAAATAAAAAATTATATAACTCCATATTTTTAGATAATTGGGATTATTTAATAAATTGTAGGATTTATGTTTTCAATCTTTTTAACAAATTTTTTACTGGAAACTCAACTCACCCCATATTGAGTTGTCCACAAAGACAAATATTTGGTATCAAATCCTTTTAAAGTATCTTTTTTACTATAATAAAGTTTTATTTATGGATCTTAAATTTATATTAGTTATAAATTTAAGTTTTTATGGATAATCATATAAAATAAAAAACTACCACTAATAAACCTCCTTTTTTAGAACAAACTATGTTCAATGGAAAATTAAGATGAAAATTCATTTAGAGAGTATGATATTTGACATTTGAACTATTATTGAAGATAAATAAAAAAAACCCAAAGCTGATAGAGATGATTTTAGTGATGACACTAAGTTTGATTATGATTGTAATTATAAATCCATGAATGCGTTGTGCTATGATTTACATCAATATGAATTTAATAGTACATCTGTCTATTCAACTAATTTTAAAATTTGGGATAATCTTTCTATATATCATAATATTACCTCAAATGTTAAATAAATGTGTTTAAATACTCATACTATTAAATATAACACATTCAAAATGAATCCTGATGAATCCATTTCTGATATGTATCTCTTTCTTAATGAAATCATAAACACTATGCATGCACTTGGGAAAAAAATTACTGATAAAGATCAAGTGATGCACCTACTGAGATGTTTACCTGATATATGGAGAGGAACTTCAGTTTCCACTAGACAATCCCACCACATCAGTTCACTACCAGTAAAGGAAATCATTGGTAAACTTATGATGTATTAGTAGTAATTACAAGTAATCAATGAAGATGATGAACTAAAGGGGGAGCTGGTATCCTTCAAGACCTATTACTCAAAACTAAAAGAGAAGATCAAAGATAAATTTCTAGTGATGAGGAATCACATACAAAAAATGATGATGAAATGATGAATTTAGATAGATGATTCAAGAAATTTTATAGGAAGAATATATTATTCAATAAATCTAATTATATAGGTAATTATTATAAAATTGTAAATTAGAGAAAATAATTGAAAAAGAATGGTTCCAATAATGAGATAATATGCTATGAGTAGAAAAGGAAAGGATACATTAAAGAAGACTATCCCAATATAAAATATAAGAAAAAGTATTAGGATATAGGTAAAAATTATAAAAAGTATATGAAATTCACATGGAGTTCCTCATAGGATATCTCAAGTGATTTATACTCAAGCAAAGAAGATAGAAATGATAGAGCCAATATTCATTTCATGATAACACATCCGAGGTATAAAATATTTTTCCTACGTCTCTTGTACACACTTATTATCTTTTTGAAAAGGAAAATGATAAAGAAAAAATTTATAGTGAGGATATATTTGAATATTGTAATATACTGGAATAAACATTTAAGGAGTTAAAAGATAAATACAAATATATATAAAAGTAGCATGCTATATCTTCTCACTTTAAATCTGATTGTGCTGTTGAGAAGGACAAGAATTATCAACTATTAAAAGAAAAAAAATAAACTTATGTTATGTAATGATTAATTCAAGAATTATCTAGAAATATTTATGAATATTAAAAAAACCCAAACCCATATACTTGGTAAGAAAACAACTCCAAAATGAACTACTAGAATTGGTTACCAACCTGGATAGAGAATTTTTTTAAGAATAAATTTATACATAGTTCTAGTTCTAATAGTTTTGTAAATATTATTATTCTTCTATACATAAAAAGGTGATTATTTATAAAATATTAATATATTATTATAGGAAAATAGTTTAAAATTTTTGGATACATAAAACTATTATTACTAGTATTTATAGACCCAAAAAGATATGGGTAACAAAATCATTTCTTGTTTAATTTTTTTTGAAGGAAACCTTCTTAAGGAATACCAATAAGCACCTATGGTATATGGAAAATGGATGTTCCAAAAACATGACTGTGGAATACTCTAACTTCAATCACCTTATCAAAGTTTATGGAGGACATCCCACTTTTGGTGACAATACCAAAGGAAAAATAATTGGACATGGTCAAATAGATAACTCTAGTATTTTTTAAATTTATAAAGTTTTATTTGTATATAGATTAGAATATAATATTTTTATCATCTCATATTTATGTGATAATGGTTACCATGTTATTTTTTAGAATAATTCCTATAAAGTTTATAATTTTAATCATGTTTTATCCTTTAATTCTATGTGAAATGATAATGTTTATAATGTTGATTTAAATTTATTATTGTCCGAAAATATTTTTTGTTTAAGTTCCTTTCACAAAGAATGTTGGTTTTGGAATAGGATACTAGGATATTGAAACCTGAAATCACTTATAAATATAACTAGGAAAGCATTATTCATGGATTTACCTATATTATAATTCCTAAAAGATAAAATCTATAACCCATGTTAGAAAGGGAAACAACATAAAATATCATTAAAATCAAAGAAAGATGTTTTAACTTCTAAACCACTATAGTTGGTTCACATGTATTTATTTGTACCTTATATAGTTTATAGGTTAAATGGGAATAACTATAATTATGTTATAGTATATGAATTTTCTAGATACACTTGGGTGTTCTTTATATCTCAAAAAAGTGAAGTTTGTACTTATTTTTCATAGTATGAAAAATCAATTTAGAATCACATCGGACTTAGAATTAAGACCTTAAGAAGTGATCATGCTTTTTAGTTTGAGAATCAAGACTTTGAATCATTATGTTCACAACATGGATATAGTCACAAATTTTATTCTCTTAGGATTCCATATCAGAATGGTGTGGTAGAAATAAAAAATATAACCCTTAAAAAACTTTCCCAGACCATGCTCAATAAGTATGATTTACCTATTTATTTTTGGGAATAATATGTGAATACAATTTTCTATATTATTAATATAGTTCTAATACGACTAATTTTAAAGAAAACCCTATATTAATTATGGAATGGTATAAAACAAAAAGTAAATTACTTTTTATTTTTGGTTGTAAAGACATTTTATACTCAATACAAAAATAGAATCTAGAAAAATTTTCATCCAAAAACAACAAAGGAATTCTCCTTAGATATTCTACATATAGTAAGTCATATAATATATTTAATAAAAAGATCAAGATTATAGAAGAATATGTACATGTAAAATTTTATGAGACAAATCCACTTGAGCCTAAGACCCATTTAGATAGATATGAGGATGAACTTCATAATATTGAAATAAATGATAAACCTAACGAAAATTATATGAAACCTTATATAGAAAAATCTCCCACTTATGAGGATCTATTTGAACCTAAACTTGTAGATGATAATGAAGTATCAAATTCTTCTATTCCTAGAGATATTAGGACTCATAGAGACCATCATTTATATGATTTTTTTGGATACCTAAATAGAGGAATACAAACTAGAGATTATATTAAAAACTAAGTTGAGTATCAAGACTTTTTTTCACAACTTAAACCTAAGAACATCATAGTAGAAATTGATGATGATTTCTGGGTAATATCAATTCAAGAAGTTCTAATTTAGTTTGAAAGAAATAGATTCTAGGAACTAGTTGAAATACCAAAGGAATACCTAAATATTAGAACTAAATGGGTGTTTAGTATCAATGTTTATGAATTAGGAATTATAATTAGAAATAAATAAATAATGGTTACAAAAGGGTATAGTCAAGAGGAAGGTATTGACTATGATAAAACCATTGTACCAATATCTAGACTCGAAGCTATCCAAATGTTACATGCTTATATAGCACATTTGGATTTCAAATTACATCAAATGGATATCAATAGTGCATTATTAAATGGTTATATAGTTGAGGATGTTTTTGTGGAATGACCCCTTAGATTTCAAAACCCTCATTTTCCAAATCATGTTTTTAAATTATTAAAATATTTATATGGTTTGAATTGAGCTCATAGAGTGTGGAATGATAGGGTCAACTCATTTTTTATTTATAAAGGGTTTTCAAAAGGAATAACTAACCCTACTTTATTTATTAATTTTTTTTTTCAAAATATGTTTTATTAGTAAAAATATATACTAATGATATTATCTCTGGATCTTCAATAAATTATTTGTGTACTAGATTTTAAAAAATGGCGCAAAATAAATTTGAAATGTGTTTAATGGGTGAATTTAAATTATTTCTTGGATTTATAATTTTTCAAAATAAAGAAATAATTATTTTAAATTAAAGAAATTTCAATAAATATATCTTAAAACATTTTGGTATGGATAATACTAATAGTTGTGATATTCCCATGATTATAAGATGAAAATTGGATCTTGATAAAACTGGGAAACCATTTGATCAGACCACTTATAGAGGTATTATTGGAATTTTAATATAATTAACTCATATCCATCCAAATATTATGTCTAGTGTCTATATATGGGATTTATTTAAATAAAATACAAAATAATCATATTTACTTGCTGTTAAAAGGATTTTCAAATACCTCAAAAGTATAACAAACTTGGACTATTTTATTATAAAGGATAGAAATTTTATTTAGTTAGTTGTTTATATGAAGATTTTGGTGGTTGTAAGATTGATAGAAAAAGAACACATGGAACATGTCACTTTTTGAGAAATTATATAGTCTCTTGGTGTAGTAAAAAGCATAACTCTATTTCATTATCTACTACTAAAGTTGAGTACATAATTTTTGGATGTTTTTGTACAGATATTCTATATATAAAACATACATCACTAGACTATGAATATAAATTTATACATGTCCCTTTAAATTGTGATAATAAAAGTATGATAAATATTTCTAAGAATCCTCACTACAAAAAAATTGGTTTATACCAATATATATTTATTGACAGATAATATATTTGTTGGTAAAAATGATTAATTCCAATAGATGTTATGTTCTATTAGTATTGATTTTATGTACCAACACTTGTTTTTACCAATAGTTATATATGTTGATATTTTTCATTAACACCAACAAATCTTTTACCTATATTTAAATCTATTACTTTATCATATCAATACTAACATTTTGATATATGTATATTATTTTCAGTAAATGATATAAATATAAGTATTTTAATAAAATCATATAATAATATGTTTTCATTGTCAAATTATATGTTTGTGATATATAATATGTACATCTAATATAAAACTGATGATAAATGATTATAATTTTTGATAACTCGAATAAGATCGATTGCACACTAGAAAAAAACTAAAAAAATAAAGTTGCATATATATAATTTCATTATATGTATATAATATACTTTTTTATTTAGAATGTATATAAATTTAAAACCATTTTATTTATATATAAATTATATATAAATTTATTATATATGATGATATTTTCTAAAAATTATACCAAAAATGTGACTCTTAAATTAAAAGTGTCAAACCACAATGATCACATCATCGTTAGCATTTTTATTGTCATATCCTAATCCTGTTGATTTATTTTTATACTTCTAAATGGTGTTTGAGGATTGTAAAAAATATTTTGTTATTATTATTAATTTTTTATTTCATTTTACTTTTAATTTGCCTCCCCTGATATCACCCCACCCCATCCCCTTCCTATTCGCGTCGGGCACCCCAGCCAGGAGGATCCCCGACCTTGTGCACCCTCCCCCTTTGGCCATGTAATCGGGTAATCTCTCCTTCCAATTTTTCTCACAATATCCCCAGGTTAGCATTCTATCTCCTCTGATCTCCTCTTCTTTTTTCATTGGGATTTTACTTATATTCATTGCGGTGCACGTGACCCATCTGAAACCTAACCCAATTTTGGGTATTTTATTGGTTGATTCTTGATGGTTAGGGTTTTTGAGCATCGATTGAGGTTCATTTTAGCCATGTTTGTTGCAGGAGTTTTCTGTTAGTGCATAATCTGTTCATTTTAGCAGCATTTGTTGAAGACATTTTAGGTTCTGGTAGCGCATAATCTATTTTATCCGCATTTCTTGATTCATGCTTGGAGATGAACTTCTCAACTAGGGAAATGTCAGCATCCAGGTCCCGTAACAGTGTGTAACTGAAACTCCCATCATCCATTCTCACCTCATCCTACCTCCCACCAAACCATCACCCTCTATTCACTTATGCATCATTCCTATCCTTTAACTTCACTAAGACAATACCCTGTGGATGATTCTCACAAACCTTGATGGAGTCAACTGGACCACGCTTCACCCATTCCTCTTCAGCCTCTGCTTCAAATTCTTAATACAGTTTCACATAATATCTCATTTCAACCATAGTAAGCATGTGGAAAATGATAACAGTAGCAAGAATCGACATATGTGAATCATCACAACCACCTCATGTTCATATATTTAATTAGTTGAAATATCTATAGCAGTTGATATATATATTGAATTTCATTTATATATTTAAAACCACCATGATATATTTGTGTGATTAAGTAGTAGTTGTGTTTCATGTTAATACCAAAGTTTATTTCAGTATTTAAAATTAATTATTGTACATGTTATTTCAAAGGATGTTTCATTGTAACTTTTATATGTTTTTTAGTTGTTAAATAATGTTATGCAACATAATTTGTGTTTCAAAATTAATGGATAACTTTTTGGATATTATTCTTTGAAATTAGAATAAACTTTAGACTTATCATTATGGCATGAATAAACCAGATATGTATTGGTAACTCATTGACATGTTTTCTCCTCTTCAAAGGGGTTATGGATTTGTTAACAATTTAATCTTAGAAGAACTCAACATAAATAAGTGGCAGCATAGAGAAGTAATTATTATTTTTTAAAAATAGTGTTCATGATGTGTTATAAAATGGAGACTATTTTTCATACACATTTCATGGAAATGGATTTATATTTTTAGGTGTGCTCTGAATCTTATTGATATAATGGACATGTTGTGATTGCACAGATTCACAGAAGGTTGATTCTTTAATTTTTTTTTCTATTTTTTTGTGAAATTTCTCTATGATTCTTATTAATTGAGATTCTTATAGGCCATGCATGGTATTTTATAGGTGTTTATGTTGTGTAGAATTTAATTGGATGACATTAGTAAAATTATAGAAGACAATCTAGGTGAGTGAAGAGTTCCAGGTTTCCTGATATTATTCATTCAACACTAAGGATTTATTCTTCCTTTTTTATTTGTTCATATTTGGATGCTGGTAAAAAATATTTGATCTGGTGATATATTTTTTTAGAATCTTTCTTCAATTTCTAGCATTATATTCTTGTTTAATTTTTGGAATTTACTAGAGAATGAGTTCTGTGTTTTTTGTAATATTATTATTATTTTTATATTGACAATAGAATTGAACCTGTATATGTTTCTTCATGTTAGATGCAGTAAATATTATAAAGCCGCATTGACTGGTCTTCTAAGCAAGCATCCAAACATGTGAAAAGGTAAGGTTTTGTTATCAACTATGTGAGTAGCACTCAGACTGTTCTGAAGTGTAGTATGGGAAGTTAGATTCATGGTTACACAATATACCCTGAGTCAATTTATATGTTACCATTTTTTAGGAATATTGAAAGTAAATACTTTTCCCAGGTATACCATACCATATTTCTCATTGACATCATATAGTGAATCACTTAGACTGTTGGAACAATATTATGATGATACACTTTTACTAAATTAGAAAGCTCTATTATGATGATGATATAATTCTATTGAATTAGAAAACATAAGCCCTGTTTTAATCTTATAAATTGTATCATTTTGTTTATTTTCAAGTCATGAAATGATGTTGGACCAATTGGGTAATGCATAGGGTTCATGCTCATTTCCATGACTCACATTGATTCTAGGAAGCTTTGAACTTCATAAGAGGAATTGAAGTAATTATAAGAAACATGACATTATGAAGTAGGAGAGTTGATTTTGAATTCAATAGAAAACAATTAATATAAAATTTATAATAAATAATCTATGGAAGGAAATTGAAAATTTTAACTAGGCTCATAGCATTGCAGGGGAGGATGCGAGAGGAGATGTGGAATATTTCATTCATGCAGCTTCAAATCCATTTAGCATATTAGTGTCTGTGAGATTGACACTTAGTTGAAACTTGATTTCATTTCATTATCTGCAGAATTATCCACAACACATGACGGGTAAGTTAATCTTATTAATGTTATTATATTATCTTTATTTTTAATGCATTAGCTGTTTGGTTTGCTCCTTGTCAATCACATGTAGAAGGAAGGATTCCTATTATAGTAAAGGATATAAATCCTATGGGATGGGTGTGGGAACAAAGAATAGGGAACTCACCCTTTTCTAATCCTTGCTAATGTAGACTTCTCAAAAGTTTCTAGAGGGAGGCTTAAAATATGTTCTGAGTCACCTCTTCAATGGTTGGGAATTCCCACATCTATATTATAATGGAGAAGCAGTTCTATCATTGGCCTATGTCCTAGGTAATATTTTTTTTGAAGTGTTTCCACTAGCTGGGAACAATTTTAGGATTATTCAAGTAAAATATAATTCATAAAAATATTAGTGTTATTATGTTATAGGCCATCTAAATAGATAGCTTCTTGTCAACCAAAATTAGAAATTGGATTGCCTTAAAACATAGGAATTTATTGTTCAGTTTTGGATTGTTCTAAAATAAAATCCCATTTTTATACAACATTTAGTTCTCTTATACTTAATTTACCTTATTTTATACTTTATTTCCAAATTATCATGGGCTTGTACTTTTATGTTACATATAAACTGTTTAATGACATGGATGCTACAAATAATGGAATTAATGGTAAGGATTTATATAAAATATGTGAGTTTTTATTTCATAAGGATTTTCTATAACTCAAGCATGATTGTTTTGGGGGTATGAGTCTCGATTATGAAATAATGAGAATTTATTTGAATACATGTTAATCCATGCTACATAATTCAGAGAGGTGGAGTGATTAATATTTATTTTTTGCAGGTGTATCATGGAGGACTTCATGTTGGATATCGACCGAATGCTGCAGCCATAAGGGATTGTGGTTGTATGGGACTCTCTTGAATTCATTATCAGAGTTTTCCACATTGCACCCACTTCCACACAAGTAAAGGAACCGCTTCCACACATGTAAAGCAACCTGGATGGCATGGACTTGTCACATCCAAAATAATTTGGAATCTCCCATGAGTCTCATTGAAAAATATATAGGTAGTAGTTTCTTGATTCCATGTATTGTTTGTCATCATGTTGTAAAAACAAAATTTTTGATATGTTCTTATACCATTAAACTAGATTGGATTAATCAAAATTGTTTTTGTGTTCTTGTTAAGATTCCAGTGACTCATAAATGACCCTATAGTAATTTTCTCAAACCTATTTTAAATTTCTATATTAATTCTATTTTAAATGAATTTAAGTTCGGTTATTTGATGATTTATAATATTTTTGTTTTCATTGTGAGATATGGAAAGAGATGCTTTCATTGAAGTGTATAAAAGAGGACTTTCTTACATGAGTGGTGAACCATGACAGTGGAAACAGTTTATAGAAGTCTACTTTTATCTATAAGCACAAGTACAAGAAAAGGGACCTGCTACAAACATAATGGGGCCTCCATGGTGAACCACGACAATGACAATCATCTCCGAGATGTTTACTTCCACCCAAAAGTACAACTGTACGAAAGGAGACTTGGAATAAAGGGGACCTACTTACATGCGTGTATTTCCTCGCAAGCATGGGGATAAATACTATTTGGGGGATCCTGTTTGGGGGGATTCGAATTTTGGGTGGGGGGGGGGGGGGTTGGGATTATATTGGGGGGATATTGTTTTTGTATTGATTTGTTTTGTAATGAATTTCATTATTAATATAATTATTATTTTTCTAGGTTTTAACATGTGTTAAAAGTCTTCTTCAGTTTAATAATTAAGACAGATGTATTATATATGATAAATTAATAAATATAACATGAAATTTTTCTAATAAAAAATTTCTATTTTTTCTTCAAATATAATTTATAAATTAATATTATATGTTGGTAATATTATTACCAACCGAAAAATTTTCCATTAGATCTTTTTGTAAACACTTTAACAAACATATATATTATCTGTTGGTATTATTATAATTGCAACATAACTATTTTTATCTGTCGCAAAAACATTTAGCGATAGAGTTTTTACCAACATTTTAGTGATAGGGACATATATGTTGGTAAAACATTTTACCAACAGAAAAAGCACTTTTACCAACAGATATACCCCTGTTGGAAAAAGTGAAATATTTTTTAGTGCCTATATCACATTATTGAAAAAAACATATTTATATAAGACATCAGTTTTTGAGAGATCATTTTTAAAAAGTATATAAAACTCTTGAATTCATTGGTACTAAATATTAGCTTAATTATATATTTAAAAAGATTTAAAATGTTGAGATAATGAATTATATTAGACATTAATTCGGTATGATATAATTTTCTTAATTATTTCAATTTAGTTTTATCCATTATAGTTATTTAAATTATTTTTTAATTATATACGTTGCGTTTAATTAGATTTTTTGAAAGTTACTGTGAAGTATAGTTTACACAGTCAGTATACCGACCATGTTTTTTTTCAAATATTCAGTATACTTATTATGACCAGTTGGTCATGTGGTTAGAATACCTACCATGGAACTCAACTCACATGGTCACTATACTTATTGTGAGTGTTTACTCACATGGTCACTTATTACCTACCATAAATGTTTTTTATTCATGCGGTTAGTATAATTACCACGAGATCACAGTTAGTATATCCACCATACCCTTATTATCATAGATCCATAGTTAGTGTATCTACCATATCTATTATATAATTATAATATCTCATAGATTTTTTTCAAGATTTATATTAAATTTATTATTATTTAAATCCCTAAATTAATGAATTTAAAAATTTGAATTAGAAGTTTAATTGGCCCACATCTCCATTTAAAACCCACTTTCTTTATTTCAATGCCTCACCTACTACCTAAACCCTTTCTCAAAAGACCCCTTTACAACCCAAAACTTACAGTTTCAAGCCTCTCTAGAAAATCCGAGCCTTCCAAGTTCGAATCAAATCAAAAATGCCAAGGATGAAGTACTCTACCGATGTTTCTCTTCCTATAAAATCTCCTCATAATAAAAATTAAAATAAAATAAAATCCTGAATGAGAACTATATAAAAGTTGAGGAATACGCATCTCATCATCATATAATTTATATATAAAATAAAGTAGATGCAAAATGGTTATAATCGAGAAAATCACTGGTTTGGAATGCGATTTAAAATTAGGGATGAGGTATGTGGTTTAAGGAGAATTTTAATCCATTTTCTTGAATATTGTTAAGTATTTATTTGTGCACCTATAATTATTTCATGAATAGAATAACAACATTGTTATGATGATGATAAATGGTGAATCTATAATGTTCTCCTTGAAGTGATGGTAAAAGTGATTGAGTGTGCTACATAAAGAAGAATTTGAGGATTACTAAAGATCATATCCAGTTAATTAAGAAAATTTTGAGTTTCAAATGTTTAAAAGAGATTACTAGAAATGGAACTACCAGAAGACCAAATACTGTTGAGCTAGGTAGAGAATATAGGCTATTGGTCAAGTTTATCCAATACCTTATCTATCCAAGAAATGGAAATTTTAGCATCCTTATGCACCAATATCTATTTTTATTGTTTTTAATGAAAAATTTATTTTAGATTAATGTTTAAAAGTATGTCATGAGAAAATATTTTATTTGTGTAATGTTTCCTTCACATTTAGTTATTTTCCACACCCAAAGATTATTTCATCCTTGTTGGAGTAAAAAGGTTTAGTTCCTCATGGGGATGAAAGAATCACTTCATCAGATGGTCTTTATCTTGATTATAGGATTTGTAAGAAAATTAAAGTTAACTGAAACCCATGGAAAGGAGAATGGGAGGCTGACCCAACAAATTTATATTAAAGGTTTGATCCAGTGATGTACCCGGTTAGAATAAGGGATATTGTGGATCCAAGTCTTGAACCTAATGAAGTTTCTTAGTATTCTAATAAGTAAGTGATTATTTTTATGGAATAAGTGGAAGTTGAGGCATCCCAAGAATAATAATAGGAAGACGAAGAAGATGAGATGGTTAATCTTGATGTGGAAGCTAGTGTTTCTCATGAGGATATAAGGGAAGTCTCTCCTTCCATATACTTTGGATCTCCAGCTTATCCTTTTACATTACCATCACATAAGGAAGAGCTTCATTATAAGGATTTTGTTGACACTGAGGTTCCTATTGGTGGCTATAGGCCTAAGTGTGATGACTATGAATACTCAAAGGAAGCTAGAGATGGCTTAGATAGATCTCTTATTATTAGAAGTACTCCTAGATCACCTATATATGATGCACCTATTAATGGGGAGAAATCCCATAGTTTTATTTGGGCCTAGAATATTCTAATTCAGGTGACGATGGGGGTAGTCCCCCTAGAAATTATGGACCATCCATCCCTTCTAAACAGAGAGTGCTATAGGGATCTCTCATTGCTGACATAGATTATTAAGAAAGGCTCGAGGGATCTCCTATAAGACCCTAAATTGAACAGACTATCCAAGATATCTAGGTGAATAAGTTGATCAAGTTAATGGTCATAGTGAAGTTTTTGAGGTTGGTGAGCCTATTGGTCATGAGGAAGAAGATGATACTGATGCTATTGGTGAGTATCAGTTTGATAATGCTAGATTAGGGTAGTTTATACCTGAGTTAAATTGTATACATCAGGATTATAATATATATATATATATATTCATTCTATATCATATATTATAAAGTATTATTTTAATGAATTTAAACTAGATCTTATGGGTATTTTCAAGGAATCATTTCTTGGTTTTAGAAATTACTTAGAGCCTACTCGAGAAGAAAATATTAGAAAAAAAATATTGTTAGTTATTTCTCATCTTTAGCCGAAGTTTTATCTTGATATGAATTTAATGATAAATGAAGTTGAGGAATTGAATGCTCAAATAGGTTCATTGTAAATAGATCTATCTAATATAGTGCTGCATTTATATCATAGATTCATGAATACTGTGTTTCATCCTACTCCTATTATTATTCTCGTACCTCCTCCCTCTAATCTTATTTAGTTATTTTTTAATGACTATAATATCAGAAAACTCATAAGACATGAGTTTAAGGTAATGCTTGATAAGTTTAGGAAAACTATAGATGTTTTGTTTTATGATTTTTAAACACATTCTACCAAAACCTTAGCAGTGGTTAGGGAAGATATTAAGAAAGCTGGGAAAGACAGAGAAACCATAACTAAAGTGATTTATTATTGCCTAAGTAGAATCTTTAAAATGGTTAAATTAAAGGGCATTTTTATAACCCTTTCCCTATATCTAAAAATTCCTCCCTTGACTCAATATTTTAAGTTAAAATTTGAGAAACTCTAAGTGACAAATCCAGTTTTTGAATCATTCATGGAAACCAGAGTGAATTTATTTTAGGATTTGAATCATATTTATCAGTTAGTGAGTGAATTCACTGGGTTTATGAAACATTTCTTATACAATGATTATACTACTATGTTAGCTCCCCCATCCATCCCTATGTCTCTAGCTCTAACTAATACATCCTCTACCATCAATATTTTAGCTTAAATCATAGGGAATACATCCAATACATCATGCCCATGTATAAGTGTGAAGTCATTGGAAACACCCATCCTTCTATGTACCTCATACTACATCTACTACCACTTCTACTTATAAAGGAAAGGATCCTATACTCCCTTCAGATGTTAGATATGTGACCGATTCTGATTCTTAATATATTTTCTAATAGTGATTCCTTATAAAACTTTTTATAATATTTTTTTTTCAGATTAATGAAATACTCATTTCAATCTCATTTGTTCTTATTGTTTTATTAATTGTTTATTTTCTCCATTTCATTCACATTTTGATAATCTAAAAAGGGGTAGTAAACGTGTGACATAAAATTTAATTCATTGGAAATATTTAGATAATTTAATGGACATGGTAACTCTTTAATATATTGAGATATACTTGGGTTAATTTACTATCAATATATATTTTATTGTATTCAATTACTTTTATTTTAACTTTCATGATTTGTAATCATCATAAAGGGGGAGATTGTTGGCTTAGACCAAAAACTTTTTATTTCAATGATACCAAATCATATTTGTAATGTTATTAATGAATTTCATTTTTTTTGGTTAGTGAATATTTTTTTGGAAAAAAATGAAAAATTGTATAGGTATAGAACCTTCTATGACAACCTACTACATGTGTAATGTGATTACCATGTAAATAATCTGAATTGAACACGAAGGATAAGTAACCATGTGGAACATATGACTTTTTTACCAAAATTGACTAGAAGAAAAAAGTACCTACCAAGAATTAGATGATAAAAATATATTTAAGCTATCAATTGACCATGAATTTATAATTAACTTTTTGTTCATTGAAGATGAACCTACCTTTCATTTAGAATCAACTTACAGCATAAAAAACCAATCTACCATGTGATGGGTAAGATAAATTTCCACAAGTCTTGTATTGACCATGTGTATTTTTATTTTTAGTTAACTAAATAAAAATTGAATATTGCATGAATAAATTTACCTACCATGAGTAAATAAGAACTGATCATATGAATTAATGAATCTTCTATGAGATAGAGTCAAGTGGCCGCATAAAGAAAAGTTTTTACTACATGAATTCATAAACCCACCACATGAACAAATTGAAAGCCTCCCCATGAAGAAATGAAGTAATTGGGAAAAATTTCCATGAAAACTAATTGCACCAACCAACAGTGAGCTCAAGTAGCCATGTTTTAAGTGAAGACACCATATAGTGTCTAAGTTAATAGTGGAGTGTTTTCAAATCTAAAATGGGTAGTTTTTAAATCATTAATTTACACGTTAGTATAATTAAGGATACATTGATTAGTCTCTAATGACTATTTTTTGATAGAATTATTTTTAAATAAGAATACCATTCATGTGAAATAATGAAATACATATAGAGAGAGACATATACTCTTGCAAGAAATTATAGAGGAACACACATGTGAACCTGTGCTACACAAAGGAATCTTTTAGAACTCTTCACGACACTTTTTTTTCTTATACCTACTGTGATATTTTTTGTAGCTCCTTTAAAAGAAATATTCCAGGACTCTCAGAAAATTAAATATATTTGGATTGATTTTCACCACATATTTACATATTTTATTTATTTATCTTTCTATTTTTTATTTACATTAGATCTATGTTTTTTATTTATCTACAAACATAATATATATCACTAAAATGGAGAGTTCTTGACACTCTATTTAAATTATTTTCATCTTTACTACCATGTATAACTATGGAAGAGGTTATGTGTGACCTAAAATCAATTTCTCCCATTTATAACTCTATAATAGGCCCTATGCCTAGAAAATATTGCGAGTTATTGTGAAAAAATCCAATCCAGGTTTTGGATCAATTTATTTAATAATAAACTATTTGGAAGTAGGTGATTTATAAGTGGAGGGGATCAAGTCTTGGATTACGACTGAACCCCTTATTTAAATTTCCACCATGTGATTTATTTATTTTTTCTTATATTAAATAAAAAACTAATATCTATTTTTAAAACTAATAATGAAACTTCACTCTAATAGTTTACTTGAACCTATGTTTTATATACCATGTTTGTTTCAAGTAATTTTTTTAAAAGTTAAGAGATTGTTATTTTTTTATTGAGTTATGATCAAAATTCTATGAAACCTTTTGAAAGAAAAAATTATATAATTATATAGTTTTTGTTAACTGGGATGTTTTTATAAATTGGGGATTTATGTTTTTAAAAAAATTAATTAATTTTTATTGAAAAATAAATTCACTCACCTCTTGATTTCTCCACTTTTGAATCTATTATTTGACCAAAAATTATATCATATTGTATAAGACCACACCATGAAATGGACAGATCCAAGAAAACCCATATTTTTAGGAATATAGAGGCGCTATAAAATGGTGGTTTCTAGATTATCAGGTTGTTTCAATTAGAATTTAAAAGGTTTATATTTAGATTAATATTTCATGGATTATATAGGATTAATTGAAACTTAATGACCATACTAAATTCATTTTTTACAATTATAATAACCATGAAGACTTTATGGAAGGGGAATTGTCCTCAACCCTAGGCTTAAGGGTTAGATGTAGGAAATTCTATATAACTACTCTTATTAGTTCTGGAGAAGGTACATAATAAATCATAATAATCTTTCCATAATTTAGAGAAAAAAATAGAAGAGCGATATTGATCATATTACTTTATTTATATATATTAATATAAAAAATGTGATCCATATAGGATCCCATTTTATATTTAGTTTAGATCAAGATTGAAGGATCAATGTAGAAGTATAAGGAAATATATTTATTCATATAATTGGTAAAGAATGAAGGAAATAAATTAATTATATTTTGGAATTATCCTAATTTGGAAAGAGTTTTATAACTATTATATTAGGGGAAAAAGATTTAACATTCAAATTAAGGTGTTGAGATCATCCAGAATTAAAGAATAGAAAGTTCAAAAAAGTGAAGTTAAACATAGCATAAAATATAGATTTATGATGTAAGAATATTATATTGTATAATATATAAAACCCTCACATATATAAACATTTGAATAAGACCCATAAGTCTAAAAACTGTGTAATCCTTGTCCCTAATAAATGCAAAAAAAAAATACAATAAGGAGTTCTCCTAGGATCGATAGTGAATATTTTCTAAACCTATTATAACACATATAGTGAATAATCTTAACTTATTTTATATCAAAACCCCATCGGTGAATACACATTAGATTATAACTTTGTGGTGAACCATGTAAAATCCATTTGTTCTTTGTGCTTTACTTTCCACATCTAAATTTACTATTTGGAGTGAGTTTTGAAAGTAAAAGTAAGAGATGAAATTTGTTCCAACTAACATAATAACATGATTAGAATTCCCTATAGGATCAAGAAAAGAGTAAAAAATTTAAATTATTATACACCATTATTTACGCCTGCCGTTAGGGTACTTCACTTTAACCTAGGCCCAAAAATATCTCCAACCTCGAACTCTAGGTCTCTTTGATAATTTTCAGCATAACTCCATTATAATTTTTTAATAATATGTTATATTACAAAATGGATTTGACCTTATCTTCAATTTATTTAATGAATTTTGATCCCAATAGATTATAATCTTCAAATTCATCCTAACATGTTTTATTTCAACACTTCTTCCCATAGGGGTTTCATAACGATCTATCTAGATTCTAGAGTGTAAAATATTTTTGTGTGAGAACTCCATCAAAGGAAGATATTGATACCAAACTCATTTGATGTCAATTTTTCAAGATATCAGTATATATTTAAGTGTATATAAATTCATTTAAAAATTTTCATCAATCTAGTGGTGTCAAGTCATACTAAAGTTTAACTTTGTATTCAAGACATAGAGAATACTTTTACAAAAATTCTTGGTTAACCTTAGATCTAGAGTAGATATAAATGATATTAATGTTCCATATAGTTTCATACATCTCTGATGTATATCTTAAAATTTTTATTGAGTGATAAGTATTCCATAATAGAGATTAAGTGAGTGGTTTTTTTAAAATGATCCAATACTACTAATATTTTATTGTATCCTTTGGATGTATCTAGAAGACCTATGAAAAAATCTATGTTAACGTTCCCCTATTTCCATGTTGGTATGGGTAATAATTATGTCATCCCTTAGTTCATTTTAATTTTTTTCTTTACTTGTTGGAATACTAATTAATTTGATCTATATTCAGTAATGTTCATTATATTGTCCCACTTGAAGGGAATTTAGAGATCTCTATACATCTTTATACATCCTAGGTGGATAGAGAATGTTGAGCTATGAGAATCATCTAAAAAATCTTTATTTATCATAGGCTTGGATGGTATACATAATAATCTCCCAAATATTAAAAATCTACATTTTTCAATTTTTAATTTTATGTATTTGAAATTACTTATTGAATCCACCTTCATTTATATATTAAGATCATTACATTGAGCTTAATTAATCTTCTCTAGGATAGATTATTAAGAAATTATTTAATAAAGGTAGAATATTTTCCCTCTATTTATGATATCCTTCTCCATCCTTTTATTTTCTATAAATATTGGATACTTTTAAATACTTATCATGGATAAGGTTACAGAATAATTTATATATATAACATCAACCACTTTATTTGCCTTTCCAGGATGGTAATGGATTGAGAAGTCATAGTCTTTGATCAGATCTTACAATATTTGTTGGTGTGTGTTGTGATACATCTATTTTAATATAATTAAGAGTTTTATGATCAATATATATGTCACACATATCTCAATATAGTTAATATATCAAAACCCTCAAGGTTAAGACCACTATACCCATATTTAGATATAGCGTTGGATAATTTTTCTTAGGAACATTAATCTATCTTAATGCATAGGCTATAAAATTATCATTTTTCATGTGTATGAAACCTAACACCTTCTTTTATGTATCACTATAGATCAAAAATATATACCCACTTGAAGGTTGTATGAGTACATGTGTAATGATTAGCCTCTTATTTAACTTTTTCAAGGTCTCTTCACATTCATCTATCCATACATACATTAATATTTTATAAGTTATCTTATTAAGTGGGTTTGATATTCATGATAATTTTTTAAAAAACCTTAATTAGTACTCATCTAATATGAGTAAATTATAAATATCTATTATAAATTTTGTTCAAGGACAATACTCTATTTCTTTTATCTTTTGAAAAATCCATTGATATCCATAGTCCCATGATATCATGACTGAAAAATGTGAATTTTTATATCCTGAAGTCACATTTACTATACTTGGAATATATCATTTAATAAACATTTTATCACAATAATTAAGAGTTAATCACGATTTTCCTTTCTCTTAGAGTATATGATAATAAATTTTATAAATTCCACCCCAAATTTTTTAAGGTAATATCTAAAGACATTATTAAAAAAGTCTACATATATTGATGGATCATTATAGAGTCTAAATAACATTACTATAAACTCATAGTGTCTATATATTATGTGAAAAAAAATCTTTAAAATATCCTCATTCTTCACCTTCAGTTAATGATATCCTGATTGAAGATCCACCTTCGATAAGTAATCAAACCCATATAATTGATCAAACATGTCTATTATCCTTGATAGGGGATACTTATTATTTATCATAATATTTTTAAGATAATGATTTTCAATGTATAGAAGCATTTAACTATCCTTATTATTGAAAATAAAAAAAGGTAAACCCTATGTAGAATCAATTGTGAATATAAAACCCTTTTCCAAATTTTCCTAAAATTACTTCATCATCACTTGATTCTCAATAGTTAATATTATATAGATATTGGTTGACATTGGTAGAGATTTAAGTATAAGTTATATAGATAAATCAAACCCCCCATTAGGGGGAAGTCCAGGTAACTCTTCAAGGAATACATCAATATACTCTAATATAATGGGCATGTCCACAAGGATTATCTTTTCCTTTATCTCAATCATTAGAGTTAGATATACTTTCTCATAAGGAAATATTATCAATGTTTTAGAAATATTTTCCAAAGTATATTCTTAATTATCCATGAAAATATATAAAATCATAGGATAGTTTTGGATATAAAAAGTAACTTCCTACTCCTAGTAGTCAATATAATGATAACCATTCGATTGCCAATATAGCATCAGATTCTACAAAAATGAGTATAATAAGGTTTGATGAGATACTGTTCACACACATATTAATTGTAAAAGAGTTATACACATGAGATGAAATGATTGAACCACTTTATTTTTTCAAAAATAACCCAACCACCATGTAGTTAGGTATTATTTTTATAATTCTACTAAATATGCATGATATGAAAGAATGTGTACAACCAAAATCAAATATAAAATACACTACTCTTGAATTAATAACAAGTGTACTTGTCACCACATCATTTTCAAAATCCACCATTACAATAGTGATATCATAATATTTTCTTTTCACTCTTGTATTTGGAGGCTATTGTCATCAATTATCTTTAATAACCCTTGAATTAGTACACTGACTTGAATTGTGTCTATGATCATTATAGTTCAAAATTATATTATATGTGTAAGATTGATCAAGACCTTCCTTTCTTCCATCATATTAGTTAATATTTATCTTCCATAAACATTAATTTTATTGATGACACTCTTTTCTACACTTGAAACATCTCACCATTCCCTTGAGGTTGTCCTTAGGGTGTTCTTCTGTCATTTTTTGACATTTATAAAATTTAATCTTCTTCCCTACATGAGACTTATCCATTGATCTTTTAGAATTAATATTTATTCTGATATTTTTATCTATATCGACAAAATACCTTTTATAATCACTAATATCCATATCAACATTAAGGGAACATTGAAGCACATCCTCATATCTATCGAATTCTTGAATTGTTAAATATTTTTTAAGATTATGATTTAATACACTAAATAAGGGGTCAAAATTACTATCAAGGATAATAAAAATCCATAATAAAACCTAAAAATCCTTGTGATTTTTCCTAATATACCCCAATTGATTCTACACCCTTTTCTTGATTCCAAGAAACTCCCTATCCATTTTAATGTGAGTGAAGGGAAAATATTTATTTTTAAAAAATATTTTATTGAATTCTACCCACTCTATTGATTTTATATATTTATTTGGATTTGTATTTTTGATTTTTCTCTATGAATTGGTTTCTCCCATTATGTGATATATAAGAAACATCACTTTCTCTTATTAAATGAATTTAAGGAGAGTATATATATTTTTAATGGAGTCAATCCATTTCTCTATGATTATGGGATCAGAAGATCAACCAAAGGAGGGATGTCTTTGTCCCATAAACGACTCAACTGAAACTTGATATCACTTGGGAGAATTAGGTTGCATCACACAAATCATGTTATTATTTATTAATTTACCCAGTAGTTTAAGTACCACCATGATATTGTCAACTCATGTTTATATCTTATCAAGCATCTCTTTTAAGAAATCATTGTATTTCCCATCACATTGATTGTTAACATGGTTCTTCATACTTTCAAAAAGTTTCAAAAAAAAAAAAATAGAAAATTTGGGATGATAATACTCAAATTAATAGGAATATAAAAGGAAACATTTTAACTTAAAAATAACAACTCATAAATCTCTTTCATATCCTAATTTATTTCATTTAAAATTTAAATATAATTTATTTATGGTATATATACTATTTAGTTCTCTAACCTAATCCACAAAAATAATAGGTCCTTACTCTTTTATAAACTATAATTACCCTCATTTTAGACACACAATATTACATCAATTTTAACACAATTAACAATAATAAAATCTTATAAATATAGACGTCTTGTGTTTTTGGGATATTAGATACATAATACAACAATATAAAAATAAACCAATTAAATTTTATTACAATATTAATAATGTTCCATAAAATATATTTGAACATTTATTACTAAAAAGTATATATTTAGGACATGTATGAAAGAAAAGGATGAGTTATAAATCCAAGTAAGAGAACAATAAGAGTAAAATAAAGATAATAAATTATGACTTATGAGTCCATAGACATAACATGATGGCATAAAAGAGGAGGATCATATATAATCACATAGAAAAATGGAATAAAGTAAGTTATATCATATTATCATGCAATAAAAAAATATTATACAAGAATAAAACATATTATCATATACATAATTGAATTCTCATTTTCAAGACACTATAACACTAAGTGCAAGGATAAATACTCATGCACAATATGTGTCATCTCATGAGATGTAATAGTTACCCAATCAATTGGGAAGCTATATAAGTCTGGGACTATCCATGGAAATTATTATGGTCCATGAAATTAAATCCAAAATATCACACTCTCATCCCAATATCATACAATATCAAATATCATATGCTTGGGACCTGCCCATGGAAATGACTATGGGCCATGAAATTAAAGCCCAAAAGTTACACTCTAGTCCCAAAAACTTATTCTCTTCTATCAACTATATGGTTATAAAATTTATTTCTTAATTTATTTGACCATATTTTCCATTTAATTACGTATTCCATGTCCTAATAGCTTACTACCTCCAACTTTATCCCAACATTTTTGAGTTCTACACTTATTACCATTTAGGGTTTCTTAAGGATCCATCTAGATTATAGAGTGAAAACTATTGTTATGTGAACTACTTTAGAGTAATATCATAGTACCATCCTCATTTGAATCCCATTTAGAAATCTCATAATATATTTTCATGTGTTTAGATAATAATTTTAATTTTTCCATCACTCTATGGGTGATAGGTTGTACTGAGGTGCAACTTTGTATTCAAGGTAAATAGAAGACTCTTCTAGAATTTTGAGGTGAACCTTGGATATCAATCATATAAAATCAATAATGGTGTTTCATATAGCCTCACTAATTCTTTAATTTATATCATTTAAATCTGATTGAATGATAAGTATTCCCAAATTGAGATGAAGTAAGAAATCATTGTTAGATGGTCCAACAATAGAGAGAGGGGGATGATGGATCCTTACTCCCCTAGATTTCAGATCTCTCATATATTCCTAAACCTTTTCTAGGATTTATCCTCCTTCGGTGATGGTTCTACCTCATGATGCTTGGTCTCTTCCCTTTTTAGCTGGAAGCTTTCTCATCTGTTTCTCCAAGCATTCCCCCTCTTCTAGTTCTCTTATGGTTGAAGCCCATTTCCCCATCCTCCTCTTCTCTTTCTAGTTTTCCCATAATGTTAGACCCCATTTTGGTCTATCATGATGGTGCCTAAGTCATATTGAGATGGTGTTGGCAGAGTGTGGATCAGTGGCTTCGATTTCTTTGATTTTGGGGTTTTCAGGTGTTTTTGGTAGGTTTTCAACATCGGTGCTCTTGGAAGTGAATGATGGACAACATTTCCTGGGAGGTCATATTGTGCCTGGGTGATTTCAAATATACTATGGATTCAGTTACCATTGCTCCTATCCTAGTTGGTTTGGTGTGGTGGTCTGTTGGAAGCTTTGGGATGTGATCTTGAAGCAATTCTGGGTTCAAGATAGCTCGTCTTGCATGACTATATCCCTTCGGGATTTCTCCGGTATGGATATCTGATTTTGGTTCCCTAGATTGGCCCCAATTATCCCTATTCTTATTAGATCTACCATACTATCCAAACTCGCAAGTCTCCAATTTGGTTTATGTGTTAGAGATACATGATGGTTTGGGTCTTTATGAAGTGGTTTTGGAAGTGACGGGGTTGCTCTAGTTTCGTTGGGATGGCGGTGTCGAGTTTTGCTGGTGGTTTTTTGTTTTTTTGTTCTGTACGATGTTTTGTGTGATGTTCTTTTCATATAACTTATTTTTTTCAATGACTTAGCTGGAAATGGATCTAAATATCCCCATTTTCTATAAAAAGATATGGTGTTTTTCTGCAGTGGAAAGGAATTCCAGTAGGTGATTCTCACTGTCGATGGTGAGGCCGATGTCTACTGTTTGGGTCATGGTGCGTGATGTGAGGTGGATCTTCAAATGAGGTAGTATGATGATTTTTATTTGAAATTTTAATTTTAATCATTTAATTTAAATCATTTCTCAAGTGGGTGATGCGATTTTGGATTTGGATGCAATACATGATGATAGTGATGGGTTGATGGTGTCGAAGATGGATAACTATGCTCTCAGGTTACTTCTGGTTTTTTGAATATGGTATCTATTTTTTATTTTCTTATCTGGTGAAGTATTTTAATTTGAAGTTTATAATTATGATTTATTTGAATTATAAAGTGTGTAGTTACCAATAACCCACAAAGTGTATTTTAGAAAATAAAAAAATAGATTTGGAGAGAGAGACAGTCCAACACTATGCATATTGAATTATTTATTTTGGATTTCTTGGGAAAAAAAATTAACAAAATACATTTTTATTCTATCCCATTTCTATATTGGTATGAATATAGTTGTATAATTCCATTTTATTTTTTCACTTATTCCTTTACTTGACAGAATACTAAGATTTGATGCATATTCAACAATATCCCTTTTTAAATCATCCCACGATATGTGATCTTTGAGATATTTATAAAGAATAATAAAATGAAATAACATGATAGATCTTAATAAAAGGAGTTATTTGGGTATATAAGTAATTAATATATGAATAAAGAATCATGGTTTATTAAATTAAACCCTAATGTTCAAGGAAAATTATAAGAAAGAGGTGAATGTGTAAGTATTGAAAACAACCCCATATAAAATGTTGTAAGAAATGGGTAAATGAATTTCAAAGGGGATATTTTCATAGGGATATACTTAAAATAAGAAATGAATTATCATTTCTTGAAATTTGTGGTTGTATAATAGTGTTAAAACAACCTTGTAATACTTCATTCAAAGCCTGAGTTCAAGTCTCAACAAAAAAAAATATTAGAGGGGTAGTAGGCTTCTCTGTGTTAGTGTCTCTTGGGTTGGAAACTTTGATGGGGATTCTGATGCTAGAAACATCAATGTTGGATGATGGTAGGATCATGCTCAAAGTATTCAATGGAGATCATCTAATGGGATTCAACTGATGGCTATTGGCTCGACTATGAGAGGTCATCCACATATGAAAGGCATTAGTGGTGGGTGGTCGTGGATGACGGTGTCGATATGGGTGGAAGCAACATAGAAAAAATGGTGAAAAGATGTCGAAGATACAAATAAAATAAATGGAGAAAAATGAGGGTCATATTTCCATAATAGAGTCCTAGATGAGGATAAAGCAGGATGAAACCACCAAACAATGCATACCACATTGGATGAATGAGAGGGTATGGATTTTCCATCATTACTGGTCCTTATACAGTCTTCCTGGGGATTTTCTTGTTGAGGTGCATTGTAGGTCAGATGATTTGGATAAAAAATGCATCATTATCTTAGGTGGGATTTTTTTGGGTGTCTAGTCTTTAGGCCTTAAATGGAATGCACTGGGAATTGTACCTCTAAGACTATGATCCATATAAGGTTACCCATCAACCCAGTTAAAAAGGGGATTATCCATAATTAATAAAAATATAGATGTCCTTCAGGATTTCAAGAAATTATCATTTCTTATGTTTGAATAAGAAGGTTTTCAGAAATAATAATCCTCATAAAATAGCTATATGAAATTTATTAAGTGAATAGAAATATTAAATTTTTATCGAGATTGTTTCAAATAAGAAAGTATAAAAAAAACATGTAAAGTATGCATGTACCCATGAAACAAATGGAAAATGACCTAGTTCACATCAAGAGATTATGTATATTGGTAATAAAAAAATATAAGTGGAATAAAGAATGGGATAAAAGATAGGGAAGCATGCATTAAATAAAATAAAGAAAGTGAGGGAGTTTTTTACCTTTGGTCCTAAACTAACTTAGAATATGTGTATATTTTCCCGAATGATCAAATTTAATTTACTAAATACATTATTTAGAACTTTATTCTTGTATATTTCATTTTTTATTATTATTTTATATTAATTTATAATCATTTATTTAAAACCTTGTGTTTATGTTTATCATCCTGAGAATGTTTATTTCACAGTTATAGGGTGACATTGATTTATTTATAATGATATCAGTTCTTTTAAAATGTTTCTATAACAACACAAGTTTGTGGATTTAGATTTAATTTATTTTCAAAATTTTAAATTATTATAAATTTCAAAAGTTTTTCCAATTCAAGCATGGTTTATTTAATGTAATTTTTTTTTGTTTAGTGGTTTTTCATTTAGGCAGTTTTGTAATCCATGATGAACTTAATTTCTATTATTTAATTTTATGATTATTTAACCATTAATGAATGTGAATCATAATATAATATCGTTATTAAATTTATTTTTATCAATAAACTGATTTATTATAAAAAAACATTAATGAGATAATAGTTGTTTAAAATAAACATCCTTATAGGAGGTTATATCGGTCATAAGAAAATGTTTATTTATAAAAAAACTATCGTGACATTATATGGTTTTATAATTCATATTATAGTATAATAATATCATTTATTTAATGAAATAGATCTTTTTTATTAGATTTATATGGTGAAAGAATAATAAATAATGTAATATAAAGGGAAAAAATAATGAATTGAAGCTCTTTAGGTTAAATCCTTTAATAATCGACTAAGAACTTATGAAGATGGAATTTTCATGAAATCATAACCTTTAAAATGAGTCTAATAGAGTTTTTTAGGGTTTTATTAAAGAAGATTAATTTATGAGTATAATATTGGTGGGGAGGGGTGGTATTTATAAGAGGAGAGGAGTGAGTGGACCACTTCAAGATATACTCAACACTGAGATTGGGGGGTGAATAAGTATTGAGAAATTTTTAACCATTTACAAATTTTATCCATTTTACCTATTATACCTATTAGGATCATGATTATACTATTACCTTTTCCTTAATATATGAATGTTTATGAAAGTAGGTAAAATATAGAACATGATATATTTACAAGGTTCTATACACAATAAGAGTAGCTAGTCCTTCCCATAAACAGTGATGACCAGTTCAAAAATTATCCACTATGATGAGATACCAAATAAAGTGGGTTGGCTTGAAAATAATTTTTATCCTACCGTGTGTCCTTACAATTTAGTAGGTGGAAGGGAAATAATCCTCTCCCTGGATTAGTGATAACCTAATCCAACCTACAACTCCTTGATGATTCTTTATACAACCTCTAAATAAATTATTCATGTTATTTCTTACAATAATTTGTATAACCAAGAAAGTATTATACTGGTTGAAACTTCTATTGGATATCAAATACTTATTTATTCTCCCCTTTCTTCTTCTTCACTTTGTTACCTGAACATTAGTGGTCAACCAACTCTCCTTCTTCTTCCACTATTCGGAACCTATCCAATTGATCCTCCATCCGACCTATCTATCTGATATGTCCACCCAATAATTTTTATTTAATATTATTCTTCACCATTTTTAACTGATACCAAATGATAACATAAGTGTAACACCTCTATATTTGAAAGTAATAACATTATGTTCAATAGTGTATACGACAAGCAACACCAAACTTAACAAACCATGACATATTATTATTTAAATATGACCATTATAACCTAGACCTTGAATTTAATGGTATAAATAGGAATAAAAAAATTATAAAATTTATATATAAAGGTCCAACTCAATAAAAATTTATTTACTAATTATTAGGAAATTAACATTCAATTTTTAATAATGTTACATTATTCTTAAAAAATACATTTCCTTATTGTTTTTGTAAGAAAATACTATATTTATTTTTTCCCACTTTTTTAAAATTTATTTGAAAAAATAAAATTCTTTTTTGATTTCATAGTTTAAAAATTATTTTAGTATTTTCTAAAAAGTTTTTTTAGCTGAAAAGTGACAAATACTGATTTTATTGAAATATGTATTTTTGTTTCAATAATTTAAAATCTACATTTTTAAAATTATTTAAAAGTAAAATTAGTTATATTATATTATTATTAATCCAATTAAGTTCATTGAAATCTATTTTTTGTCTTAATTTGGTATAAAAACATTTTATACTTAAAAAGATATTTTTATGTAAAGATATTTTTCATTGTATTTATTATTTTTATCTTAAATTAACTTGTTACATTTTTAGGAATTTAATTTGATAAAATGGATTCCATATTTGGAATCATGAGGTTTAAATTTTGTAAATAGTTCCCTTTTATTTTTAGGCATTATGAATATTAACTTTGAAAAAAAAAATCACCTCCGTAAAGGATAAATCGGGTTAACATAGGTTAAAACTAAGTGCTAAGGTCACCATTTTTCAAATTAATTCTAAATAGATTAATTTAATTCGAAACTTAACTCCTTATTATTTAAATTTAATAATTTAAAGGCAACATGTCCCTGAAAATTACCCATATAATATTTAAAGCAATGAAAAATACAAAATGTCACTATCTTACTTTTAAATATCTTTTACATGTTCACATAGGGACAAAATAAAGTTGTGAGTTAATATAAATTTTTATTTTTATAATAATGAAATTATTTTCATGATGCTAATTTATTTATAATATTTATCAGTTATAGAATTACCTTAAATTCTTATGCAATGTCGACACAATTTTCATCAATAAATAGAAAAATATAATAAATGAATTTGAAAATATTGAAAGTAATATAATTTATGTTATTTATAATGTCACATGAATTTTATATATGAATATAACATATTATTTTTTTCTTAAATTCTTATATTTAAATTACATTTTTCTGTTGTCTTTAGTGTGAAATTAAATGAATAGTGTCAAAAATGTTATTAATGATATTTTATGAAAATAATATTTTATTAAATTATTTAAAAAATCATAAATATATTTAATGAGAAAAATTTGGATAATATATTGTCTAAAATGTCATCCCTTGAAAATTTATGAGCCAATTTTACCATATAAGTAAAATTATAACCCTTTAGAATAAAAAATGACGTTACTGTGACTAAGGTTAATATAAGTTAACTGTAGGGTTAAACCAAAAGATATTGTTTGAGTCACCACTTAAACCTATCCAAATTTTATTGTTTTATGGGGTTAAAACCACATAATATTATATCTTTTAATATATTTTCATTTGTAAATATTTGGCTAGATAATGATTTTTTTTATATTTAAATCTTTTATGAAATTCGAAGAGTTCTCATCCTATCACAAGTGCACCCATACTTTTACTTATTTACACAACATTTATCCTTATATAATTATTAAAACCCACCAAATTATCTTATAAAAATACTTATACACAAGGACCAGATCTATCGAACTGAAATTGTTATGAAAAAACGAAACAGTTAACACCTAGAAACAATGATTTTAGTAAGGAATTATTGATAAATGGGTGTTGAAATATTACAAAGGGATAATATATGATATTATAAGTATGTAAATGATTAGGTTATATAATTATAATAAATTTAAATTTATTATACTAGGGGATAGACCACTTTTAAAGCAATTATAACTCATGGTAAGGGTTTTTTGTTATAGTCTCATTGTTTACTAGGATTGTTTATAATTAAGTTTTTGATGATAAAATATTATGATATATACCCATTAGATTTTTATCCTTTGGTTATTTCTTGATAATAAATGTTTTACTTTCATTTTACTCACTTTATATACTCAAGATACAAAAAGAACATTTTTAAGGAATATCTAATTTATTTCCCTCTTCGGTTTAAATTTTTTTCTTCCAAATCCATGTTTTCTAAAAATTATTTCAAGAATGTTTTTAATATTATACTATTATAGTTTAAATTCATTTTACCCATGATTTAATTTTTAAAAAATTGTTTAAAATTTATATTATTTTCATTTTATAAATGAGATACTTTTTTTATAAAAGTATGAATTTTTTTTCTTTTAACTCATACTACAAGAATAGAATATCCTGCTGTCATGACCAATCAATGACTTGAATATTACTTTATATTTTTTTAGGTTTATTTTAAAAGGAAATTTTTTCCTTAATATTATAATTTTTTTAGATTTTAAATAATTAATTTCAAAGATAAAAGGGTATTTGCTTCAGAAAAGTTTCTAAGTGATATTTTAAAGAAATTTTTCATTTAAAGATTGAATCCTTTGGTGTTAATTAAGTTTGAATAGGGATATGATCAAATGATATCATACTTATTAATTCTATATTTGGTTTATTATTATGATGAAAATATTTTTGTGAAACTTGTAACTTTTCCATGGGTTATGGTATGATGAATTGATGAAATGTTTATGAAGCCTATTTCTCTTCCATAGGCTATACTATAATGAATTTTCTATGAAACCTATTTATTTATCACTATTTATTATATTATTATTGTTTTATGATCTTATAGAATATATATTTATGATTTTCATTATATTATGGGTGAGATAAAAAATATATAACCCTACAATGCATTGGGTAAAGATGGATATCTCATGAGATAAAAAAGTTTGGAATGGGGAGTTAACATTATTTAGTAAGGGATTATATACACTATGAATGTATTGGGAGTGAATATTTACTACTAAAGTGGAATGGGAGTAGACCCAATCCACTATGATAGTCTTGGTAGCAAGCCTTGACTATTAAGAAAATGATTTTATATGCTTATGTGTATACCACAAATATTTATCTTATAATAATGTTATGATCTCATGGAATATATACTTTGAATCCTTTATTATTCATGTCTTATTAATTACCAATATTTATTCCATGAATTCAATATTATGATCTATGATATGAAGGTTATGGTTTTAAAATATTAAGCTGATATTCTCATACCCATATGCTTATGTTTTTCTTAAGCGGTCTTTGATATCTCTCTTATTTACCATTATTGAGAATCTAAGATTACCATTTATTACATTTCCTTTCCCTAGGTTATTAAGAAAGGTTTTAAGTGTGATGTGTCTAAGAAGGGTACTTGTTATGAAAAAATAAGTGAGATATTATGTAGATCATTTATAAATAAGTTTTTTATGTGACTATGTTTCCAAATATTCTAAAAATATTTCATTTTGACTGTATCCTCATGTTATGTAATGAATATTCATCTATTAAGATGTAATATCTATGTATGAAAAGTATGGTTCACTATAGATGGTATCAAAGAAAATTTTAATTATATTTTGACACTAGGTTGTAAAAATTATAATGGGAACATTGGGGATAAGTCTAAGTATTATATGGAATCTAAAAGTTTTTGGTAATGATCATGGATTAACTAGGTTAAACCCAAGGAGTCATAGAATAAAAATAAGGTTTCTTGATTTTAACATCCAATAAATGATTTTTCATGATTATGTGTTTTCCCACTATGATTATTATTTATTACATTGTTCTTTTTGGTTTTAGTCAATGGATAAGACTTAAAGGAATCATGTTAATTATAAATAAAATAGATAATTAAATGATTGTACTCTTACTAAACAAGATGTTACAGGAGATGGAATGAAAAATATCATTACTATGTGTTGGAGTCCCAAATGAATGACTGTGTATTCCCTATGGGTCATGGTTGTTGACTACAGGGATGCCACACCATGAAACCTATTTCCTTACCCTACATCAGAGACTAGAGGGGTGTTTTGCATTGTATATAATCCCTATCCATCCTCTCCCCATCACAAGGACTTTTTAGAGGGGGTGGGCAATGAGCTCTTCTGAAGAACAACACTTTGAGGGAGTCACCCAATGTGAAAAATATTGTGATGGGGGTCCTATAACCCCAATTTAGATCCTACAATTAGTATCAAAGTAGGTAGTAAGCCTATTATTTATAGTGAAATCACTAAGGGGGAGTTTTTTGGAGTCCCAAATGAATGATAGTGTGTACCCTACAGGTCATGGTTGTTGGCTACAGGGGTGTCACACTATGACACTTGTTTTCCTATCCCACATCAGATATTGGAGGGGTGTTGGTAATGGTATATAAACCCCATCTATACTATCCGCATCATAAGTAATTTTCATTGGGGGTTGGGTAGTGATCCACCCTGGTGTCCAATGATCACTACTGAAGAAAACAACTATGAGGGAGTAACCCAAAGTGGACAATATTATGATGTAGGGTCTTGTATCCCCAATGTAGATCCCATCATCTTCTTATGAAAATTTCTCAAGATATGAATCATGTTTGATATTCCAAAACAATCTATTATCTTCTATCAATGCAATGATAAATATGAACTTACAACTGAAATTTCATCCATTGTATGAGGCTTTCTTCCTATTCAAAAAGGGTATTTATCTCAAATGTTTGGGGAGAAACTAAACATTAAAAATATGATTATTTTAGGGAAGTTTGTTGGTTTTTTCATGAATATTTTACCATCCTTTCACAAAATAATGAAGTATATTTTTCAAAGAATCCATATAGAATAACCCTAATTTAGTTACAAGAATTGAATAAACAACTCTTGGAGAATCATGGAAAGGGATTTATTTAGAAAATTGATTATATTAGGGTGCACCTATTCTTTTTGTTAAGAATAAATATGGATCAATGCGACTTTTTATTGATTATTGGGAACTGAACAAGATCAAAATCAATAATAAGTATCCCATTCTTTGTATTGATTAATTGTTCAATGAATTATGAAAATCTCACTACTTTTCAAATATTGATCTTAGATACATATACTATTAGTTAAGGGTCAAAAGTGAAGACATAACCAAGATATTATTTCATATGAGGTATAGAAACTATAAATTTATAGTGATTCAATTTTGTATTAATAATTCCCAACTATCTTTATGTATTTCATGAATTGAGTCTTTAGGGATTAACTTGATCAATTTTTGGTACTTTTTATAGATGATATTTTAATATATTTAATTATAAATGAAGAGTATAAAATCATTTGAGGATTGTTCTGAAGACCCTATGGAATGATATGATGTATGAAAAATTTACCATGTGTGAATTTTTGCCATAAAATTTTTCATTTTTAGGTCATATAATCTCAAGAGAGGGTGTATCAGTGGATCCACCAAAGATTAAAGTATTTGAAAAATGGACCAGATCAACCACTGTGAATGAGATCCATAGTTTTTTGGTTTTGATGGATTTTATCAACACCTTGTGAATAATTTCTCATGATTGTCTATTATAATGACCAAGTTAACTCAGAAGGGGGACAAGTTCCTTTGGATAGTTGAATGTAAAGAAAATATCAAGAATCTAAATATAATATTATTCAGTGAACCTAAGATTATATTACCCTACATTGGAGAACGGTTTATGATCTATAATAAAGAAGGTATTGGGATGTATCTTCATAAAGAATGATATGGTGATAACTTATGCCTTATTCCAATTTAAGGTTAATAAGTAAAATCACCCAACTCATGATTTGGAGTTACCTGAGGTAAATTTAAATTAATGATATGAAGGCATTATATTTATAGAGAAATATGTGATATATATTCTGGTAACAAAATTTTAAAGTATATATCCACTTATAAAGAGTTGAATATTTACTAGAGAAGGTGGTTAGTGTTTATTAAAGATTATCACTACTCAATACATTACCACCATGTTAAAGAGAAAAAGGTGGAAGATGATCTAAGTCGAAAGGATCATTCTAAATTATCGATGATGACTATAAAAAAGGTCTAATATTTCTGGATTTTCAAAGGATGGATTTGGAAATCTTGATGGAAGGGGAGAAATATTATCTTTCTCAAATGAGTGTTCAACTATCTATCCATTTTAGGATTAAAGAGGCACATAAGAAAGATGTTGAACTATCGAAAAAGGTTATAAATGTTACTGAGTTCAACCTTGATTGTGATGAAATGACAAGGTTTATGAATAATGATTGTGTTATTTCCATACCATATTTTATGGAGCTATTGGATGGGGCTCATAGTTCATCATTTTCTATTCATCCCATAAGTATAAATATGTATAGAGATATGAAAGAATATTTCTAGATGGGTAACATGAAGAGAGATACTACATAGTATGTATCTCCGTTATTGGTATGTTAGCAAGTTAAGGCTAGGATATAGAAGTATAAGTGGATGTTAAAACCATTACCCATAGTATAATGTAAATGGGAGAACATCACAGTATATTTTGTCACCATACTCCCTAAAATATCTAAAGTCCATAATACTATTTGGGATGTAGTTGATTGAATTATGAATTCATCACAACTAATTACTATAAGTTAATATTTCTCTCTTAATCATATTTCATTAATATACATTAAAAAGTGGTAAGGTTTCATGAAGTACCACTTTCTATTTTATTTAATTAGGGTCTAATGTTTTCCTCAAAGTTCTAGAAAAGTATTTAGTAGGATTTGGATAGAGAGTTTAGTTTCAGTGCTACTTATATTACTCAGAAATATGGTCAGTGTGAGAAGAACATTCAATCCCTAAAGTATATGTTGAGATATTGTTCTATGTATTTAAAAGGTGTTTGGGATCAATAACTTCCTCTAGTCATGTTTTTTCACAATAATAGATTTCACTCGATCATTTATATTGGCCCTTATGAATCCCTATATTGAAATAAGTGTAGATTTCTAATGTACTGGGATAAAATTAGAGAAATAAAGCTATTGGTACCAGAGATAGCTGAGTAAATGGTATATAAATTTAGATCTTTTCAACAACACATCAAGGCATGTTAGAGTCGATAGAAAAGTCATGCAGATTTTTTTTGGAGAAATCTAGAATTAAAAGTTGGTGAAAAAGTATTTTTGATAATTTATCCATAGAAGAAGGTTATGATATTAAAAAAAAGGAAAGATGAGTGCTTGGTATATTGTCCCTTTTGAGATTATTGGTCAATTAGGGAAAATGTATTATCACTTGGCGCTTCCATTGAACATCTCTGAAGTTCATGATGTGTTCCACATATCTCTCCCGAGGAAGTACATACTTGATCCATCCCATGTACTAATATCAAATTTCATACCACTCGAAAATGATATTTATTATGAAGAAAAACCAATATAAATCTTTTATCATAAAGATAAAGTGTTACAAAACAAGAATACTCATTTGGTTAATGTTCTTAAGAGGAATCACAAATTCGAAGAAGCTACTTTAGAACCCGAGGATGTGATAAAACCGAGATATCATCATTTGTTTGTATTCGAGTGATGGAATTTTGATGGAAAAATTCATTTTAAGGTGGGAATAATGAAACACCTTGATATTTTAAAATAAGCATATTGTATTCAATAGTTTATATGACAATTAACACCAAGATTAAACGAATCATGAAATATTATTATTTAAACATGACCATTATAACATAGCCATTGAATTAATACGTAAAAATTTGAATAAAAACATTATTATATGTATAAATAATCACATATAAAGTTCCTACTTAATACAAATGTATTGGTTAACTCTTATGAAATAAAAAATAAATTTTTAGTAAAGTTATATTATGCTTCAAAAAATGCATTTTCTTTAAAAATGTTATTTATTAATTTATGTAATAAAATATTATATATATTTATTTTTAAACTTTTAAAAAACTTATTTGAAAAAATAAACATCAATATTGAAACTATAATTCAAAAATTATCTTAGAGTGATTTTTTTTAGAATATTCTGAAAAAATTGATTTTTCACTAAATAGTGTAAAATACATATTTTTATTTAAAACTGTATTTTTTGTTTCAAGAACTCAAAATGTTACATTTTTTAAAATTATTTCAAAGTAAAATTAGTTTTCTTATATTATTATTAATCCAATTAATTTCATTAAAATCTTTTTTATGGTTGAATTTTGTTTAAAATATTTTTGTACTTAAAAAGGCATTTTTATGAAAAATTGTTTTTATTATGTTTTTGTCTTAAATTAATTTTTTCCATTTATAAGAATTTAATTTGGTAAAATTAATTCTATATTTTTAATCTAGAATATCAAATTTGGAAAATATGTTCTTTTTTATTTTAGGAATTTTGAATAATAACCATGGTAAAATTTATCACCTCAGTAAAGCGTAACTCTGGTTAACCTAGGTTAAAACTATGTATTTGGATCACCATTATTCATATTAATTATTATTTAATAAATATACTTAAAAATTTATCACCATAGACTCTAAATTTAATTATTTATGGGACACTTTTTAGAAAAATAGCCTATATAATATTCAGAGAAAATAAAAATACAAAATGTCACTCTCTTAATTTTTTATATCTCTTATGCATTCACATAGAGATAAAAGATAGTTTTGAATTAATATTAATGGTTATTTTTATAATAATGAAATTATTTTAAATATTTAAATTTATTTATAATTTTTATTAATTATATAATTTCCTTAAATGCTTACGCAACACGAACAACACATTTCTTCAATTAATAGAAAAATAAAATAAATAATTTTAAAAATATTAAAAGTAATATAATTTGAGTTATTTATAGTGTTCCATGAATTTTATATATTAATATAACATTTTAGTGTTTTTAAAGGATTATATTCTAATTCCATCTTTTCCTTGGAGTGTTTTGTATCAAATTAAATTAATTGTGTCAAAAATGACATTAATAATATTTTATGAAAATAATATTTTATTAAATTATTTAAAAAATATAAAAATATTTAAATAATACATTTTGGATAAAATATGGTTGAAAATGTAATACCTTGTCCATTAATGTTTCAATTTCCATCTTATATGTAAAATTAAAACCCTTTAAGAGTGAAAAAGATGTTACATAGTTTAGGTTAAAATAGATTTACTAAGGGGTTAAACAAAAAGATAAAGTTTAAAAAACCACTTTAACCTGAAATTTTTTTATTACATGATGGGATTTTAACTCCATCCTACCTTATCTTCAAATATCCTACCATTTTTAAGCCTTTTAATAGAGAACTTTTTTTATATTTTAATCTTTTAATAAAATCCAAGAGTTCCCCTTCACACACTTATTAAAGGGTACCCCACCATTCTCTTCTTTACAAGACTTTTGGCATTCTAGATCACAAAAAACCATAAGATTATATTATAAGTATCCTTATACACATTATATAGGTTTTGGGATTCCCAAAAGACCAAACCTAGAAACCTTAAGAGGATATCTAATGGAGTTCTTTCAAAGAAGAGGCAATCACCTTAACCTATCACTTTCTCTTTTTTACTTCATCTTTTACATCCTCTAAAGATATGGTAATTATCATAAAATAATAAATTAAGTATCCTTAACATATTGAAATGTTATTATGATTATGAAACCACTATTATCGACTCTATTTTCTATCAGATGAGATGTGAAAGTACCACACGTGCGTACGTATGACCTACCATCTCCAAAAATGGTGCAATTAATTTTTATATCTATAATTATTTTGGATGAGTACTGACATATGCGTGTCGTGGGGTGTGACAAAAATAAATATTACCTAAGATAAAATGCAATAAATTTGTTAATCTAGGTTATCTCTAGAGTGGAATGCACAACAATTATGTTTTTTGCTTAAATTTGAGACAGAAGAAGAGGATGTTTTTTAAATTGTTTGCGTTTAAAAAGAAAGAAATCGATTGAAAATAAATTTTGAACACAATTGGATGAAGGGATTGATTGGTTTATGGTAGGATAAAAATTTTCAATGTCATCATCACCATAAAAATTATTCACCCACTCTTCATATTGAATAATAAATGAAAGACTCCTCAATCAAGTTATCAATCACCCTTGGTTGAAGAAAGTAATGTAACCCACTCCTATGTGCATGTAAGTTAATAAAAAATTCTAAAAAACTAAGGAAAGTACCAATTAGGAACTATTGATCCTTTAAAATATATAAATGATTCACTAGTTCTACACACACACCAATGATCGCTAGACACTCACCACCTAATACAATTTTCTCGATCGAGACAAATTGCACTAGGCAGAGGGAATTAAAAATTATTCAACTGAAGCCATAAACAATGAATAAACCAAAACCCAAAAAATGATCACATTAATATAATTGGTAAACATTTAAAATATAAATAATTAAATATAAAAATAGAGTTTTACATTTAGGTTCAACACTTCAACATTACTAAAGTGAAACTCCCTCTTCCCTTATCACTCAAAGGCTTTACCCCTCTTTATAAAGGCTAATAGAGTTCAAAGAGGAAGAAGAGAGAATAATGAAACTAAGAAAAGTGAAAATAAAAATCAATTAAATAATTAAATACTCCAACACATATCCTCTTGCAACTTCTTCAACTTGTTTGAATGGAAGTGAACACTCATATATATAGGGTTGAGGGGTGGAAAATTTCCCCTCCAGATTAAATCCTCCTAAAGTTTAAATCAATTTAGCATCATAAATGGATGAATATCCGGTATATTCCTTCATAAAAGTTGTTTCCCCATATCTTTATCATGATACTAAAAAAATATTATTATATTTTGACAAGTTTAAAAAAATTTATCCCTATATTACTAATGAATACTTTTTATGCCAGAGGGGACTACTCAACTACCTCCACTTTGGCTCATTAAATGGACACCTTAAAGACATAATTTCTTCATAAAATTTAATGTGGACATGAAACATGGAGTTATATTTCTATTATAGCTATAATAAATTCATTTGGAGTTATTTAGGATGAGATATACTTCAATAACTGAGGTGGGGTCCATTCTGTCAGTGAACAACCATTGTCCACTTGATTTATTTTTCTGGGCCATTATGTGTCGAATTGGACCTAGGTCTAGATGAAAAAGTTCAAGACCATGATAAAGTAAATCCTATAATAAGTAATCACTTGATTTTTAGAAATATTGTAAAATATATTATAGAAAAACATATGATCCACAAAACAGCTAAATTTACAGAATTAAACAATTTTCACAATGAAGCCCAAAATCCACTAAAAATACTAAAATGATGAAAATAAGCTCAAATATATTAATTGTAAGGTGTTAAATCATTAAAAAATTCATTAAAAATTTAAAATATTATCTCTATCAATTCTTCAACACTTATCACTTGGACTCCTGAACAAGTCAAAATCAAATCAAAGTAAATTCAAACACATGCCAATGAAATCCACCAATTTCATGCCAAGAAACCAAAGGATATCATGAATAATCAAAAAAAATTATTCTAAGTTATCAATTCCTATAATTCAATATTTTCCCTCTTCATTTCTCTGCCCATGCACACAATCCACCTAACTCACATGAATTTTCTCTCATCTCAAAGATTTCAATTTTCAACAATGATTTTCTTATCCAAACCAATGAAATAGTCAACATAGGATTGATAAATTCACACTTCTCCACCTGATGTGAGTCAAGGAAATGTGTTTATCATGATAAATTTTTAGGGTTGTTATGTGGATTCCATTTGGTATGATTTTGATGTAAAAAATTCTAAGGCGAAATGAGGAGGTCTTGGCTCTTTTTGAAGCAAAATTGCAAGATTTTAATTTACACTCAAGTATGGTCTACTCCTCACTACCCTTAGTATAAAATCAGCTTCATAATCATGAAAAATCAATGAATGTTCACACAATTCAGAATTTCAGTAGAAAAAATTTCAATCATCTCAAACATGATTTTTCTTGAAGGATCAAAAAATGAACAACTTATTTTTTTCTTAAAAGCTCCGGAAAGGGAACAACTTTCAACAAAATGGGTTTTTTCAGCAGAAAAAACAACTATTAAAAACTTTATTTTCCATCCAAAGTATCACAAAATGAGGTAAAAAAATACAACACATCTTCCTCCCACACATAAGTTCAACTAGATCATATAATTTCACTTCAAGAGCATGTTGAATAGTGAAAATTAGCTTGTAATGTGGATGACCTAATAGGATATTCATTACTTATAAGGGATAAAAGTGTTTAATGTACAAGTAAGGACATAATAAAAAGAAATATCTTGAAAAGTGGGATTAAAAACCAATTAAATGCCTCAATCATTTAAAACACAAGTACCTCAAACCCTCATGTTTTGAAAGGAATAAATAAAATTCTGGTTAAAGAAAACATGGTTTTGTTTTCTCAAAAAGTGAGGTGAATGAAAAGAATATGACAAAAATGGTTTAGAATCGTCATAGTAAACTGATATCAAAGATAAATTCTATGATATGTGGCATGGGATTGAAAAATTAGAGTACTTTTCATGAAATTCCCAAAAAATTAAACATGAAACAAATTCATTTTCAATATTCATTTAATCTTAGTTTCATGGAATAAAATGTTTCACTCATTTAAATTGGTTTAAAAAATGAAAATGATAATAATCTTAGCTCAAAAGTTAAAAAAAAAAAAAATTTAAAAAGAAACACACAAAAATTTGAAAACACACGCAATTTTTTTGGAAAACAGTAAAACAACAAATGAAAATCCTAAACTACAAAGGTCCCCTCCCCCACACTTAAATAATGTAGTGTCCTCAATAAATTTAAATGGATATAACATGTAAGAAAATTTTAAAATGAATCATTTTAAGAAAGAAAGTGTAAAGGAGAAGTGCGAATTAATGTATTTTATTGATAGATAGGTTGGAGGAGTGTGATATCCTCCATAGGATCTGATGAAATGGTCCCCTGGAATTTCTTCAGCATGTGTCCATTAACAGTGAATGGATACTGCTCTCCATCTTTCAAAATATGGAAATCAACAAAAGGATATGCATGAGAAACCATAAATGGACCTTCACATCTAGAATAAAGTTTACTTGACATCATCTTGACTCTTGAGTTTAATAACAACACTTTGTCTCTAGGATGAATGTATTTTGATTAGATCAACTTGTCTTGATCCACTCTTTTTCTCTCTTTGTAAATCGAAAAATTTTCAAACACTTCCATTATAATTTCCTCCATCTCATACAACTATAATATTCTCTCTTTACCAGCACTTTCAAGACCCGAATTCATCTTCCTTATAGCCCAATGTGCCTTATGATCCAATCCCATGGGCATGTGAAAACTTTTCCCATAAATCAGACTATATGGACTCATTCAAATCAGGGTCTTTTAGGCTATCCTATAAACCCATAAATTGTCTTCCAACCTTTGTATTCAATATTTCCTATTTGTATTAACATTCTTTTCCAAAATTCCTTTGATTTCCCTGTTGGACACTCCAAATTGACCATTTTTCTGTAGGTGATAGGGAGTTGATGTTTTATGATTAAACCCATACTTATTCAGAAAATACTCCATTCTCTTATTTGAAAAAGTGAGTCCCTTGATCACTGATAATGGATCTTGTCAATCCTAACCAACAAAATATGTTATCCCTGACAAAATCACAAACAACTTTAGTATCATCAGTCCTGGTGGCTTTTGCTTCAACCTATTTGGAAACATAATCAGCTGCAAGAAACATATAAGAATTTACAAATGAAATTTGGAAAGGGGCCATAAAATCTACCCCCAGACCTCAAAAATCTCACAAAAATTAAGTGGATGTTTGTGAATTTCATATCTCATTGAAATGTTTCCCGAAAACTAACATTTTTGACACATTTTTTAAAATTTATGAGAATATTTAAAAAGGGTGGTCCAATAAATTATAGATTCTAAAACTTTCCTTACTATCCTTTGAGGTCCAAAGTGGCCTCCTCAAGATAAATTTTGATAAAACTCAAAGAAAAAACCAATTTTACTCTCAGGAAAACATCTTCTTATCACTTTGTGATTGCAGATCTTCCAAAGAAATGGATCATCCCAAATATAATATATAGATTCAGCTTTCAATTCGTGAATTTGGTGAGAATTGAAATGATATGGGACCTGATATGTTACCAGATAATTGACCATGTTATCATAACAAGGCACTTCTCCTTCAACCAAGTACAATTTCTCACTTGAAAGGTGATTATTCAATGTTTTTTTTGGAATTTCATCTTCAGTAGTATTGGGAAGTTTTCTTAAATGATTAGTAATATGGTTATCAAATCCCTTATTATCCTTTATTTCTATGTTGAACTCCTGAAGTAGTAATATCTATATCAATAGCCTCGATTTAGCTTCATCCTTCTTCATCAAGTACCTAAGAGCTGCATTATAATAAAACACTATGACTTTAGTTCCAAGAAGATATGATCTCAATATTTCTATAGAAACAAAATTGCTAAAAACTTCTTTTCTGAGGTTATGTAATTGAATTGGGCTGAATCCAAGGTTCTTGAGGCATAGATAATGACTTTTGGCCTTCCCTATATTCACTGAGAAAGGACTGCTCCAACTTCTTAGTTGGAAGTATCATAAAGTAGCTTGAATGGTTCGTCCCAATTTAGTGGCTGCATCATGGGTGGTGTAATGAATATCCTCTTCAACTCATCAAAGGATTACCTATACGCACCATTGAAATCAAAATCAGCAACTTTTAAAATAAATATAGATAGAGGGTGATAAATCTTACTAAAATAATTGATAAACCTCATGTATAATCATGCATATCCTAAAAATAATCTAACATGCTTCACACAAGTCGGGTAAGGAAAAAAATTTATCACTTAATGTCTTGATTTACCAACTTAAATGACCTTTTTGGAAATAAAATTTCCAAGGACAATCCCTCTATCAACAATGAAATGAAACTTTTCAAAATTGAAAACAAGATTCTTTTTAATACAGGTTTTCAAAACCTTTTCTATATTTTTCAAGCAATGGTCAAAAGAGTTTCCAAAAACTGTGAAATAATCCAAGAAAACATCTAATAAATCTTCAATGTGATAAAAAAATATACTTACCATGATCCTTTGAAATGTACCTAGAGCATTAAATAATCCACATGATATCCTTTTATATGAAAAATTGTCGAAGGGACCTATAAAAGTTGTCTTCTCTTGACCCTCAAGAGCAATTGGTACCTAGAAATAACATAAAAATCCATCCAAAAATAAATAACGAGTTCTACCTACTAATCTCTCTAACTTATGATCAATGAATGGAATTGGGAAATGATATTTCCATGTGACCTGATTCAAATTCCTAAAATCAATGAACACTCTCCAACTATTTTTAATTCTCATAGGGATTAATTCATTTTTTTCATTCTTCACAGTTGTTAGGCTAGTTTTCTTGGAACTACATGAATTGGGCTAACCCATTGTGAATCTAAAATGGGATAGATGATCCCAACTTCCAATATCTTCTTGACATCCTTATCAACAACCTCTATCAAGGTGGGATTCAACCTCATTTGGGGCTTTCTGATAGGTTTGGAATCTACCATAAGAAAAATTCTATGTGAGTATATTTTGGGGTTTATTATAGGGATATCACCTAAAATCCACCCTATTTCTTGGACATTTTCTCTTAAAATATCAATCAATGATTTTTATTGGGTTTCAGATAGATTGTTATCAATTATCACCGTTAATTTCTCTCCCTCCCTAAGATACACACATTTCAAATCAGTGGAGAGTGGTTTTAATTCCAAATTATGGGGTTTCTCAAGAGATAGAACTAAACTCACATTCACCACTTCCAATGGTTGGATATCCCACACACAAGAAATCATATCACATTCTTCATCATTTAAAAATCATTAAAGAAATCAGATATTATCTCTTCCACCCACATGAAATCAGAATCTCTAGAATTTTGTGAATTCACATGTTCAATGATATTTTCAATGGAAGAAGTCTCTCATAAGACTAAAAATTCATGGAAATACCTAATTCATTAATGGGTTCAATACCACCTTCATGAGAGAGTGTAAAGAGCGAGTGATCATTTGATGGGTACCTCATGGATTCAAAAATATTGAAGTGGATAATGCTATATCCAAACTCCATGGTGAGTGTCCCTTCATGGACATTGATGATGGTTTTGGCTATCTTTAAGAAAGGTCTCCCCAAAATGATGGCTGAGAGTGATAGACTCTTATCTTCTTCCATATTCATCACATAAAAGTCAGTTGGGAACAAGAGATCTTTGACTTACATAAGGACATCCTCCAAAACTCATGCTGGGAAGACTATGGATCTGTTTGCAAGCTAGACCACCACTCTTGTGGGATTCAAGCCTCCCATCTTCAAAGAAGTGTATATTGAGTAAGGAAATACATTAATTCAAGCACCTAGATCACACAAAGTATTAGAGAAATTTAAAGAACCAATGGTACTTGGAATGGAAAACGTCCATGGATATTGACATTTGGTTGGGAATTGTGGTGTGATAAGGGATATGACACTTCTTACCAAGTTGATCTTTTCATTCCCTTGAAGTCTCCTCTTATTGGTGCAAAGATCCTTAAAAAATTTAGCATACTTCAATTTTTTTTGAGTTCTTAAAGAAGGGGGATATTCATTTCCACTTTCTGGAAGGTGTCGATAATTTCTTTTTGAAGTGCTTCTTTCCAAAATCTCTTTGTTTCAATTATCCTTGATGGAAATCGTGGGGGTAAGTCTTTCTTCTTCCTTTGTTGAATTGGTAATGGTGTTTCTTGTCTCTTCTTCCTCAGTCTATCCTTCTACTTCTCTTTCTTCTCTTCATCCTGGTTCATTTTCAATGAATTTTCTGAATTCCCAACACCATTCTCCCTCAGCCCAAGTGGTATTGCTTCAGGTTCATGGGCTACTAGTTCTGAGAGTTATTTCCCACTTCTTATTGTTATCATGTTGAAATTATCTTTTGGGTTTGTGATTTTTTTGGAAGGGAGTTTCCCATGATTTTTGGTTAGGAAGTCCATGAGAATTTCAAACTTGTTGGAAAAATCTTTTATGGTGACTTTCATCCCCTCAATATCAAAAATCTGTTGTTGGTTCTGAATTGGGTGTTGTGCACCGGTGGATGGTTTCTCATAGGTACTACGGAAAAAATGCACATTTGCGAAGGGTGATTTGCGACGAGACATTGAGCCGTCATAAATAGTTCATTAGAAGGGATTTTTTACGATTGGAGAACTGAACCGTAGCAAATAGTCTATCGGAAGGTTTTTTTGTGACGGGAGAACCGACCCATCGAAAATAATAAGGTTTTTGCGATGAGGAGATGGTTCCCGTCGCAAAAGGTTTGGCGCGACTTGTGCGCCAAACCGCGAGAAAGGGTATTTGCGACGAGCTACTATAACCCGTTGCAAATATGAGGTGTCGTTTTTAGTTTTTGCGACGAGATATAAATCTCATTGCAAATACTATATCGACAGGTTGTCTTTTGCAATGGGGCCTGTCGCAAAAGACTTTTTAACTGGTGGACATTTGCAACGGGTCCCATCGCAAATGATGCTATTTGCGATGGGACTACCGTAAAAAATAATCCTATCACAACTAATCTAACCTAAATATACCACCATCCTTTTTTTTCATTCCACTCCATTCTCTACTTCTCTCTCTCTCTCTAGCGGAAAATTTTCTCTCAAAATTTTTCATAGTTTAAAAATTTAATTCGGCGCATTATTTGCAGCTTATATCCTTCAAAAGCTTCAGTTTTCAGGTATATATCTATTTCTTTTATTTTCTATTTAATTGAATTTATTTTATTTTAGTTATAATTATTGTTAACTAGCTACAGTTAAATTAAATTAGAATTAGATGTTTTCTATTTATAATTGTTTATGTTTTTTTACAAATAATTACCTGTGATTAGTATGAATAAGTATTAATTAATATTTATTATATTAATCATTATTAATTAGTAATAATTAGTATTAAATTCTAATAATTAGTATTACATTCTAATAATTAGTATTAAATTATAACAATTATTATTAAATTATAATAATTAGTAATAAATTGTAATAATTAGTAATAAATTTCAATAATTAGTAATAATTAAGAAGAAATTCTAACAATTAGGAATAAATTCTAAAAATTTGGAATAAATTCTAATAATTAGTAATAAATTCTAATAATTAGTAACAAATTCTAATAATTAGTAATAAATTCTAATAATTAGTTATAAATTCTAGTAAATTGTAATAAGTTCTACTAATTAGTAATAAATTGTAATAATTAGTAATAAATTTTAATAATTAGTAATAAATTCTAATAATTAGTAATAAATTCTAATAATTAGTAATAAATTCTAATAATTAGTTATAAATTCTTATAATTAGTAATAAATTCTAATAATTAGTAATAAATTCTAATAATTAGTAATAAGTTCCAATAATTGGTAATAAATTCTAATAATTAGTTATAATTTGTAATAAATTCTAATAATTAGAAATTCATTCTAATAATCAGTAATAATTAGTAATACATTCTAATAATTAGTAATAAATTGCAATAAATTGTAATAAATTGCAACAATTAGTTATAAATTGCAATAATTAGAGAGAAATTTCAAAAATTAGTAATAAATTGCAATAATTAGTAATAAATTACAATAATTAGTAATAAATTACAATAATTAGAAATAAATTATAATAATTAGTAATAAATTGTAATAATTAGTAATAATTAGTAATAAATTTTAATAGTTAGTAATAATTAGTAATAAATTTTAATAAATAGTAACAATTAGTAATAAATTATAATAATTAGTAATAAATTCTAATAATTAGTAATAAATTCTAATAATTATTAATAAATTATAATAACTATTAATAAATTAGTAATAAATTCTAATAATTAGTAATAAATTATAATAATTAGTAGTAAACTATAATAATTAGTAATAAATCATATCAAATTATAATAATTTGTTTTAATTAGTAATAAATTCTAATAATTATTTATAATTAGTAATAAATTCTAATAATTAGTTATAATTAGTCATAAATTCTAAAAATTAGTAATAAATTCTAATAATTAGTTATAAATTCTAATAATTAGTAATAAATTCAAATAATTAGTAATAAATTCTAATAATTAGTTATAAATTCTAATAATTAGTTATAAATTCTAATAATTAGTACGAAATTCTAATAACTAGTTATAATTAGTAATAAATTCTAATAACTAGTTATAATTAGTAATAAATTCTAGTAATTATCAATAAATTAGTAATAAATAGTAATAATTTGTAATAAATTGTAATAATTAGTAACAAATTGTAATAATTAGTAATAAATTTTATTAATTAGTAATAATTTGTAATTAATTCTAATAATTAGAAATAAATTGTAATAATTAGTAATAATTAGTAATAATTAGTAATAAATTATAATAATTAGTTATAATTAGAAATAAATTTTAATAATTAGTAACAAATTTCAATAATTAGTAATAAAGTTCTATAATTAGTTATAAATTGCAATAATTAGTAATAAATTACAATAATTTGTAATAAATTGTAACAATTTTTAATAATTAGTAATTAATTATAATAATTATAATAATTAGTAATAAATTGTAACAATTAGTAATAAATTGTAAGAATTAGTAATAAATTGTAATAATTAGAAATAATTACTAATAATTAGTAATTATTAGAAATTATTTAGCAATAATTGGCAAGAAATTATAATATATTGTAACATATTGTAATAAATTGGCACAATTTTCATCGAATTGGTGACTCCCTTTTGCCTGATGCCTTTTCTACTTGCAATTTTTCCTACTAAAATCACTATGAAATTTTTTCCTCACATACGGATATCCATTTTCATATGCAAAAGAATAGAGAATAGCGCGACAAGGCCTTCCTCCTATCCATTCTTGTGCATATGAAAATAGATATGCGTACGGCAGAGCAAATTTTCATATTGATTTCAATTGGATAAAGTTGCAAGGAGATGAGACATGAGGGAAAATAGGCACTTTTACCCAAAGACTTATCTCCTTACAACATTCTACTAGTGAAATCACTATGAAAAATCTATTCTAACGTATGAATATCCGTTTCCTTATGCACGAGAATAAAGAGCAGTGTGGTGAGACCTCCTTACTCTCTATCCACATGAATATTGAAATGAATATCCATACATTGGAGTAGATTTTTCATAGTGATTTCAGTTAGATAAAGTGGTGATGAGTCATCGGAAAAAAGGGCTGCTGCCAATCCACTGAAAATTGTGTCGCCAGTAATTAGTAATTATTAGTACCAATTAGTTGTAATTAATGATAATTAGTGGTAATTAGTATAAATTATTATATGTTTGTGAATATTAGCATAAATGTTTAAAAAAATACTATAAATAAGTATCAAATAATAGAGATTATTATAATTTGATAGAAAATAGGAATTTAATTGTCCTATGTTTATTCGATAGTGTTTTGATTATATCAATTTGTTCAGAATAACTAATTATTTTTTTATTTTTTAGAGAAATATGGAATAAGGAAGTAAAAAATAATCATTATTAGATGATCACACTTGGATAAATTAGTTCAAGAATCTAAACAGTTTTGGTTTAAATCCTATATATATTGAGGGTGTTGAAGATTTCTTATCATTTGAATCATTAAAACCAGATTTTTTTTTTCAGAAGGGATAATTAAGTGTCCTTGTAAAAAATATTCTCTGAGGACGTTTGACATATTTGAAAATGTGGGGGGCCATTTATTACATTTTGGTTTTCAACCAGATTATGGTTTTTGGTATCAACATGGTTAATGCAGTTTTAGAGAAGATACTAATAATTTGGTTTTGGATCCAACACAGTTTCAAAATTTAGTATATGATGTGGAAGGTCCCTTTTTCAACAAGATGAAACTCAGGATGATATTAATTAAACTCCTGAGTTGGAACCATCTCATTTTTATGATGTTTTGAGGTATACTGAGGATGCCTTATATCCTGGTTGCAAGATAAGAAAATTTGAAACAGTTGTTAAATTTATGGCTATTAAATCAGATAATAGAATATCAAATAGCTATTTTGATTAGATATTATCTTTGGTAAAAATACATCTACCTGAAGGAAATGTGTTACCTACAAATTTTTATGAGAGAAATAATCTGGTTCTTTGTTATCAGAAGATTCATGCATATTCAAATGATTACAACTTATATTATGGTGAAAATGTGTCATTGTATAGTTTTCCCACATGTGGAAAATAGAGGTATAAAGAGGCTCAACCAGAGAAGTCTAGATTGTTTCGTGTAAAAAAATTGAGATATTTCCTACTTACACCCAGATTACAGTGTTTATTTATGTTCTAGAACATAAAGGTATTGATTTCATGGCACAAAACCAATATTCCAACTAGTAAAACATTAAATCATCCTTATGATGATGATTAATGGAAATTTTTTTAACCAAGTGGAACCTTATTTTGTTTTAGAATGCTAAAACGTGTGATTGGGTCTTTCTACTGATGGTTTCTGTCCATTTGGTTCTTACGGTAGCCTGTATTCATGTTGGTATGTCTTTATAGCTCTGTACAATTTACCTCATTAGATGTTAATGAAGGGTCCATATATCTTTTTGACCTTATTAACTCTAGGACATCCAAAAAATAATATTGATGTTTATTTGAAACCATTAATTGAAGAGTTGAATTCATTGTTGAGTAATGGTGTCAGTACATTTGATGCTGCTGCGAAACAAAATTTCTTGCTGAAAGCTACATTGATGTGGAAAATTAGTGACTTCCCAACACAAGGAATGTTATCTTACTAGAGTATACATGGTCCAAAATCGTTTTCGTATTGTATAAGAGACAGTAAAACATTTATGCTCATCAATGGAAAAAACATTGTTTTTTGACTGTCATCACAGATTCCTTCCAACTGATCATCCTTTTTGGAGAAACACAGATCATTTTAGAAAAGGCACAATTGAAAGAGATGAACCTCCAAAATTTATCGCAGGTATATAGTTAAAATAAATTATATCTTCATAAATTCCCATCACTTTTGGACCAATAATAAACCAACAGAAAATTGATGGCTTTGGGAAAGAACACAATTGGATAAAATGGAGCATTTTTTTAGAATACGTCACATTTGACTGATTTGTGGGTCCGTAACATGTTGGACACATGTATATTGAGAATAACTCTTTTGATAAATTATTTCACATAGTTTTGGATACACCAAATAAGATCAAAGATAATATAAATGCACAATTAGATCTTACAAAAATTTACAGGCAACCAGAACTTGAACTGTTTGAAAATGTCAGATCAAATAATTTAATATATCCAAAAGAATATTATACAATCTACAAAGAGAATCAATTATTATTTTGTTAGTGGATTACATATTTGAGACTTTCATATGGTTATGCTTATAATTTGGGCAGATGTGTCAGAAATGGTCATATTACTAGATTAAAAAGTCATGACTATCATGTTATAATGGAAAGACTTCTACCAATTATATTAGGAGGTTTTATGAATTCTATAATTTGGGATGTGCTAACAGACATATCATATTTTTTTGAGACATTTTTGTGGAAATAAGTGACTATGATGCATTAAGAAGACTTTAAGAAGATGTTTTAATTTTATGTAAACTGGAAAAAATCTTCCTTCTAGCTTTGTTTGAATCAATGGAACATTTGATAGTACATTTACCTCATGAAGAAAAATGTGTAGGTCTGGTACAGTTCCTATGGATGTACCCATTCAAGATATGCATGCAAAAATTGATGAAAAAAGTATGTAATAAAGCATTGGTTCAAGGTTCAATTGCAGAAGCTTATTTGAAAGAGGAAATTTTATTTTTCTGATCTCATTAATTTGAATATGAATATCCCTAAAAAAATAACCGTATGGGCCATAACATGAGAAATGTTTACCATTAAATGAGAAATCAATTATCAGTTTTCAATCAGACCGAACTTGGATTCAGTGGAATTCATGAATGATGTATTTCAGATGATGAATATCATAGAGCATATATATATGTTCTGCTCAACAGTGAAGAAATTACACCATTTGTGCAGTGAGTGATCCAATAAATTATTCTATATTTTTTTTAACATATAAAATCAATTTATTATCTATTATATTGATAATTATTTAAAAAAATTTAATTATCACAACATGCTAATAAAATTGATAATCGATTGTGTGTATTGAGTAACCCACCATAAAAAATGGTTAAATATTATAATCAAAATGCGCTGAATGGTTTTCGATTTCTTACACGTGCATACGAGGAATAAAAAAACAATTAATAGTGGTGTTTTCTTGAGAGGATCTCATCATAGAGAAACTGAAGTTGACTTTTATGGCGTGTTGAAATAAATTTTTGATTTGTGTTATCTGGGACAACATTACATAATGATGTTTAAATGTTAGTGGTTGGATACTGAGAGAGGCTTGCATGTTCATCCGACCCATGGAATTATTGATATTAACTATAAAATTTTTCTTGAAGTAAATTAACCATTTTTATTGGCTCATCAGGGAAATAAAATTTATTATTAAAAATATTGTACTACTTTAATAGAGTTGAGTGATTGGTAGAGCATAATAAAAATTAAATCTTGGGAAAATCAGTTTACTCAAAGTGAATGTGGTTCCAATGAAGTGGAAGGAATTTAATTTTTTTCAAGAGACTGATACAAATGCATATTTTTCATAAAGAGACACGAATATCGATGATAAAAACCCATAATTAAGGGTCGATGATGATGGTGATGCTAACGATGTTTCAAATGAATTTTAAATGACAAGATATGATGAAAATGAAACTCATATGGAAATTGATGATGCTGAGGAAGAATATGAAGACATTGATATTGTTATATATGAAGATGTGGATGAAAATGAACATTGAAACAATTAAATTCTGGTTATAATCTTATATAATATATATCTATATATATAATAGTTATTTTCATCTATTTTATAAAAATAGTCATTTAATATTTTAGATGGATGTGGATCTGTTTAATATGTTAGAGGAAGCTGATCTAGCTTTAGACAAGTAGGATGTTGGATCATCTAACCCTCAGACGACTGGTGGTTCAGGGGGGACTCGGAGGGGGTGTGGTCTTGCATGATTGATGATTCATAAACCTATCTCTGAGTGATCTCTATGTCTTGGATTTGATCTATGCATGCAAAGGTATGTTTACCTATGTATTTTAGTTAGTTTTCAATAATTTATTTATATACTAATTGTTTTTTTATTAATTATTTTTTCACAGCTTTAATTATATAGCTACTAGACAGGGGATCACTATATTGTGTAATTATTTTTCTAAATCATGGGTCTCATGGTATCAGATTTCCATTGATGTGTAGTGACACATATTCAATCATTGGATAGTACCTAAATAAATAATATTTATTTTGAAATTAATTTAATTAATAACTTGATATTATAAATTATTTTTAGGGTTTATGGTATCTCATTGATGAGATCATGTGTGACACTATCTGGAAGGCATGGTAGGTGACTATGCATCAACCTTGTAGTCAGTTTTTTCATAATTTGAGAAGAAAAGTAGTGGAGTAAGCAGGAGTGACAGAGTTTGATGAGTCTTGTCATGCCCACAGACCTGATTAAATTTCATCTCAGGTTTTGGATGGATTATGTTCACACTTATCGAGTGGTATTTTTTTAGAGGAGACAATAATTAGGTTGAAAAAACCAGGGGAGATAGGAGGTAACACATCGAGCCGGTAATCGTACATTCAGTACGTATAGGGAGCATATGGTAAGTACTTTTTAAAAATATTTAATATAATTTTAAATGTAAACGGTTTATTTTATATTAATATAGGAATTTTAACACCATGATATTTTAGTGTTTGATGTTTACAGTAGGATGTATAGTGATTCAACCACTAGAAAGATTAGAGGTGATCCCTAGTATCAGATTGTGGTCAATATATTTTCTTTTTGAGTTTCAAATTTAACTATAAATAATAATTTAACTATTATAATTTTAAATTGAAATTGAAGGAGTCATATGAGGCCATGGAATCTCAGACATAGACTAAGAGTCAGGCCAAGACTGATACTCAGACCAGTGACCATTGATTTGATGAGAGAACATGAATGCAGGTGACCAAGTATGCCTTTGAGAAAGGTCAAGTTGTTAGTATCGGCTCTCGATTGATGCCTATGGATTATTATGGAACTGTTGAGATGTAGACATCCCGCTCGAGAAGAGCTCATGGGGAGTCATCATCATCTGCTGCACAGTATCAGGAGCAACTATGAGCTTAGAGTGAACATATAGGGAGTATGCATAGGGAGCAGGAGTAGATGCGCCAATGACAGTATGAGTAGTAGGAAGAGATCCTATAACAATAGTAGTAGCATAAGATGCAGAAGGAGATGTATGGATGGATGCAGGAGTATAAGTAGGAGCAGTTAAAGTACATGCGATGTCTGATTCGTGGTTTAGGGATGGATTTCCCCACACCATCTCCTCCAGCTCCTCCAGACGACCCTCCCCCTTAGTGATCTATTTATTTTTTATAATAAAATATTTGAATGTAAATTTGGTTTGTAATATTAACTGTCTACATTTCTATGTAGTGTGTTTTTTATATTATTACGAACCTTAATTTTTTATTATTTATTTAATTATTTATTACTTATTAATTATTTTATTATTAATTATTATTTTTGATTATATTATTTTGATCATTTTTTATATTTTTCATGAATCTTGATGTTTTCATTATTTTATAAATTTTTATTATATTAATAATATTAATAATATTATTTTAATAATAATAATAATAATAATATTATTATATTATCAATATTATTATTTATATTATTATATGAATATTATTTTATTATTATATGAATATTATTTTATTATTTTATTATTTATTTTATTTTACTAATATTAATATTATTAATTCATTAATATTATCATTATTTGTTTATTATTATTATTATTTTATTCAAAATTATTATTTTATTTTTTTATATTATTTGTGATGGCTCCAATCACAAATAGTATTTGTGACGGGTCATTACAAACACAATTTAAAAAACATGGAAAGTCTATTTGCAAGGGGCCGTAATAATAAAGTATTTACAAAATTTGAGGAAGCTATTTGTGATGGATGCACATGCCGTCGTAAATAGTTTCTTTTTGCGATGGGCCGTTGCAAAAAAATTTATTTGCGATGAGATCCCATATCAAATGTACCATTTTCCAATAGTAGGGGTCTTTGGAAAGTGGGTGGTTTGTGGTAAGAAGAAATGTTATAAGATTGTTTTTTTAAAATCATGGTGGGTTTTGGAATTGTTGTTGGAATGGGGATCTAGCTTGATTCTGTTGATTTCAAATCCATATTGAACGTGGGTAGGCTCTCTCCATCCTTGATTTTGTTGGAAATGCATCAGTTGAATGGCTGTCGTACAAGTTTCCATTGCCTGTATTTCAACACATTGGTCAGTGAAATGATTAGTTGATGGGAATAAAACACATACCTTAGCCAGTTCATGTTGGTGACCCACTTGTTCCAAGGACACCTACCACACCAAACTAGATATCTCATCAATATTAGTTTCACACAAAGTTCATTGATATGAAGTTATTACCTCATGAATACCTCTTGTTCCAGTACCTCTTGTACCAAATAGTTGTGAGTTATAGGAAATCTTCTCAATCAATCCCTTAGCTTCTTCTAGGTACTTTCCAATCAATGAACCTCTTCATGATGCATCAAGAAGGTTTAAATCATTTTTTATTAATCCTTGATAGAAGAATAAAATAAAGTGATGCACCTAAATGGATTTATGTGGGAAACTAGCACATAGTTTTTTAAATCTTTCCCATTACTCATAAAGGGTTTCTCTAGATGATTGTATGATGACATAGATCTTCTTTCTGATGGCTATGATTCTCGAGGCGGGGAAGAATCATTACATGAATAATTTTAAAAAATCATTCCAATCATTTTAATCTCCTGTTTTTAGATCATAAAACCATTATTTTTCAGCTCCTTCCAATGAAAATGGGAACTAATTCCACTTTACTTATTCCTTAACTACTCCACGGGGTCTGAAAGTTGAGCAGACATGTGTGAACTCTTTAATATGTTTGTTTGGATCTTCACCTGCCAAGACATGAAACTTTTGAAGCAATGTAATGATGTTAGGTTTCATCTAAAAATTATTTTTTAACACTAACATGGAAAGTTTATTGTTTTTATTAAGGACTTATGGTGCACAAAAGTCTCTACGGGAAAGGTTTTGATTTCTAGACATGATAACGGGCTCAGAGTGAACACTTGAAGTTTCACTCGATTATTCAAGAGAAATGTTCTTAAATTCAGATTGTAAATTAGGGTTTTTAAGTCCATTAAACAAGGTTCTTTTTATTTGAGGATCTAGGGGACATGGTTCATAGTTTTTGGTTATTTTCATTCAATTTTGAAGAGAAAAGAAAAAGAGAAAAAGAAAAAAAATGTTGGAACTACCTCCCTGACAACAATGCCAAGTTTTGACACATGCCTATCATGGGGTGTGATAAAAAATATTACCTAATATAAAATACATTAAAGTGGTCAACCTAGTGTTTCTCCATAGAATAATGAACAACAATTACATTTGTCACTTAAATTTGAGAAAGAATAAGAGGTTGTTTTTGAAATTGTTTGAGTTTAAAAATAAATAAAGCAATTGAAAATAAATTTTAGACACAAGTTGATGAAGAGAGTGATGGGGTTAGGGTATGATAAAATTTTTCAATGTCATCATCATCATAAAAATCATTCACACTCTCTTTATATTTAATAATAAATGAAATAATCCTCAATTTAGTTATCAATCCCCCTTGGTTGAAGAAAGAAATGAAACCCACTCCTATGTGCATGGATGTTCATAAACAATTCCTAAACAACTAAGGCAAGTACCGACCAGGAATTGTTGATCCTTATAAATATAGAAATGATTCACTAGTTCCACACACATTCCAATGATTTATAGACACTCACCACCTAACACAATCTACTTGATCAAGACTAATTTCACTATGTAGAGGAAGTTAAATGTTCTTTAACCAAATCGATAAACAATGAATACACCAAAACCCAAAACAAGATAGAATTAAAAGAATTGGTAACCACTTAAAATAGAGATAATTCAATATAAATAAGAGAGCTTTATATTTAGGTTCAACACTCCATCATTACAAGAGTGAAACTCCTCCTTCCCCGATCACTCAAAGGCTTTACCCCTTCATGTGAAGGGTAATAGAGTTGAAAGGGGAAGAAGAGAGTATAATGAAACTAAGAAAAGGGAAAATAGAAAATTAAAATCACTTAAATAATCCAATACTACCACACATCTCCTCTTACACCTTCTTAAACCCCCTTTAATGTAAGTGAACACTTATATATATTTGGATGAGGGGTGGAAAATTTTCCCTCCAGATTTAATCCTCTAAAAGTTTGAGTAAATTTTGCTTCATAAATGGAATAATATCAGGTTTGTTCGTTAATAAAAGTTGTTCCCCTATCTCTTTATCATGATACTAAAAAATATTAACAAATTTATACAAGTGTAAAAAAAAATTTATCCTTGGATTACTAATGAATACTTTTTCTTCACAAGGAGACTGCTCATCTACCTCCACTTTGGTGCATGCAATGGATGCCTTAATGAATTAATTTATTCATGAAATATAATGTGGACATGAAAATTGAAGTCCTATTTATATTATATCTATAATATTTCATTTGTAATTATTTAGGCTGAGATATTGTTCAATAAATGAGGTGGGGTCCATTCTATCGGCTAACAAACTTTGTCCACTTGATTTATTTTTCTGAGCCACTGTGTGTCGAATTGGACCTAGGTCCAGAAGACAAAGTTCAAGACCAGAGAAAGTAAAGCATAAAAAAATTAATCACTTGATTTGTATCAAAATTTTGGAAGACATTTTTTAAATACAAAATATCCACAAAACTAATAAATTTCCCGAATTAAACAATTTTCACGATGAAGCCCAAAATCCACTAAAAACACTAAAATGATGCGAATCAACTCGAATGGATTAATTGGAAAGGGGTAAATCATTAAAAAAATGAATGAAAAATTGAAAATATTATCTCTATAAAGTTTATATATATAAATAATATATAATATATTTATATCATAAATAAATTTTAGAGATGATATAACCATGATCAAAGTACAAGGACCAGAACTACCAAACATTTTTTTATGAAAAAACTAAATAGTGAACACCCATAAATGATGATTTTAATAATGTATTCTTGATAAATTAGTGTTAAAATTTTATAAAGGGATAATATATTATATTATAAGTATTTATATGCTTATATTATAGTGTTATAATAAATTTCAACTTATCATATAGGAGGATAGATAACTTTCAAATAAAGTGGAACTTAAGGTAATGGTTTTATGTCACAATCCAATTATTTATCAGGATTATTTATTATGAAGTTTTAAATGAAAAAAATATTATGATATAACTCTAATTAAAATCATAAATTTTCTTATCCCCTAGATATTTCTTAATAATACACGTTTTACTTTCATTTTCCTCACTTTACGTACTCAAGAGGCTGAAATACCATTTTTAAGGAAAACTGACTTTATTTCTCTCTTCGGCCGAAAAAACTTTTTATTCCATATCCATGTGTTATAATTTTTTTTGAATTTTTTTAATATTCCCATACAATTTTTAAATTCATTTTTACCCATTATTGAATATTTATAATTTTTTATTAGGAATCATCTTATCATTTTGTGGGCGATGTACTTTTTGATTTTTTACAAAAGTATGAAAGAGATGTTTTATTTTAACTTATAAATCATAAATGGTATTTACCACCATCATGACCAATCAATGTTTTTAAGCTAACTTTATAAGTTTTTAAGATTATATTCAAATAATTTTTTTAACATTTGGTAAATTTTTTTATTTTAAATAAGTGATTTCAAATAGAAAAGGGTATTTTCCACCGAACATGTTCCAAGTGATCTTTTAAAGTATTTTTTCCTCTATAATGAAATACTTTGACATTACTTACATTTTATTGAGTATATGATCTAATGATACATTACTTAATATTTCTATAGATGGTTTAAAATTATGATGATAGGATGTTTATAAAATCCATACCTTTTCCATGGCTCATGCTATGATGAATTGATGAAATATTTATGAAACCTATTTGTTTTACATGTGTTATGATATGAAAAAATGTTTATAAAAACCATTTTTTATCACAAGTTATGATATGATAAATATATTATGATATTGTGGTATAGATGTATAGTATTTTCATTATGTGACGGATGGGTTTAGAATTATATAGCCTGCCGATGAATTGAGTAAATATAGACATATAATGAGATTAATAGTATTGGAATGGGTAGTGAACTTAGTTCAGTAAGGGAATCTACCCACGATGATATTCTTGGGTGCTATGATTGACAACTAAGATGGAATAAGAGTGAACACAATCCACTATGATAGTTTTGGTAGCGAGCCTTGACTATTAAAGAAATGATTTTATACGCTTATGTGTATGCCAAAAATATATGTATTATGAAATTGTTATGATCTCATAGGTTATGTTCTTTGACTCCTATATGATTCATGTTTTATGAATAACCAAGGTTTTTTACATGAACTCAATATTATGATCTATGATATACAGGGTATGATTTTCAAATGTTAAGCTCATGTTCTCTTACCCTTAGGATCATGTTATGCTAAAGTGATATTTGATATCTACCTTGTTTAACCATACTGAAAAATGAGATCACCCATTATTATGTTTCCTTTACCTAGGTTATGAAGAAATGTTTTAAGTAAGTTGTTTCTAAGAAGGGTGATAGTTGTGAAGAACTAAGTGGGGGTGATTTAGATCTTTTATAAACAAGTTATTTATGTGTCTATGTTTTTAAAGATACTAAACCTATATAATTCTGGAATGAATTAGTATGTTATGTATTGAATATTCATATATTAATATGTAATATCAACTTATGAAAAATATGGTTATCTATAGTAAGATCTGTCTTGTATCTGATTGACCCTTTATTCTCATTATTATGATCTCTAATTAATAAGGATTCTTAATATGATATCTAGATGATCCCTTTTTTATCATGATCTTCTAGTGCTATAGCTCCATCTGATGTCTTCATCAGTTTGGTACCTATATTATCGACCATTCTTCTTCACATTCTTCTGATATCTTATTACATGTGAATGATTAGTTCAAAAATACATAGGAAATTTATCATTTATTCTGATGAATTCACAACCTCACTTGATGTGTGATATTAATGCACATAATTTCTAAATTACACTTCATGCATTAATAATAACTTGTAGGGGTATTCTCAAAGTTATAAACCATAGACCATAATTTTTTATGATTTATTATTTAATGTTCTATTATTAAATTATGTTTATTATCTCACTTAAACTTCATGCTACCTTGCATAAAATATGTAGAGATATCTCAAGTTATATTTCCTGTTTTGGTTAGATTCTCATGTGATTTTTCATACATGTATGCATTCGTAAATGAAACCACTTTATCTTCCCCATGAAAACCTGAATGGGTATATGATATTTCATGATTTTTCTTTCACATATGTGTTGAGCAGTGGTTCTCTATCTTCTTCCTTTCATTAATAAAAAGTGTAGAACAAATTCATGAAATAAATTCTTCGTGGGATCCATCTTTTCATTCACATAGACTAGATTGGATATGCATAAACTTTGATATCACACTTTTTGTGTAATAGTGTGATTAGAATAAGATAGTGTTTCCTTATTCATTAGGTTACCCTTGAGTGTTATTTGAATAGCTGAGAGTAGGTGGAACTAATATTTTAAAACTCAAATGAGTTTCATGGAACATTCCTTCATAATATCAAGAATCTTTTAGTTCTTATTCAGGTAAGGTTTTCATGTGAAACTTCCCTCTTCTCATAGTCGAGTGGCCTCTGGAACTCTATGCTTCTTTATGTAAAATAACATGGGGAGATACTGTGATTTCTATAAATGACATTTCTATGAGAAAAATGTGAATGTTTGTATATCTCTCTACCTTGGTTCATCTCTTTTTATAGATGAGTTTCACTGACTCACCTATGTTGCTTCATTGAATTAGAATACCAAAAAATATTCTATGTAAATGAATGCTTTGAATTGGAAAATATCTCAGAGTTTGAAATATTCTCACATGGGTTTCATTATTATTAAGTGATACGGTGAAATTCAGAGTCTCTTACTATGTGAGATTGAGTTTTCTTATAAGGACCCGAACCCAGTTGCTCGGAGCCGGTTCCTTATTTTAATAAATTTTCATATAAACAAGGAATATTCATCTCGAAGGATTGAGTAGTTTAGCAGTGTTAGAAACAAGTTACATACATAAGTTCACCATTAAAAATTTAAATGAAAAACAAAATAGAATCTCCTTTGAGAACATCTATAACTCTTAGGTTATTTCAGAATGTTTTTTATAATAAAATCCTTCATGCCCTAAGAAAATGGAACATAAGAAAGAGGTGATCTCAAATGCTCAGTAAGGGTAAGTAATACATTGAATGATATCATAACATAAATATTAGGCATGGTGTATAATTGAAAACACATTCCTCTACAAATAATAAACTTGAACACATTATGGAAGGAATATGAGATGAGTAAATAATGCCATAATAAAACATAATCATGGGTATTATACTAGTAGAATAACCACATGAACCATCAATAATATTTTTATAATGAGGGAATTAATAATGCTGGACATAATCACCATACCGTCAAGGCCTCATGCCAAGACCATAAATAAACACATTGTCAAGGCCTTATGCCAAGACCATAGTTTGTTTCATAAGACCTACCAATGCACCGAGGGGATATAGTGAGTACCACCCAAAACATACTAAGTCTAATTAATTCCTCATATGAATGGGGTTAAACATAAACAACATACAAATTCATATTGAAACTAACATATGAAATGTAAATTACTTTCCCTAATCATTAAGCATAAACACTAACCATTCAGAGTAAATTAGTGAATGGTTTTAAGATAGAACATCCACAGTCATACTAATCATAAAACATTCAATTAAATTTGGTGGATGATAACATAATAGATAAACCTTAATGATGAACAAGATTCAACAAAGGACATTGACATAGATGAAGATAATTTTAAATGAGACCATTGAAAAATCCTTGAGGAAATAATCTTTAAACATTCCAAAGTGTCCCATACCACCTTGAAACATTCAAATCATAATCCCTTAGAAAATTATGAGAATAGTAAGACTCTTGATATTATATACCAAAGGAAAGTACATACACCACAAGTAAAAAGTAAGTGGTGAACAAGGATTATATCTTATAAAAGATAAAGTGAGATGAGAAAAATCCTTTTTTACTTTGGAATGAAGAGTTCTTTTAGAAAATCCTTTGTGTTTTCCATGAAATAAGTTTGTAAACATGAATATCCAAGAAAATAAAATACTATGACATTGAAATTATATTATAGGCATAAATTATGTCCCACTCAAGTGAAATCTGGTAAAAAGAGTTCTTAAGATTCTTTAGAACTAAATCATTTTGGAGCTTTTTAAGGAAAGTATTAAAAAGAATTTTAAAGTGGAAAGACACATTTGTTCTATTAAATCCAGAAATGATACAAGATCATTTTTACTGATAAAATGAGTGTTTTTATAAAAATAACGGTGGCTTAAAACAGATTCTGGGGTACACTTGAAAATGGGTAAGAATTTGAAAAGATCCCTTGAACCAAGTTTGTATTTCAGAAATAATTTTGAATGTTCCTTTTAAAATGTGTAACTCCCCATAAAATAAGGAATTATTCTGGTTTTTAAACATATATAAAACACTCAAACATAATTTATTAGGATTACATAATAATACATAAGAATTTTATTGAGGTAATTAGATGATGAATGTAACCCGAATGAAAATGGATGTTCGGGTGGAAAACCCTTACCACTTTGTAATCAAATGATTCATATGACCCAAAATTAATAATATTAAAATGATACATTGAATACAATTAAAATAAATATATTCATGATATGTTATATAAATGGGTATTATACATACATCATACACAAGTATTAGTAGTGAATATGGAAAATGTAACAAAAATTGGAGTGAGATGAAGAAACCCTTACCTTAAGTCTGAATGTGTTCCACTCTTGAACATAAGGTGCTAGAATATGAAATTAGAATTATTAATAAATTATTTCATAACATATTAGATATGTATTTATTTTATCATAATTCTCTTTAGTTCATTTATTCCCTTATTGAAAAGTTATTATATTGAATTTTGTCATTCCCGAGTGTTCGTTTTTTTTATTTTCATAATCAGTTCACTTGTTCTTAAGTAATGGAGTTCATGTGGAATGGATGTAAATCACAAAAATTAAAATTAAATATTATTTTTGAACCTCCAAAAGTGTTAATGGATATTTATATCATTTTGTTACATGTAAATAAGATGAATCATTAGATGAAATATTAATGACATTCACTTAGATTATTTTAGCGGTATTTTAATTATTAGGAACTAGTTTGGTCATACGATTTCATAATATGTATGTAAAATGGTTCCTGATTATTAATTAAGTTATAATACATATATTAAATTATAGTTCAACCATAATTTTTTTCATGACCAGTAATGAAGGATATATTGAAGAAAAAAACTTCTTCGTCCACGAAGGTTATAAATTGGAACCTCATGGATTTTGATTTCGTTTATAAAATAATTGAGAGATAAAGAGTAAAGATATTGATGATGGTTCTTCTATTCACATGATATAGTTCTAGTATATAGATGATATTGGATCTATCATGGTCATTTGGATAGAGGAGGTGGGGAGTGGATGACAAAAGAAGATAAAATTAAATGAAACTAAATGAAAAAGAAAGGTGCTTTACCTCTTGAAATAACCTCTTTGAGAACCTCCTTAAGGGAAGGTATTTTGGACTTTTGGAAATACCAAGAGATTCTTGGACATGGTAAGTGACTAAGGAACGGTATTTGGGCATAAATTTGAGTATCTTAAAGGCTTAGAGTAGTGAAGAGAAGAGGGAGTGGGGGGCGGGGGGTTATAGTGGAGGAGAGGAGGGTTTTCATAAATTTTTAATCATTAGTTTATTAATTTCCCTCAAGATTAGAAATAGTGATGATTCCGTGACCAAGAATAGTAATAAATTCATGTGAGTTCGAACCAAGTAGTTTTACATTACTTATGATGTCCTAAATAGTGTATTTAACTGATAATTTGTATATATGGTATTTTACCGTATTTCACTATTCATAAAAAATTTGAGTATTTCAGAAAAATACCAAAAATTCACCCTAACCATTTTTCAATGTTTATAATAAAAAAATAAAGTCCATTTTTCAAAAATAATTTTCTAAATATGATTAATTTAATATTTAATTAAAATCAAAATTTATTGTAAAAAAACATTTTTAAAACATTTATTTACTTATTCCAAAACATAAGTATATCGTACAACCACTTGAATATTATTTATATAATATAATAGGTAGGGTTACTATTAATTAGGGTATATAACTATTTATAAGGGTATTATACTATTCATAAGGGTAGGTTACTATTCACAAACGAATATGTTTTACTTATCGGACACTAAATAACTTACTGATCGCAACCGTGTTTGTCAGATTTTTGAAATTCACATAAAAAAGTGACAAACTTATGTTTACATGGCTAGGTTATAACAAAGTGGTGTTTGTAGAGGCTCAGTGATCCAAGCATTCTATAATAAATCTATTTGTAAATTCTTGGGGTGTTACATTATCCCCTCCTTACAAAAATTTCGTCCTTAAAATTTGAAATTGAACTTTAAAAGTTAACGGTTGATACTTTAAAATTCTATTATAAAAACCCACATCAGAAATAGGGTTAATAAAATATCCTCCTGAAAAAGGGTTAAGGGATATGAGATGGTCACCCCAAAAAGTATGCTTTCGAATGAGGTGACATTAGTTGGAAGTAAAAACCTGTACATGGAAAAAAAATATAACAATGAAGTTCTGATAGAACATGATATAGGACATGGTCAGATGAATGTTTATTACTACAAAACTGTAAACTAAAAAAAATCATCGATATTATCAATGATTATGATAATAGGAAAATATTTTATTTAAGACAATTTCCTTGAGTCAAGGAATTGTTCCACTATATAAGAGTATAAATATACATTTATACTTACAATCTCATCCTTTTATTGAATGTGAACTATCTATACCTCATCACTTAGCATGGGTTACACCATTTGGTGAAGCAATACATTAACCTCTAAAATATCATAAAATGATCAACTTAAGCCATTTCATAAATGGTTAAAAATTCCAAAATATAATTATTCAACAAATTATAATGAAGTCCTCAAAATTTCTAAGATGAACTTATTATTAACCCTTAATCAACATGAAGTAGCTCAAAATTTCAAATTCCAAACATGTGAATAACTTCATCATGTATCCTCTTGAAATATAGTAATAAATTAAATTACCATAAAAAACATATTGGAAACATTCATTATTATGTATTCTTTAAGTAAGATACATGTTATTGGATATATTCCTTAAATCCAAAAGTACTATAAACTACATCGATGATAGCGTAGGCCACTTATTGACAAGTCAATAATCATTTACAAGGTAGTCAGTACTTATCTAAATCAATAATTTCTTCATCAGTATCTCAACATCAGATATATATTAAGGGCTATCTTTCCATCAATCATGTTTATTCCTAAAATTTTTATCTTTCTAATTAATCACTTTTCCTTTATACCATTCATCATAAAACCAAAAATCCTTAATGAAATAGTACTTCTGTACAATCCTTATATATCTCATAATTCTCACAACCAGTACATTACTAAAAAAATATTAAAAAGGCACGGTTCTTGAATAAGAATATTAATCATTCTACTTCATATGCGGTAGCATCATAACTTGATTATTATCCAAAATCATCATTTGGGGTATATTACTTCAATGCTTGGGACATTGATTCGCATAGTGACCCATCTCCCTGAAACTAAAGTATTGAATATAGGGGAATTATGTCCTTGTTTTTCAATTATGAGCATGATGAACTTTTTCTCCACACTTGAAGAAAACTCCATTTCCTCTCAAGTATATACCAAGGTGTTTCCTTCCACAATTATCACATGTTAGAAAATACATCTTTCTCTTCTTCCATTTATCCATGTTTTCCCTGCCATTATCTTCTTCTTTTTCTTCCCTTCAAATCCATAGGACTCAGAGAAGTATTTACATACCTGGTCAACACATGATACTATTTCCTCTTATGATAAAGATACTTGGGAGGAAATATTCCTTTGAAATGATGGCTTAAGACCATCAAGGATATGATCCTTCTTACTATTTTAATCTCCTACATTGGTAAAGTTCTCATTTCATCTGCTAGGTTCCTTTTATAATCAATTACATATTATATATTAGCTAGTAAAATTATGAACTATCTATGACTCTAAACATGGTACAGAATATAACACAAATTTATGCATCGTAATCCTAGAACCATATACTTTGGTTACTTTGGGGGAATAAATACTTAATAATGGTGGGTAAATAAAATTTTAATTATCATAAGCATATTCCCAGGGAGTGTCAATACCAAGAGTGCAGCAAGGCCCGTTGTCGTGTACTAGGATACCATGGGTCAAGCCCGAAACTCCTTGTCGGAGCTTTCACTCCCAGGTACATCTGTACTAGAGACACCTCTACCTGTTTGTATCCAGACATGGATGTATTTTGTAGAAATATCCACATAATATATTCCTTACCAAAATACCAGGATGTTCTTGTATGCTTATCCTCAAAGACTATATTAGGTATTTGTTTCCAAATCTACGTTTTCTAATTCTAGTTTCCAGGTTTTCTACTAAACTTCATTTGATACCAACTATAAAGACCTGTCCCCAGTTGCCTGGATCCAGTGCCTTATTTTAATACATTGGCATATAAACAAGGAATATGCATCCCAAAGGATCAATTAGTTTATTAGTATTGGAAACAAGCTATATACATAAGTTTATCATTACAACTTAAAAAGAAAAAAAACCTAGAATCTCCTTTGAAAACATCAATAACTCCTAGGTTATTTTGGCATGTTATTCATAATAAAATCCTTCATGCCCTGAGAAAATGAAACATAAGAAAAATGTGATCTCAAAAACTCAGTAAGGGTAATTAATACAGTGGATGATATCATAACATAAACATCAGGCACGGTGAATAATTGAAAACACATGTATTTACAAATAATAAACTTGAACACATTATGGTAGGAATATGAGTTGAGTAAATAATTCCATAATAAAACATAATCATGGGTATTCGACTAGTCGAATAAACACATGAACCATAAATACTATTTTCATAATAAGGGAATGCATAATGTGGGACATCATCACCATACCGTCAAGGCCTCGTGACAAGACCATAAATGATCATTTTGGCAAGGCATTGTGCCAAGATCGTAGTTTGTCTCATGAGACCTACTGATGCACCAAGGAGCTATAGCGGGCCCGACCCGACACATAATAAGTCCAATGAATTCCTCATATGAATGGGGTGAACATAAACAACATATACATTCATATTAAAACTAACATATGAAATGTAAATTACTTTCCCCAATCATTAAGCATAAACACTAACTATTCAGAGTAAATTGGTGAATGGTTTTAAGCTCACACATCCACAGTCAAACTAATCATAAACCATTCAATTAAATTTGGTGGATAATAAAATTGGAGATAAATCTCAATGATGAAAAATATTAAACAAAGTACATTGACATAGATGAAGATACTTTTAAATGAGACCATTGAAAAATCTTTGAGGAAGTAATCTTTAAACATTCCAAAGTGTACCATACCACCATGAAACATTCAAATCATAATCCATTAGAATATGATGAGAATAGGGAGACTCTTGATATGATATTACAAACGGAATTACATAGATCACAAGTAATAAGTAAGTGGGGAATAAGGAATATATCTCATAGAAGATAAAATGAGATGAGAAAAATACTTTTTACTTCGGAATGAAGAGTTATTTTGGAAAATCATTTTTGTTTGCCATGAAATTAGCTTATAAACATGAATATCCTAGAAAATAAAATAATAGGACATTGAAATTATATTCATTGCATAAATTATGTCCCACTGAAGTGAAATCATGTAAAAAGAGTTCTTAGGACTCTTTAGAACTAAATCATTTTGGAGCATTTTAAGGAAAGTATTAAAGATAATTTTAAAGTGGAAAGACAAATTTGTTCTATTAAATCCAGAAATGATCCAAGATCATTTCCATGATAAAATGAATGTTTTTATAAAAATAATGGTCGCTTAAAATAGATCCTAGGTTTCAATTGAAAATGGGTAAGAATTTGAAAAGATCCCTTGAATCAGGTTTGTATTTCAGAAATAATTTTGATAGTTCCTTTTAAAACATGTAAATACCCATAAAATAAGAAAGTATTATGGTTTTTAAACATATATAAAACAATCACACATAATTTTTGAGGATCACATAATAATACATAAGAATTTAATAGAGGTAATTAGACAATGAAGGTAACCCGAATGAAAATAGAAGTTCGGGTGGAAAACTCTTATCACTTTGTAATCAAACGATTTGTATGACCAAAAATTAATAATATTAGAATGATTCATTGAATAACGTGAAAATAAATATATTTATGATATTTTATATCAACAGAAATTATACATATATCATACACAAGTATTATTAGTGAATATGGAAAATCTCACAAAAAATGGGAGTGAGATGAAGAAACCCTTACCTTATGTCCGAATGTGTTCTGCTCTTGAACTTAAGGTCTTGGAATATGAAAATAGAATTATTAATAACTTATTTAAGATCCTATTATAAATTTATTTATTTTTTCACAATTCTATTTAGTTCATTTATGTCCTTATTGATAAGTTATTATATTGAATTTCGTCATTCCAAAGTGTTAGTTTTCATTATTTTCATAATCGGTTCACTTGTTCTTAAGTAATGGAGTTCATGTGGAATGGATGTAAATCTAAATGAATTAAAAAAAATTTTTATTTATGAACCTACAAAAGTTTTAATGGTCATTTTTATAATTTGGTTACATGAAAATAGGATGAATCATTAGATGAAATATTAATGACATTCACTTAGATTATTTTAGGGGTATTTTAATTATTAGAAACTAGTTTGATCATACAATTTCATAATATATATGTATACTGGTTCCTTAATTTTAATTAGGCTATAATACATATATTAAATTCTATTTCAACCATAATTTTTTTTTCATGACCAGTAATTAAGGATAAATTGAAGAATGAAACTTCGTCGTCCACGATGGTTATAAAATGGAACCTCATGGACATTGATTTCGTTTATAAAATAAAAGGGAGAGAGAGTATAGATATTGATGATGGTTCTTCCATTCACATGATATAATTCCATTATATATATGATAGTGGATCTATCATGCTCATTTGGATAGAGGAGGTGAGGATAGGTTAATAAAAGAAGATAAATTGAAATGAAACTAAATGAAAAAGAAAGGTGCTTTACCTATTGAAATAACATCTTTGAGAACCTCCTTAAGGGAAGTGATTTTGGTCTTTTGGAAAGAAAAATAGATTCTTGGACGTGGGTAGTGTCTAAGTAAGGTTAAATGGGCATAAAATTTAGGAGCTTCAAGGCTTAGAGGAGTGAATATAAAAGGGAGTGAGGGGGTGGTTATAGTGGAGGTGAGGAGGGTTTTCATAATTTTTTAATCATTAGTTTATTAATTTCCCTCACGACCAGAAATAGTGATGATTAAATGGACAAGAAAAGTAATTAATTCATTAGACTTCAATACAAGTGGTATTACATCACTTATGATGTCCTGAAAATAGTGTATTTAACTGATAATTGGTATATACGGTATTTTACCATATTTCACTATTCATAAAAAATTTGAGTATTTCAGAAATATACCAAAAATTCACCCTAACCATTTTTCGACATGTAGAATAAAAAAAGGAAGTCAATTTTTCAAAAATAATTTTCTATATATGATTAATTTAATATTTAATTAAAATCATAATTTATTCTAAAAAAACAGTTTCAAAACATTTATTTACTTATTCCAAAATATAGGAATATCATACTTCCACTTGAATATTATTTATATACTATCATAGGTAAGGTTGCTACTAATTAGGGTATATCACTATTCATAAGGGTATTTTACTATTCTAAGGGTAGGTTACTATTTAACAAAAATTATTTTTTCTTATCAGACTCCATATAACTTATTGATCGTAACTGTGTATGTTAGATTTTTGAAATACACATCACAAAAGTGACAAACTTATGTTTACTTGGCTAGGTTATAAAAAGTGGTGTTTTTAGAGGATCAGGGATCCATGAATTCTATAATAAATATATTTTTAAATTCTTGGGGTGTTACATTTGTTCTCACAGTGATGTGATCACATGCATGTGAAAATATAACATGAATCATTGCATGAATCCACACTGCCTCATATGATCATCATGTTAATATATTCATTCAGTAGTGGATCTAAAATTGAGTTCATCACTATTTTTGATAAAAAAAATTATTATTGACTTTAGTTTTTAACTCTGGAGAACATCAAAATTTCATTTTATCATATCCATGGGAATAACGAGCTCAGTTCGGCCAGTAGTCATTTCAGCATGAATAATGGTGAACAGAAACTCTTTGATCATCATGAGGTTAAAGATGATGCTTGGTTTTAATTAGATGGTACAAAACACTTTGATTATGCAACCAAAATTATGTCCGTGTGTTTTAAGTGGGTGAATAGTACCCACTCTATGCTCGTCTCACATCAGACTTGCACTCAGTTGGGAAGCACTATATAACCCTTGTCGTGTCTACTACCTCTAAATCTAACATAGAGGTCAGAATCCAGAACACTGTACACATCATAAGATGAGCTATACCACATTATTTCATGGTCCAATGGACACCCCTATAGGTGTTATATTCCCACCATGCTATGATTACTCTATGTACTCTATGTGGGTGCTATTCTCCACCTCTATGCTTCCATGGCTTCCCATTCATGAGATGGATCCCATGTGGTTGAGTTTACCTCCAATATGTGATTTCAAGTGCATTTAATTAGGTAAAAATTAATAGCTGTATTTTTTAATAAATTACTACTAAAAAATACATTTTTTGAAAGGTATGAATTTATTAATCTCTTCATCCTAATACGCATATCAATCTTCAATGATCATCAATGGCTGGAACTTCAATCATCTTCATTGTTGTAGATAATGTGTTTCAAACTAACACATTATATTTATACATGTATAAAAATGTAAAGACCTGAAAATTTCAAGGATTTTTTTTAAATACTTTGAAATTTTACGAGTCTGTGGCTTCTGACGACAACAGATTCCGAGGCCCGGTGTGCCCAGAATCAATTTTTAAAGTTTTGTTCGGGTACGTTCAGTAAACGTATGAGCGGGTTTTTTCTATCTTTTGAACCGGTGCTCAGATTTGAAATCCGAGGGCACCGATGAACTCGCAACACCGGTATTATCTTAAGGGGACCTTTACCATAGTTGCGTTTTATGCAGGTCAAAAGTTAATTTTTGGGGTTTAATATTAAACTAAATAAAATTGTGTGGTACACAATTTTATTTTGTGAGTTGGTTATTTTCTCCTGAGTGTGGATGTTTGTGAGGTGGGGCCCACACGATCCCCAACCTTCAACTCCCCATTAATTCTCTGCTGTTTGATTTGAAAACTCATCATTAATGGTGGAGCCTTCCAACCTCCCCCTTCCCATTAAATGTGCTAGATCTTAGAATTAATGTCAGTGTTAATTAATTGATACCTCTTTTTAATTAATATATGAATTGAATAAAAATTCTATTAATGGGAGAGCCTCATTATTTCTTTATGTTGGCAAATCACTTGTGGGAAAAAGGGCTCTGGAGAATTAAAGAGAGGTGATCCTTCTCTAACGAAGAACACCATTCCTCAAACGAAGAACATCCCCGACGAAGAACGCGAAGACTTCTTCCAACGACACATATTTCTTGGATGCACCTCGATGTCAAGGAGCCTACATTTCCTATGACAATGACTAATCCTCCATCGTTGACGAGACGACACCGTTCTTCCGCGATGCCCAACTACCGCGACACTCATCTTCTGCAGCTCGACGACAAACGACATCAACTACGATGTAGGGGGATTTGTATATTTCATTTATGTGATTTATACCCTCGAGCATGGAGTTTAATTTTTAGATGATGTTTTGAACCACTAATGCGATGGGTATGGACTAAAAAACAAGTCCAGACCCATCTATTTATTATTCTTGATGCGCGGAATGTTGGTGACGACGAAACAGGACCGCAACGGCAATTTGGAGCCTTCACAGTAATGTTCGGATCCCGAGACGACAGCAGGCGCAGACGGAAGAAAAAACGGACCACCAGAATGACTTTGGTGGCCCGCGGAAGACCACGAAGTCACCCCAGTGCACCACCGATAGAAGCCCACCGCGGCACCGGCCGCGGCGGCAAGGAGGGGATCCCGTGGCTGCGTGGGATCCGGGAGACAAGCAGCGCCAGCCTGGCGCCATGTTCGCGGAACCGGGGTCCGCGCCCCCCACTCGGCCAGCTGGCTGAGCCAGCACACCCCCCTAGCCGGGCCGGGGCGGGTCATGCGGACCGGGCCACGCTGGGTCAGGTCGACCCGGTTCGGGCCGTCCCAGGGTGAGTTGGGCCAGGTCGGACCAAGCCCAGACCCCCCACTTCAGACTATTTTTCGGCCTTTTACCCATAACTTGAGCTACAGAACTCCGATTGATGCACCGTCAGTTTTGTAGGAATACATGAATAGAGACGGTAATTTAGGTATATTACACTCGAGGTTTTAGCGAAGTTTGTGTATGGCCGGGTTGGTTCAAACCCGAAACCAACCGGGCCCTCGGAGTGAAAACACTTATAAATTTAGGACCAGACGTCCGATTGACGTGCCATCAACTACGTGGAATTACTTATGATGAGATGGTTATTCTGGAATACTCCACATGAGGTTTGGACGCAGATGGAGTACGTTCGGGTTGGTTTTATCTTAAAATTCAACCGGGCCCCTGAAACAGAAAAACCAATAACTCTTAGACCGAGCATCCGTTTGACGCACCGTCTGTCGTGTTGGGATTCTTTTGATGATATGTAACCTTGGTATACATAAAATCTAGACTTCAGGACATTTGATTTATCGAACCCCCTTGCTCGAGGAGCGGACCCTCCCGAAATCGAGCGTGTTGTGTGCGGGAACCCTAGAGCTGGCTGCGACTGCATCGACTACTGTACTGGAATCCTCCGTGGGTTCAACAGTGACAACTACCATACTGGAATCCTCCATGGGTTAGATGATGATGAATACTGTTCTTATATCATGTGTGGGTCTGGAAATATTTACCTCTATACTTGTATCCTGTGTGGGTCCGGCAGAGTAGCTGGTCTTGTATCCTGTGTGGGTTCGACAGCTTAGCTGGATTTGTATCCTTTGTGAGTCCGACAGTTTAGATGAACCAGTGAAGACATATGATCATCCTTATTGCTATACAAATGATGTTTACCTGTGTGAGCTATGTCTTGAATTTCAATCATTACCAACAGTGTGATTGACTTCTTTCCTATGTGGACTGGGTTGTGCTTGGGCTCGAGATTAGGAGCCGAACTAGAACTGATGACTTAGGTATATGCATGGGCATATACCTAAGTAGGGTTGGTTTTTTACTTCTTGATTGTATCCTTAATTTGTGGTTTATCCTTCATGGATTATGGGAGACCTTCGGGGGTCTTGGGGTCCCTACTGAGTAACGTTATACTCAACCCTGCACGGGCAATGCCCGCACTACGTTGTGTTGGATGCAGACAACGGACATCGCTGATTGTGGTGGAGGCTTGTAGAGATGGACGGTACCCAGAGGTGGAGCACTTGGTGTGATGTTCCCGAAGCAGACGGACAGACCCGTGGTACTGGGAGAGACTATCTGTAGCTACCCTTCAACTGGGATTCCCGGAGGATGACTCGGTGGTTGCTACTTTACTTTACAGCTGTTGTACTTTCTTTTTCAGTTGTACTGTACTTTCAGTTGGGTTTGTATACTGGCCCATTTACATTCTGACACTTACTTTTTGTACTCATTTTACTTAGTTCTTGCTTGAGTTGTGTACTCTATTTTGTTTGTTTACCATTATAAAGGCAATTCCTTCCCTTTATTAGTATTTACACCTTTGGTGCTAGTCGCCAGCCCCTGGCCAGTGGAAGGCGGGCTTGGGGTAGTCACGACACGGGCCCTGAGGATGGGTCGTGACAAATTGGTATCAGAGGAGTCGGTTCTACCGTAGAACTCAGGACTCTGATCTTTCCTTTTTGTGAAGCAATAGTGTTAAGAGTATTTAGTGTGGTTTTTCATCAAGAGAGTCGAGTGTTGGTATGAAGACCGACGTATCCATACACCAGGACCCTGAACTCTGATTTCCGAATCAGTTCACAAAAACACAGATTGTGTGTGTGTTTCCTTTCAAAAGTTTTCTTTGTTATTACATTGTGTCATCTCACAAGGAATATTGTTTAACCGTGGCGCACCTGTTTCTTTTCAGTATGGCCCCACGAAGACATCCATCTAGGGTTCCGAGTTACGTGCGAGATGGAAGCCCACCGAGCGACGAGGCCTCAGTGCAGGACCCCATTATAGCGGAGGCACCAGCAGTACCACTACCCACTAAGCCACCGATGCTACCAGCCCCATCAGTAGAGAGTGCACGCCTCCTGAGTGTGTTGCAAAATTTTCAGCGACAGAGGCCGGCTAGGTTCCGCAGAGAGACAGACCCTCAGGCAGCCGACGATTGGCTGGAGGCTATCATCAGAGTCTTCAGATTGGTAGGGATACTAGCCGACCATATGGTGATCCTTGCAATGAGTCTCCTATACATAGCAGCAGGTAGATGGTGGAGCCTGATGCTCTAGGTGTACGATGAGGCATCTCTACTTTGGATAGACTTCGAGAGTCTCTTCCACTCGGAGTTTGTTCCAGCCACCCTACGTGCGGTGCACATCTAGGAGTTACTTCATCTATGGTAGGGCAGTATGACATTAGCTCATTACTCAGCGATATTTACTGACCTCTCATGCTATACCACTGATATGGTACGGGACCCGTTATTTAGGGCCCGGACCTTCGAGCAGGGACTAAGGCACGAGATCAGGGCTTTGACGATTCCCCTCAGCATCCTGACATAGGCAATGGTGCTGGAGCGATCCCTTTTAGTGGAGAGATTTCTCGCTGAGCGTCCACCAGCAGGGAGACCCACCGTAGGGCGACACGTAGTAGAGTATTCTTTAGCCGGCAGTAGACAGATGTCACAGGGGTCCAAGCGGACTAGGGCATCAGGTGGGCGACCTCAGGATATAGGTTCGGTTGTGAGGGGCACACGAAACAGAGCCAGCCTTATGAGGAGCAGACAATTCTATCCATGCGGAGGGCAGGGTCACATGGCTCATGACTGCTCGACCTACCATGAAGATGAGCAACAGATAGTGGAGGGACCTCCCAGGCAGTGGTAGAGGTACGATCGTGGTGGTCCACAGGGAGCAGGCGGACGAGGCAGAGGAGATGGCCGAGCAGCGGGTGGTGGATGACGTTTTGAGGCTCTACCACCACCACCCCCAGGAGGTCCACCCCGACCATAGGGAGCTGGCCGACAGAGGCAGGCTCAGCTCCAGGCAGTGGAGGCTTATGACCACGGCACACCTGAGATGATTCGAGGTACTATCTGTGTCTACTACACCCTTTCTACAGTTCTTATAAACACATGTGTGAGTCATTATTTTATTTCCTCTGCCCTTGTTCGGAGCTTGGAGATTCCGACGGATCCTTTTGCTCCATCCTTACGGTTAGAGACTCATACGGGAGCATACTCGACGATTACGAAGTGGTGCCGGAAGTGTGAGCTTACTCTAGGAGGTGAGAGCATCGGTTGGGAACTTCTTGTAGCAGCATTGAGGCCTTACAACGTCATCTTGGGTATGGACTGGTTATCTATAGTCCATGCCCAAATCGACTGTATTAGGTGCAAAGTGCGGTGTGTTCACACAGATGGGACTAGTTCCACCTTCACCAGCGAGAAGGGAGCCTTTGCAGTGTAGGATGGACTAACGCAGTGGAGAGGGTATCCAATCACAAATCATTTAGATAGTATTATCCTCAGATCAGTTGATGTGCGGAGTCTGAGTTTTCCTATTGTGGTGGATTAGTATGCAGACGTTTTTCCTAACGACGTTCTAGGACTACCTCCTCGAAGAGAGGTAGACTTATACATAGACCTGTACCCCGGGACAACACCGATATCTACTCTAGTAGATCGGATGGCTCCCACCATGCTTCGTGAGCTGCGGGTATAGATGGAGGACTTGCAGGGAAAAGGATTCATCCGACCTAGTGTTTCACCCTAGGATTCTCCGATTTTGTTCACCAAGAAGGCGGATGGGAGCTTGAGACTGTGTGTAGAATACCGTCTCCTGAATCAGGTGACGGTAAGTATCATGTACCCACTTCCGAGGATTGAATACCTCTTCGATCAGCTCAAGGGATCACAATGGTTCTCCAAGATAGACCTCAGGTCAGGCTATCACCAGCTCAGAGTTTGAGACGAGGATGTGCAGAAGACGGCCTTCAGGTGTCGGTATAGCCACTACGAGTTCTTGGTTATGCCCTTTGGTGTGACCAACGATCCAGTAGTGTTCATGAGTCTCACAAACATGATCTTTCAGCCTTACCTCGATCGGTTTGTCGTAGTCTTCATTGATGACATACTGATTTACTCAAATACTAAGGGGGAGCACGCCTACCACTTGAGGGTTGTACTGGATAGACTCTAAGAGCACCAGCTTTATGGTAAGCTCTTGAAGTGCTAGTTCTTGATTTGAGAGGTTCACTTCTTGGAGCACGTCATCTCAGAGGCGGGAGTTGCAGTGAATCCTGTGAAGATCGAGGAAGTACTTTCTTGGGAGCCACCCAAGAGCGTGACGGAGGTGCGGAGTTTCCTAGGTCTGGCTGGGTACTATCATAGATTTGTTCCAGACTTCTCTAGAGTTGCATCACCACTTTCAGCTTTGACAAATAAGGGGAAACCCTTCGTGTGGTCAGATAGATGCCAGCAAACCTTTCAGGAGCTGAGACAGAGATTGAACAGTGCGCCCATCTTGAGGCTACCGGAGGAGGGCGTAGGGTATATAGTTTACTAGGACGCATCAGGGATTGGAATCGGGTGTGTCCTAATGCAGGAGAGAGCAATGATCGCTTACTATTCACAACAGTTGAGGAAGCACAAGTAGAACTACACTACCCATGACCTGGAGTGAGCAGCAGTGGTCTTCGCCCTGAAGATGTGGCAGCACTATCTGATGGGCGAGCGCTTTACAATCTACTCTAATCACCAGAGTCTTAGGTACATTTTCTCACATAAGGACCGGGATCTGAGATAGCAGTGATGGATCGAGTTCCTCCAGGACTATGACTTTGAGATAGTCTATACTCCTGGGAAGGGGAACATTGTGGCTGATTCTCTCAGCAGGAGATCAGGCATTCAACTACTTGGAGAGGAGACAGATCAGTTAGCCACTTTGCAGATATCCTTCGTGGATAGAGATAGGGAAGCCTTTCAATAGTCCCTCACAGTCACTCCTCCACTACTTCAGTGGGTCATAGAGGCACAACGTGGGGACGTTGACTGTGAGACACGACATGCTCAGATTTCCACAGGGCAGGCACTTGATGAATTTTCTGAAGGAGGAGAATACGTCATCCTCATCAGGGGACATACCATGGTACTGGTTTCACTGCAGGTGGAAGTGATGAGGGAGTTTCACACTTCCCCTATAGCGGTACATCTTGGAGTGAAGAAGATGTACCAGGACCTCAGACGATAGCACTGGTGGCTGGGTATGAAGAAGGATGTAGAAGAGTTTGTTTCACGATTCCTCACTTGCCAGTAAGTGAAGGTGGAGCACCAAGTACCAGCAAGCTTGGTACAACCCTTAGAGGTTCTAGAGTGGAAGTGGGATATGATATCCAGGGATTTTGTGACGGGGATTCCACGTACATCCAGAGGGAATGACTCTATCTGGGTGATCGTAGAATGACTCACCATGTTGGACCACTTCCTACCAATCAGAGAGCAGGGTTTAGTAGAGGGCTTGAGACGCCTCTACATTCAGGAGATCGTACGGCTTCATGGTGTGCCAACGACTATCGCCTTTAATTGAGATGCTCGCTTTACTTCTTGGCTTTGGAAGGGGTTGTAAGAGGATTTTGGGATGCAGCTATGTCTGAGCATCGCCTTCCATCCTCAGACGGATGGCCAGACGGAGAGGACCATTCAGACGCTTGAGGACATGCTCTGTGCATGTGTCCTTGACTTTGGTCGTAGCTGGGAGGATCACCAACCCTTGGTGGATTTTGCGTACAATAACAACTACCACTCCACCATCGGGATAGAACCATATGAGGCACTATACGAATGACCTTGCAGATCACCTTTGTGCTGGACTGACCCGAGGGAGTCAGCACTTGTTGGACCAGAGATGGTGCAAGCTATGACGGAGAAGGTGAAAATCATCTAAGAGCGAATGAAGAATGAACAGAGCAGAAAAAGTCCTATGCTGATCAGAGATGGAGACCACTGGAGTTCGAAGATGGCAACCACATTTTCTTATAGGTCTCACCTCGATGAGGTCTATGGAGATCTGTCCGTGGCGACAAGTTATCTCGACGATTCATCAGACCATTCCAGGTCCTCAACAGAGTAGGCGGGGTGGCTTACCGCCTGACCCTTCCACCTCAGTTGCACAAAGTGCATGAAGTCTTCCATATATATTAGCTGAGCAGATACGTGCACGACCCGACCCACATCATCGATCACGGGGAGCTGGACATGGATGACGGGGAGAAATTCTCGGAGGTTCTGGTGGAGATCAAGGATCGATAGGAGAAGGTCCTTCATTGATGGTCGATTCCTCTGGTGTGTATTCACTGGCAGTATATGAACCTCCAGGAGAGCACATGGGAGCGGGAGGATCAGATGCATTCTCAGTACCCCTTTTTTCTTCTCTAGTGTATATTATTGCTTTACAGGGACATAAAGACCTGAGGTGGGAGTAATGTAAAGACACAGAAATTTCAAGGAATTTTTTTTAAATACTTTGAAAATTTATGAGTCTGTGTCTTCTGACGGCACCGGATTCTGAGGCCTGGTGTGCCCAGAATCAAATTTTGAAGTTCTGTTCGGGTACGTTCAGTAAACATACGAGCGGGTTTTTCTATCTTTTGAACCAGTGCTCGTATTTGAAATTTTAGGGCACCGATGAACTCCCAACACTAGTATTCGCTTAAGGGGATCTTTACCGCAATTTTGTTTTATGCGGATCGAATGTTAATTTTTGGGGTTTAATCTTAAACTAAATAAAATTGTGTGGTACACAATTTTATTTTGTGAGTTGGTTATTTTCTCCCTAATGCAGATGTCTTTGAGGTGTGACCCAAACGAACCCCAACCTTCAATTCCCCATTAATTCCCTACTGTATCCTTTGACAACTCCTCATTAATGGTGGAGCCTTCCCACCTCCCTCATCCCATTAAATATGCCATATCTTATAATTAATGTCATCGTTAATTAATTATGACCTCTTTTGAATTAATATATGAATTTCATAGAAATTATATTAATGGGAGAGACTCCTTATTTCTTTACTTTGGAAAATCACTTGTGGTAAAAAGGGCTCTGGAGAATTAAAGAGAGGTGATACTTCTCTAATGAAGAACATCGTTCCTCAAACGAAGAAAATCCCTAGCGAAGAACGTGAATGACTTCTTCCATTAACACATCTTCCTCGAACACACCTCGATGTCAAGGAGCCTATGTCGCCTATGACAACGACTCATCCTCCATCATTGATGGGACGAAACTGTTCTTCCGCGATGACTGACTACCGCAATGATCGTCTTCTACGGCTCGACGACGAACGACATCAACTACGAGGCAGGGGATTTGTATATTTCATTTATGTGATTTATACCCTCGATCATGGTGTTTAATTATTAGTTGATGTTTTGAACCACTAACGTGGTGGGTACGGACTAACAAACAAGTAAGGACCCATCGACGTACTGTTATTGATGCGCGGGATGTTGGTGACGACAAAATAGGACTGCAACATCAATTCGGAGCCTTCGAAGTGAAGTTTGGATCCTGAAACGACCGCAAGCACATACAGAAGCAAAAACAGATCACCAGAATGACTCTGGTGGCCCGCGGAAGACTGCGGCAGCGCGGCGCCGCCGGTGACTGGAGGCGGCGGCCGACACCGGCCGGATTCCTGGAGGTGGCGGCACCCTAGCGCGCCGCCGTCCAGAGCCGCGGTGGCGAGGTGGGGATCCCGCGGCCGCGCTGGATCTAAGAGATAAGCGGCGCCAGCTTGGTTCCGCGTTCGCGAAACCGGGGGCCGCGCCCCTTGATCGGCCAGCTGGCCGAGCCAGCACACCCCACCGGCCAGGCCGGGGCGTGTCACGTGGACCGGGCCATGCCTTCTCGGGCTGGTCCCATACCTGAGTCAGGTCGACCCGGTTCAGGCCTGCCCAGGGTGAGTTGGGCTGGGTCGGACCGGGCCCAGACCCCCCACTCCAGACCGTTTTTCGGTCTTTTACCCATAACTTGAGCCACAAACCTCCGATCGGCACACCATCAGTTGAATAGAGATCCTTCAATCGAGACTGTCATTTTGGTATATTAAAGTTGAGGTTTCGAAGAAGTTTGGGTATGGCCAGGTTGGTTCAAAACCGAAACCAACCGGGCCCTTGGAGCAGAAACAGTTATAACTTAAGGAGCGGATGTCCGATTGATGTGCCATCAACTATGTGGATTTCCTTTTGATGAGACGGTTATTTTGGAATATTTAACTTGAGGTTTGGATGCAGTTGGTGTACAGTCGGGTTGGTTTTAGCTTAAAAATAAACTGGGGCCCTGGAGTAGAAAAGCCAATAACTCTCAGACCGGGCGTCCGTTTGACGCACTGTCTATCACGTTGGGTTTCTTTTTATGAGACAGAACCTTGGGATACATCAACTCTGGACTTCGTTATAGTTGATGCATCAACCCCCCTTTCTTGAGGAGTGGACCCTCCCAGAATCGAGCGTGCTGTGTGCGGGAACCCTAGAGCTGGCTGTGACTGCATCGACTACTATACTGGAATCCTCTGTGGGTTCAAAAGCGACGACTACCATACTGGAATCCTCCGTGGGTTCGATGACAATGACTACTGTTCTTGTATCCTATGTGGGTCTGGTAGTATTGACCTCTATACTTGTATCCTGTGTGGGTCCGACAGAGTAGCTGGTCTTGTATCCTGTGTGGGTTCGACAGCTTAGCTGGATTTGTATCCTTTGTGGGTCCGACAGTTTAGATGAACCAGTGAAGACATATGATCATCCTTATTGCTATACAAATGATGTTTACCTATGTGAGCTGATTCTTGAATTTCAATCAATACCAACGGTGTGATTGACTTCTTTCTTGTGTGGACTGGGTTTTGCTTGGGCTCGAGAGTAGGAGCCGAACTAGAACTGATGACTTAGGTGTATGCATGGGCATATACCTAAGTAGGGTTGGTTTTTTACTTCTTGATTGTATCCTTAATTTTTGGGTTATCCTTCGTGGATTATGGGAGACCTTCGGTGGTCTCGAGGTCCCTACTGTTTAACATTATACTCACCCCTATACGGGAAATGCCCGCACTACGTTGTGTTGGATGCAGACGACGAACAACGCTGATCGTGGTGGAGGCTTGTAGAGCTGGACAGTACCCAGAGGTGGAACACTTGGTGTGACATACCCGGAGCAGACGGATGGACCCGTGGTGCTGGGAGAGACTATCTGTACCCACACTTCAGGTGGGATTCCCAGAGGACGACTTGGTGGTTGCTGCTTTACTTTACAGCTATTGTACTTTATTTTTCAGTTGTACTGTACTTTCAGTTTGGTTTGTATACTGGCCCATTTACTTTCCAGCACTTACTTTTTATACTCAGTTTACTTAGTTCTTGTTTGCGTTACATACTCTGTTTTGTTTTTTTACCCTTATAAAGGCAATGCCTTCTCTTTTTATCGGGATTTACGCCTTTGGTGCTAGTCGCCAGCCCCTGGCCTATGGAAGGCAGGCTTGGGGTAGTCACGACACGGTCCCCGAGGATGGGTCGTGACAAACAATTCACCAATTATCCTACATAAAACTAAAAGTCTTCAAAGATGTTTCTTAAAATAAATATAATTGAGGGATTTTTTCCATCATTATTCAGCCATCCAAGTTGTATAAACTTTCTTACCAGGCAAATATACTTCCTATGAACTTTCCGAAAACTTATTCTTTACAACTTATTCACTATATTTACATCATTGAAATCTTTTTATTTCATCTACAACCACTTAAAATCAATGAAAACCATTTTAAAAAATATAACCCATGCACAAAGTGGGATCTATAATATTCCCTTTGTATTTATTATAAATACCTTCAAAGTGATTTCCAAATTTATATATCAATCTGTGAATCAATCTCTTATTTCTCTCCACATTACTTTTAAAAACATTCATTTCACTTTCTCCCCCCTTATTGACATGAATGAAAATTTTCATTGGAAAATGGTATCAATTCATTATTAAGAAACATTCTATCTCTCATTTCAATCTTTATATACATGATCCATGATCCTTGTAGAAAACAAGAGTATTTGATTTAGACAAAAAATACATACTTTAACAATTTATCATGATACCTTATGAAACGAGAAATTAAAAAAATGTATTCAATTGTTATACAATTTTATAATATTTTTACGATACTTAATGAGATATGAAACTTTTGTAATATATATCAACCAAAAACTTCTGCAATCACTTCAACAAATAGATCAAAACCATTCAAGTGTAATATGAAAGATAAGAATCCATGGAGAACTTTTAAACTCTCACCTTTATTATATAATTTATTAATTCAATTTAATCTCCATGTGTTAAATTTATTATTTTAATTAACCATGTATGAGAGATTAAGAAATTAATACCTTTCAAAATGATAAGATCTTCAGAAATATTACAGAATAATTTGATTTGCATTAGTTAATGATTCTGACATCTTCTCCAACATTCTCCAAATGTCTCCCATCAAGGTGACCTTAATTGTGGTCTTTATAACAATGAAAGCATTCCAAGGATATGATTTAGGTACTCATGATAATAAATCACAAAAATGGATATTTTCTTATGTGGATTTCTAGACAATTTTTTATTCTTCACTAAGGATTATCCTTTCATAAAATATTCAATAAACTAGTATTGGAAACATTATAGGATAAAAAATTCCTTAACTTGGATAAGCTTGTTTTTATACCATCCATTATCTTAGGGTCTCCCCCTAAGATTATACTTCACCTTAAATTCCCTATTTTGAAAGAAAAAATTCAAAACAAAAAGGTAAAGAAATAAGGTAAATGTTTTTTGATTATTAATGTGAACAAAAAGGTTGAGTTTCTTTCTCAACCAAGTTTCCCCATTTCATCCACTCTTTATGATTTCACATATAAAAACTAATTATGATTAAGGTTGTGTGGATATTATCACTTATTTAATTTTATTTTTTATGAACTTTCTTTCTTCAAGGTATTTTAAAGTACTTTTATCCCTTGGTGAAACTTTCATCTTATAAAATAATTATTCTAATGCCGAAATTATTGAAAAACATTTCTTTCTAGTGTTTACAACCATATTTCCCCTCAAAAATATAAATTATTTACATATATGTTTAATTATTTATTTTTTAATTTTTCACTAGCCTTTTCTTATGCCTTTTTGCATTTTATTCATTATTTCTAATTTTTTGTCCTGCTAACTAATATATCTTTAGGAAATTTAGTAGCATGTTTAGATTTTCCACATGGATTATTCTAAGTTATATCCTTCTTATTTTTTATTTTGGATTTAACTCTTTTCTTTAACTTCTTGGATTTTGAATCCAATGTATTCTCACTTTTATTCCTTAATATCCTATTTGGAGAATTTTTATTTAGAAAAATTCGTTTTCATATATCCCATGGTTTATACATAATTGTTTCCAAATTCTATGGATTTATTTTCTAAATATATTTTAATATATGTCAAGATGAGAATGTACCAATTTTGTGACCACCATGTTTAGAAATATCATATATAATTTCAATATTTTGAAACACATTGAAAGTTTTTAGAGTTTTCGTACACTACAAATACTTCTTCTTCATATTTGGATTGATACCCCTTGACATGGGATTCCTTTTTTTTCTTTTGAATTTAAAGTATTGTAGCAAAAATATAATGTATAATGCATGAATCTATTGTAGCACCATCACTAAACCTAAAACCATGATCTTCTTATATATCATTTATTATGTTTTGGGTCTTCTCTATAACTTTTTAGGATATCATGGGTAACCATATTTTAAACTCTTTTTCCTATCTACCCTAGTCATGGTGGTGGGCTTCTTATCCCCTTTATTCATCAATACAAGAACATATTTTTCTTTCTAACCTGAAATATTTATGAAAAGTGGTTTATAAACGTTATTAAAAGATCTTATAAATTATACCTTTTTCTTTATTACTTCATGAGATAGATCATTGAGTGAAGTCCTACTATTTTTATCACATGATAGAGGTCTTTTTACCTTATAATCCTTCAGTGGGAACTAATTATTTGGGACCACATTATCCTTATTTGTTTAAGAATAAATATCTATCTTCTCAATATTTTATAACTTAACTTCCAATTTTATACATTTCATATTGAGGCTATTTTTCTGATCTTCAATCATACTAAGCTTTTCTTCACAAACTTTCTTTACTATTTTAACTTTATATTCATGAAACTTAAAATTTTTATGTAAAAAAGAGTAAAGATCCGTGATCTTCTTGGATTTTAATTCCAATTGTAAATCTTTGACATAAATACTATTTTTCAACTTTTCTTCAACAACATAGATATTTTATTTTAGAGTTTCTTGACTTTATATTTCTCTTTAACTTCCTTGATCCATTTTTTTCAAATACTGAGGAACTTATTTCAAGCTCAACCTTTATCACTTCATTGGATCCAACCTATCTAGATAGTTGTAAACATTTTATAAATTTTCCTTGAAAAGCCTTCTACAAGTTATCCGATTCTTCTTCTAGGTGGGTGGTCTCTTCCTATATACTTTGAAGGACTATACAAACAAGAGAGACTATTTCTTTGGGAGCACTATGCAGAATATATTTCAAATTATCAATTGATATATCATGAGAAGTTGTATATTGATCGTCACCATCTCTTATTCTATGATATGTATCTTGAGGGAAATTTATATAGGATTTTTTACATACCTCATGATCACTTATCATTTTTGATTCATAATAGGTTGGAATGTTGTCTATCTTATTAGTGAAGACTTAAGCTACCTTTTTTTAGTTTCTAAGCCCGATCTGTCTTCTTTACTAATATGGAATGGAGAAACTAATACTTCATCTTCTATAAGAAATAAGGAAAACTTATTCATCTTTGTTTCTTATTTCCTTCTCTTATTCATCATGGCCTCAGTAGACGTAGGATTCTACTCAGAGATAACATAATCTTCACAAAAACTGTACCACATTTTTATTATAGTAAATAAAGTCAAATATTTAAAAGTAGAATAGATTCAACATAGATAATACAATATAGGTAAACCTTTTATCTGATATTAATTTAGAGGACCACTTCAGGATATGCAAAATGATGGGGGGGAGGGTATATCAGTGTTGGGAATTTTTTTTACATTTCATAAGTTTTATCCCTTTTACCTATTATACCCATTATGATCTTAATTATCATATTATATTTTCCTTATCATATAAAATTATATAAAATCGGGTAAAAAATAACACACAATATTTTTACAAGGTTCAATACTTAATAAGAGTATCTAGCCCTCACCGTATATAGTGCTGAATAGTATAAATATTATTTTCTATGATGAGATAGAAAATAAAATGTGTTGGAAATAAAATAATCTTTTTCCAAGTTTGTGTCCCTAAACTTTAGGAGGGAAAATGGAAATAATCCACTCACTAGATCAATGATATCCTAATATAACATGTAGCTCCTCACTGTTTCTTTATTACACCTCTAAATAAAGTCTTCACTTTCTTTTTTAAGGTAACTTGTAACACCAAGAAATTATTTCACCCATTGATAATTATATTGTATTTAACAATGATGACTTATTAACTACTTCCTTTTTATCCACTTTGTTACTTTCACAGCAATGGGTAAACATCTCTCCTTCTTCTTCTTCTTTTTTTTATAACATGTTCATACAACCCTCCATCCAATTTGTTTTTCCAGTCTATATATATAATAATTCCCATCCAGTGGTTATGTTTTTAGTGATAGTTCTTCCATTCTCATTCTTCATTATCTTCTTATGATACAAAATGATAATAGATTATCTATCTAAAATCTAGTCATACCTTTATTATCTTTCTTCAGATCACCAATCGATAAAGAAACTCTGTCTTATATTTGGATAATCCCATATTCTTCTAAATCATCTGGTGCATTTTCATCTAGTTTTATATCATTGCCTATTGTATTCTTTAGTCTAGTACCAGTACACCCGATCATTCTTCCACACCTTCTTCTAATACCTAATCACATGTAAATGACTAGTAAAAAAATATCTGTCAATTCCTCGGTCACTATAATGAATTACTATCCTAACTAGATGTGTTCAATTAATGTACACAATTTTTCAATTCCACTTCATGCATGAATAAAAAATTTCATTGGTCTTATACAAGTTATAAAACCTAACACACCATATTTATTGCTTTATTATTTTATTTGTTGTTTATAAATTATGTTTACTAGATCACTTTAACTTCAAACTTCCTTGTAAAAAACTGGGTTGGATATCTCATGTTATATATTTTTTCATTATCTCCTCAAGTGATTATTCATTCATGTATTCCTAAATGAATTCATGCATGAACTTAGTATTCCTTGTGTAAATTTGAGTGGGTATATGATATTACATGTGTTCTTATTCAAAAAAGTGCTGAGCACTGGATCCCCCTATATCTCCCTTTCTCACACTAATTAAAAGCATAGAACAACATCACAAAATAAATGCTTCATGTGACCTCTCTTTAATTTATCAAAAATAAGATTGGATTCCTGAAAAATATGACATTACACTAACTATGATACAGTGTGAATACACTGAGATAGTGTTTCTATCTTCATCACATTACCCTAGAGTGTTCTATGAATATATAAGAGTACGCATAATTGATCTTTGAAAAAATAACGATGTTTATCATAACTCTTCATGATATTAATAAGCATGTGGTTCTTCTTTGTGCCAAGGTTTCATGTGAAACCCCACTATTCATGTAGGCAAGTGGACCGTATAACTCTATGATTATTATTATAAAATAAACCATAAAGATAAACTATTTTTTGAAAATAGGATCTCTTGGACAAAAATTGAATTGATGTACATCTCTTTTAATTTTTTATTCTCCTCGTATAGGCAAGTTTCACAGATTCATCTTCGTTTCTTCACCAACTTAGAAGCCAAAACAATATGCCATGTAAATTAATGCTTTTAATGCCCAAATATCTCTATGTTTAAAATATTATCACATGGGTTCTTTATTATCACATGATGTAGAGAAAGGATCCATTTATTTCTACAATAGATCTAATTTTTTCCTCATAGTGAAGTGATCATGTGCATGTAAAAATATAACATGTATCATCGCATGCATAGACACTACCTCATACAATATTTATGTCGATATCTTCAATTTGGTAGTGTCTAAAACATTAAATTCTTCACTTATTTTCATAATATAATGTATAACTAATTTTCTGGTTTTTAACTTTGGAAGATCTCACAATTTTACTCAATCATATCCATGTAAATAACAAGAACAATTCTATCAATTGGAATTTTTTTATGAAGAACAGTGAACAAAAACTCTTCAATCATCAGGAGGTTGAAGATGACACTTGGTTTTACTATGACAGAGAAAAGATTTTCTTTATGTGACTGGTTTTATGTACATGTGTTTTAGGTGGATGAACAATACCTACTATGTGCCTGTTTGGCATTGAACTTGTGATCAGTTAGGTAATACTATATAACCCTTTCTCTGTCTTCTTTCTCTCAAGCCATCATTTAGGTAGACACTTGGAACACAATTTACATACCCATCAAAGTCCATTCCACACCATTGAATGGTCTAATGATCACCCTTGTGGGTTCTATATTCCCACCATTCAATGATTCCTCCATACACCATATATTGCTTCTATGCTCCACCTCTATTCCATCATGTCTTCCCATGCAAGGGATGGATCCCACACAGTTGATACTAACTCTAATTTGTGTCTTGAGATTTCCCTCCTTGGGTGGCTATGATTGTACCTATTTTTTTTTACTAAAGTCCCACCAAAAATAATAATTGGAATAATCCAAATTATTTAATACTAATACATTTACCCACTTCCTCAATTCATCATCAATAAATCTTCATGAGAAATATAATTATATTTTTACATGGACTTCAAAGTGTTCTCAACTTCTCTTCATCCAAATATGTATATCAGTCTTCAAATATCATCAGTGGATGGAACTTTAATAATCTTCTTTCTTGTAGACAATGTTCTACCCACTAGAACTAGGTATTTAAATATATTGACTAATTATTCAATCATTATAAATAAAATAAAAGTATTCAAAGATGTTTCTTGAAATAATAAGACATGTGGACTTATTTTACTTTAAAATTCATTTGATCATAAAAGTTGTATCAAATTTCATATGAGTTTTGGATACTTCCTCAAAACATTCCAACAAATTCTTCTTTATAACTTCTTCACCACATTTAAATCAATGAAATATTTCTATTTCATTGGGAATCATTGAAAACCAATGAAAACTATTGAAAAAATAAAACTCATACAAAACATGGGATCAAATTGGTCTCTAGAAAGTGGAATATTGTGAATAAACTATTATAGTAAAATATTATTTATTTATATAGTGATAAAACTTATTGTGATGAACCATATCATCATGAGTAGAGAAAATAATGTGAAATTTGAAATTTTTCTTCCCTACCGATTTTAAGGGTCAAAATGGTAATTTCTTCTATTGGGTGATCTTAAAATAATTTTATAACTACTATGTTGGTCCCAAAAATAGGGTTTTTACCCTAAGATAGGAGTTTTTTGGAATTTATAACAATTAATATTTTTTAGAATATTTAATATTTAATTAGTGTTTGTTTCATGATATATTATGAATAAATTATTGGATTAAAATTACCACTTCATAGTTGGTTACAGAATAGGGGATTTTTCCTAGGTGAGGTATAAAACTATCACATCCACTAAGGTAGGGATCCTCATGTATGTGTACTCCCTTTCATGTCACACAACTAAGAGGGATATGGAGAGGGGATCAATAATCAAGTTCATCCAATGAGCTAGATTTGGTTTTGGTGGACACGTGACATAGACTTGGGTTAGTACTTATGGAAAATCAATGTAGGGGTAAATCAAGGCGTGATTGGGTAATCAATTAAACAACCTATTTTATGGTACATGTCCTTGTAGGGCACATGACTATTCCCTATGTGAATCACACTGCTAGAGGCTATGAAAGGTACTTTCCATGACCCCTTGTGTGGTACATGGTCAGGTTCTCAGTGTGACTTAGACATCATGAGTGTTTAGTAAAATTCATGTAGTAAAGGAAAGTGCATGTTTAGTGGGTTTTATTACATATATGGGGATGTTTTTTGGAGGTAAATACAGTGTACACCCTCCTTAGAGGTTTTATACTATTTTCACCATAAAACTAGAATTGGAATTTTTAGTATCGTATTCTGAGTGTTTTTATACATATAACATGATGGTTAGTACATCATGGAATTTAGAGGTCATTGGTGAGATTTTTAGGGTTGGTAGAGGTTTGGTGAGAGGTTTTCTTTAGGTTTTTAGTTTGATAAATCTCTGAAGGGAGATGTGTCTTGAGACCTAGGTGATGGTCATGTGCCAGTTGGAAGGCTTGACATGGGAGATTCCAAGTGGTTTAGTTTTAGAATCATTATATGGATCCTATAAGGAGGTATTGAGTAGTGACTTAGCCTGGGGATGCTAATATACATAATTTCAAGTGTTTGGATGGTTCTTGGAAGCCAGGGTTAGGTGGTGTTTGTATGGTCCCTTTATCTTTGGATTGGTTTCTTGGGGTTAAAGAAGTTAAGGTTTTAGATATCTTTCTCGAGGTTTAGTTCAGTTGGAGCCTTTGGGTTGGGTAAAACCTATGGTATGGTTGATACAACTAAGTACCATTGATTATATTTTGAGATAGGTTAGAGGGAGCGTAGAGGATTCCCATTAAGGTATAGAGATATCCCAGGAGAGGTTGTGTTCTAGAGAGGCTATCTAAGATTTCTTATGATAGTGTTGGCTATAGGTTTAGATGAAGATGAGGCACCCCTTGTAGGGTGTCCTTTTTTATATGGTTAAAATAACCATTGAGGATTCCCTTTTAGTTATGATGCTACTTGAGGATGTCCTTATGGGAGATATAGTGGATGCGAATGGGTTATGCATTAATGTCACTTAATGAGGTTCATGTATTAGGCTTTGCCTATCTTATGAGATGGATATGATCTATGGGAATATGGGTGACCCCAATTTTGTTAACCCTGAGAGAGTTAGTGCTGGTTTCAATGTTGGTGACTTCAGGTGTAACCTTATAACCCATAGATCAGTGGTGATTCATTATAGATTTTCTCAATGTGGTGTTATTGGGTTTATGAATTTTAATGACCCATGGTTTTATTATTAAGGACATGAATCATTGGGGTTTTTCTTGATCATGATTTTTACGCGAGAGGAGAGATTAAGATATTTTTAGACTAGGTGTTATCACTTTGTTTGATACTATTATCTCCACTAATGGATGGTGTTATGTAGGCCTATGGAGCTAATAGATGATATGGATGAGTACATCCCCCTAGTTAGGATTTCTCTTTTACTTGGGATTAGTTATTTTGTTCTAGATATTTTTTCTAGCCCCCATGTTTTTTGTTGATTACCCTATTTATAATAGAGCATGGTTAGTTCTAAAAGACAACTTGGACTTGAGAATGTTCTCTCAATGTTATTAGAGTTCATCACTAGCTTAAATCATTTTATTATATTCCTAGATCCTGTTAATAGATTTTTGTTGTCTTAGATGTCTATGAGGAGACCCTAGGAATTGTAATTTATTCATGTCAGTATGTTATATGTATTGGTTATTTCATAATATATGGAGTGAATTCCTATTGTATTATTTATCATGGAAGGGTGAGCCAAACTTTTAATTCTTTCTGGCAATAGAAAAATTAGGTTTTCTCGTTCTCAGGTGGATTTTTAGAACTCAAGGATCAATGTTGTTTTATTTAGTTCATTTTTTTATACCAGATGTTATTCATCTAGGATGGGCATATCATGTGTGTGTGCACTTGTTATGACAACAGATGTTAGGTACCACAATTAGGGGTGGCCTACTAAGATTTATTTCTCACCCCCTATACCTATAAATTGGTGTGTATTCTGACCCTTATGTTTAATTTATGTCTGACCGTATGATGTATAATTTATAGATATGAGGCCTAGTGTTTCATGATCAAGTAGAACCACTCATTTGGGTTCCCAAGATTAGGAAAGTGTATCTAGAAAGTTGTTGGAGGTCGGGTATGTGGTACAACTCAAAGTTGGAAATAAAACCCTAATTATTTTGTTTTCATTATTTATTTATCCTATATATGTGTTCTTACGAGTTAGAGATCTTTTGTTGTATGTTATCATTACTGGGATTTTATATACTGCATTATATTTATTATATCTTGATATTTCTTTATTTAATAATTAATAATCTAATTCAATTTCTATATATGTATGTTCTTTGTTATTTTTCACTATTATCACATTATTATTTGAGGTTATAGTCTCGCTAATGTATCTTTTCGGACCATCTATTCTCATTGGTAGCCACTAGTATATGGGAAGGTGTGGTTGATGCCTTACGACAAGCCATATAAATTGATAAGTTAGGTCGATCAGGGTGAGTTCATTACAAAATGGTTTTCAAGTCTATCTTTTTTATGATTTGGGATGTTTCTAGATAGGTGGTCTAGGAATATGTTGAAGATTTTGATGGACCTTATAATGGTACATATTGAACACCTTTTCTTATAAAAACTCAAGGTTACCAAGGTAATGGGATTTTTTTCATGGTTTCAATTTTCATTATTATATTATTTGACTTAGTGTGATGAACTTGGGATTGTGATTTATGTTTTATTGATTTTTGAATCTTTTCCCATTTTCAAGAGGCCTATATACATTCATACTTATAGGAACATAGGATTCCAATGAAATATGCATTCCCATGTGTTATTTCAAAGAGGATGTAGGTTCAATTGTTTAAAGAATCCATAATAATATATATGGAATTGTCCCATATAATTTATTTGTGAAATTATAATCAAATAAACCTCATGTATTTTCTTTTGATGGTTTTTATGTGTATATTATGGTGATAAATACATATATGGTGGAATTATTTCCCCTTAATAAAAGGATGTGTGGAGACCCTAGTGGGATAGTGTAGGAGTTGGATTCCATGATAGTGGATTGATGAGGGGAAGGATGTGTGAGAGGTTTTCAAATTATACATGAGTTTCCCTAAGGTTTTGGTTTCCCTAAGGTCCTAGTTTTGGGTTTTGGGGAAGGGATTATATACCCACATAGGGAAGGGGTGTAGTTCCTACCATGCGATTTCTATTGTGTGTTACTATAGGGACCCAAGGTCTTACTATCTACCAGGGAGCTTTAGTGGGAGTGGGTGGTTTCCCTTTGGTGGGTCTTGGAAGGGTATTCTATCAATAGTGTTCATTACATAACATGGAACCTTTTTGGTAAGGCATGTTGATTTTTAGGCTTAATTTGTAGAGTGATGGGGGCGCTCTTGGTTTTGAGGTTGGTTGAGAGGATATGTTTTATTGGATTTTCAAAAATATTTTTCTCTAATTACACTTCTAGTGACATGATGGGAGTGTGGTTATACACTCATTCTTTTGGATCGATGCCCAGGTGGTAGGTGGTTATGTGGTTAACATCTAAATGAGGAAGATACCTTGTTTTTAGAGAGGAGTGCCATGGTTGATCCGGTTTTTTGGGATTGATCTGCTTAAGGTGCATGTTAATTGGTTTAGGAATGTTAGTTTAGGTTAATTGATGCATGAAACTTGAAAGTGAGTCCAATTGTGTGATAGGGTTATGTAAGATCATTCTAAAATAGTGTTTAGATGAGTTAGAGTAGGTTGGTTCATGGGATCCTTCGAGAGGTTCTTATAAAATCACCCAGCCTTGAGGAGAAGAGTGGTAGTTTATTTTTAGGAAAATACTTGGTTGTTAAGGGAAAATTTATACTAGTTTTTCTTGATGTCATTTGGTTTGTGGGATATGTGTGAGTCCATAGGATTTTTTGGGTCCATGGGGAACACAAGTTGTGTAACCATAGTGGACCTATTCAGGTCAGTGATCAAGGTGTTGTATGAGGTAAGTCTTATGGTGGGGAGTGTTCCATGGGCCATTAGAGGATGTGACAACATTATAAGTGGTTGTAAAATATTTAATATGTCATTCACAGTGAGTTGGGAACAAGTGACAATTTTAGTTCTTATATTAGAGAACATGTGTGAGTAAGCTATCCTCATCCAGTCATTTTGTTTAGTAGTGGATAGATCATGGGCCTTAGATTTTGGTGTTTTTTTGTGGGATGATGAAAGGGGTACTTCTGTGGTGGGGTGTGTCAGATTAGTCATGGATGAATAAATATTATGGCAAAATATTCATGGGTCTAATGAAACTAGTCATTGGATGGTCTAGTTTTCATCAAATGCCAGTGCATGGGTAGAATTTGGACATATCTTGTTTTTTGGAAAGTACCATATTCATGTATTTGATTTAGAGATGTGGTATTGAGTCTTGGTTTTGTAAATAGACTTGGGATGAATAAGATATCTTCTAAGGTGATTTGTATCGATGGTGTGTCAGTACTATGGGTGAGATCATAGCGGCTGATTAGCTATAGGGGAATCTTAGGGGTGATATGCATCACGGTGGGGATATTGTGATGGACCACATCATCATAGTTTGAGAAAATCGGGGGAAATTTAAAAGAAACTAGGTTTTTAAGAAGAAAATGGAAAATTTTCCTTTGAAATGATATTGGAATAATTCTTTGACCACTATATTGGTCCCATAATAGTGTGTTTTTTCTAGGATAGAATTTTGGTGGAATTATGAGTCATTTATATTTTCATAGAGTATTTAATATTTGATTGATTAAATATTAATAAATATCACATGTGTATTCAATGATATCTTTTGAAAAGAGCCTAAAATTGAAATTAATACTTCGTGTTTAGGCCCAAAAAATGGGGTCTTTCCCTAGTTGAGGTATAAACCCATTATAGGATTTGAGACTAGGCCCAAATTTCTTTTCATTTTCTATTTATTTTTATTTTCTTTCTATTTATGTTTTCCTTTTCTTTCCTTCCCTATATCTTCTGACTCATTTATCCAACCCTATGTGTCATGTGTTTGAGAGGGATGAGGAGAAAAATATGTAGAGAAAGAGAAAGAGATATGGGATCGCCACTAAGGTTTATCCAAGTAGCAAGATCTAGTTTTTGTGGACGCACGTCATAGATGCATGATAGAAGCTTCGGTGCTTGATGCCTCAAGTTCGGTTATTTTTAACATGAATATCCCTATATATATATTTTTTTTAAATCGACATATATATTTATGGGGACACATTGAGGGTTATTGTTCACTGATTCATGGATAAATGAAGGTTTCAAGTGATTTCAAGGTATTTCCATTTGGGAAACCTTTATAGAAAACTTGTAGTTCAGAGAACACACAAAGTGTGTTCTAATTTTGGGAAAGGGAAGGAGAAGATGACTACATGGCATGTAGTCCCTCTGGACACGCCATGTAGGAGTGACTCGGGGTGTAGTCAGGCACTCATATAAACACCTAGTGTCTGGATACATGGCTTTGTAGGGTACACAATCAGACCCTGTATGACGCACATTCCCACAAGCCATATAGGGTACTTGGAGTGACCATATATGAGGGACATGTACAGGTTCCCCATGTAACTTACACATCATTTATGTTTGGTATATCATGTATTGTTAGAGAAAGTGCACTTTAGTGGGTTATAGTACATTAATAGGGAGGATTGTTGGAGGAACATGTCATGTACATGAGGTACACACTATGTACTCCATCCATATAGGCGTTACACTTGATTTTTATCTTATAGATAAAATCATACTTATGTGTATACTATTCCGATCATTATTCCATGTAGAACATAATCGTGAGGACCTCAGGGTGTTTAGAGGTTTTCAAAAATATATTTTGGGTTGGGAGATGTTTTTTGAGAGGTTTTCATCACGGTTTTAGTTTACAAAATCTATTGATAGATATGTTTCTTGAGACCTAGGTGAGGTTTACGATCTTTTTAAATGACTTGGTATGGGAGATTTCAAGAGGTTTAGCTTGATATTTTTTATATGGGACCTAAAAAGTGGAATCAGTTAGTAGCTTTAATTGGATATTACATGAGTTTTAGTTTCTATTTGTTTAATGGTTTCTAGAAGGTGAGGCTAGGTGGTGATTTAGATGGTTCTAGGATATCAAGACTGGTTGCTCAAGGTTAAATTATCTGAGGTTTTAGACCTATTTTTTGAGGTTTTGGTTAGGAATAGAATTCATGATAGGTTTGTTTCACAAGATAGAAGGTAAGTATGAGTGTCATTGTTTGGATGTTTATATGGTTATAATAAACCCTAGAGTATTCCCATATAGGTATAAATATAATCTGATAGGGTTTATGTGATGAACTGGTGAGATGAAGATTCCATTAAAGGAAATGACCTGATGTTGGGATGAAGAAGAGGATCCCCTTGTCGGGTGTCTTTTTTTAATGATGTATTGAGGAAAATTGAGGTTGACCTCATGGATTTTATTCTAATACAGGATTCCATTATGGGTGAGGTGGTGGTCATGGATGGGTTTAGCATCAAAGTCACTTGATGAAGTTCTTGTATCAAGCTTGTCCCAAGTTTTGAGTTGTATATGATCTAGGTGATTTTGGGTGCCTCGTGTTTTGTTGACCATGAGAGGGTCAGTACTGGTTTAAACATTAGCAACTACTAGTGTAACCTCAGAACCTATTGATTAGAAGTGATACTTTGGTGTTTTTATTATGGTGGTGTTTTTGGGTGCATGAATTTTATTAAATTAGGTTATTATAGATTATAATATAAATATTTGAGGTTTTATTTAATAGGTTTTGTACATGTGAGGAAACCTTTGGGATATTTTTGGATTGGGAATTGGACCTGAGTTTTATTTGATGATCTCCTCTATTATCTAGTTTTAGGTGGGCCTAGGGTGATAATGAATGATCTGAATAAGTGCACCCACTTAGTCAAGATTTCTATCTAACTAGGACTTTTGATTATGTTGTATTGAATAATTTTGATAGATCCCAAAGTTGTTTTTTATCTCCCTAACAATGATAGAGCTCAATTAGTTCTACATGACTACTAGGACTTGGGTATGTTCCCCTAGTGTAGATATATTTCCTATCGCTAGTTCAGAACATCCTATTATTGTCTTATAACTTGATAATGTTTTCTTGTTGTCTTGGATTCCCCATGTGAGACCCTAGTGTATAGACTTCCTGATTGTTAGAGTATTTTACACATGGGATCTTTCATATGATATAGTAGATGTTCTTGTTGTGTTGTGTGTTGGGGTAGGGTGAACAAAACATTTAGATTTTTTATTACTGGGAAAATCATGTTTGGTCAATCATGCATGGATAATTAAAACAATAGGATTACTGGTGTTTTATTCATTTTATTTATATGTTTTTATTTTTGTTGTTATTTGACTAGGTTGTTCATATCATGTGTGCGAACACTTTTTATGAAAGAATATGTTAAATACCACCACTGGGGGTGGCCTAATTATATTTATTTTTAAAACCATTTATGTGAACTTTGATGAGAATACATTTTGGTTCCAAATGTATTTGAAGTGCCTATTAGGACTATGGAAAACTCAAATATTGTCATCTTTAGTAGATCATTCACAATAAAGATTATGTGAATGATATAACCAATAAATTTTTTTTCAAAAGAATATTGAAAAATTATTTTTCCATAATAAAGAGAGAGCATCATTCACTTTAATTTATAATTGATTTAAAACATAAGAAGAAATATTACATCATTCTTGAGATCATTATTTATTGATAGTGTAGATTTATCAAACATGGTTAGTGTATAGTCATTGAATCATGAGGACCCAAAGTATTTCCCCTCAAGCGGTGATTCAAAATTTCTCCTTTGATCACAAAAACAAACCGATGAACCATCGAGTGCTAACAAGACTGATTGATAATATTTCATTGTTCTCCTTGATCACTTCACATTTCTTCATGCTAGAAGGAATATTATATCATTCTTCATGGTATATAGAGGAATAGAGGATGAAAGATATCTTGAAAGGAAATTGTTTTTCATAATGATTAAACTTTCTCTAATTGATATAATAGTCTATTTATAGACTTTGGGTTAGGTTTTAACATTGAATTAATTTCCAAAAGTCCCTTAATAATATATTAAACCCTAAAATACTACTATTACATGTAATAAAATAATAATAATATTTTATTTTGTGGTGTTTACTAACCTGGGTAATGATAAATATTTATTTTACAATTTGGTAAATAGATATTCATCACCCGAAAAAATATGGTTTGCTCATCATCTTCAACATTTATTGAATTCTTGTATATATAAATATATTATGTATTCAATAAATTAATTAATATTTTATCTATATTCAGGTGAATAAATATTGATTTAATACTCTCATAACTAAATAAATTATTTATTTAATAAATATATATATATTTATTATAGTTCAAATAAAAAAAGATACATAAAAATATAATATATTTGTGTAATTAAAAAATTACCTAGCATGAATATATATTTATTTAATATTTATGATTATTTGATAAATCTTGAATAAATATCACTTCTCTATTTGGATAATAATATTTATTCCAATAGTTAAGTATAAATAATATCTAACTGAGATCAAAGGAAACAATTTTTATGTGGCCATCTAGGACTCATCGTCAAGGGAATTAAAAGAGCTTGCCTAAAGTCCAAGGTTACTATCTAGAAATGAGTCAAGGCACCCACATAGGAGGAATATATGTTTCAATGAAAAAACCACATATGAATGATCACTGTTTAATATAATATCTTTATCATGATATCTCATTAATTAGGTTCCACACACTTGTCATCCACCTATATGCTTGATATATCATTCATTGACTATGTAAAAAAAAACTCATCATTACAGCATGGACATGGAATTTAATGTGATAGTTCCATTTTAATCAAAGGGTTAAGACATTAAATTCTATAAATATATAAGGGAAAAATTCATCCTTGATTTATTCATTAATAATATATCATTCATGAAACACTTAATGTACCCAACATCATTATGACCATATGTCATCATGGTCTATAGTAATACATCTACGTGCAAGATTCATGAAATGCATCATTGATAATTTTAAATAATAAGGATCATTACACACACTCGTATATTGGAATATCTAATGAAAAATAAACATGTTGAATTTCTACTAGAGGGTTTGTTCCCATAATCTCTCATCTTGGAGATTACTATGTGTGAACTTCATTAGTTGAAATCTCATATTCTTACTAGTACATGCACCTCATAGTCAATAAAATATGTATCCAATCTTAGAGTGTTATCTTATTGTGGAAATTTTTTTAAGAATATTTTCACATAATTTCAAGGTTCTCATCATTTTAGAGAACTTCAAAGCCCATTTCAATGCGACAGATACTCTATGAAATATTACATTAAATTCATAAAAAATTATGAATGATATGTAATAATATACTTAAATTAGTATTCAATTTTTTGAATATATATGAAATCTAATAAAAAAATACGTTATAGGAAACCAACTCCAACAGACTCCCACTTGGGCTAGATCCAACTCCAATTATCTTGTAGTCTTCTAGCTCTATTATTATGATCTTGTTTCTACTGAGTTAAGGATTCTGTTAAGGGGTCTTCCATGTTTTCTTCCATAGAAACTCCACTCACTATGATGTCACCTACACGAGAGAAATACCTCAAGATATTATACTTTCGATGTATGTGGTTCATACTGTTATATGACATTGGATCCTTTGAAAGAGCCAATGATATATTATTCTCACAATTTTGTGTGATAGGGTCTTTACAATTAGGCACCACATCAAGCTCTTGGATGAAGTTTTGAATCCAAGCAGTTTCTTTAACTACCAATAAATATGTAATATACTTGGGATCTATTATGGAATCTATAACAATGGATTTCTTTGAGCTCTTCTAACTCAAAAAATCTCCATTGAGTGTGAAGGTGTATCCTCAATATGATTTTAGATCATATTGATCTATTTGGAAACTAGAATATACATATCCTTTAATGATTATCTCTTAATCCCACCTATATACCAGGAATATATCCTTAGTATAACGCAAATAAATAATGATAGTATTGACGGACATCAAATAGTGGTCACCTGTGTTAGATTGATATCCTCTTATCATACTTAAGTCATAAATAACATATAGTCTAGTACATAACATTATATATATAACAGACCCAATAGATGACTTGTATAGAGCCCATTCTATTATCTATTTCTCTTAATGTGTCAGAGGATACATTTTCTTGGAGAGATGAATTCCATTTGACACTAGAAACAGTCTCTTCTAGGATTATTCCATACCAAATCACTTTAGTATCTTGTCATTATACATACTTTGACTTAGTTGAAGAAACATCTTTGGTATATCACGGTGGATCTTAATCCTATGAATATATGCTGCTTTAACCAAGTCCTTCATAGAGAATAATTCTTCTAACTAGGCCTTAATAGACAATAAGACTGATAATTTTTTTTCAATAAGTAGTCTTCCATAGATATAAACTATTAAAAAAATAGATACATTCCCACTAAACCGCTTATAGACACAAGGATCACATACATTCTTTATGAAACCAAATTTTGTTATGGATTCGTCAAATTGAATGTTCCATGACTTGGATGCTTAGCTTAATCCATAAATGTATCTCTTTGACGTTCATTCCATGTTTGAATCATTCAGAGTCATGAACCCTTCTGGATGTGTCATATATACAACTTCCTAAATATTCCCATTAAAAAATATATATTGATATCTATCTTCCAAATCTAATAGTCATGGTAAAATGTTATGGAAAGTATAATTATTATCAATCTTAATTTTGAAACCAGAGAAAAGGTTTCACAATAGTATATGCCTTGACGCTGTTTGAACCCTTATGAAATAGGTTGTTCCTTATACGTGTTGACATGTTCATCCTTGTCCATTTTATTCTTGAATACCCATTCATAAATAATGGGATTTAAATATTTTGGATTATCTCATAAAAACATAATTAGTTTTGGTATATGAAATCTATTTCAAATTCATATCTTCTTTCTAATTTTCATAGTTTTTCCACATACTTCTTCCTTATAGGTTATAAGATCATTATTATTAACTAATAATGAGTGACTGTCATTGGTGACTTGAAAACCATATATTTATATATCACTAAGCCATATTATACTCCTATATAGTACATGTGTCTCTAGAACATTCATTTCCATAGGAATTTATGAAATATATTCATATATCAGATCTTTTTTATCTTGATCCTATACTTCATAAAAGTCTATTTCACTCCCACTATCTATTTTATATATCTGATTACTCTCAAGGGATTTGGGACATATTCCAACCATAACATTATTTTTTAAGGATTTATATAGATAATATCCCCTTATTTCCTCACGGCATCTTATAAAGATTCACTTAGTTCCTTGGGGTTCAAGTTTGTTTTCAGAAATAGACTTTACAAATTATTCCCAACCCCACACTCACACATGTGACTAAATAGTCATACTTCCATACCAAATTTTACATGGAATAATTTTTTCCAATTTAGTTGGAACTTAGTTTTGAATGTGTGATGCTGTCTATAATTTATATCCCCAAAAGGACAATATAAGACTCTCCAAAATCATCATTGATATCATCAGGTCTAACAAGGTGTAGTTCCTAATTTCACTTACACTATTTTATTATGGCGTATAAGGAGTATTGAGTTATGATATAATCCCAAAATCCCATAAATAATCAATAAAGTCTTTATTAAGATATTCTATACCCTATTTTGAGAAGAGTTTTTTTAACCTTAATACAGAGATGGATCTCAACTTCATTATTATATTCCTTGAATATATCAAAGGAATATGACTTATACCTCATTAATTATACATATCTATATATACTAAAATAATTATAAAAAGAAATTAAGTATGAGTACCCAAGTGGTTTTAGTTCAAATGAATCTAAATATCAATCTTAGTGTAATCTGGCCTAATGATTTTCATTTACATGACCTATCCAGTGATGCCATAATTGGGTAGGGTATGAGTTATGTGAACTATTTTTTTTATCGATTAGTATTATTTAGTTCATGTATTTCAATACATAAAGACTAGTATTTTAATACCCCTTACCATAAAAAATTATTTCTTTATAAAATAAGATCCTGTTATATCTAAATTTATAAATAAATCCATATTTATCAAGTATGGACATAGAAATAATGTTTTTTGTCACTGAAGGAACATAATATAAATATTTAAAAACCAATATCATTCTCGTCAGAAATGTGAGGTGGTAGTATCCCACAACCATAATAGCCACTATATATCATTTGGATTCTTAGATATGCACCTCAAAATGGGAAATCTTTCAAAATCTACTCGGTTCCTATATTTGAATACATATGTGAGCACCACATATTTTATCTAATATAAAAATTATAGAAATAGATATATTTGACTTGATAAGTATCTCACTTGATGCTTCCCCTTACCTCTTTTCCCAAGTGCATTTTTTTCTTCCAATGGCCCTTATTTCCACATATGGAATAGATAAGATCTTGTTTCCTTGTTTTCTCCTTGATTCTTCTCTTCTAATAAGAAAATTTTGAATAAGATTTAGAATTTTATTTAGTCTTGGTGCTCTTCACCAAGAATTTACTACTATTCACTATAAGGGTGGAAGGATTTTTACACTTCATATACTTGTCAACATAGTGTAGTATAATGAGAATATCTAGGAGAGAATTATCTTTGTTGTTCATATTGAAATTCAAAATAAAAATAAAGAATATAAAAGTGAGTGATGAAAGAATAAGACCAGTTAACAATTATTCAGGTATCTTAAACCCTAGAAACTCAAGGATCTTAATGCAACCAATGATTTTGACTACATGAGGCCCATCTGGTGAACATTCTCTAATTTTTCCTATAAATAGTTCCTTGGATATCTAAAACCATTAATATCATGCTCTCTCCTAATAAATATAATGACGATTTTTGATCCTACTATAGGAATTTATGTTCTCATCTGAATTCATGATTTCACTTGATATGGATGAAAGCATCAAACAATGAACATCTAGAACATCATTAATGTGTTTTTTGTAGATAATGAACTCCACATCACTCACCTCCATAGTAGGTGGACCAAAGATTGGGAATTATAGAAAATAAGACTTTTGTTTATGAAAAAAACTACCATCAAGTGTCTAAAATATTCCTACATGTTACTTTTAGTTAGGAGATGGTGTTTGTATCAGTCTGTACCTTCCTAACCTATTACATTGTGGGTTTTATGGTTGGAGAGTGGTCATAGGAGGATAAAGTAGTTTTGATGGATGTTGGAATTGTAACAGAAGTGTAGCAATATTTTTACATTATAAAATAGGGGTTTATAGTATAATATGGTGATTTACAACTTATGTGGATATAAATTTACGGCTTGTGTGTGGTTGAGTTTTAGAGCATAAAATGTGTTTAAGTTGTAAGAAAGGGGTTTATTACATAAGTTCATTAAGCCTCAAATGCCATGTTTTTTAGAATAATTTGAGGTTTCAAAGGTTTTACAGCATAAATGTTGGTTTTACTATGTATGTTTTCAAGGCCATTTATTTTATGCCATAAATGTTGGGTTTATGACTTAAATCAGGTGACTTACATCTTATTTATATCTCTTATTTAGACAATTCTTTTATCATTCAGCCACCACTCTCTCTCCCTCTGCCTATCTTTTTTTTGGTGAAACCTATATGGTTTTCATATATCATTCATCCCCATTCCTTTTACTTCAATTTATGTGTTATAGTGGTTGGTTTCTTATGATCGGTGGTGAGTTCTACTACCTTATCCCCTTGTTTTACCTCATTTTGCTCATGGGGATTCACATCAATGTTGTTGTTTTTGTTTGATATATGTTGAGATATATCTTTTACAACACTTTAGAGAAGTTTAGGTGGATCTAGGGTTTTTTTGTGCAGTTATAGTTTGCGGGCTATTTCTTCTTTGACCTATGGTGATCAATGGGATTAGAAAGCTTCTTTGAGTTGGGGGATCCTTATTCTCACCTGTATACATTCTATTTGTTTTATTTTCATAATTTTATTTTATTTTGGGGGATACTAAGGTTTGGAATAATAAATATAAATAACTGGAATAACTAAAATTGTTGGGGATGTAGAGTAATCACATGTTTTGATGCTTTTTTATATGTTACTGATGAGTTTATTCCATGTTGTTTCCTTACTGAAAATAATTCCCAATGGAATCCTCATTTGATCTGTATACAATATGATATATGAACCTTTAAGTATTTTTGTGTGATATCAACCAAAATAAACGGCTAAGAAATTATTTTTGGATAATGATTTGGTTTCCCATAGAATCTATTTTTTGTGATAATACCCATTCTAAATAAATAAGTAATGAAAATAAATCCCCTGAATAATTATGGAAGATTGTGTGTGTTGATGTTGTCCATTATTGTGCGTTTTATGTTTCCCTCTATAGTTTAGGGATGTTGTTGTGTAATGACGGAGGTGATTGGTTGAGATGTGTGATGAGTGGGGCTATGATTTGATATTGTGGTAGGTTGGCATAGATGTGGTGTGGGTAGTTGTGCGATGTGGTGAATGTTGGTTGTGGTTCATAGAGGATGTGGTGAATATCAGAGATGATCTATAGAGATGATATGTGGCAGTGATGTGTGGTTATTTCATGTAGAGGTTGTTCTATGATAGGTGTCTAGGATCTAAGAAAGTGTAGTTTCTATAGTGATTTTGTTTGACAGGTGTGGCGTGATGATGATGGTGGATGCAAGGTGTTGTGGTGATGGTTGTGTGATATATGATAGTTATGGTGTGGTTTGGTTGTGTTATTTTCATGGTTATCCCTAGAATAAATTGTGATGATAAAATGAAAGGAAATAGACTATAAAATAAACAATACTGGATGGAAATGGATGTGTGGTAGATTAAATGAATTGAATGATAAATAAATGTCCAGTGTAAATTTGAATGAAGTGGATAAGTAAATGAAAGAGGAATCATATGGATTATGTGGTGGTTGTGTGATGTGGTGCATATAGTGGTGACAAAGTTTCTGATGGTTTTTGTGTGGTATGTTGGTGGTAATGTGGTGTTCACTAGTGAAGTTGACGCGAACCTATAGGTTGGGTACTGTATACTATCTATATATCATATATGTTTATGTTATTTTTATATATTCCCCACATGATTTAAATAACCTTACCATCATTTAGAGGTTCTGGGTTTTGGGTGTTTTCCATAATATCTAATATGGTAGTAATACAGATGGATAAATACCCCATCTTTCCCATTATTCCTTTAGTAGTGATGGTCCATGTGTCTGCAGGCGATACATTTTGTGATGACCCATATGTCTGTGGGAGAGATGTGATTTTTGTGGAAATGATGAGATGTAATGTGTGAGAGCATGTTTCTATGGTCGAGATGTGATGTGATCGTACCTGATGCTAATACTATATGCTAGATCATGTGTGGGTGGAGTAGGTAGAGATACTCACAAACCACATCATAGGTCGACATGGTATCTTCAAGTGAGATGTGATGTGGTGTTTTTGTGATGTGATGAGTATGTATGGGATGGGATCATATGAATATCAATGTTGGGGTATGATAGATTAAAATCAATGGGGAAGTGGTATCATGGATCCTTTATTTGTTATGATCTCAATTCTATGTTATTATATTGGATGTATGATTTGGTGAGCAAGACATGGTGAGGATGGGTTCTAGTTAGTTGACCTGTAAAAGTGCTTTTTCGGTTTTTCTATTTTCTCACTGGTGCATTAACATGATCTTTTAACATGTACACTTTAGACCTTAGTTATTTCCTTACGGAGTATACTTGTATGATCACCCTACGTATACAATCTATTTTCAAGTTTCTAGGAGGAATTTGGGGTCTGCTATGGATATTTATAGATTGGGTTTGGAGCTTCTATTGAGTTTCTACTGTATGAATTCTCATTTGGTATATATTAGATACTTTTATATGTATCAATTTTACTTTATTCAAGCGGTATGTGTTGGTTTTTGGTTTACCTTCATTTTATCTTTTAGATTTTCTTGGTGGTTGTTTATTCTATCTCCTGATCTTGTTTTATATTATAGAGGGTAATTCCCACCATTTGTGATATTTTTTATACCCTCAGTGCTAACCACTAACCCGGGGTCTACTGAAGGTGGTATTTGGGAGTCATTATCTCTCTCACTTTATTACGACATCATTGGTGGGAGGGGGTCATGAAAAAGTGGTATCAAAGTTTTTGGTTGAGAGATAGGATAGATTTTGGTGCTAAGAATTGTGAGGTTTGCAGGGGATAAAAAGCCAACAGTTCCAGTTGATCTTGGTGTATAACATAGGTCAGGGAGACTAGCTAAGACACATGATTTTTGGGCCCCCATGATTGAGTACAAAAACTCTTAGCTTATTGAATGACCAAGTGAGGTGGAACTATTTATAGAGTGGAGACCTAGGAGAGGTAAATGCATCATTATTGATTTTTTTATGTCTGAATTGGGTTTTTATGGGAAAAATTGAATTAAATAAATAATCTTGATACAAATTCCATGCTACCAAGCTTATTATATTATCAATTTTTTCAGTAATGTATCATGTCCATATTCTATGAGTAATTTATGTAATTTAGGCTCAACAGGCTGATTCAGTTGATCATTTTAGGATCAATATGATAGAGGAGGGTGAGGTTTGGCAGCAAGATTTTTTTCCTTTCAGTGGAAACTTTTTGGAAAGTATGAGGGAAGAATATAAAATATAGAGAAAGAGTTCTAGTTGGAAGGAGTTTGATATATTTTTTGGTTTTATCTAATAATGACTTGAGTTTTGGGTTCCATTGGCAATGAGTGAGTTGTGGGGAGTGACGCATTAGTGGTGGATGTTCTACCTTAATAACCGTAAGGAGTAATATGTATTGTAGAAATAATTTTATAAGGATATTAGTTTGAAATTCTTGTCATTGATGACAATGGGATAAAATAGGCAAGAGATTCTCTTCCTTTAGTAAGGGATATTAGGCACGTGGGAGATGGGGATTAGGTTCAAGGACCTTCAACACTTTTATCCAAATGTTTTCCCAAATGATGTGTTTAGAGAGAGAAATTTTGAGGAAGATTTTTTCTTAGTTATTTGGTATTAAGTCAGTCAATTAATGATTCCTATGTATCTAGAGCAGGAGAAAAAATAAGAGGTTATCAAGTGAATTCTTTCCTTGGGAGTTGAGTCTTGTGAGAGTGGCCAAAAGAGCATCTTGATGAGTAGAGTTTTAGGTAGTGGGAAATGGGTTTTTAGGTAGCGAGGGTTCTAACCAGTGGGGAACCAACTGTGGAAGATCTCTTCCAATTCCTTTGGGGTAGGTTCCTCTCAAGAACATTCTAGGGGTTCTCGTTACCATTCTATTCCTGTAGAAAACAATGGCCACCACTAGGATCAATACCTAACCATTTAGGGAGTCCAATTTCAAGTGAGTGTTCAAGTTCCTTTTTAGGTTTCCTCTGAGTCATTTTTCAGCATTAGAGACCACTAACAGTTTTTCAACAACTAAGGGTAGGTGTTGTTGATAGAGGGAATCCTAGTGATGGTCCCCATCTATATGGACCTAGGATATAACAAGGTTGTGGAGGAATATAGTAGAGATGTAGAGGATTTGTGAATGTTCTAATGCACACATTAGACAAAAAAGTTCCAATAGGGCTATAGGTTGTTAGAGGTACAATTAGTTTATCATCTACCCTTGTGGTTTCCTTTTCTAATTTAGGATCCTCACTCTCCTTTGCTTCTCTTTATTTGGTCCATATTTTGGGTTTGGATATGTAGATACTTCCTGTACCCATGGTGTTATCTACATCAGTTGGAGGTCAGGCTTATTTTTTTGATTTGTTTTGGGGATGTAGACTTGTGATGGGGAAACACAAGTCCATGGGGGGTTTCCTATCACTGCAGATACAACAATACAATATTATCCTTGACATATATTGGCTATACTCTCTATGTATAGTCATCTCTTTTTTCTAGAAGAGATTTTCATTTTCTGATGTGGAGGGATAATGAGTGGATTTTTTCTGTTGAGATAGGTGTTTGGATTGGTGGAAGGAAAGTGGATCCTATTTATTCATAGCTGGTAGAGATGTTGGTGGAATATTAGGCTGAGGATGTTCCTCGGGTTGTAGAGGAGTTTCTGGATGTTTTCCTAGAGACGGTTATAACCCTTCTCCATTAACATAATATTGAGATTTGGATAGAGTTATAGATAAGTGTGTCTTGGATTTCTATGTCTCCCTATCAGATGGCGTATATGGAGTTATGGGACTTGAGGTCACATGTGGAAGAACTGATTCATAAGTGTTTTATCTAACCCAATGTGTCATCATGGGATTCTCCTGTGTTGTTCTCCAAGAAGAATGTTGGTAGTATGTGGTTGTGCATAGACTAAAAAAGTATGAATCAAGTGAGAGTTAAGAATAGTAACCCTCTTCTGAAGGAATACACTCTTTATGGCTAGTTGAGAGGATCTAGTTGGTTTTTGAAGATTGATATTTGGTCAAGATATCACTATTTGAGGGTGAAGGATAAGGATATCCTAAAGAATGCCTTTAGGTTTTGGTATGGGAGATTATGGTTTATATTAATTTTTTTCGATGTCATTAATGTACCAACTGTGTTCATGGGGATCATGTGCTCTATCTTCCATGAGTTCCTAGACCAGTTCATCATTGAATTATTTGATGATGTCTTGATCTACTTGAGGTCATATGAGTAGAATTCTAAGTATCTCAAAACTATTTTACAAGTCCTTAGACACCACCAAATCTATGTAATTTTTTTAAGTGTGATTTTAGGATGTGAGAAGTGTGTTTAATTGGACACTTGGTGTCTCAGCAAGTTGCGCCAGTAGACCCATTGAACATTAAGGCATTTGTTTCTTGGGTATCACCCAAGAATGTGGCTTAGTTTTGAAGTTTCCTTGGTCTCATAGTCTATTGTAGGAGGTTTTTAACTGATTTTTCTTGAGTTTAATACCCTATAATAGTGTTGGTTAGGTAGGAATAGGCTTTTTTTAGAGTTATCAGTGCTATGTGGTATTCAGTTACCTAAAGTGGAAGTTGGTCAGTGCTCCAGTGCTTCAGTTTCCTATGGAGGGTGTGTCATTTGAGTTTTTCTATGATGAATCCTATATAGGATTGGATGCATGTTGATTAAGTATATAGTAGTGATCTCTTATGGGTATATGAAGTTACATCCCCATGAGTGTAACTATGCCACCCGTGATCTAGTGTTGGTGGCAGTTGTGTTTGTGCTAATTTCGTGATGGAATTACCTCATTGGTGAGTGTTTTTGGTTTTCATGGACCACAAGATCCTGAAATATATTTTCCCTCAATGTTATCTGAATATATTTAAGTAGTGGTGGATATAGTTTCTTCATGATTATGTTTTTTAGATATATTTAACCTTGAGAATAGGGAATGTGGTTTCCAATGCATGGAGTCAGAATTCCTGATGAGATGTGGTTCGAGAGTATATCAATGTTTAGAAAGGGATGGAAGAGCTTACAAAATTGAATATAGACATTGGAGAGAGAATTATCCATTTTTTTATTTTTAAAATGACTATTAAGTCATCCTTTATGTGTTTGGTGGAGGAGTCTCAATAGGAAGAATTAGAAGAAGATGTGATTCTTGACTTTTTTGTCCATGGTGATTCCCATGATGGATGGTCGGAGGAAGGTCAAAATCATATTTTTTTAGGAGAGGATATTTGTTCCATAGGTGATGCTGAGGGAGTTATCTATGAGTTTCATCAATCACCTTTAGTGGTACATCCTGATGGAAAAATATGTATCATGGTTTGAGAAAACATCTTTGGTATCTAGGGATGAAATTGTTGGTGGAAAGTTTTGTGGTGTGGTGTATAGTTTTTCAGCAAGTGAAAGAAAAACAACATGTTCCTATAAGTTTTTTGTCGTTCTTAGATTTTCCAAATTGTAAATGGGAGGAAATATTTATGTACATCATCATAGGGTTACCCCAATGTAAGGGATGTTTCGATGTGGTTTGGGTGACAGTAAACCGACAGATGAAGTCAGCTCATTTTCTAGAAATCCATGAATCATGTGTTATGGATGTTTTAGTGAGATATTTTGTGGATCATATAGTTAGGATTCATGGGGTACTTAAGATAATCATATATAATTAGGATTCACATTTTATCTTGTGGGTATAGAGGGTATTTTAATATGATTTTGTCTCCTAGTTGTGCCTTAACACTACTTTCAACCCTCAGACAGATGGGAAGATGGATCAGAACTTCCAAAAACATGAATATATGTTTCAATATTTCATCTTATAATTTTGATGATCATGGAGTTTTAATAAAATAATTGCTATCAATCATCTATTTTCATGGCCCCATTTGAGTAATTGCACTGGCGGCCGTGTCATTCTCTTTTCAATTGGATAAAGGTTAGGGATTAAATATTTCTTGGTCCTAATGTAGTACAGTTCATGAGAAAGAGGATATAATTAGTTATAGAGAGTATGAGAGTGGAGAATGACCATCAAAGGGCCTATGTTGATCATAGGTAGACACCCTTTGAGTTTGAGGTTTAAGACCATGTGTTCTTGAGAGTATCCCCTCAATAAGGGTAGTAGAAGTTTAATAGGGGGAGAAATATTTCTTCTATTTTGTTGGGCCCTTTGTGGTTTTGGGGTGTGTTGGTGAGGTGGTGTATTGGTCAGTGTTTTCACCATGACTGGAGAGGATCTATGATGTCTTGCACGTGTCCAAGCATCATTAATATCTTCATGATGAATCCAAAATTATTTAATGGGGGAGAGTCAGGTATCAAGTATGGTGTGACATTCATGGAGTGTCTAGTAGAGATCATGGATCATTAATAGAAGGATATTTGTGGATGAAACATTACCTCAGTTCATGTTTTGTGGAGGCATTGTGTCCTAAATAAGATTACTTGGGAGCAAAATATGATGATTCATGCTCATTACTTAGTGTTTTTTTTGAGTTTTTCTTTTCTTTGTTTGGTTTTTATGATGTGACATTTGGATCTCACTATTTTATGATATGTATTGTTTCTTATTGATGTGTGATAAATTTTATGACAGATGAAAATTGGAGGAACCATATCCTAATCAAGATGTGTTATAATCTAACATGATTAAACCCATGTGGGTGATTTAGTTCCCTCTAAATAGGATAATATAATAACATGGAAGATGAAATTCCCTGATTTGTGTGCTCAAGGTAGTGTTTTGTGTTGGTTGTGTAGGTTTTTGGTTTGGGATATGTGGAGGTTGAGATGTTTATGTGAATGGCTATTTGAAAATAGATGGTATGTGGCTGGTAATATATGTGTGGTGTTGTTCCTAGTGAGAGGTTCTAGTGTGGATGTGCAGTGATGTGGTTGCATGTGATGTTTTTTGAGTGTTTCATTTGGAATGTTTAGTCAGTGGAATTTGTGGTATACTAAGATCCTCGAGAGGTATCTCATGGGGTGGTTTTTAAAACCCCTATCCCTTTTAAGTTTGACTCTAATTATCAAGGTAGATAATCAATTGAGAGGAATCTAATATAATTGTCTGTTCTTACTTAACCATTACTTTTCTAGTTTTTTGTGGTTAAAGAGTTCTTGGAGGAGGCTAGAGGAGGTTTGGTGGATTTTTGAAGCTATAGTAGAATTGTACCATGATTTTTACACCATAAAAGAGGGGTTTATAGTGTAAGATTTTTGTTTATGGCTTGTGTGGTTGTCAGTTTAGGACTTGTGTGCGGTTGAGCTGTAAAGCGTAAAATGTGTTTATGCCTTACGAAGTGGGTTCACGCCACAAGTTAATTAAAACCTAGACACCATGTTTTTCAATGGATGTTGAGGTTTTAAAGGTTATATGACCGAAATTTTGTATTTTTGGTGTAATTATTCATATCCATGGATTTTACATTATAAATGTGGGTTGTACACAAAAAATTAGGAAACTTAAAGCCTATTTATATATATTATTTATATGAGTTTTTTTATCATTTTGTAGTCACTATAACTCTCATTTTATGTGAAACCTATATGGTTTTCATAGATATCATATCCCCTTTACTCATGATTCTATCTATGGGTTTTGTTAGTTGGTAATTGGTGATCGATGGTGAGTTCTCCTCCATTATCCTCTTGATTTCCCTAATTCTTGTCCCAAGGATTAATTGTGGTGTTTTTGGTTGTGTTTGATATATGTTTGAATGTGTTTTGGAAAACCATTTGGAGTCATTTAGGTGGATCTAGGTTTTTCTTGTGTGGTTATGGTTTTCAAGATATTTATTCTCTTCTCTGTTATGCTCAAAGAGATTGGAAAGCTTCTTTGAGTTAAGGGATCCTTATTCTCACCAGTTTACATGCTATGTGTGGAATTTTCAAACCTTTTTCTTTAATTTGGTTGGATATTAATGGTCGGAATAATAAATATAATTAATTATAATAACTAAAATTTGTTGGTATGGGGAGTAATCATATATTTTGATGTTTTTTTATATGTTACCAATGAGTTTATGTCATGTTTTTCCTTTCTAAAAATAAAAGCTGTTGGAAGCCTCATTTACAGTGCATATGTTTAGACCCTTGATGTGTTTTTATGTGATCACACCCCAAATAAAATATAAGCACATATATTTTGTATTCAATTAGTTTTCAATGGAATATGGTTATTCTGATATTAACCATTCTAAATAAATAAGTAATGAAATGAATTCCCTAGAATAATTGTGGAAGATGGTGTGTATTTCTATTGTCCATTATTTTTCTTTTTGTGTTTCCCTACATGGTTTGGGTGAGTTTTTGTGTGGTGATAGAGGTAACCAACTCAGATGTGTGATTAGTGGGGCTATGATTTTATGTGGTCGTTGGTTGGAATGGATGTGGTGTGGGTTGTTCTGCGATGTGGTGCACGATGGTTGTGGTGTGTATAGTATGTGGTGCATAGTGGTTATGATGTGTGGTGGTGATGTATTGTGGTGATGTGTGATTTTTGGGTGTGGTATCTGTGTTGTGAGAGGTGGTTGGGACGTGTGATGCATGGTTTCTATAGTGATTTATTTTTAATGGTGTGGTGTGGTGATGATTGTGGATGTGATGTGTTGTGAAAATGGTTGTGTGAGATGGGTTAGTCAAGAAGTAGTGTTGTTGTGTTAGTTTACCAATTATCCATGGAATAAATTGTAATGATAAAATGAAATGAAATAGGTGGTAAATAAATGAGATGAGATGAAAATGAATGTGTGGTAAAATGGATTAAAGGAATTGAATGATAAATGAACGGAGGTGTACATGTGAATGAAGTGGATTAGTAAATAAATGTGGAATCATGTGGATTGATTGGATGTTGTGTGATGTGTTTTATGTTGTGGTGGTAGTTTTAGTGATGGTTTTTATGTGGTATGGTGGTGATTATGTGGTGTGTGTGAATGCAGATGATGCAAACCCATAGGTTGGGTATTTTTTATCTATATATCATGTATGTTTATATTATTTTCATATGTTCCCACCAGATTTGTATAACCTAACCAACACTTAATGGTTCAAGGTTCTGGGTCTTTTCCCCAACATCTAGGTTGGTGGTGATAAAAATGACTATCTAACCCCTCTTCCCTGCTCCCCCTTTAGCAGTGATGGTCCATGTGTCTATAAGTGAGACAAGTTGTGATGAACCGGGTGTATGCGGGAGAGATGTGGTTGTTGTAGCTATGATGAGACATGATCTATGGGACCGAGTGTTTGTGGGCGAGACATGATGTAATGGTACCTGATTCTAGTAAAACATGCTAAACATTGTGAGGGTGGGGTAGGTAGTGATGAATTCAATCCCACATCAGAGATGACCTAGGTGTCTTCAAGAGAGATTTGATGTGATGTGGTTGTGATGTGATGTATATGGAAGGGATGTGATCATGTGATATTCGACATTAGGGAATGAGAGTAGCAAATCAGGGGGAAGCAAAAATAAGGATCCTTTATTTGTTATGATATTGATGATATATTAATATATTGGATCCATGATTTGGTTAGAAATCCATGGCGAGGTTGGGTTCTAGTTAGTTTACCTTTATAGGTTCTTGTTGGTTCTGATATTTGTTTACTGGTGCATTAGCATTCTCTTTTCACAAGTGCACTTGAGACCTTGGTTATGTACCTAATGAGTATACTTGTATGATCACCATATGTATATAAAATATTTTTAGGTTTACAAGAGGAATTTAGGGATCAAGAGGATCATTTATAGCTTGGGTTTGGAACTGCTGTCAAGTCTCTTCCATATGACTTGTCTTTTTGAATATATTAGATACTTTTATATGTATCAGTTTTACTTTATTCATTCAATGTGGGATGTTTTTTGGTTTACCTTTATTTTATCTATTGGAGTTTCTTAGTGGCTGTTTATCCCATATCCTGGTCTTGTTTTATATTATAGAGGGAAGTACCTCCCATTTGTGGTATTTTTAAACCCCAGTTCTAGTCGCCAACTCGGGGCCTATTGGAGGCAGGACGCAGGATTAATTATATCTCTCCATTCATTGTATCATCTTTGGTGGGAGGGTGTCATGAAAATATTTCTCTATAATTTCTTACAGTGATAATATGTTTGATGAATATGTAATTATTCTATAATAATAAGGGAGAATATTATTTTTACTTCCCTTTATTACAAATTATGTGAGACATGGCAATAATTTTAATTTTATTGAGACTCCCAATCCTTTTCCAAGCCTCAACGATCCTCAAAATTGAGCTCAGAATGTCCCATCAGATAAAAATTATAGTGTGAAGGATCCTTATTTCCTTTTTTATAATGTAGATAGATCCCATGAAAATTATACAAAAAGTATTTAGGTAGACAATCTTTCCAACTAAAAACTGGCAGCTACTTGATGCATTGAGTATACCTCACAATCTCAAATTCCTAACTTAAATTTCCCAAAAACTAGCTTCAAATTTTTTATTATAGAGACTAATCCCATTAAACCCAATATATATTTTGTTAAGTCAAAACACTATATATATATACATATTAAGGCTTCTTGATAATTAAAATTTCTCCCGATAGAGGCCGAACCAACACTTTAACTACAGGTTCATCTTAATTTATTTAATGGAATGCGTAATTAATTAATATCAACTTTAGGTATTTTGATTATCATTTGAAAATTATATTATATTATATTTTATATGTCTTGTTAATATTAATTATATTTTACTTAAGTTATTAACAATGTAACAATAAAATATTTACACATAATCCTTTAATTTTAATTCTATCTTTGAATATTAATCAATTTATTTATGTGATAGCAGTCTTGCATCCATAAAATAAATATTTCAATAGATAGAAATAAAATAATTAATACATGGAATGATCATGAACTTTAACTAACAATTTCTTTTTTGAGTGTATAATAAACAAACCATTGACCCTGTAACACCCGAGACTTTTATGTTATATAAATCATCAAAGGAATTTTTTTTACACAACACTTGCTTGGCTTGCTTTACACGCAATCGCGACCTTCCTCGATAGCTTGCGTCGTACGCAATACCGAGTTTCACTAAACAACATTATGCTATTAAAACTAGCCGTTATGAATAGTAATAACCACTTTTTGAAATTTTATAAATTTTATTTTTCAAAATGGACTTCATTTTTGGACTCAGAATATCGAAATTAGCCTAGGGTGAAATTTTGGTATTTTTCTGAAAACTTTCAATTTTTGATGAATAGTGAAACCACTAAGTGGTAGGTTAAAAACTGAATTTTGCATAAAACTTAATTTTACCGCTTCTGTGAATGGAATTTCAAAAATCCGAGAGACACGGTTAATATCAAGGACTAAAATGTGGTTCAATGAGATGAAAATAATTTTTTGGTGAATAGTAACTTTTTACTATTTTTACCGCGGTTAATAGTAAATAGGGTAACTAAGGGTAAATATGATATTAATATTACCCTAACACATGTCCTAATTCTATTGGACAAGTGTAATTCGACCAAAAACAAACTTAGGAATAAAATATGACCATTTAGGCCCACTTGGATTAGATTAGGACAATTATTATTAATTTATTTAAAGAAGGGTTAAAATAGTTAAAATCAAAGTTTAATAAGTAAATCATTTTTAATATGGGGTTATACATAAGATAAATTCGATTGTAAATATTCATTAGAAAGATAAAAAATATTTCCTACATGATGGTATTTTATTTGTAATTTTTAGACATCAAATAATTTAATTTATTTATGACACAAAGATGATGGAGTAATTATCTTATTAATGAAATATTGACAAAATTGATAATATAAATACCAAAATAAATGTAATTTAAGACTTTTTATGAATTCCACTAATTTTCTAGGTTACTATGATATATTATTGTTGATTTAATCAACTTGGTTTGAACATATAATTCTGTTATGACTTTCACAAAAATCATATATCAAATAGTGTCAAAATTGACACAAAATAGTTTTTAAATCAAATATTATATTATTAATTGTTATTTTATTCCTAAAAATCTAAGGTTCGGCCAAATGACTTAGATAAGGATATATATATTAATAATAAACAATTTGGGGTTCGTTTGGCATGTTATAGTAAGTGTATTAACCATATAGTGAAAGAAAACAAAAAGACACGGTAAAAGTTAAATTATTTAACTTAGAGTTAAATCTAATTGATAAGGTTAAAATAATAACCTAAACTTGTCTAAATCCTATTGGTTGATAGGATTTCGACCCTTCCCCACTTTATCTTCGAAATAAGACCCTTTGGAACCATTATAAACCGATTTTGACTTTAATATAAAATAATATTTTGAGATATTCCTAAGGTGCCCCTCTCCTCCCTTATAAAAGGGCACCTCCTCCCCCTCCTCCTCACACCAAATTGAGCACTCAAGCTCGGCCAACCCCTGCCATTTTCTCCTCTACACTTCCCTAGAATAATCCTAGAGGTCCTGGTCTTCTCCAAAGACCAATCTTAGTTCCTTAAGTGGAGGATTCAAAGAAGCGTTCCAAAGAAGAGGTAATATCCATTACCGATCTTTTCAATTTCTTTCCTCTTCAACTTCTTATTCTTTAGTTGTTTCATGATAAAGTAATAACATCAGTATTACTTACATACTGATATGTTATTATAAATATGAAACAACCCTAATTCACCTTCTATCCATCCTACGGAAAAATGAAATCACCGCGCGTGCGTACGTACGGAATACCGTCTCCACGCCGTGGTGTAATCTATTTTCCACCATCACCTTACAAGGATGGGTATAATGGTGTAATGAGTAACTAAATATGATTATTATGAAGTAATATTGATACTGAAATAATATATATATACTCCAATACAATTCCACGATCATAGGAATGATATCATCACTCGTGCGTACGTACGGAATACCGTCTCCACGATGTGATGCGACTCGTTCTACATGATCTTCATTTCGTAATGATTATATAAATGAATTGAATGAATGAATATGGTATATAATACACTAATACCATTCTGGAAATGAATTATCTATAACCTAAAGATAAGAATAAGAATTTATTCGACAAAACACGCATAAGAACAAAAAGTTATAAAGACCCGAGTAACAAGTAACAATGAAATATTACTAACAAGAAGCTAATAATATGACCATATATGATATCATATAAATATGTATGATTCTGGAATAAGTCAATAACATTATTTAAACCATTATACAGGAGCTTCGGACACGTACAAAGCTAATCGGACCTAAGGTAAGGGAAATATCACAATCTCATTTTTATCCGAGATTGTTTATTCGTAAGTAATTACTGGGGTGTATTTTATCATCCACATCCATGTTTCATCAATATGTAATATTATTTCCATCCACCTACAATTTTTTAAATCCATTTTTACCCTTTGGTGAGTTTTTAGTAAAAGAAATGAAAGGAATCTTTGTCGTTTTTCGTACGAGGTACTTTTTGACTTTTCCGACAAAAGTACGAGAAGAATGTTTTTTTAACTTATACGGCATGAATGGATTTCTAAAGCATTATTTCCAAGAAGTTTCCTTTACATGTTTTTAAGTTTATTTTAAATCAACTTCTTTTATTTTATAATTGTACGACATGTTAATAAAGGAAAAGTATTTTTGAAGCAGAAAGGATATTTTCCTCAAGAATGAAGTTCAAGTATTTTATCAAAATTATTTTCCATCTAAGATAATAAAAGGGTTCTGTTTTTATCCCTATTATTACATTGGTTTGATTATGTTGGGATGGAAATATTTTTTATGAATTCCTTTATCTTATATGAATTGATTTATGATGTCATGATGTTTCAAGAATCTCATTTTTGTTACATGTGTTATGCGATGATGTATGATTATGTGGCACACATAAGAAAGGATTCATTATAAGATGGGTGGGACCTATATCTCCCTCCAATGCATTGGGTAAAGATTTTATATCTCATGAGATAGACATGGCTGGAACGGAAGGTTATTTCGGTTCAGTGATACATGACTGAAACGAGGAGTGAACTCGGTTCAGAAAGGGACTTTGTCCACTAAGATAGTCTTGGCAATGAGTCATGACTAACAAAAAATGATTTTCCATGATTATGTGTGCATGCCACAAAGTTTCAAGTTTTATGTTATGATTATGGGGATCTCATTTTCACTTCTATGATTTATTCCATGTTAAGATATTATGATCTCTTTTGCAGGTTTTGATTTTCAAAAAGATATGATATGATTTTTATTTCCTTTATTTGCCCTTGCTGAGCATTTGAGCTCACCCTTTTATGTTTTCTTTTCCCCAGGTCAGGAAGATGGATATTAAGTAGAATATGCTAAAAGGGACCCTAGATATGATGAAATAAATGGGAGACACTGTAGAAGATTTATGAACCAGCTGTTTATGTTTCCCAGTTTCTAAAGACACTATACCTATACGGTCCTTTGTGGTTTTGTCATATGTTGTAATAAGTGTGCTTCAATTTTGAAGTATTAAAAATGTATGTAAAGTATGGGTCGTTATAGACCCTATGGAAAAAACTCTTTTTTACTTGGTCTAGGATCTAGTTTATATCATTCCACCTATATCCTATATATCTCCTTGGTTTAGTTTCACCTCACCTTCAACTCGAACTAACTCTATGTACCTGAGAGTTCAATCCTTAAAATTATTTTAATTCACTTATAGGTGAAGGGAACCAGAATGTGAGTTATAGGGAGGGATAACTCACGTCTATCTATTTAATTTAATATAATAATTTCAAATACCATGTAATAAATAAATTAAAGTAACAATACACATAAATAGTCTAGTCTAAGCTCATGAGAATCCGCTAGTAGAATGAATTAACATTTCAAATAATTTTCCATAATTCATTTTGGTTAATTACTTTATTAAGATAAAAACATGTGAATTAATCCAATTAACTATATAATTATTTAATTAATTCAATTAATCTCAATCTCCATCCAATATATCATAGAGATACCCATCTACTATGATTTTAAATTTAATAAAATATGTATACAATTTATAATGGGAATCAACTATATGAGTACTTGTTCGAATTACTTGCTGTGTATAGATATTATATAAATTATATAAATTCAACCCATGGAGAATATAGAATACCTTTTTTTATCACATAATCACATGGAGTGTGAGAGTAAATAAATGAAACACAGAATAAATGTTAATTTATATAGCTCGTAATGATATTAATTCACATGAATTAGTCATCGTATTATGAATATACATGGTATGTATTTCATAAATTTATTTAGAAATTAATTACACATTTAATATATAAATATATGGCCTTTAACATGATGTGTACATGCTCATAAATGACACACATAATACATATTATTAAGGATTAATAGAGTAATAAATTAAATTTTAATTTTCTATGTAAACAGGTTTGGTAAATGACATGTACATCTAGATACATGTTGGTATAATTATCTCCTTATTTTCATGATACACGCATATGGACTCAGAATGTATTATTTTATAGTCTTTTTTGTGGTATATAGAGTGTGAAACTCATACTGACTATGTAACCTCCTTATCGCATGGGTGTAAGTCCCTATGTGTCATGTAATTATTACTTAGTGTATATTTGACTACACATTTTCCATTGTGAAATGATGTGGACTATATGGAGTGTAGAATACCTTTTTTTATCACATAATCACATTTTCAACTCATGGGGAATATAGAATACCTTTTTTTATCACATAATCACATGGAGTGTGAGAGTAAATAAATGAAACACAGAATAAATGTTAATTTATATAGCTCGTAATGATATTAATTCACATGAATTAGTCATCGTATTATTAATATACATGGTATGTATTTCATAAATTTATATAGAAATTAATTACACATTTAATATATAAATATATGACCTTTAACATGATGTGTACATGCTCATAAATGACACACATAACACATATTATTAAGGATTAATAGAGTAATTAATTAAATTTTAATTTTCTATGTAAACAGGTTTGGTAAATGACATGTACATCCAGATACATGTCGTTATAATTATCTCCTTATTTTCATGATACACACCTATGGACTCAGAATGTATTATTGTATAGACTTTTTTGTGGTATATAGAGTGTGAAACTCATACTGACTATGTAACCTCCTTATCGCATGGGTGTAAGTCCCTATGTGTCATGTAATTATTACTTAGTGTATATTTGACTACACATTTTCCGTTGTGAAATAATTTTATAAGGATATTAGTTTCAAATTCTTGTCATTGATGACAAGGGGAGAAAAGAGGCAAGAGATACTCTCCCTTTAGTAAGGGATATTAGGCATGTGGGAGATGGGGATTAGGTTCAAGGAACTTCAACACTTTTATCCAAATGTTTTCCCAAATGATGTGTTTAGAGAGAGAAATTTTGAGGAAGATTGTTTCTTAGTTATTTGGTATTAAGTCACTCAATTAATGATTCCTATGTATCTAGAGCAGGAGAAAAAATAAGAGGTTATCAAGTGAACTCTTTCCTTGGGAGTTGAGTCTTGTGAGAGTGGCCAAAAGAGCATCTTGATGAGTAGAGTTTTAGGTAGTGGGAAATGGGTTTTTAGGTAGCGAGGGTTCTAACCAGTGGGGAACCAACTGTGGAAGATCTCTTCTAATTCCTTTGGGGTAGGTTCCTCTCAAGAACATTCTAGGGGTTCTCGTTACCATTCTATTCCTGTATAAAAAAATGGCCACCACTAGGATCAATACCTAACCATTTAGGGAGTCCAATTTCAAGTGAGTGTTCAAGTTCCTTTTTAGGTTTCCTCTGAGTCATTTTTCAGCATCAGAGACCACTAACACTTTTTCAACAGCTAAGGGTAGGTGTTGTTGATAGAGGGAATCCTCGTGATGGTCCCCCTCTATATAGACCTAGGATATAACATGGTTGTGGAGGAATATAGTAGATATGTAGAGGATTTGTGAATGTTCTAATGCACACATTAGACAAAACAGTTCCAATAGGGCTGGAGGTTGTTGGAGGTACAATTAGTTTATCATCTACCATTGTGGTTTCTTTTTCTAATTTAGAAGCCTCACTCTCCTTTAATTATCTTTATTTGGTCCATATTTTGGGTTTGGATATGTAGATAATTCCTGTACCCATGGTGTTATCTACATAAGTTAGAGGTCAGACTTATTTTTTTGATTTGTTTTGGGGATGTAGGCTTGTGATGGGGAAACACAAGTCCATGGGGGTTTCCTATCACTGCAGATACAACAATACAATGTTATCCTTGACATATATTGGCTATACTCTCTATATATAGTCATCTCCTTTTTCTAGAAGAGATTCTCATTTTCTGATGTGGAGGAACAATGAGTGGATTTTTTTTTGTTGATATAGGTTTTTGGATTGGTGGAAGGAAAGTGGATCCTATTTATTCATAGCTGGTGGAGATGTTGGTGGAAGATTAGGCTGAGGATGTTCCTGGGGTTGTAGAGGAGTTTCTGGAAGTTTTCCTAGAGAAGGTTATAACCCTTCTCCATTAACATAATATTGATATTGGGATCTAGTTCTAGATAAGTGTGTCTGGGATTTCTATGTCTACCTATCAGATGGCGTATATGGAGTTATGGGGCATGAGGTCACATTTGGAAGATCTGATTCATAAGGGTTTTATCTAACCCAATGTGTCATCATGGGATTCCCCTGTGTTGTTCTCCAAGAATAATGTTGGTAGTATGTGGTTGTGCATAGACTAAAAAAGTATGAATCAAGTGATAGTTAAGAATAGTTACCCTCTCTTGAAGGAATACACTCTTTGTGGCTAGTTGAGAGGATCTAGTTGGTTTTTGAAGATTGATATTTGGTCAAGATATCACTAGATGAGGGTGAAGGATAAAGATATCCTAAAGAATTCCTTTAGGTTTAGGTATGGGAGATTTTAGTTTATATTAATTTTTTTCGATGTCATTAATGTACCAACTGTGTTCATGGGGATCATGTGCTCTATGTTCCATGAGTTCCTAGACCAGTTCATCATTGAATTCTTTGATGATGTCTTGATCTACTTGAGGTCATATGAGTAGCATTATAAGTATCTAAAAACTATTTTACAAGTCCTTATACACCACCAAATCTATGGAATTATTTTAAGTGTGAGTTGAGGATGTGAGAAGTGTGTTTACTTGGACACTTGGTGTCTCAGCAAGTTGCGCCAGTAGACCCATTGAACATTAAGGCATTTATTTCTTGGGTATCACTCAAGAATGTGGCATAGTTTTGAAGATTCCTTGGTCTCATAGTCTATTGTAGGAGGTTTTTATATGATTTTTCTTGAGTTTAATACCCTATAATAGTGTTGGTTAGGTAGTAATAGGCTTTTTTTAGAGTTATCAGTGTTATGTGGTATTCAGTTACCTAAAGGGGAAGTTGGTCAGTGCTCCAGTGCTTCAGTTTCCTATGGAGGGTGTGTCATTTGAGTTTTTCTATGATGAATCCTATATGGGATTGGATGCATGTTGATGAAGTATATAGTAGTGATCTCTTATGGGTATATGAAGCTACATCCCCATGAGTGTAACTATGCCACCCGTGATCTAGTGTTGGTGGCAGTTGTGTTTGTGCTAAATTCGTGATGGAATTACCTCATTGGTGAGTGTTTTTTTGGTTTTCATGGACCACAAGAGCCTGAAATATATTTTCCCTCAATGTTATATGAATATATTTAAGTATTGGTGGATATATTTTCTTCATGATTATGATTTTTAGATATATTTAACCTTGATAATAGGGAATGTGGTTTCCAATGCATGGAGTCAGAATTCATGATGAGATGTTTTTTGAGAGTATATCAATGTTTAGAAAGGGATGAAAGAGCATAAAAAAATGAATATAGACATTGGAGAGAGAATTATCCATTTTTGTATTTGTAAAATGACTATTAAGTCATCCTTTATGTGTTTGGTGGAGGAGTCTCAATAGGAAGAATTAGAAGAAGATGTGATGCATGACTTTTTTGTCCACGGTGATGCCCATGATGGATGGTCGGAGGAAGGTAAAAATCATATTTTTTTAGGAGAGTATATTTATTCCGTAGGTGATGCATGAGGGAGTTATCTATGAGTTTCATCAATCACCTTTAGTGGTACATTCTGATGGAAAAATATTTATCTATGTTTGAGAAAACAACTTTGGTATATAGGGATGAAATTGTTGGTGGGAAGGTTTGTGGTGTGGTGTATAGTTTTTCAGCAAGTGAAAGAAAAAAAACATGTTCCTATAAGTTTGTTGTCGTTCTTAGATTTTCAAAATTGTAAATGGGAGGAAATATTTATGGACTTCATCATAGGGTTACCCCAATCTAAGGGATGTTTCGATTTGGTTTGGGTGACAGTAAAACGACAGATGAAGTCAGCTCATTTTCTAGAAATCCATGATTCAAGTGTTATGGATGTTTTTGTGAGGTAGTATGTGGATCATATAGTTAGTATTCATGGGTTACTTAAGAGAATCATATATAATTAGTATTCACATTTTATCTTGTGGGTATAGAGGGTATTTTAATATGATTTTGTCTCCTAGTTGCGCCTTAACACTACTTTCAACCCTCAGATAGATGGGAAGATAGATCAGACCTTCCAAAAACATGAATATATGTTTCAATATTTCATCTTATAATTTTTATGATCATAGAGTTTTCATAAAATAATTTCTATCACTCATCTATTTTCATGTCCCCATTTGAGGAATTGCACTGGTGGCCGTGTCATTCTCTTTTGAATTGGATAAAGGTTAGGGATTCAATATTTCTTGGTCCTAATGTAGTACAATGCATGATAAAGAAGATATAATTAGTTATAGAGAGTATGAGGGTGGAGAATGACCATCAAAGGGCCTATGTTAATCATAGGTAGACACCCTTTGAGTTTGAGGTTTAAGACCATGTGTTCTTGAGAGTATCTCCTCAATAAGGGTAGTAGAAGTTTAATAGGGGAGAAATATTTCTTTCTATTTTGTTGGGACCTTTGTGGTTTTGGGGTGTGTTGGTGAGGCGGTGTATTGGTCAGTGTTTTCACCATCACTGGAGAGGATCTATGATGTCTTGCACGTGTCCTAGCATCATCAATATCTTCATGATGAATCAAAAATTATTTAATGGGGGAGAGTCAGGTATCAAGGATGGTGTGACATTCGTGGAGTGTCTAGTAGAGATCCTGAATCATTAATAGAAGGATATTTGTGGATGAAACATTACCTCAGTTCATGTTTTGTGGAGGCATTGTGTCCTAAATAAGATTACTTGGGAGCAAGATATGATGATTCATGCTCATTACTTAGTGTTTTTTTGAGTTTTTCTTTTCTTTGTTTGGTTTTTATGATGTGACATTTGGATCTCACTATTTTATTATATGTATTATTTCTTATTGATGTCTGATAAATTTTATGATAGATGAAAATTGGAGGAACCATATCCTAATCAAGATGTGTTATAATCTAACATGATTAAAACCATGTGGGTGATTTAGTTCCCTCTAAATAGGATAATATAATAACATGGAAGATGGAATTCCCTGATTTGTGTGCTCAGGGTAGTGTTTTGTGTTGGTTGTGTAGGTTTTTGGTTTGGGCTATGTGGAGGTTGGGATGTTTATGTGAATGGCTATGTGAAAAGAGATGGTATGTGGCTTGTAATATATGTGTGGTGTTGTTCCTAGTGAGAGGTTCTAATGTGGTTGTGCAATGATGTGGTTGCATGTGATGTTTTTTGAGTGTTTCATTTGAAATGTTTAGTCAGTGGAATTTACGGTATACTAAGATCCTCGAGAGGTATCTCATGGGGTGGTTTTTAAAACCCCTACCCCTTTTGAGTTTGACTCTAATTATCAAGGTAGATAATCAATTGAGAGGTATCTAATATAATTGTCTGTTCTTACTTAACCATTACTTTTCTAGTTTTTTGTGGTTAAAGTGTTCTTGGAGGAGGCTAGAGGAGGTTTTGTGGATTTTTTAAGCTATAGTAGAACTGTACCAGGATTTTTACACCATAAATGAGGGGTTTATAGTGTAATATTTTGGTTTATGGCTTGTGTGGATGTCAGTTTTGGACTTGTCTGCGGTTGAGCTGTAAAGCGTAAAATGTGTTTATGCCTTATGAAGTGGGTTCATGCCACAAGTTAATTAAAACCTAGACACCATGTTTTTAAATGGATGTTGAGGTTTTAAAGTTTATATGACTGAAATTTTGTATTTTTGGTGTAATTCTTCATATCCATGGATTTTACATTATAAATGTGGGTTTTACACAAAAAATTAGGAAACTTAAAGCCTGTTTATATATATATTATTTATATGAGTTTTTTTATCATTTTGTAGTCACTATAACTATCATTTTATGTGAAACCTGTATGGTTTTCATAGATATCATATCCCCTTTACTCATGATTCTATCTGTGGGTTTTTTTAGTTGGTAATTGGTGATCGATGGTGAGTTCTCCTCCATTATCCTCTTGATTTCCCTCATTCTTCTCCCATGGATTAACTGTGGTGTTTTTGGTTGTGTTTGATATATGTTTGGATGTGTTTTTGAAAACCATTTGGAGTCATTTAGTTGGATCTAGGTTTTTCTTGTGTGGTTATGGTTTTCAAGATATTTATTCTCTTCTCTATGATGCTCAAAGAGATTGGAAAGCTTCTTTGAGTTAAGGGATCCTTGTTCTCACCAGTTTACATGCTATGTGTGGAATTTAAAAACCTTTTTCTTTAATTTGGTTGGATATTAATGGTCGGAATAATAAATATAATTAATTATAATAACTAAAATTTGTTGGTATGGGGAGTAATCATATATTTTGATGTTTTTTATATGTTACCAATGAGTTTATGTCATGTTTTTTCTTTTCTAAAAATAAAAGCTGTTGGAAGCCTCATTTACAGTGCATATGTTTAGACCCTTGATGTGTTTTTATGTGATCACACCCCAAATAAAATATAAGAACATATATTTTGTATTCAATTAGTTTTCAATGGAATATGGTTATTGTGATGTTACCCATTCTAAATAAATATGTAATGAAATGAATTCCCCAGAATAATTGTGGAAGATGGTGTGTATTTATATTGTGCATGTTTTTTATTTTTGTGTTTCCCTACATGGTTTGGGTGAGTTTTTGTGTGGTGATAGAGGTAACCAACTCAGATGTGTGATTAGTGGGGCTATGATTTTATGTGGTCGTTGGTTGGAATGGATGTGGTGTGGGTTGTTCTGCGATATGGTGCACGATGGTTGTGGTGTGTATAGTATGTGGTGCATAGTGGTTATGATGTGTGGTGGTGATGTATTGTGGTGATGTGTGATTTTTGTGTGTGGTATATGTGTTGTGAGAGGTGGTTGGGATGTGCGATGCATGGTTTCTATAATGATTTATTTTTAATGGTGTGGTGTGGTGATGATTGTGGATGTGATGTGTTGTGAAAATGGTTGTGTGAGATGGGTTAGTCAAGAAGTAGTGTTGTTGTGTTAGTTTCCCAATTATCCATGGAATAAACTATGATGATAAAATGAAATGAAATAGGTGGTAAATAAATGATATGAGATGAAAATGAATGTGTGGTAAAATGGATTAAAGGAATTGAATTATAAATGAATAGAGGTGTACATGTGAATGAAGTGGATTAGTAAATAAATGTGGAATCATGTGGATTGATTGGATGTTGCGTGATGTGTTTTATGTTGTGGTGGTAGTTTTAGTGATGGGTTTTGTGTGGTATGGTGGTGATTATGTGGTGTGTGAGAATGCAGATGATGCAAACGCATAGGTTGGGTATTTTTTTATCTATATATCATGTATGTTTATATTATTTTCATATGTTCCCACCGGATTTGTATAACCTAACCAACACTTAAAGGTTTACGGTTCTGGGTCTTTTCCCCAACATCTAGGTTGGTGGCGATAAAAATGACTGTCTAACCCCTCTTCCCTGCTCTCACTTTAGCCGTGATGGTCCATGATTTTATAAGTGAGACATGTTGTGATGAACCGGGTGTATGCGGGAGAGATGTGGTTGTTGTAGCTACGATGAGACATGATCTATGGGACCGAGTGTTTGTGGGCAAGACATGATGTAATGGTACCTGATTCTAGTAAAACATGCTAAACATTGTGAGGGTGGGGTAGGTAGTGATGAATTCAATCCCACATCAGAGATGACCCATGTGTCTTCAAGTGAGATTTGATGTGATGTGGTTGTGATGTGATGTATATGGAAGGGATGTGATCATGTGATATTCGACATTAGGGAATGAGAGTAGCAAATCAGGGGGAAGCGAAAATAAGGATCCTTTATTTGTTATGATATTGAAGATATATTAATATATTGGATGCATGATTTGGTTAGAAATCCATGGTGAGGTTGGGTTCTAGTTAGTTGACCTTTATAGGTTCTTGTTGGTTCTGATATTTGTTTACTGGTGCATTAGCATTCTCTTTTCACAAGTGCACTTGAGACCTTGGTTATGTACCTAATGAGTATACTTGTATGATCACCATATGTATATAAAATATTTTTAGGTTTACAAGAGGAATTTAGGGATCAAGATGATCATTTATAGCTTGGGTTTGGAACTGCTGTCAAGTCTCTTCCATATGACTTGTCTTTTGGAATATATTAGAGACTTTTATATGTATCAATTTTACATTATTCATTCATTGTGGGATGTTTTTTTGGTTTACCTTTATTTTATCTATTGGAGTTTCTTAGTGGCTGTTTATCCCATATCCTGGTCCTGTTTTATATTATAGAGGGAAGTACCTCCCATTTGTGAGATTTTTAAACCCCAGTTCTAGTCGCCAACTCGGGGCCTATTGGAGGCAGGACTCAGGATTCATTATATCTCTCCATTCATTGTATCATCTTTGGTGGGAGGGTGTCATGAAAATATTTCTCTATAATTTCTTACAGTGATAATATGTTTGATGAATATGTAATTATTCTATAATAATAAGGTAGAATATTATTTTTACTTCCCTTTATTATTAATTATGTGAGACATGGCAATAATTTTAATTTTATTAAGACTCCCAATCCTTTTCCAAGCCTCAATGATCCTCAAAATTGAGCTCAGAATGTCCCTTAATATAAAAATTATAGTGTGAAGGATCCCTATTTCCCTTTTTATAATATAGATAGATCCCATGAAAATTATAAAAAAAGTATTTAGGTAGACAATCTTTCCAACTAAAAACTGGAAGCTACTTGATGCATTGAGTATACTTCACAATCTCAAATTCCTGACTTAAATTTCCCAAAAACTAGCTTCAAAATTTTTATTATAGAGACTAATCCCATTAAACCCAATATATATTTTGTTATGTCAAAACACTATATATATATATATACATATTAAGGCTTCTTGATAATTAAAATTTCTCCCAATAGAGGCCGAACCAACACTTTAACTATGGGTTCATCTTAATTTATTTAATGGAAGGCGTAATTAATTAATATCAACTTTAGGTATTTTGATTATCATTTGAAAATTATATTATATTATATTTTATATGTCTTGTTAATATTAATTATATTTTACTTAAGTTATTAACAATGTAATAATAAAATATTTACACATAATCCTTTAATTTTAATTCTATCATTGCATATTAATCAATTTATTTATGTGATAGCAGTCTTCCATCCGTAAAATAAATTTTTCAATAGAAAGAAATAAAATAATTAATACATGGAATGATCATGAACTTTAACTAACAATTTCTTTTTTGAGTGCATAATAAAAAAACAATTGACCCTATGGAAAAATCTCTTTTTTACTTGGTCTAGGATCTAGTTTATATCATTCCACCTATATCCTATATATCTACTTGGTTTAGTTTCACCTCACCTTCAACTCGAACAAACTCTATGTACCTGAGAGTTCTATCCTTAAAATTATTTTAATTCACTTATAGGTGAAGGGAACCAGAAAGGGAGTTATAGGGAGGGATAAATCACGTCTATCCATTTAATTTAATAAAAATAATTTCAAATACCATGTAATAAATAAATTAAAGTAACAATACACATAAATAGGCTAGTATAAGATCATGATAATTCGCTAGTAGAATGAATAAAAATTTCAAATAATTTTCCATAATTCATTTTGGTTAATTACTTTATTAAGATAAAAACATGTGAATTAATCCAATTAACTATATAATTATTTAATTAATTCAATTAATCTCAATATCCATCCAATATATCCTGGAGATACCCATCTACTATGATTTTAAATTTAATAAAATATGTATACAATTTATAATGGGAATCAACTATATGAGAACTTGTTCGAATTACATGGTGTGTATAGATATTATATAAATTCAACTCATGTGGAATATAGAATACATTTTTTTATCACATAATAACATGGAGTGTGAGAGTAAATAAATGAAACACAGAATAAATGTTAATTTATATAGCTCGTAATGATATTAATTCACATGAATTAGTCATCGTATTATAAATATACATGGTATGTATTTCATAAATTTATGTAGAAATTAATTACACATTTAATATATAAATATATGACCTTTAACATGATGTGTACATGCTCATAAATGACACACATAACACATATTATTAAGGATTAATAGAGTAATTAATTAAATTTTAATTTTCTATGTAAACAGGTTTGGTAAATGACATGTACATCCAGATACATGTCGGTATAATTATCTCCTTATTATCATGATACACATCTATGGACTTAGAATGTATTATTGTATAGACTTTTTTGTGGTATATAGAGTGTGAAGCTCATACTGACTATGTAACCTCCTTACCGCATGGGTGTAAGTCCCTATGTGTCATGTAATTATTACTTAGTGTATATTTGACTACACATTTTCCATTGTGAAATGATGTGGACTATATGGAGTGTAGTCTCACATGTCATGTCTTATCATGTCTTGTCATCAAGGAGAGAATTTTATTATTCCATTAGTCTAGAGATATTTATTCATTTATGATGTTGATCACATAAACCTAATTAGTGCATCTTCATTGTGTCCTTAGGATCCAAATAAAACCACCTTTATAGTGATCCACTCATACTTATTTGATTTCTGAAAAATACTGATTATCTGTCAGCTGATAGTGTGGATGATATATCATAATTCATTGTTTACCTTGATCTCATTACATTCAGTCAAAATTGAAGAAATTTTATCTCATTCTTCCCAATCTTGAGAGGAATGGAGGAAGAGGAATATCTTAAGAGGAAATTATCATGAAAAATGATTAAAATTTCTCCAATTAACATAATAGTTTATTTATAGACATAAGATTAAGGTTTAATATTTTATTAATTTCACAAAGGCCTTCAATAATATGTTAAACCCAAAAAGAATTTTGTGCATTTTAATAAAATAATATTTTTATTTTATTTTATGGTTTGTACCAACCTGAATAATGATAAATATTTATTTTATAGTCTAGTAAATAAATATTCATCACCAGAAAAAATATTTCCCCCTCAAACTCAATATTTATTGAATTATCGAATAAATATTTAAACAAATATTATTATTCAATAAATAAATAAATATTATATTCATAGTCTAGTGAATAATGATTTATTTAATATCCACATAACTTAATAAATTATTTATTTAATAAATAAATACTTATTTATTATGGCGTGAATAAAAAATATTAATAAATATTAAATATTCATGTATATAAAAAATATCATTGTAAATAAATATTTATTTAATATTAAAAATCATTTAATAAATATTGAATAAATATTATTTTATTGGATCAGAGAAAATTATCTATTCAAATTGTTAAATATAAATAATATTTAAAGGGGATCAAGGTAAATACATTTTTTTTGTGATCCTCTAGGCCTCTTCCCTAGTGGCATTAGGAAGGCTTGCCTAAAATTCATGTTTACTATCTAGCAATGGGTCAAGGCACCCACAAATGAATAAGATACAATGTAATGAAAAAAATAAAAACAAATGTTCACTGTATAATATAATCCCATTATTAAGATATCTCATCAAGCATGTTTTAAACCCATGTCATCAATAAATATGATTTATAATTCTTTATTTGACTATCTAAAATGCACTCTTTATTATACTATGTCCATATAATTTAATGTGACAATACTATTTCAATCAAATGGATGAGATATAAACTTCCATAAATATAGAAGTGGTAAATCCTTCCTCGACTTATTCATTAATAACATATCATTCATGAAACACCCAATGTACCTAACTTCACTGTGATAAAATGTCATCAAAATTTATGGAAATACATAAAAGTGAATGATTCATGACGTGAATCAATAATAATATTAAATTTTGAGGATAATTACACACACTCATAGATAGGAATATCAAATGATACATAAACATGTGGAATTTATACAGGTGTGTATGTTCTCACAATCTCTAGTCCAGGAGGTTCCCATGTGTGAACATCATGAGATGAAGTCTCATATTCTTACGCAAAATCACTCTTGATAGTCAAAAAACTATGGGTCCCATAACATAGTGTTATCTAACCATAGAAAAAGTTTTAAAAATATGTCTATGGAATTTCATAGTTCTCATCATAGAGGGGAATTGTTATGAATTTTTAATGTGACTGATAATCTTGGATATTATTACATTAAATTCTCATAAACTATAAAAAATATAAAATAAGATATTTTAATTAATACTTACTTCTTCGAATATGCATGAAATAAAAATTACAAAATGTGGGTTCTAAGACACCAAATGCAATAGTATATACACATATATATACATTATGGTTGAGAAAAGGATTCATGGTGGATGGGGATGTGGACCAATATTACATGATCGATCATGAACCACCCCACAGAGTCTTATGATTGAGCTGATATAACTCAATAGTTTATGGAGACTAGGTATGATGTAATAATCAGAGTTGGTAGTGGAGACCAATGTATTTTTTTCTCTATTTATTAATCATGTATATGGGATTAGCCTGATGAGAGATCAGTTATTGTATATTATCGTGACTGTGAGTCTGTGTGTTGTATTCTATTTATTATAGCTTGTTTTTACTTTATTTATTATTTTTTTACTCTGATGTTGTTTTTGAATATGGTTGTGATTTGTTATTTTCTACTCTTATTTCACTCTGATTCAAGGGTATCCTCTTCCTACTATATCTTTTTAGACCCCTACTACTAGTTTACAACCTCTAGAGTATGGGGAGGTGTTCTTGAGGCATTATGGTGAGTTGTATTGCATGATGTTCCAGGTTAATCCGGGTTGGTTAGTTACACTCATGATTTATTTTTAAGTGCATTATCATTTAATAGTAAATGGGATATTAAAATATTCATGTAACTTTTATAAACCTCAAAAATGCATTTTTATACACTATTATAAAATATAGTAATTATATGATACTCATACAATATTTTACTATTCAGACATGTATTTTAAAAATTATAAAAAAATATTAAAACTTTCTTTTAACCGAATTTCAACATGATGATTCTAAAACTGAAATTAATTTTATCAAAATAATTTTCTAAATACTAAACATTTAATTTTAAATAAAATCTATATTTATTTTAAAATACTTTTTTTATGAAATGATTGATTTTATGACCCTTATAAAAAGTAATTATGATTTTATAAAGTTGTATTATTATTCGTTGAATGATAAGTGTCTTATAAAATATTTTTAATTAAATAAATTTCCATTTTAAATTTTTTTTATCATAAAAATGAATTTTATTGAAAAAATATATGTTCCCACAAAAAAAAAATTATGATTTCTTTGTTTAAAATGTATTTTTTTATCATATTAAAATATATTTTTTGATATAAATTTATTACATTTTTTATTTTAATTTATTTTTAAAAATTATTTCACTATTAAAATTCTTAAGTTACTATTCGAAAAATTAGGTTACTATTCTAATGATCATTTTAATATTCTAACAGTCATATTCCTAGTGGTTATATAAATTTATACATAATGTAAATACCTATTATATTATTCATTCACCACAATTCCTCTCAAGGTTCTATGTCCTTCATTTTAAAAATAAAAATTATATTACTAATGTATTGTTTATTTTTTATAGTATTGTTCATGATCATGATATTTATAAGGTAGCATGATTCTCCATAATATAAAATTATTAACTTGTTTTTTGTCCCAATAAACTACTTTCAATTTTATATAGTATATTTATTCTCTAAATGAAATGTTCTATATATATGAAAAATTGTTGTTGAATTTTGTATTACTTGGTTCACATAACTCATTTATACTATATATTACCCATATATATATATATATTGATAAGGTAATTAATATATAAAAAACTTTGGTCATTAAATGAAGGTGGATACGTCATGGTTTGGAGAAAATTTCTAAAATTTTCATATTTTTATATATTTTGAAATATGGAAACATGTATACATTTTACATATGATATTAGTCAACACATATTGACATTTTTGATGATCTATTACTATGTGACACATGGAATTATAAAATTAAATAACATAGAGGATATATCTTGAAGATATTGACAGTGAATAAAATAGATATTGTAAAATGAAGATCCAATGTAATTCAAGTAGACAAAGTTGAAGAGAATCACCTATATTGGAATGGTGTAATGATTTACAATGATTATATCTATTTAATGGAATGTGATCTAATATTATAACTACCATTTTCTTTAAGTAGTAATTATAATAATCTTGCCTCTAGAAACTAATAGTCAACATCTATTTATTATATTGGAAACAAAATACATAGATCACAATACACAAAATCTAAAAGCTTAGTAGTCTCAAGAGACTAGATATATACTTGGTCAATAAATTACATTAGAACATATATAAAATCCTAAAAATGCACAAAGATTTAGTATTAATTCATTATATATCCTCATTTCAGATGTATAATTCTTTATGGATTCTCGAGAAAATGGGGAAACTATATAAAGGGGTGATCTCCTAAATAAGGGGTAGTTCATATTAGAAGTTTTTATATAACAGAATTAAAAATTTCTATATCCATAACAATGAAAATGAATAATAACATGGATAATAATAATATATCTCATATTAATGGAATTCATACTATCATATAGGACAACCATAACTTCGAAGCCATGTGACGAGACATCATAAAAAAGGTAGTTATATGCTCAATACCTAGAGGAGTTTGTCTAATGAATCCTAGAAATTTATCATGGGGATTTATAATTATGGGTGACAAATAACACTTAATAATCCCAATGCATTATTCATATAAAAGAATAAATGGATAAAAACACAATGAATAATGTTCCACAAGGAACCTATTACATCAATATGGCTATGTAATCAATAATTATCTTTATTATAATAATAGATATATGCATTTTATTTATTTTGCTAATCAAAATAATGATATAGCTTTACAGGAAAATACCATTCAATGTGAATAATAAAATATAGGGTTTTCAAACTAAATAGATTAATGACTATATGCTGAATTCAATATTAAAACATGAAATAAAGGATATAATATTGAATAAATCAATGTGATAAATAAGTTTTACATTAAATAATAATATAAATTCAAGAGAGATAGATTTATAGTGATAGAGAACATAATCAAAAGAAAAAAAAACTATAATATAGCCCTTATAAATAATATAAGGTATGATATATAAATAAATTAATGAGGTAAATAAATAAGTAATTCTAAAAAAATAAATTGAATATATAAAGGTACTAATCTTAGACTTTTTAGTTGAATCTTAGAATAAATGATAATCAATAAATAAATAGTACTTAAAAAATGGAGATTTGGAAATAAAACTCATACCTCTAGTCTATAATCCCTTAGGATGATTCTATAACCTCTGAAATAGTTAATTTAAATTTATTAATTAATTAATTCAATTTTTTATATTTATGTATTTTCTTTTAATCCATATATTTTCAGGTATTACTAATTTATTAAATTAACATTGCCTATGTCAATCCTTTTGAGGTTCTTTAGTTAATGATTCATAATCTATTTTGATGTAACAATAAAAATTAATAGTCATTTTAAAATGGTTCCATATACTCTATAAGAATAAACATATGTATTTTATGTTATTATATAGGTAAAATAGTTCAATAGTTAAATATATTATATGAAATAATTCAAAATCATTAAACATTTCTTCATAATCATATTTTAAATTGTTAAAATGAATTTCCTTGTTTACTTTTAATATAATTATTAGCTTTCCAATTTTTCATTCTGGAATCATATACATGAAAATATTTTATTATAAATGTTATATTAAACAATTAAACCCATTTTTAAAAATATCCCAGAATGGAAAAAAGTGAAAAATAAAATATTATTATTCATTTAGGTGGCAAAAATATACTATGGTTGAACAATATTTTTAAAAGAGTTTAAAAGAAGAGGAAAACTAATAAATATTTTAGTTTATACATACAATAGAGTATAATTAAAATATAGTTTTAATGTTTATTTTAATGATTAATTATATTATATAAGGTGTAAAAGGAGAACTGAAGTAAAAATACATTGGTTTTGAAATCCATAATTTGATATAATAACAACGTATAAAAAGGGTATGATGAGAGGGAATGAAAAATATATCATTGATAAAGTATACAAGGGGTGTTAAAAACATGGGAATATAATAATGGAAAAAATTAATATGAAGTTTAAAATGACTTATGATAAAATAATCTCAAATAATAGTTAGAAGAGAGGCGTGGAAATTTGTACCTTTTTGTTTGAAGTACCTTCTTTAGATTAAGTTTGAAACCTTTAAAAAAGGGTCATTTTTTTACATCATGGGATATAGGATCTGACTAGGAGAGCATAGTGAGTGAATTAGGTATAAAATTTTCAAAGGTTGTTTAGGAGTGAGTGGAAAGGGATTGATAATTTATGTTTATATAGCCAGAAGGGGGGGGGGGTCTTTGAATAAAATATTAATTATTTTAGTATTTAGGTTTTATATTATGAATAGATTTTATTACTATGAATTATATTAGAAATAAAATAAAAAATTCATTTTTTTAAAATTTTAATGTGAGAAAAATAGAATGGAATCTTTGAAATATTTTATTCAATGTAATGAATCAAAAATAGATTTATATTCAAATAAAATATAACTTAGGTTTTGAAAATTTATTTATTGTTTTGAAAATAAAGTTTATTATTTTTTAATGTATTATTTTACAGATTAAATATATTTTAGTTATGTTTTTTATTTATAAATTATTAGGCCATATTTACATTAAAATTATGTAATAAAATTTATGGTATATGCAAAAACTGTATTTTTCTCTATTCACCTAAAAATATTTTTTTTAGAAAAATAACAAAAAATCACCCTAAAATAATTTCTATATTATGATTTTAAAAACGGGATCCATTAATATAAATAATTTTGTTATATATTATAAATTTAATTATTAAATTAAAATTCATATAATATTTTAAAATCATGTAATTCACGCGTAAACATGAAAAGATCCATTTTAATAAATATTTATTATTCAAATAAATATGATTTACATTTAAATAAATAAATTAATATCCATTTTTTATATTTATTATTTATAATATTACAATGTGATTTTATATATTTTAGTTGAAAATTTTATATTAAACATAAGAATAACATTATTGTTATAGCGACCATGATACTGCTCCAACATTCATATAATCCATTATAAATTCAATTCATTAAAACATCTAATATTATTTATATGATTGTATTAGTCCATCTATCATGAATATTAAATTTATTTATTTTATTCATAATAGAAATGCATCTTTTTTTCTTGATATTAACTATTGAGTATGATCCCCTAGATTTCATGATTATAATATCACCTTATTTTTTTATACATAGTTATAATTATTGTGGTGAATATAGGTTTCTATTTTCATCATACTATAATGATAAAATAAAAGGAATTAGTTTATAATCAGATACATATTATAGTATAATCAAAGTTATTTTATTATTACCCCTAAATAATATCATCTTTGAAATTTAATATGTACATCAATCCATGAATAATTATAAATAATTTTTATTCATTACATCCTCAAGATCCTAAATTTTCCCATTCAACTTATGATTCCTATAAAGTACTTTTATGATCTGAGTTGTTTAATTTAGAAACACTTGATCACTTGTGTCATGAATCTTTATTGGCTATTTCTCATATAATAATACAAGATTTAACCCTATTTTATAAGTGGTGAGAGCATTTATTAGGTCATAAATATACTTCAGTAATAACAATAAATGGAATATGTCATTCTATTTAGAGTTGTTTGGGGGAATATCTGAATGATAATTCATAGATATGATTGTATCTAAAATCTAAAAATGATAAATCTACCTTGGACATAGCTTTCGCTTCTTACTAAAACTTATAATACTCTTATACAATGATATAATAAAGAATACATGGTCACATATTTATAACTCAAAGTCCTTTATTTGATTATTTGTATAGATTTTATATCAACATTGAGTTATCGTGATATGTTTCTATAGAGATCACACTTTCATATTAATATCATGAACTAGTTCTAGACTAACTATATTTATTTCAATGACTTCATCCTATTAAATTGGAGTATAAAAAATTTTCTTATACATTTCTTTATACAATTATATTTAAATGTTGGAGTGAAAGATATTGTTCTACATAAAATTAACCAGTGGTAGGTACTGGTCTCATGTCCCTTAGTAGTCAAGTGAGCATGAAAAAAATATATTATCTAATATTTAGATATAATTTTCACTCTACCCGTCCATATGAAGATGATAGGTGGTTCTCATATGTATCCATGTGTTCATATATTTTTAAATACTGCTTCAATTTTTTTGATGTGAAATGAGGGTCATGATTTGATCTAATTAATATAGGTGCACCAGGAAGCCTCATAAATTATATAATATAAATTTATGCAAGATGTTTAAGGGGTAAATAGTCTCTTATTTCCCCAAAGTAAACTGAATTTGTATGTTAGTCAATGATAACCCATATTTAATATTTATAGTTTTAATTATTAGGAAGTCCAGTGATAAAATCTATTATGGTATTGTCCCACTTTTATATTAAAATAGAGAGACGTTGACACCTTTTGGAAGTTGTATCTTAACCTTTACTTATTTTTGTACCAAACATATTGAAGAATAGTTAGTTATTTCCCACATTATGTTATCCAAACAGATGTGTTTTTGAAAATCCATATACATCCTAGTGCTACTGGGTTTTATAGAAAAATATGAGCCATGGGCTTCATCTAAAAAATAATTATTCATTTTTGTTTTTCATGGTATATATAATATTTTATAAAATTTTAAAAATATATATTTATAAATGAATTATATCAATTTCACATATTTTGTAGCAGTAACTATCTTTTTTAGACCCTTATCATCTTATTGAGATTTATTTTTCTTATCTATTAATAATGGTTAAGAAATTATTTCAAAAAAGAATTATATTATGCTTTCCCTAGAAATTTCTACATCTGTATTTATTAAATAAATAAATATTGGATTCATTTTTAACCACATTAAAAATAAAATTACATGTTTTTTTCTAGTCAAATAACTTTATACATTTTTTAATTCTCAAGGAAACTATGTATCATATAGTTAGAGCATATGAGTCATTCCAACATTCTCCTTTTCCTCATATTTATCTCTTTATTTGTGAATACATACTTTAAAATACCATGTTATGTATATATATACAACCATTCTGTCACGAACCCCTCCCCACAAAGTGTACCCCTCCAGGTCCGGCAATGTGAGAAGAGAGATAATGACCCCCGAGTCCCGCCTCCAGTAGGCCCCGGGTTGGCGACTAGCACCGAGGGTATAATAAACATCCAAATGGGAGGCATTACCCTCTAAGAGAAAACATGCAGAAGAGAGAGATAAAATAGACTCCAATCAACTCCAACTCAGAAATGAAATATAAAATAAATCCAAGTACATATATGAAAAGTCATGGAAAATCACTACAACTGAAAGGGGAAACTAAAAGTACCCCAAAGAAAGTAAAAGGACAGCGACCACAAGCCCGGACAACTCCTCCTCCAACCACAAGCTAGTAGTAACCAGCTTGATCTCCAACCTGCTCCATGTGACCTGAAAAACAGTTTATATATACATAGGGTGAGTATAATAGTATACTTAGTAGGATACTCCCCAAGCCTCTCGTGCAAAAGTAAAGAAAGCATGCTAAAGCCCAGTGAACAACAAGTGAAACTAACTCGTCACCTAAACAGGTATACTAAGTTACCAACCTCACCATGGATACTCTCACAAAGTAACACATACAAGAATATAGAATATAGTAAAGAATATCAAGGGTTCCCCACTACTACTTCCCCACTGGTTTGCCGCTTCTCCCCAAATACATACATCCTGTGCATCTCTCTCCAAAGGCATGCCCATAGACACCTGGGCTAAGCTCCACAATCTGCACCTCGTGCACCACAAAGGCTTTCCCAAGACACCTGGGTGAAGTACCACACCATCCTCACAACCATTATTAACCAGGTATGATCCGGGAGCCACCACAGCCCACATAACGTGTATCATACATCGGGTATTATACCTCAAGCCATTATAGCCCATACACCGAGTTGGGATCCTCAAGCCGTGACAACCTATACACATTACACCTATAGTAGTCCATAGGATACTATATTTAGAATATATGTGTGTGAAATAACCACAAGCCATTACAACCCTCTACACACATATATGGGGAAACTAACAATTGTGCCTGTTGGCACATGTATCTACCAAGAGAAGAGAGCGGGGCCAAAAGGGGGTAGTCAGCCATTCGACCTCCCATCAGAAAGTTGGGGAAAACACCCCCAGGGCTCAGAATCCACGGGGTGTCAGTTGCCCTTACCGACAGGGTGGAGTAGCGTATAGAAACACAAAAAGTACATAATATATATATAACTCACATCCACACTATGGGCATTACCTATTCTTAGAGACAACTGCAGCTAACGTCTCTCAGACTCTAGGCTGCTACTTCTAAGACTAGGTGTCCTATAAGAACACAAACATTTGAAGAGCTTAATTATATTACTCCATTCTCATTTTATCAGTTCCACTGTACGTTAATTAATTCTTTAAACATTAATTAACCATGAACAATTCCACATTAAACTGAATTGTCATCACATTCAAAATCAACTTCTTCTTTTAAGATTCACATCACCTTTAAATTCTAGTATCTCCATCCCTCTGGATTTTCACAATTTAATAAAACATTCATTAAAGAATTACTTTTTCATATTCCCAGGAATTCTAGAAAAGCATCCTATGCTTCTAAACACAAAGGAGGCTCAACATGGTGAGTAGATATACTACCCGTCGAGTCTTTGCCGCCTATAGAAAGAGCATAGACCCATTCTCCCTCAAGAGGCTAAACACGGAAAGCACATGGCATACCCCACGCGTCTTCGCCTCCTTTGGAAGAAGGGAAGCAAGACCAGCTGCCTTGAGTAGTGGGGAAAATCAAAGCAGATTAACATTCAAAGAAAACCACAAGCATCCAGCAACCACATCCATCCCATTCCATCAACCCTAGTGTCCTCCCTGACACCCACATGCATAAACTGATGCATCTCACCACTCTAGGTGTCATCTGCTGCCACCACCACAAGGCCTCAATGCCTCCATATATCACAACAGCCATCCGGGCCCACATCACAACACAAGTAGTAGGAAAACAACAATCACAACCATGGGCTCTTGACCCTTTAACAAACAAGAGGGTAACTCAGAACCCTTTTATAAATTCCCACATAATCTATTCTCTAATCCATATTGAATTAGCAGATTTGTTATTCGTAGGTTCCAATTACTGGATACCTAATCTGTAAGTTATCACAATTAAATAACCATGCTTACTTCCCTAATTTGATTATCCTCAAATTAGAACAACAACAACAACATCAATAACCAGATTAATTTACATACCTCTTGATCACTATCCAATTAATTAACAATTAATTCCGGCTTTACGTTCATTATCAATTTATATCATGAACGAACAAAAAATCAAAGAAATCATAGATATCACTCTATCTAGAAAAACATGAGGCAAACCGTTATCACGATATAAAGAAACAACATGAGATCAACCAATTCTTTTAATCTGGTTCAAGTATTTAATTAGGTCAATTTCATTGTGATCCAAAGGAATAAATCATGCTAATTCTACGATTTGCACATATACAGTTAGAGAAGCCATGAATCCCCTACCTCGAAGCGTTCTTGACGTCCTTTATCCACACAACGGGTCACAATCCTCCTCTCGCAACAACTACATCCACCTGAGGATGCCACGGTACATCCTCACCAACCAAACCCCAAGAAAACCCCATTAGAAGCATGGAGATCACATGCTAATATGGAAAGGATAAGAAGAGAAGATGACCCATGAAGGAATGATGATAAACATACCTTATATCGAAGAATGATTGACACAACTTGGTTGCATCAAAACAGAGCGGAACTGATTTGAGGAGTAAAGTTTGATTGTGAAACTCCTATGGGAATGATTGAAAGGTTCTGGCATCTCATAGATGAGAACAAAGAGGAAGAACATGGGTGAATGATATCTCATCCCTTTTTTAAGGTTTAATGGGGCGACGGTTTACGATCCGGTTAATTCTCCATTAAAAATGGATCGCATTAACCCACACGGTTTGACCAAGTAAATACATCCCGGCCTTAGGAATAATTAATATAGGATTTATGGCATTTGAATCGGCCTTAAGAGTCCTTAAAACAAGGCTTTAAATATATTTTACTTCAAAGGAAACGTCAAAGGGGCGAAACTGTAGAAAGCTGGAAACACTGTTCAAGTCTACCATTAGAAGGTCACCGTTAGAAGGTTAACGTTCTGGAAACACTGTTCAAGTCTACCATTAGAAGTCCACCGATAGAAGGTTACCATTCTGGAAACACTGTTCAAGTATACCATTAGAAGGTCACCGTTAGAAGGTTACCATTCTGGAAACACTATTAAAGTCTACCGTTAGGAGGTCACCATTAGAAGGTTACCGTTCTGGAAACACTGTTCAAGTCTACCATTAGAAGTCCACCGATAGAAGGTTACCGTTCTGGAAACCGTGTTCAAGTCTACCGTTAGAAGTCCACCCATAGAAGGTTACCATTCTGGAAACACTGTTCAAGTCTACCGTTAGAAGGTCACCGTTAGAAGGTTACCGTTATGGAAACACTGTTCAAGTCTACCGTTAGAAGGTCACTGTTAGAAGGTAACAGTTCTAGAAACACTGTTCAAGTCTACCGTTAGAAGTCCACCGATAGAAGGTTACCGTTCTGGAAACACTTTTCAAGTCTACCGTTAGAAGGTCACCGTTAGATGGTTACCGTTCTGGAAACACTGTTCATGTCTACCGTTAGAAGTCCACCGATAGAACCTCACCGATAGAAACACTGTTCAAAAACCTATACTGTTCATAAAACTGGAAACACTGTTCACAGAGCTGGAAATTTGGCAAAGTGTTGAGGATAAGTCACTTTGACCTCCCGGAACACCTCCAACACCACATTTTTACAATGTAATGGACCGGAGAGGTCCGGGCCATTACATTAGATACCTCTCAAAACATTCTCATCCTTGAGAATTAAAAACCAACCCAGAAGAAAAGAGGGGTCCGAACAACCACCCCATAAGATACCTCTCAGGGGAATACCACCATGAGTTGTTCGAAAGCTGGAACAAAACTACGACATCCGAGAGTGTGGGAACAAACAATCCATATCCAAACAATTCAATCATAACATCACATCAAAGGTACATAAATAAAACATGAAGGGTCTAACCATAAAGGAAACATCATTACATGAAAGGAGTTAAACATTAAACAACTCTGGGTACTGATCACGTATCTGTGACTCACGCTCCCATGTACTCTCCTCCATGCCACCGTGTTGCCACAAGACACGAACTAAGGGGATAGAATGACCATGAAACACCTTCTCCTTACGGTCTTTGATCTCCACAGGTCGCTCCTCTAAGGTTGCATCATCATCAATATCGATCTCTCCCCAATAGATAACATGAGATTCTTTATGAAGATAACGACAGAGCTGTGATACATGGATAACATCATGTATCCGACTCATTTGAGGAGGAAGTGCTACTCAATATTCCACATCTCCAACATGAGCTAACACCTTGAAAGGCCCAACAAACCGGGGAGAAAGCTTACTTCCATGACCAAACCTTTGCTACCCACGATGGGGAGTCACCTTCAGAAACACATGATCGCCAAAATTAAAATATAAGGGTCTCCTTATTTGATCAGAATATGATTTTTGACGATCATGTGCTGTCTTCATCCTCTGACGAATCACCTGAACCATCTCTGTTGTATTCTGCACAAGTTCTGGTCCGAGAATTGCTGACTCTCCGACCCCAGTCCAGCACAACGGAGAATGGCATGGAAGATCATACAAGGCTTCAAATGGCACCATACCTATGGTAGAGTGAAAACTATTATCGTAAGAGAACTCTACCAAGGGTAATTGTTTCATCCATGAACCTCCAAAATCAAGAACACAAGAGTGCAACATGTCTTCAAGAGTTTGGATTGTTCGCTCTGTCTGACCATCCGTTTGAGGATGAAAAGCAGTGCTAAGGTACAGTTGAGAGCCAAAAGCATGCTGGAGACCTCTCCACACCCTAGAGGTAAAATGAGGATCTCGATCAGAAATGATCATCCTAGGTACTCCATGAAGTCTCACCACCTCCTCTAGATACTTCCTCGACAAAACTTCCACTGAGCTCGACTCCTTGATCATTATGAAGTGGGCCGACTTTGTTAAACAATCCACTACCACCCATATAGCATCATGTCCTCCCGAAGCTCGAGGTAAACCTGTAACAAAGTCCATTGATATTTCCTCCCACTTCCACTGAGGAATCTCTAATTTCTGGATAAGACCACCAGGAACACGGTGTTCGGCCTTCACCTTCTGGCAGACTAAACATCGAGACACACACTCTGCAACCGCACGCTTCAGCCCAGGCCACCAAAACTGACTCTTCAAGGATCGGTACATCTTCGTCACACCAGGATGTACTGCCAAGGGTGAACTATGGAACTCTCGGAGAACCGTCTTGCGCATCGCCAAGGGAACAAAAATCCTGCCATGATACAACATTCAGTGTTGTTCATCCTCCGACCAACCATTAGGGGCCTCACCACAAACAAGTCTGTCTCTCCAAACTTCCACCTCTAGATCACCCAACTGAGACTCTTCCACCTTCTACATCAGGGATGACTGCACCGTCATCTGGAAAAGACAACCTCTACCCCCAACTTCTCCCATATCAAGATGTAAAGTTGATAGCTCTTCCATCACTCTCCAAGAATCACCAGATTCACGCACAACATCATTACCTTACTTTTAGCTTAGTGCATCAGATACAACATTCCCTTTTCCAGGTGTATACGATATTTCAAAGTCGTATTCTTTCAAGAACTCCATCCACCGACGCTGCCTCAAGTTCAAGTCATGTTGGGAGAAAACATACCTCAAACTCTTATGATTGGTGAAAACTACAATGTGCTCACCAATGAGGCAATGTCTCCACAACTTTAGAGCAAACACCACGACTAACAACTCAAGATCTTGGGTGGCATAGTTGCATTCATGGGGACACAACTACCGAGACCCATAAGAAACAACTGACCTCTGCTGCATGAGAACACAACCTATCCCCAGATGTGAAGCATCATAGAAAACATCAAACTAGACTCCCTCCGCTGGAAGACAAAGGACTAGAGCACTTACCAACTTCTCCTTTAGATATTCGAAATCTGCCTGAAACTGAACAGTCCATATGAATGCTTGATCATTCATGGTCAAAGCTGTCAGAGGAGTTGCAAATCGGGAGAAATTTGCTAAAACCTCTTATAAAATCCTGCGAGACCGAGGAAACTTCGCCCCTCTGACACGGTCTTGGGGGCTGCCCAAGACACCACTGCTTCTATCTTCGATGGATCCACAGCTACTCCCTGTTGGGACACAACATGCCCCAAGAAACGAACTTCTCGAGCCCAAAAATCACACTTGGACAACTTCCCAAACAACTGATGTTGGTGAAGAACTCCCAAAATGACTCATAAATGCTCTGCATGATTTTCTTCAGATGTGGAGTACAAAAGGATTTCGTCGATGAAAACCACAACAAACTTGTCCAGGAATTCATGGAACACAGCATTCATCAACCCCATGAAAACATCTGGAGCATTCGTCATGCCGAATGGCATTACAACAAACTCATAATGCCCATGACGACATCGGAAAGTAGTCTTCGGGATATCCTCATCGTTTACACGCATCAGATGATATCCTGACCGCAAGTCGATCTTTGAGAACCAACATGCACCCTTCAGTTGATCGAATAGGTCATAAATCCATGGAAGAGGATAGTGGTTATTTATTGTCACTTTGTTTAATCGACGATAATCGACACACAACCGCAAACTGCCGTCAGCCTTTTTCACAAACAAAACTGGCGCTCCCCACAGTGACACACTTGGCCAAACAAAACCGCACTGCAACAGACCATCAAGCTGAATACATAGCTCTCGTAACTCAGAATGGGCCATCCTATATGGAGACATAATGATAGAAGACTATTTTGGCTGTAGATCGATCCCAAACTCAATCTCTCGTCGAGGGGGTAAGGATACAACCTCTTCTGGAAAGACTTCAGGGTACTCCTCTACGACCCTAGGAAACGCCAACTGTTGATCCTCTAAAGAACTCAGCATCATCCTAGCCATCATGGATGATAAGGATGGAACTCATCTATGACTTATCCGAGGATCTCTCTCACCAACAAACACCACTTTCTCTCCATCTACATCAAAGAAAACGACCTTCTTCTTGTAGCAATCTAAAATAGCCTGTACCGAATACAACCAATCCATGCCGAGTATGACATCATATGGCTGTATTCGTAAACATAGGAAATCTCCCCAAGAGCGGTGTTGCCCCAACACTAGCTCATAGTCTCTACATACTTCAAACAAGTCGGCTCGACCTCCAACTGGCGTAGTCAACGCCAAGGGCACTGGAAGCCTCTCTACCTCAAGTCCCAAAGCATGGACAAGGGTAGGTGATATGAAGGAGTGTGTTTCTCCTGAATCAAACAAGGCATACACCAAGGTAGAAAACAAGCAAAGGGTACCTCGAACGACATCTAGCTCGCCTGGGGCTGGCAACGCTAGAGCATGAAGCTGACCACGACCTCCTCCACAACCTCTCTGACCCTGATGATGACCACCACCACGGCCACGCTCTGCTCTCTGAGGACGGGGAGCGTCATGGGGCTGTCCTCTGCCTGCTCCATCTACCCTCAGGTGATCTAAAGCTGGTGCAACCAGCTGCTGCTGCCTCAGCTGGAACTGCCTCAACGGAGGAACCTAGAGCGGAGCGTCTGGTGCACGATGACTGCTCTGAAAAGTCGGGCACTCCTGCTGCTAATGACCACGACCACCACAAGAAAAACAAGCACCTGATCCCTTGGTATAGGCCTGAGAGATGCTGCCTCCGGAGAAACGATATGGGAATGGTTGGGACCTACCCCTAGGTGAACAGAAACTCTTCTTCCCTGAAAACTGGGATCCCCAGACCACAGCTTTGCTTCGTGAGGAATCATGAAAATTCCCCCCTCATGGCGATCCAGTCCTAGCCAAAGTCCTCTCAACAACCTCTGCCCTCGCCAGCACCTCAAGATATGTCTTTAGCATAAATGGGGTGACCTAGCGCTGGATCTCTGGATTCAAATCCTCTTCAAAATTCCTCGCCCTAGCCTCCTCATCTGGTAACAGGTCTGAAGCATATCGTAGAAGGTTCCTGAAATGGATTCCAAACTCTCTAACACTGGAGCTCCCCTGTCGAAGGGTAATAATCTCTTGGCGACTGGATGCCTACGCAGTCGAAGAAAGAAACTTGACTCTAAACCTGTCTCGAAACTCCTCCCATGAGATCGCTGACTCCTCACGATCCCCGAGGAATAAGAACCACCACTGCCTCGCTGCTCCACGCAGCATCATCACAACCAAGGACACCCAGTTTTCCTTCCGACCACGAATCGAACTGAAGCCTATCTCGACCTCCTCCAACCAGTCTTCTGTGACTACATATGAAACAGAGCCCTTGTACTTCTGTAGACTCTGGAATTGAAAATCTCAGAGTGTCTTCCTCCAAGTGTCATCGTCGTCAACCTCTACCCGGCGGAGATCTGCTGGAATAGCCTGCTGGGCATCTTCTGCGCAAACCTGACGAGGACGTCGACCTGGAGCCATACCTGTAAAATAACAACAGTTAGATCTCCTAAGCCTGGAATATGGAAGAATCAACATTAATTAATTAATTGTTTTGTTTTATTAATTTTTTAGGTTACCTATCCAAAGGTCTACCCATTCAAACACGGGAGCAAAGAATAATGATGTATGATCCTTTCCTAGGTCTCTACCCTGAAACCAGTATCACTTTGTTTAGTAGCCATCGTAAATTTAAAGGTCCGTGCAACAGATCATAGGGGGCCCTAAACGCCTATGTCTCTGCCGGTCTCCAGTGTTTACCCCACTTGTTAAACATGAATGTCACTTTTGCCCTACCATCCCATGCATCCTTACCTGTGCCTAACTCCAAACTCCATCCTATCCCCCAACCAGACCTCTGATACCACTCTATCATGACCCCCTCCCCACAAAGTGTACCCCTCCTAGGCCAGAAATGTGAGAAGAGAGATAATGACCCCCAAGTCCCGCCTCCAGTAGGCCCCGGGTTGGCGACTAGCACCGAGGGTATAATAAACATACAAATGGGAGGCATTACCCTCTAAGAGAAAACATGCAGAAGAGAGAGATAGAATAGACTCCAATCAACTCCAACTCAGAAATGAAATATAAAAGAAATCCAAGTACATATATGAAAAGTCATGAAAAAGTAATACAACTAAAAGGGGAAACTAAAAGTACCCAAAAGAAAGTAAAACAGCAGCGACCACAAGCTCGAACGGCTCCTCCTCCAACCACAAGCTAGTAGTAACCAGCTTGATCTCCAACCTGCTCCAAGTGACCTGAAAAACAGTTTATATATACATAGGGTGAGTATAACAGTATACTCAGTAGGATCCTCCCCAAGCCTCTCGTGGAAAAGTAATGAAAGCATGCTAAAGCCCAGTGAACAACAAGTGAAACTAACTCGTCACCTAAATAGGTATACGATGTTCCCAACCTCACCATGGCTATTCTCACCAAGTAACGCATACAAGAATAGAGCATATAGTAAAGAATATCAAGGTTACCCCGCTACTACTTCCCCACTGGTTTTTCGCTTCACCCCAATGATATACGTCCTGTACATCTATCTCCAAAGTCTTGCCCGCAGACACCTGGGCTAAGATCCACAATCTGCACCTTGTGCACCACAAAGGCTTTCCCGTAGACACCTGGGCGAAGCACCACACCATCCTCACAACCAACAACAACCAGGTATGTTCTGGGAGCCACCAAAGCCCACATAATGTATATCATACATCGGGTATTATACCTCAAGCCATTATAGCCCATACATCGAGTAGGGATCCTCAAGCCATGACAGCCTATACACATTACACCTATAGTAGTGCATAGGATAATATATCTAGAATATATGTGTGTGAAATAACCACAATCCATTACAGCCCTCTACACACATATATGGGAAAACTAACAGTTGTGCCTATTGGCACATGTATCTACCAAGAGAAGAGAGCGGGGCCAAAATGGGGTAGTCAGCCATTCGACCTCCCATCAGAATGTTGGGGAAAACACCCCCCAGGGCATAGAATCCCCGGGGTGTCAGTTGCCCTTACCGACAAGGTGGAGTAGCATATAGAAACACAAAAAGTATTGAATATATATATAACTCACATCCACACTATGGGAATTACCTATTCTTAGATACAACTGCAGCTAACATCTCTCAGACTCCAGGCTGCTTCTTCTAAGACTAGGTGTCCTATAAGCACAGAAACATTTGAAGAGCTTAATTACATTACTCCATTCTCATTTTATCAATTCCATTATACGTTAATTAATTATTTAAACATTAATTAACCATAAAAAATTCCACATTAAACTGAATTGGCATCACATTCAAAATCAACTGCTTCTTTTAAGATTCACATCACCTTTAAATTCTAGTATCTCCATCCCCATGGATTTTCACCATTTAATCAAACATTCTTTACAGAATTACTTTTCCATATTCCCAGGCATTTTCGAAAAGCATACTATGCTTCTAAACACAAATGAGGCTCAACACGGTGAGTAGATATACTACCCGTCGAGTCTTTGCCGCCTATAGAAAGAGCATAGACCCATTCTCCCTCGAGAGGCTAAACACAGAAAGCACGTTGCATACCCCGCGCATCTTCCCCTCCTTCGGAAGAAGGGAAGCAAGACCAGCTGCCTTGAGTAGTGGGGAAAAGCAAAGCAGATTAACATTCAAAGAAAACCACAAGCATCCAGCAACCACATCCATCCCATTCCATCACCCTGGGTGTCCTCCCTGACACTCACATGCATAAACTGATGCATCTCGCCGCTCTAGGCGTCATCTGCTGCCACCACCACAAGGCCTCCATGCCTCCACATATCACAATAGCCATCCAGGCTCACATCACAGCACAAGCAGCAGGAATACAACAATCATAACCATGGGCTCTTGACCCTTTAACAAACAAGAGGGTAACTTAGAACCCTTTTAGAAATTACCACATAATCTGTTCTTTAATCCATATTGAATTAGCAGATTTGTTATTCGTAGGTTCCAATTATGGGATACCTAATCAGTAAGCTATCACAATTAAATAACCATGCTTACTTCCCTAATTTGATTATCCTCATATTAGAACAACTACAACCAAATCAATAACCAGATTAATTTACATGCCTCTTGATCTTTAGCCAATTAATTAACAATTAATTCCGGATCTACGTTCATTATCAATTTATATCATGAACGAACAACAAATCAAAGAAATCATAGATATCACTCTATCTATAAAAACATGAGGCCAACCATTATCATGGTATAAAGCAACAACATGAGATCAACCAATTCTTTTAATCTGGTTCAAGTATTTAACTAGGTCAATTTCATTGTGATCCCAAGGACTAAATCATGCTAATTTTACGATTGCACATATACAATTAGAGAAGCCATGAATCCCCTACCTCGAAGAGTTCTTGACGTCCTTTATCCACACAATGGGTCACAATCCTCCTCTCGCGACAACTGCATCCACCCGAGGATGCCACGGTATGTCTGCACCAACCAAACCCCAAGAAAACCCCATTAGAAGCATTGAGATCACATGCTAATATGGAAAGGAGAACAAGAGAAGATGACCCACGAAGGAATGATGATAAACATACCTTATATCGAAGAATGATCGACACAACTTGGTTGCATCAAAACAGGGAGGAACTGATCTGAGGAGTAAAGTTTGATTGTAAAAATCCTATGGGAATGATTGAAAGGTTCTAGCATCTCATAGCTGAGAAATAAGAGGAAGAACAGGGGAGAATGATATATCGTCCATTTTCTTAAGGTTTAATGGGGCGACGGTTTAAGATCCGGTTAATTTTCCATTAAAAATGGATCATATTAACCCACGCGGTTTGACCAAGTAAATACATCTCGGCCGTAGGAATAATTAATATAGGATTTATGGAATTTGAATTGGCCTTAAGAGTCCTTAAAACAAGGATTTAAATGTATTTTACGTCAAAGGAAACGTCAAAGGGGCGAAACTGTAGGAAGCTGGAAACACTGTTCAAGTCTACCGTTAGAAGGTCACCTTTAGAAGGTTAACGTTCTGGAAACACTGTTCAAGTCTACCGTTAGAAGTCCACCGATAAAAGGTTACCGTTCCGGAAACATTGTTCAAGTCTACCGTTAGAAGGTAACCATTAGAAGGTTACCATTCTGGAAACATTGTTCAAGTCTACCATTAAGAGGTCACCGTTAGAAGGTTACTGTTCTGGAAACACTGTTCAAGTCTACCGTTAGAAGTCCACTGATAGAAGGTTACCATTCTGGAAACACTGTTCAAGTATACCGTTAGAAGTCCACCAATAGAAGGTTACCGTTCTGGAAACACTGTTCAAGTATACCATTAGAAGGTCACTGTTAGAAGGTTACTGTTCTGAAAACACTGTTCAAGTATACCATTAGATGGTCACCTTTAGAAGGTTACCATTCTGAAAACACTATTCAATTCTACCGTTAGAAGTCCACCGATAGAAGGTTACCGTTCTTGAAACACTGTTCAAGTCTACCGTTAGAAGGTCACCGTTAGAAGGTTACCGTTCTGGAAACACTGTTCAAGTCTACCGTTAGAAGTCCACCGATAGAACCTCACCAATAGAAACACTGTTCATTGAACCTCACCGATTGAAACACTGTTCACCTACCGATATTGTTCATAAAACTGGAAACAATGTTCAAAGAACTGGAAATTTGGAAAAGTGTTGGGGATAAGTCACCTTGACCTCCCGGAACACCTCCAACACCACATTTTCACAAAGTAATGGACCGGAGAGGTCCAGGCCATTACACTTTCACCATAAAAATAGTTTTTCTATATCTTATAAGAAATTAATAATACTACTAAATATAAAATATTAGTTGAATAATTTTATTCATCGGGCTTTAATTACCTTGATACATAAGATACTACACTATTATTTTTCCTAAAGACAGACCCCTATATTTTCTTTCATACATATATAAACATAAAAAATCCATCAAATAATAAAAATGAAGTTAATACAAATATATTGATTAGTGTATACTTTTTCTGTATCAAAAAATTATTCAAATTCCTTTGAACATGTGAATTTTTCCCCTTTTCACATTTGACGATGATTTAGATAAAAGGAAAAAATATTTAAAAAATCAGTAACGGTAACCAGATAAACCAATGAAACTATATATTTGATAAATATTCATTGGTGTTTTAAATTATGTAATAATATTATTTTTTGAAGGGTTAATGGATATTCCATCTTTAGAGACAACATAGACATGGTTTTATTATTAAAGATAAAATTATCACTTATTTAATTTCATTTATAAATCAATATCTTAGAGTCTCTAGAACAATATAGAGATGGTTCTCATGATCTTCATAGATCTTAGATTATATTAAGATATCATATGTAAATGGAGAATTAATTTTTCGAGATAATACTTGTGTAGTATATTCATTAGATCTATAAACATTGAGGATACATTTTTTAGTCCAAAAGGAATTACTATGAACTCATAATGACTATAACTCTTATTAAAATAAATCTTTGGTATGTTATCCTTCATAATTTTAATTTATAAAAAATGAAGGTAAATCTTTTATAAGTAATGAGTTTCTTGAGGTTGATCAAATAAATCATCAATGTGTGTAAATGGGTTATTGTTCTTAATAGAAATGGAATTTATTTTTCTATAATCGATGAAAAACCTCATAGTTACTTTTAGATTCATTAGAAATAGATTAGGTTCTCCCCATTATGAGATATAATGACTTATGAATCCCTTATCATATAACTCTTTTAGTTGATTCATTAATTCTATAAATTTTAATAGATCAATTCTATATGGTGTCTTAGATATGAGAATTACATCAAGTATGAGATCAATAGAATATTCAACTTCATAATCAGGGGTATGTTCCATTAATTCATTATTAAATACATTAATGTTTTCTTATACACTCAATGAATCCTTAATTATTAGGATATCATTATCTTTAACATATTTTATTTTATCTTAATCATTTATAAATTTTTTATTAAGATGAGTAATTGTAGGTTTTTTCTATCAATACTCAATAAATAGTCTCTCATATAAAAATAATATATTTTATAGACACCCAATAAATTTTAATATAATTATCTTGATTGAGAATTATTCCATTATAATATGAGAGAATATCAATTATAAGAATTATATGAAAGTAAACCATTCATATAATAATCATGTTTGCATCTGTATTGTTTCCATTCATTATAATAAGAACAACAAAATATATTTTAGTATCAATGAGATTTCAATTTTGGGGTTTAATTAAAAACTCCTTCCTTATTTTATAAAGGGAATATTCAATGTTTCTAGAAAACATATGAGATATGAAATTGTATGTTGATCTATAATTCAGTAATGAACTAGTTAAAATTGAGACTACAATCATAGTTCCTGCAAAAACATCATTTGGGGTAAACTTCTATAATAGTAATTTAATAATCATTGCTTTTATCCCATAGATTATTCTAAGGTAGATTTCCTAGTCACTTCAGTAGTTAAATAGAAAAATATCCCATCTACATTTAATTTTAGCATTGATTATTGATATAATATATCTTTAATTTTCTATCAAAAAATTGATGGAAGTTTTCTTCACATTTAAGGAAAATATAAAATCCTTTCAATAAATCCATAGGATATTTTTTTAATAATTATTATATGTTTCAAATTCAACCCTTCTTATTTTCCAAAATTTCTTTCTACACAGTGTATAGAAATCAGATTTTTCTCATGATTTCCAATGGTAATATAATAATTATAGAAATAATTCTATATCCTGGTGGAAATTTTCACTATATCATAATATAATGAAAACATTCATGATATTAATTCTCCTTTTAGGATTAGCATTAGTCTATCAATAAAGTGATCAATCATTCTTTTAGGCTTTCATATATATTACTTAATTTTTATTAATAATCTTATAAAGTTAACTAGGTACATGAAAATAATTTCCTTCTCATTTTTTTATAAATTCAAATATTTCTCTTCAATATCATCTTATTTCTCTCGAGGGAAATATTTATTACGAAATAATGATTTAAATTCATGCAAAACCATGATTTACATATTCTCCTTCATCATAATATTTTTGAATAAATGACTAACATTAATCAATATATCCCATTAGATTATATAAAACAATAATTTTCTTCTCAATATAATTATATCACAAAGAAATAAATATTTTATAGAGATTTAGTCCATTTTTGTGCCACTAATGGATTAGAGGTCCCATTGAATAATGGAGGTTTATGTTTCCTTAAATGATCAAACGTTCTCAGACCTTATTGAGGGAAAATAGGTTTATCTATATGAGAATGATTATTTTTTTGTAACCAAAGTCAACTTATCAAATATAGAGTTAATTTACTCAACTCCAACAATAACCTCATTTTCTTTCTCTATAAGTAAATCCCTACACCGAATGTGGGTGTTGAAATAGTTTTTTATACTTAATTAGGCATAAGACCTTAAATATGAAATATCATAATTTCTTCATAAATAATATTATGAATTATTAATCATAATACAAAATTCCTATGAATTTATTATAATTTCATTTTAAACATTATATTCATTCTAAAAAATATTCTAAAATTTTATAATGGTTAAACATAATGGTTTTTTGTAGCTTTACTCTTATAAATATAGTTCATAAGGTTTCTACTAAACTTTTGATGATACCAACTATAACAACACCAAGTATGAATTACTAGAGTTGAAGTTTGTTTGTTATATTGAAAATAGAATACATAGAAAAAAATGAACAATATAATTTTTAGTATTATTGGGATACTGTATATATATATATTTGGCCGTTAAATTACATAGGAATATGAAGTAAATCATATAATAAAATAAATAATTAATATTCCTTTATTTTTTATCCTTAGATCTCATGTAGCATTATTCATTGTTTCCAAGGTAAATGAGGGAACGATATAAAGTGGTGAGCTTAGATTATCAATAACAGGTGGTGTACTGAGGAAGATAATATGGAGTAAGTATGGAATGATTAACATGGAAGGAATAAATAAATAAATAATTCTATATAACTAAATCCAAAACATTCCATATCCACAAAATTATAAATAGATAATGACATGGATAAGAATAATAAACCTAATAATGTTAGAATACCTAACATTAGAAATCATAACCATATCATCGATTCCATATTCTATGAAATCATAAATAAAAGGTTAGACATACACCCAATACCCAAGATTGTTTATCTAATGAGAGAAAACATTGTAATAATGATCTATATAATTATAGTCCCCGCTTATCACTTGATAAGTTTAATTCATTCAACTTATGAAATGAATAAATAATAAAATATATAATATTCTATAAGGAACATATTCCTTCAACATGAATATGAAATCAATAATTATTCATATTGAAATAATTGATATAAAATTTTCAATATTTTCCCAATCAAATGAATGGTATATCATTATATGTAAATAGTGTTCAATATGAATTATGAAATGTAGGGGTTTTACATTATATAGAGTAAAGGTTCTTTAATCAACATAATATTTGAAAAAACATATCAATAATAGATAATATATAAAATAAAACCACAAAATTAAGAACATATATCCGAAATAAAAATATAAGTTCATATGAGATAGATTGAGAGTGATATATAACATAATCATAGGAATGGAAAACATATTCCAAGAGACCTCTTACAAATAATGTAAGGTATGAGTTATAAATATATAAGGGATGTAATGATACATATAGTAACAAAAAAATAAAAGGATATTAGTAAAGTATTAATTTAAGGATTTTTTATTTGAGTCTAATAAGAGAATATAGAGAATAATAAAACAATACTTGAAAGGAATAGAGATTTGGAAAGAAAACCGTTACCTAGAGTCATTAATCTCTTATAATGCCTCTCTAACCTACTAAATAACAAAGATACCATTACTAAATAATTTATTTATAACCATTCCATATTTATTTTGTATCTTATAATCCATTTATTATCACATATTATTCATTTATCATTTAAAAATTTTCCACATTTATTGTTTTAAGTTTGTATGGTTTATGATTAAAAATCCCCTTTGATATAATAATAATGGTAAATAGTAAATATAAAATGGTTCCATAAGCTCCAAAATTTTCAAGTTATATGTTTTATAATATCCATAATTATAATATATTAATATTTTAATATATTTCATGAAATAGTCCCAAATTGAAAAGTGTTTATTTATAAGCTTGTTTTAAATGGTTTAAATGATTTTGTTTATTTAAATTTAATATAATTATTATCAATATTATTTTATCATTCCAAAATAACAGAAATGATTTTTTATTATAAATGTTATATTTAATCATGAAATTTATTTTTAAGAATAACCAAAAAAAGAATAATTGAAAAATAAAACATTATTGTTCACTTAGTTAGCATAAAACTGGAATAGTTGAATGATGTTTTTAAAAAAGATTAAGAGAAGAAGAAAATGAATAAGTGTATGATATTTATAAAAATAATAGACTATAATTAAACTATTTTTTTAAAAAATTTATCTTATTTATTATTTATATTATAGAATGGTTAATATGATAATTGAATTGAAATGACACGGGTTTTGAAATTCATACTCTGACATAGTAGTGGTGTACGGAAAGGGTTTCATGAGAGGGAATAAGTAATATCTCATCGATAAAATATAATACCACCATTAATAAAAATAAAATATAATCATTGTTAAAATTTAGAAAAATTGAAAAAGGGTTTAAGATAAAATAATATTAAATAAGAGATGGAAGAGAGAATCAAGAAAATTTACCTCACACTTTTCATTGCCTCCTTTGTATTGAGTCTAATACCTTCAGATGAGGATATTTTTATCATAATAAGAGATCAATGACATAAATATAATAGTTTAGTGAGTTTTTTTATATATATTTGGATAAATAATAATATTATGTAGGTGATGAGTAAAGGATAGAGGAGGGGCTTTTATATAGCCAAGGGGGAGAGGTATATTTGAATAAAATAATGATTATTTTATTATTTAGGATCAATACTATGAATAATGTTGATTTAAATAACTTTTATTAGTGTTTGATTAAAAATATAGTTTTTTTATTTCAAAAACACCCCAAAATGAATAGAATCTTGGAAATATTTTATTCAAAGTAAAGAACTAAAAATATTTTTTTATTCAAACAAACTACAATTTAGTTTTAGAAAATTGATTTATAGGGTTATAAATTAAGTTTAATATTTATAAATGAACTATTTTACTAATTAAATAATTTTTAATTCACAAAATATGTTTATTAAATTATCGATTCATATTTACGACATAATTGTTTCATAAAAGTTACGTTATTTACCGAAATTATATGTTTAACTATTCACATAAAAATCTAAATTTTCAAGAAAAATATAAAAAAATAATTAAATATAATGATTTCAACCTGATTAATGAAAAATTGAATTCCATTGTATTGAAATAAATTTCTATAAAAGACAATTTAAATATTAAATAAAAATTCATAGTGTATTTTTTAATCATATATTTCACACCAAAACGTTAAAAATCCATTTTTCATAAATATTTATTATTCAATGAAATATAGTTTATATTATAATAAATTTATTAATACTCAATTTTTATATTTATTAATTATACTATTACTCTATGATCTTATAAATTTCCCTTAACACTTTTATATTACATAGAATAGCCACATTACCTTTATAATTGTCATGATATTGTTCCAATGATCATATTAACCATTTTAAAAACACACCATTATATTATATAACATAATTTATATAATTATCTTAGTTCATTTATCATGTGTGTTATGATACTTATAGTTTTATATATAATAGAAATATATCTTTTATTCTTTTTTATATTTTTAGAGTATGATCCCATAGAGTTAAAGATTATGATGTTTTTAAATATTTAATGTGTTTTATAGAACTAGTTACAACCTTTGTGGTAAATGGAATTTTTTAGTTGTATTTTAATGTTATGATTAAATAAAATGAATTTTTAATATAATGATATTTTTATTATTACAAAATCTTGGTAATTATAGTTACGATCACTTATAAGGAATCTTTTCTTCCAATGTGGTGTTGAAGTTTAGATATTAAATATGTGATCAATAATCAACCAAAATTATAAGGAATATAATAGTTTAATTATGATATCATCCCCATGAGGATAAAAAAGTAATGTTTTAGGGGAATGTTTTATATTATTATTAAACCACAAGATTGAATATTAAAAATGGATCCAACAACTAGAAAACTGAACTGATGATGCTTGTAAAAAAATATTAAAAGAATGAGTAAGAAATAAATTTAAAATGATGTTTTTTATTTGAATGTATTTATATCATTTATTCAAAAATAAATTTAAGATATTTGTTTCCATATATTTTAAAAGTAATCAACCTATTTTTGGAGATATCCATTAATTCTACAATTTAATTTAAATCATTTGATAAAATAAATAAACTAAACTATGTGTATTAAGTTCAATATCAAAATCATAAGATGAATATGAACTATTGTTCATTTTTAAATCATATCAACCACCTTGTTATCCTCCTTCAATAAATATCTTTTTCAAATTCGTATGAAATAAAGATATAGAATTAAAGACTCAAGGTATTTCCGAAAAAAAATGTTGATAACTATATCAGTTGAAAATTAAGTAACAATATTTTTTACTATTGATATCTTAGACCTTATATGACTAGACACTCATGATCAAAGAGTGTCTTGTCATAAATGGACTGTTTATCTAAAAAACTATTTAGAAGAACAAAAAAATATTAAAGAATTTTAAAAAATAAAAATAAATTAATATTAAAAATAGATAAATATTAAAAATAAATAAATAGTAGAAATAAATAAAAATAACTAAATTAAATGAAAAAATCTATAAAATAAATAAAATATAATGAGAATTCACTTCAAAGGAATTAATAGGACTAAGGAAAAAAATAAAATCCAAAATTATCTGAAAATTTGTTCTAGGGACTTGTGATTTTTATACTAAGTAGATCACAGTGCGGTACCTTTCTTAACATATTGGGTGAAATATTTAGAGCTAAATAAGGTGACATTTTCTCCTCATGATATTCCAAATGGATTTATTTTCTATATAGATTTACCAAGGTTACAAGCTGTAGTCATAGTGGACTTGTATCACCCAATTTTTCGTTGATTCCCATGACTTTTAAGAAGGTATTTATGATGAGGTAAAATTAAATATTTATTTGAAATATCTATAGCTTGACTTATAGAAATGGAATTTCATCCATCACTATAGAATAATTTTCATCATGACACCATAGTGAAAATGGATTCGTACACTCTAAGTGTAGTGTTGGGTATCTTCTCTTGGACTACCTAAAACAGAACTCACCATGGATAACTCCATTGCATAATTTAGACCATGGTGAGAATGAAAAATTCAAATTTACCATGGATATAATGAACTAATATAAACATAACTTAAATAATACATTAATCTCATGATCTAAATAATATATTAGACAATAATCACATAATGCATGTGTTGAAAGGTTTAGTGTCTTGGAAATTATTTATATAAACATCTTATTTTATAACACTTGTAAAACATTTTCCATAACAGTGATATTATAGACCCTTACCAAGGAATATCATATTATGTAACCATATTTATAACCTAGGGAGTATAAATATAATAAAGTATTGATATCAAACACTTAGTAAGGTAAAATACATATCTGAAAGTATTAGATCATAAGGATGAGGAGAAAATGAGAAAAACATAAATATTTAAATAAAAGATCACAAGACCGCATATGATAATCCCAAAACAATATGGAGCCACATATGACCATAAATATATATTTAAGGAAACATATATTATAAAACATATAACATGCATACATGACATAAGGTTCAAGATAATTGAAAATACATAATCATAAAAACATTGCATTTCCTGGAAATAAAATGCATCTTGAAACTTGTAATAACTTGTCAAATAACATGGAAATGTGTAATAAATTGAAAAACTTGAAAATTTTGCACACCCATAAGTATAGGAAAACATGTGTGAGTAAACATATTATTCCCATGCCCATGTAAATGAACTAATTATGTCCATGCTTAAAAATGTGAGCAAACCCATCATGACCCCAATTATATGAAAAAAACAACTGGTTCCACACATTACTATCTCATGAGATATAATCATAATTCAATGAATTGGAGGGTGATATATTACCCCACCCTACGTTATCTATACATATGCGTGCCACTTAAAAGAAACTGTAAACATATTTTAGTGAATCTGTGGAAAAGGAATCAGTTTAATAAATTTTCTAAAAACAACACATAACATTAACTTAAAAGATAATAAAAAACATTATTTTACAATGTAATCATATCATAATAAAATATTGAGTATTATAAAAACATCACTTCATGATAGATAAAGCATGGAGAAAAATCAAATTTAAAATATCAATGTTTTCTTAAAACCTCTTAAAAATTATTATAAAATATGATGTGAAAATTACATTCATAAATATTTTTGAATAGGTAAAGATAATAATTTAGAAAAAATTATTATATATAGTACAAATAAAATATACTTGAAAATATATAGAGGTATTTTAAAATTATGTAGTGGAAGATAAAAAATTTGATTTTAAAATGATGGAAAAATATTCTCTTTAATAATTTTAACTACCTTTAACCATGTCATAAAAAGATTATTAAACATTAATTTTGGAAAGGGGTAAATATAATTATGAGAATAAAATAAAATATACCATATTAAGTTTCCCAAATGTGAAGAAAATATTGGTGAGAAGGAACATATATACAATGAGGAAAATATTCATTGGTAATAATGAGAGTTATTCTTTCCAATTATACACTTTTATTTTGGATAAAAAGATATCAAAAATTGGATATTGATAATGAGAAGTAATTTTACCATGAAAAAATGAAATATCAAATATAATGTGGAATATGTAGGATCAAATAAATATTAAAAATTATATTCATGTAAGAAATGTTATGATCCAATGAATCAGAAATTGAGTCAATGAAAATCATTACCATGACATCTCACTTAGTTTATGAAACTCTAACCTACTGTATAACAAAAATAGAAATATTAGTCACCTATTTAAGTGAATTTTTTATATCCAAAACCCATTTTTAATATGGATACCCTTAAATGGTATTATAATTGGTTATTTGAAATTATAGAAATCAAAGAATTATTTTATTAGTATAAAAACTATTGGAAAATTATTATGAAATTAATTAATGAGAGAGAATGATAATATCTCAACTATATTGCATTATTATGATATTAATTTTTTGATTATGAACATGTTTATTCATAATCATATGGATATGAAAGGCATATAACAAAGGAAGTTCTTGATTTAAAAAGAGGAAGGAGAGAATCAAGTAGTGATTGTGGCAACAAAAATATTATGCACAATGTTTTATAGAACAAGTTTAATGAGAGGTAAGGGAATTATATCCTCAAAAAAGAATAAATTGAATTTTAAATGTTTTATTGTGAACTTATTAAATCATAATAAATTTAATATCAAAAGGATTATCACAAAGGAAGTAATTGAATAAAATAAATGAGGAGAATACTTAACTTTATAAGTTGCTTATTAAACATTGGGATGCATCCTTATAACTTTAGGAACTCCTTGAGAGATATTTCTAGAGGTATATGGTAGGAAAAATCATAATAAAGGCCTTTAGGGTAGATAATGATGAGATAAAGGGTGGTAGTGATCTCATTTTATAGGTGAAAGAGAGGGTATTTTTCAAGGAAAAAGAAGAGTTTATTAAGGGGTAATAAAGAAATCACATGGGAGTTAGGTAGGTTCAGTGAGATAGGTGAGTTAGGTGGTGAAAAGGTAGTTGATACATGTGAGTTTGAATTTAATAATTAATTTTTTTTTCTATAAGGTGTAAGTGACCTTTTAATAATAAAAAAAATAGATACTTTATTTACCAATTTTTTCCCTTATTAACCTTGATTAAAAATTAATCATGGTGATTAATTTAATACTAAAAATATAAGATTTTTCTTCTTAACAAATATTAAAATTATGACTCTGAATTTGGAATCTATTTAACCTAATTCAATTTCTAAATAGAATAAATTTAACTTTTAAATCAAAAAATCTAATGTATTGGAAAACTATTTTTTTAAAAAAGTTATTTTAATTATTAAGTATTCTTAATCTTATTTAACATTTATTTTTAATTAAATGAGTGGTAATTAATATTTATATATATTTTAATAACTTATTAATCTTTTAATTGAAAATATATTCATTAAATTATTAATAATATATACTATGTTTATAAAATTATTATTATTTGAAAAATAAACACTTTACCATTTAACTAATTTTTTGTTGAAAACATAATTCTATTCTAAAAAAGAAATATGTAAATACCTGGACCCCAGTAGCCTGGATCCAATGATTTACATAATTACATTAGTACTATGTATAAGAGATCATATCCTAAAGGATCTAATAGATTTGTAGATTTAGAAAACCACATAAAAACAGAATTGTTACATTACAACTTTAAAAGAAAAAACAACATAGAAAATCCAATGAGGACATATAACACCCCAAGATTGCATAGTGTGTTATTTCTTCAAAATAATTCAATAACTTGAACTACACACAACACCGAGTTCAAGCGCACTGTGACTTACCAAACAAGATGTTCAAAAGAGGTTATGAATAGTATTATCTAAATTTTAAACTTTATATAATCCCTATAATTTTAGAATCCATATTATGAGTTTCTTAGACATAATGTAAGAAAAAATTCATTTTTAGTATTGCACCTTTACCTACTTGTAATAGTGAACCCTTTTTAAATACAATATTTTAAACATTTTGACTAAATGAGGACATCAAAAATTTAAAATTAAACATCCCAAGCTTCCACGGTACGCTTTCCTTTGAATAATACAGTAGCATGTGTTGTACGCAACTTCGAGTTCTAACACACACCACAACCAATCAAACTAGCCGTTATGAATAGTAATAACTAATTTTTAAAATTATATATATTTTATATTTCAAAATGGAATTCATTTTTGGATTCGGAATATCGAATTTATCCTAGGGTGAAATTTTGGAACTTTTCGGATAACACTTATATTTTGATGAATAGTGAAAATTACTAAATTTAAATTAAAAACAACTTTTTTAATAGAAATAATTTATATTGATAAATTATGAATTTGAGTGGTTTTAAATTATATTTAGAATATATTATTACCATTTAATAAAATGTTGGTCATTTGACATAATTTCACAATTAAACCGAACATAAACAAGTATCAATCTTTTGACAGTTATTATATATTAAAAACACGCGTTTTGTTTTGACAGCGAGGATTAATTTTAAATTAATTTCTGCCACTTATGTGTTTTGAATTTGGAAAAATGGATTCAATATTTGTAATCAGGATGTTAAAATTTTGTAAATAGGTAACTTTTATTTTTAGACATTTTCAATAATTACTTCGGTAAATATTTTATTTACCATGGTTAAGGGTAAATCCGGTAAATAAGGGTTACAAAATAATATTATAATGATACTAAATTACCCTAAAACGTGTCCTAGCCTTATTGGTTGATAGATGTTCGACCATAGGTATCTTTGGGTCGATTTTGGGACCCCATGGATCCACTTCTAGGTGATAGGGACACTTAATTTTAATTAAGTTAAAATGAATACAAAAATGACACAAGCATATATCTTTTAGGAAAACAATTTTTACATAAAGTTATATATGTTGGATTTTAGACTATAAATATTAATTAGAAATCTACAAGGATTTCCTACATAATTATATTTTATTTATAATTTTTAGAGTTTAAATAAGTTAATTTATTTATGACACAATGATGATGTAGTAATTACCATAATAGTGAAAAATTAAAATAATTAATATTATAAATACACAAATAAATATAATTTGAAACCTTTTATGAATTACACTAATTTCCTAAGTTAATATGACATTTTAGGAATGATCTAATTATATTTTTTCGAAGTAATAATTCTGTTATGAGTTTCACAAAAATCAACTATTGAATAATGTCAAAATTGACATAAAAGCGTTTTTAAAACAAATATTATATTATTAATTGATATTAAATTCCTAAAAATATAAGGATAGTCCAAGATACTTATATCATGATATATTTATCATTAATGGACCACTTGGGGGTCGCTTGGATGTATATAGTAAGTTTATTAACTATATAATATAAAAATAGAAAGGGACATTGTAAAAGTGAAACTAATTAACTTATAGTTAATACTTAAAGATAAGGTTAATATAAGTACCCAAACCTATCTAAATTCAAATGGTTGAGTGGTTTGAGACCTATCCCCACCTTAAAATTAAAATAATCCACTTTGGAGCCATTATAAACTGAATATGAATTTATTATAAATTAATATTTCTAGCTTTTCCAAAGGTGCCCCTCACCCCTCTTATAAAAGGGCACTCCTCCTTCTAATTTCTTCACACCTTCAAAGAATTTTGGTTCGGACAAACTCTGACCAAATACTCTCCCAACTTCCATCACTACATCCTAAAGTCCTTAGTTTGATCATAAATCCAACCTAATTAGCCCTTTTGATCAAATCAAAAGGAAGAACCTGAAGAAGAGGTAATGATTTCACCAGCCTTTTCCAAAGTTCCTTTCTTCTTCCACTTCCTTTTCCTTTGTTATTACCATTCTAAAATAATAACTCCAGTATCATATATATACTGTGATGTTATTATAAATATGGTACAACCATATTCAGTATTCTATCCACCCTTTGAATAACATGTCACCATACGTGCGTACGTACGGCTTACCGTCTCCACGTCATGGTGTAATTGTTATTCAGTATATTATTATTTCGATGGGTATAATAATGATGTGTAACTCATGTAAATAATAAATATAACATGTTAATTATTTTTTATATATGATATACCATCCATCTATATATTATTTTAATATCAAAAGAATGATATTGTCGCTCATGCGTACGTACGGACTACCGTCTCCACGAACGCGATGAGATTCATTCTCCATTGTATCCATTCAAGTATAATTATCATTTGATGATTTAAAAATTATGTTTAAGGACTTTATATAATTTTGTATATGAATAAGATACAACCAATCCATAACAAACATGTATTATGTAACAAAACATATAAAAGAAAATGAGTAAGTTAACACCCGAAACAACGATAATTCTAAGATATTATTAACAAATCAATGTTAAAAGATCATATATGATATCATATTGATATATATGATTGTTTTATAATTTAATAAAAATTATTTCACCATTATACAAGAGGTTAACCTACCCTCAACCAAGGAAAAGTGCAAGGTAAGGGTTATTTCACAATCTCTTCATTATCTGAAGTTGTTTATACGTAATAATCTACTGGGATCTCTTTATCATCCACATCCATGTTTCTTAAAAATGTATTTCAAAACATTTTTACAAATTACAAGAATATGGGTTAAAGTCATTTATACCCTTGTTTGACTTTTTATAAGTGGTTTATAAAGGAATCTTTCTGTCGTTTTCCAAACAAGGTGCTTTTTAACCTTTTCGACAAAATTAAGGTAAGAATGTTTTTTTAACTTATACGGCGGGTGCAGCTATTTACCGTCGTTATAAAATTGTAAAATCTTCCCTTACAAGATTATAAGAATATTTTCAAAGTAAATGTTTTATTTTATAATTATGTTACTTTTAAATGATTTCAAAATGAATATTTTAAGAATTTTTGAAAGGTACTCCTTATCAAGATTATAATTTTAAATGTTTTAAAGATTTATCTTTCTAAATATTTCTAATTAATGTCCATATTTTCTAAATGATTTTAAGGATTTATTTATATGGACATGATTGTTTTGAAGTGATATTTCTTTTCAAAAGTTTCAAAGTGGTATTGGACACTTTGATTCAAAAATCTCTTTTAAATTACTTCCTTTTTAAATGTGGGACTTTTCAATGATTTCGAGAAAAGATATATTTCTCTCAAATAGTTTTGATTTCATCTATTTCAACATACTTTGATGGATTTTATGCTTATTTGAAGTTGATTTATTATGATACAAAACTTATATATTGTATTGAAGGTTTTGTAATATGTTTGACTGTGGATGTGCTATTTTTATACCATTCATGGTTTATGGTGAAAATATTGACATTTCGTATTCTAGTTTTAATACGAATGTTTATGTGATGTTTAAACCTTTTCATATGGGAATGCATTGGACTTAATATGTGACGGGTGGAGCCCGCTATAGCTCCTCGATGCATCGGTAGGTATTATTAGACAAACTAGTGTCTTGGCACAAGGCCTTGGAAAAATCTTATTTGTAGTCTTGGCACAAGGCCTTGGCTATGTGGTTATGATAGTCTGGCATTATGCATTCCATCATTATGAAAGTGGTTATTGATATTTCATGTGATTATTCAATTAGTAGAATATCCATGTGAATAAGTAAATGGAATTATTTCATTTTATTTTTGCCATACTATGTTGAAGTTCAAGTTTAAAAGGCTTTTGTTTTAGTTATACATTGCCTTAAATGTTTATTATTATTTATGAATGTTTCCGCTATATTGTTATCCTTACTGGGCATTTGAGATCACCCATTTTCTATGTTTTATTTTTCCCAGGAAGTGAAGAAGTAAATTATGAATGACCTGCAGGGATATTATGAGGGGATAATAGTGTCGATTATGGAGACAATATGTTGTTGTAGTAGTTTTACACTTTATGATGTAATGTGAAACTTTATGAGTATATCTACTGTTTCCAAGGATACTAAACCAATCGGTCTTTCGAGATTTGATCTTTCATGTGATCATGCCAATGTTATGTAATAATGCACCGACTCTAGGTAACTAGGGTCGGGGCGTTACAGTTGGTATCAGAGGAAGTTTAGTACAAACCTTGGAAGCTAGATTTAGATAAACTCTGATTAGAGCACGTAGACCTAAGATGAAATTTTAGGATTAGTATAGAATAACTTCCTAGAATTTTGGTATTGTAGAGATTTTGTGAGTTTTCCAAGAAATATATCCCTGTCTGGATACGAGCAGGTAGAGGCGGATCTGGCACAGATGTACCTAGGGGTAAAACCCGAAAACACCGCTTTGAGCTAGACTCGAACGGGAACTGGGGCTCGACAACGGGCCTTGCTGCACTCTTGGTTACGACACTCCCGGGGGATATGCTTAGGAAAATTATCATTTTCTTTACAAACCATTATGAAGGGTTTATGAGTATATACTTCCACAAAGGAGACATTTTTATGATTATGGATTATATCCATAAACTATTTAATTTATGTTATGTGTTTTACAAGTTTGGGATTAGGTATTGTTATTCATAAACTAATCTAGTGTATGCCATTGTTTAGAAATGGTGCCCAGTAGAATGAATGAGAACTCCAGCAATGCACATGATCCAAAGAGAAAAAAGGATCATATATTTCATGGTCTTAAGCCAGAATTTATAAGAGAAATAGTCTCCCATGTATTATCATCATATGAAGAAATAATATCATGTGTTGATAAGATAAGTAAAGATTTTATTGAGTCATATGGCTTTGAAGGGAAGTAAGAGAAGAAAAGTATGGAAGAGAGAAAGGTGGATAAAGGGAAGAGGGAAAAGAAGAATTTTCCCATATGTGATAACTTTGGGAAGAAACACCCTAGAAATTTCCAGAAAGGAATGAGAGTTTGTTATAAGTGTGGAGGAAAAGGGCACAAAGTATGTGACTGCAAGGGTAAGAAAATGGTTTCAAATGTACAATGCTTCATTTGCAAGGAGTTTGGACACTACGCGAACCTATGTCCCAGTCATCAGACTATGCCGAAAATGATGCTATTGGATAATAATCAAGTTATGATACTACCACATATGAAGAGGAATGATTAGAGTTCTTGTGTTGATTATGTTATTTGAGTGTTGTATCAACAATTTACTTGTTATAATAATTATGGAGTATATAAGGATTGTAATGCAGTACTATTTCATTAAGGACTTGATATTGTGTGGAACAATGAAAAGTGACTCAACAGCGGGATAATTTTTTTGAAAATATATGGTTGAGAGAATGATAAACCATAATAGAGTTCTGATACTGAGGTAGTGATTTTGGAATAATACATGATTAATTTGGATAAATTATATTGGATATTCTTGAATACCTTGAAACAGATTAATGATTTGTATATTCCATCGTTTTTGGGGTTTAAAACATTTTTGGATTGAAGGAGTATATCTATTATTCTTTAAGGAATAAGGGATCATGAATGTAATCAATAAGGTTTTATGGTAATTCAGGATGTTGCAGTGTTTTAAAAGAATACATGATGAAGGTGATCACATGTTATTACGCGAAAAAAAAGGATCTTCATTGTGTTTACCTTCCTTGTAAATTTTGGACTGAAGTATTTTGGATAGTTCTAGTTTGGATTATTTTGGATTTCCAAAAAAGGACAACCCGGAGGTCGGGCAGCAACCCGTCGCGTCCGGCAAGGCCACGAGACTTAAACCCACAACCAAAGGGAGACAAGGGTGTATCACCTACCACTAACCCATGTGATGCCCTGGTTTGAATAATGTCATTTTTTAATGGTTCTTCTAGATGATTTATAAATTCATTTTTTAACCCTATACGAATAGGATAAATAGAATATTATTTTTATTTTCTATTTTCTTTTAGAGTGAAAGATGAGTATGTGGTAGAAATTAGTTAAAGGATGGAACTCTACTTGTTAAGAATATATATTTTTTTCTTCTCTTATTCTATGAAGAAATTAATTCTTATACTTTATTTAAGGAATCATAAAACCAAAAATGTGTTATCCTAATACCCTATGTTTTGTTGAACCGATGGTATTTCAAATCATCATAGATTGATGAATTTAAGGACCTCAATTTTTCACTTGTTTGTTATTGAAGACCTCAACCACTACCTATAAATATTTATGTTTTTCCTCCCATTATATGTCTCCAATTTCCACCAATGTTCTCCTAATCGAGATCATAATTTGGTGGTGGCCCTTTCATTTCTCTTTTCCTCATATTAAGACTAAATTTTAGTAACCCAATTTCCGATGTGGGTTTTCCCACAAAGATATTTTCTATTTTCAACCTTTAATTTTCGAAGAACAATTTCAAATTGCGAGGACGCAATTTATTGAAGGAGGGGAGAATGTAACACCCCAAGATTGCATAGTGTGTTATTTCTTCAAAATAATTCAATAACTTGCACAACACTCAACACCAAGTTCAAGCGCACCATGACTTACCAAACAAGCCATTCAAAAGAGGATATGAATAGTATTAACTAAATTTTAAACATTATATAATCCCTATAATTTTAGAATCCAAATTATTAGTTTCTTAGACATAATGTAAGAACAAATTCATTTTCAGTATTGCACTTTTACCTACATGTAATAGTGAAACCTTTTTAAATACAATATTTTAAACCTTTTTACTAAATGAGGTCATCAAAAATTTAAAATGAAATATCCCAAGCTTCCACAGTATGCTTTCCTTTGAATAATACAGTAGCGTGTGTTGTACGCAACTTCGAGTTCTAACACACACCACAACCAATCAAACTAGCCGTTATGAATAGTAATACCTACTTTTTAAAATTATATATATTTTATATTTCAAAATGGAATTTATTTTTGGATTCAGAATATCGAATTTATCCTAGGGTGAAATTTTGGAACTTTTCGGATAACACTTATATTTTGATGAATAGTGAAAATTACTAAATTTTAATTAAAAACAACTTTTTTAATCGAAATAATTTATATTGATAAATTATGAATTTGAGTGGTTTTAAAGTATATTTAGAATATAGTTTTACCATTTAATAAAATGTTGGTCATTGGACATAATTTCACAATTAAACCGAACATAAACAAGTATCAATCTTTTGACATTTATTATATCTTGAAAACACACTTTTTGTTTTGACAGCGGGAATTAATTTTAAATTAATTTCTGCCACTTATGTGTTTTGAATTTGGAAAAATGGATTCCATATTTGGAATCAGGATGTTAAAATTGTGTAAATATGTAACTTTTATTTTTAGACATTTTCAATAATTACTTCGGTAAATATTTTATTTACCATGGTTAAGGGTAAATCCGGTAAATAAGGGTTAACAAATAATATTATAATAATACTAAATTGCCCTAAAACGTGTCCTAGCATTATTGGTTGATACATGTTCGACCATAGGCATATTTGGGTCGATTTTGGGACCCCATGGAGCCACTTTTAGGTGATAGGGACACTTAATTTTAATTAAGTTAAAATGAATACAAAAATGACACAAGCATATATGTTTTAGAAAAACAATTTTTACATAGGGTTATATATGTTGGATTTTAGACTATAAATATTAATTAGAAAGATAAAAGGATTTCCTACATAATTATATTTTATTTATCATTTTTAAACTTTAAATAATTTAATTTATTTATGACACAATGATGATGCAGTAATTACCATAATAGTGAAAACTTAATATAATTGATATTATAAATACACAAATAAATAAAATTTGAGACTTTTTATGAATTTAACTAATTTTATAAGTTAATATGACATGTTATTAATGGTTTAATTAAATAGTTTCGAATTAATCATTCTGTTATGAGATTCCCAAAAATCAACTATTGAATAGTGTCCAAATTGACATAAAAGAGTTTTTAAAACAAATATTATATTATTAATTGATATTAAATTCCTAAAAATCTAAGGATCGGAAACGAGACTTATATCATGATATTTTTATCATTAATGGACCACTTTGGGGTATCTTGGATGTATATAGTAAGTTTATTAACCATATAATATAAAAATACAAAGAGACATTGTAAAAGTGAAACTAATTAACTTAGAGTTAATACTTAAAGATAAGGTTAATATAAGTACTAAAACCTATCTAAATTCTATTGGTTGAGTGGTTTTAGACCTATAATCACCTTAAAATTTAAATAATCCCCTTTTGAGCTATTAGAAACCGAATATTAATTTATTTTAAATTAATATTTCTAGCTTTTCCAAAGGTGCCCCTCACCCCTCTTATAAAAGGGCACTCCTCCTAATTTCTTCACACCTTAAAAGCCTTTTGGTTTGGAAAAACTCTGCCCAAATACTCTACCAACATCCCTAACTACAACCTAAAGGTCTTAGTTTGATCAGAAATCCAACCTAAGGAGCCCTTTTGATCAAATCAAAAGGAAGAACCCGAAGAAGAGTTAATGATTTCACCACCTTTTTCCAAAGTTCCTTTCTTCTTCCACTTCTTCTTCCTTTGTTATTAACATTCTAAAATAATAAATCTAGTATCATATATATACTGTGATGTTATTATAAATATGGTACAACCATATTTAGTATTCTATCCACCCTTTGAATAACATGTCACCATACGTGCGTACGTACGACTTACCGTCTCCACATCGTGGTGTAATTGTTATCCAATATATTATTATTTAGATGGGTATAATAATGATGTGTAACTCATGTCAATAATAAATATAACATGTTAATTATTCTGTATATATGTTATACCATCCATCTATATATTCTTTTAATATCAAAAGAATGATATTGTCGCTCGTGCGTACGTACGGACTACCGTCTCCACGAAGGCGATGCGATTCATTCTCCATCGTATCCATTCAAGTATAATTATCATTTGATTATTTAAAAATGATGTTTAAGGACTTGATATCATTATGGATATGAATAATATACAACCTATCAATAAAAAACACGGATTATGTAACAAAACATATAAAATAAAACGAGTAAGTTAACACCCGAAATGACGATAATTCTAAGATATTATTAACAAATCAATGTTAAAAGATCATATATGATATCATATTGATATATATGATTCTTTTATAATTTAATAACAATTATTTCACCATTATACAGGAGTTTAACCTACCCTCAACCAAGGAAAAGTGCACGGTAAGGGTTATTTCACAATCTCTTCATTATCCGAGGTTGTTTATACGTAATAATCTACTAGGATCTCTTTATCATCCACATCCATGTTTCTTAAAACTGTATTTCAATTTTTTTTTACAATTTACAAGAATATGGGTTAAGGTCATTTATAGCCTTGTTTGACTTTTTATAAGTGGTTTATAAAGGAATCATTCCGTCGTTTTCCAAACAAGGTGCTTTTTAACCTTTTCGACAAAATTAAGGTAAGAATGTTTTTTTAACTTATACGGCGGGTGCGGCTATTTACCGCCGTTATAAAATTGTAAAAGCTTCCCTTACAATCTTATAAGAATATTGTCAAATTAAATGTTTTATTTTATAATTATGTGACTTTTAAATGATTTAAAAATGAATATTTTATGAATTTTTGAAAGGAACTCTTTTTCAAGATCATAATTTTAAATGTTTTAAAGATTTATCTTTATAAATATTTTTAATTAATGTCCATGTTTTCAAAATGATTTTAAGGATTTATTTATATGGAAATGAAGGTTTTGAAATGATATTTCTTTTCAAATGTTTCAAAGTGCTATGGGACACTTTGATTCAAAAATCTCTTTTAAATTACTTCCTTTATAAATGTGTGACTTTTCAATGATTTCGAGAAAAGAGATATTTCTCTCAAATAGTTTTGATTTCATATATGTCAACATCCTTTGATTTATTTTAAGCTTATTTGAAGTTGATTTATTATGATACAAACCATCTATATTGTATTGAAGGTTTTGTAATATGTTTGACTGTATATGTGCTATTTTTTTACCATTCATGGTTTATGGTGAAAATATTGTCATTTCGTATGCTAGTTTTAATACGAATGTTTATGTTATGTTTAAACCTTTTCATATGGGAATGAATTGGACTTAATATGTGACTGGTGGAGCCCGCTATAGCTCATCGATGTATCAGTAGGTCTCATGAGAAAAACTAGTGTCTTGGCACAAGGCCTTGGCAAAATCTTATTTGTAGTATTGGCACGAGGCCTTGGCTATGTGGTTATGATATTCTAGAATTATGCATTGCATCATTATGAAAGTGTTTATTGATATTGCATGTGATTATTCGATTAGTAGAATATCCATGTGAATAAGTAAATGACATTATTTCATTTTATTTTTTCCATACTATGTTGAAGTTCAAGTTTAAAAGGCTTTTGTTTTTGTTATACATTGCCTTAAATGTTTATTCTTATTTACGAAATTTTACGCAATATTGTTATCCTTACTGGGCATTTGAGCTCACCCCTTTTCTATGTTTTATTTTTCCTAGGAAGTGAAGAAGTAAATTATGAATGACCTTCAGGGATATTATGAGGGGATAATAGTGTGGACTATGGAGACAATATGTTTTTGTAGTAGTTTTACACTTTATGATGTAATGTAAAACTTTATGAGTATATCTAGTGTTTCCAAGGCTACTAAACCAATCGGTCTTTCGAGATTTGATCTTTCTTGTGATCATGCCAATGTTATGTAATAATGCACCGACTCTGGGTAACTGGGGTTGGGGCGTTACAGGACACCCATAAACTTCTAGATAAACCCTGTAATTCATTCATAATATACATCTTCTCATCATAGGGAAAAATAAAACATAATAAATGGGTGAACTCAGATTCTCCATAAGGTTATGAAATACATCATAAGATTACATAAAAATAAAAAATAAGGTAAGGTGATTAACTAAAAAAACACAGGCCATTAAAACTTAATTTTGAGTATAATATGGCTTGGATAAATTATGATTGAATAATACCATATAAAAAATCATATGAGAATAAAACTTAACCATGGATATTCTACCAGTATAATAATCACATGGATTATTAATTAATAATATCATAATGATGTAATGCATAATGTTGTACATATAAAACTTACCGTCAAGGTGTCAACCAAGACATCTAAAAATTAAATGTTTAAGGCCTTTTCTAAATCTATATCTGAAAATAAATGGTAAATTCCTCGGCCAATTCCAAATATGGTTTGTCTCATGAGACACACCGATGCATCAAGGGGATATAACAGGCTCTTCCCATCACTTAATAAGTCTAATAAATTCATTATATGAGTGGGATAAACATAAAAAACATATACATATGAAATGAAAATAAATTTTACCAATTAATTAACATAATTACTAACCATTCTGAGTAATATAGTGAATGGTATCAAGGTAGAACATCCACATTCAAACTAATCATAAACCATTTAAAAAAATATGGTAGATGATATCATAAAAGATAAAACCCAATTAAGAATAAGATTCAATATAGGGTGTTGAAATTTATGAAAATAATCTAATAAAATCATCAAATAATTCTTGAGAGAAATACCTTTTTTAATTTTTAAAGAATGTTTCTTTTGGAAAAATCATTTATATTTGTCATAAAATAAGATTTTAAATGTTTATATCTTAAAAAATAAAAGGTAAGGTCAAATAAATTATGTTTGGGGCATAAATGATTTTCAAATTAAGTAAAAACATGTAAAAAGTGTTTTTAAGAAACTTTATAAATGGGACACTTTAGTGTAGTTTAAGAGAAAATATCAGAGACTTTAAAGAGGAAAAATGATTAATTGTTTAAATAAAACCATAAAATAGCTATGATATTTTTTCATTATAGAAAATATATTTTAGAAAAATATTGGTGTCTTAAAACATACTATGTATTGTACTTTAAAATGGGTAAGAATTTAGGAAGTTCCCTTTAACTGTGCTTGCTTATCGGGAGGAATTAAAAAGGGAACCTTATAAAACATGTATTTCCCCATGAAAGAAAGAAAAAACAATATAGGTAAACATTTTTGGAACATACAAATATAATGAATCTAGAGTATAAAAGAATAAGTAATAATTACATGGGATTAAAGAGAGAGAAATCGTAACCCGAAGAAAAAATGGAGGTTTAGGAAGAAACCCTTACCTTTTTGAAAAAAGTTAAACCATATGCCCAATAAAATTAATTATCATAAAATAATAAATTTAATACCATTAAGATAAATATACTAATGATATGATAAATTAATGGGAAGTATAAATAAACCACACACAATAAAAAGTTGTGACTAAGGCATATCTCACTGAAATAAAAGTGAGATGAAAAAACCATTACCTTATGTTTGAAAGTGTTCTGTACTTGTAATTAATGTCATGGATTATGAAATTATATTAATTATCAAGTAAATTCATAACCAATTCAAGATTTATATGATTTATTATAATTTTATTAAGTTTATTTATGGTCTTTTTTATGAGTTATAAGATTCAATATCTTTGTTCAGGTGTGTATGTTTTGTGGTTTTCATGATTGGTTCACTTGTATACATGTATGAAAGATCATAATGAGAATAGTTATCCAGAATTGAAAGTATATGTTATTATTGAAATTAAATAATACTTAATGGACATATATATCAATTTTTTTCCATATATGAGGACGATTCATTAAATAAATCATTAATGATAACCATTTATATTATTTTGGTGTTTCTTTAATCATCACAAACTAGTTTTGTCTCATTAATTGATATTATCTATTCATAATGGTTATAAAACATTTAATAAGTTTTATTACATATATTAAATTATTTTTTTTAACCAAAAAAATGTTTTTATGACCATATTTGAAGGCGTAATTGAAAATTGAAAACTTGTTATCCACGAAGGCGGTAAATTGGCACCTCACGTATGATGTTTTAATTTTTAGAATAAAAATTGGAAGATAATAGAATTTATTGTTGATATGAAATTAACATAATAAAATTATAGTATATAAATTATATTGGATTAATAATATCACTTTGGATAGGGGAGGTGAGAGAATTATTAGAAAATAAAACAAATTGAAAGTGAGAGAGAGAAGGTTTTACCTCTTGAGTATTGTATCATTGAGAACCTCCTTAAGGGATGTGGAAATGGTCTTTTGGTGAGAAAAAAACCAAAACATGTGGGAGATGTTTGGGAGAGTAAATAGGCTGAATATTATCAATATTCAAGGTTTTTGAGGTATGAGAATAAGGGGTGGCGAGGGGTGGTATTTACATTGGATGGGAGGGGTGTTATTTGATTATTTAATTCATTTGTTTATTATTTTTGCTCAAGAATACGAATTGAGTTAGTTATTGTGACTAAATAATGTACATAGTTTATGTGATTTTGAACTAATTGGTGCTTAACTCATCCATAAATCATCCATGACTCAATAATTCATTTATTTACTTATAATGTTAAATACTGTAAATTACCGTATTTCAACATTCACCAAAATTTCAACTATTTTAGTAAAATATAAAAAATTAAATATATAAATATTTTGATATTTAAAATTCAAAAATGGACTCAATTTTATGTAAATATGTTTCTAATTATGAGAAATTTAATTTTTAATTAAAATCACCATTCACTTAAATAATACCGACTTTAATATTATAACTATTTTTATATACTTAAAAAAATTAATTATGGTCTCATAGAATTATATTATAATAATAACACAGAAAAATATTAATTTATGAATATATTTTATGAAAATAATTTTTATTTTTAATCATTATATTATTTAAAAAATTGTAAATAAACATTTATGTTTCATAAAAATACCAACACATAATTTATCATTTTAAAAAATTTATTTATATCTTCCATGATATAAATATATTATATTTTCATTTATGAGATACATAAATTTTATTTATACTTTCATAGGTTAGGTTACTATTCAATATACTATTAATATAATGAAGATGATAGTTTTATAAAAATCAGGATTTGTCACTATTCACTGTAAATAAATATTTTTAGAAAAATAAAACAAATTTACCCTAAGATAATTTTTACATTCCTATTTTTTAAAAAAAGTTTATTTTGTTAAATATAATTTAAAATAGTTTAAAAATTTAGTTTTAAAACAAGTGGTCCATTTAAATGCGGTAAAATCGTTTTTAGAAAAAATATAGTCTTTTATGTGTAATATTGGTTTTATTCTTATATTAAGCCTATAAAACTTATTAGTTGAATTTAAAAACATTTTATTTAATATTTTACATATATATTTCATTAAATTATTTATATAATAGTTAATAATTTAATTTATTAATATAAAATTCCATCGTTGTCAAAAAAATAAATTTTTATAAAAAACACATCTTTTATGTTCAATTGCTTTTTATTTTCACTTATAATTAATTGGTAACCCATGAACTCATTTTATAAACATATGTAAAGTATATTTTCATAATTTATATAATTTCTTTCATTCCCTCCATTCTAATGGCTAGGTGGTAACTATTATAATAATATTTAATCATTTTCTTAAGCATGATGTTTTGTGTAATGTATGCTATTAAAGAAGATAATTTTAAAGAGAGACATACCATAAAATCTTGTGGTGTTACATTATACTCTCTTTAAATAAACTTAATCCTCAAAATTTAAAATCTCACTTCAAAAAAAACCTTTTCACTTGAATTTTTTTGTAGAAATCCCACATTATGAAAAGGGTTTATAAAACTTCCTCTTAAAAAAGGTAAAGAGAAATGTGATGGTCAACCCAAAAATAGGATTCTGAAATAGGATAAAAATCATAAAAATATGGTCATGGAAGAGAAATTAAACTATTATGTTCTGATGGATAGTGATAAAGAACACGATCATTAGAAATTCTACCATCACAAAACCATAAATTTGCGATTGGTTAAAAGAGCATTGATTTCTATGAATGAAAAGTTATTAGAGTATGTTTTTGTTATAAAATAATTTTCCTAGAGTTGAGGTTTTATTTTAATATCAAGATGAAAACTTTATAAAATAAAATTACTTAATTACTTTCCATGTCATAATGTCATCCTTTGGTTGTGCTTCGATCGATCTCCAATTCATTTCTTAAACTAAAATATGGATATTCTAGATGAATTTTTTTGGTTGAAGAAGTTTTATCAAATGATACATAAGTCATTTCTTTGGTCTTTAAATTTTTACTAAAACCAACAAGCTTAAAATTTAATATCCAATATGATAAATCATACTTTAATCTTAATGAATAATATCCTTAATCCATTCCATAAGTAGTTAACCTTAAGACTCATCCAAAATATGTCTGTCCAAATTCAAAGACCAAATATTTAGAAGAAAGGTTACTTGAAATCATATTTCACCCAAAATAGAATAATTTATCTCTTATTTTCATATACCAAATATATATATACTTTTATTATCTTTAAAACTTTATAAAACATTCATCATTCCAAGAGTAAAATTTTATATTATCCTTAAATCTAAATATCTCATAATTCCAGAATACGACAAACCATTATATCTCTAACCACCTTTATGGTTAACAATACTATCCCATAAACATCTATTTATTATTATATCAATCATCAAGAACATAATTAGGTTTATCTTTCCCAAGTCATTATTTTTCAAAAATATCATTCTAAAATAGAACCACTTCTCTTGATTACTAGTTCTATTCATCTCATGCTTCTAATTACTGAAAGAAGAAGTACTGAAATAAAATTCTTATATATCTCAAGAATCTTATAAATAGAGAATTATTGATAAAATAATAAAATAAAATAATTATTGAAACAAAAAATAGTCATTTTTATCAATACTCTTCATCTCTGGTAATATAATAAGCTTGACCATGATCCATTATCCTTTTTTGGGGTATATTTGTTTTGACTCTTTAGACATTGATTTTCATAGTGTAAAATATCCTTGTAGTTGAATCATTGTACATTGAAACCAATTTTATTACCCTTTCAATAAAAAACAGTGTCCTTTCACTCAACACTTATAGCTAACCTCCATTACTTTTAAGAAAGTACCATGGTTTTTCTTTCCACAATTATCACATGTAAAAAAATACTTTTTTTTGTTCTTTAATTTATAAAACTTTTTAAATATTTACTATTATTCTCATGATTCCATTTTAATCCCTAATACTTAGAGAATTCATTCATTGTATCATTATCACATGATACTATGTATTTATATGATGAGAATGTTTGAGAAATTTGTTCCCTTTAAAAGAAAAGTATAAGACCATAAAAGGTTTGATCCTCCTTACTCTTTAGATCATGTGTATTAGTAAGGTTCCCATTACTTCTATGAGGTTCCATTTATAAATTATGATATATGATATATTAGATCATATAATTATGAAACATAATTCATAATACAAAACTAGTGAAATACTTAACATAAATTGAAAAATTTATGCACTGATAATATCAAAATCATAAACATTGTTTATTTGGGGATATATTTACTTTTAAATCCTTCATAATGTTTTGTAAATAAAATGAGAATTATCTTAATAATATCTCATTATAGTGTCAAACCAGGTGAATAATAAGACCCATTTTCATGTACCAGGTTATTCCAAGTCAGTTCTGACACACCTTGTCAGAGTTGTTACCCCTAGGTACATCTATTCTAGAACCACGCCCACTTATATTATCTAGAAAATATGCATTTCTATTAAGACCCACATAATCTTTACCATACCAAAATGTTAGAATGTTCTTTTATTCTTATCCTTAATGTATATCATAGGGCTATGTTACCTAATCTATGTTTTCTAAATCTAGTTTCCAATGTTTATACTAAACTTTATTTGATACAAACTGTAATGTCCCGGACCATAGTAGCTCAGATCCAGTGCCTTACTTAATTACATTAGTACTATGAATAAGAGATTTCATCTCAAAGGAATGAATAGTTTAATAGATTTGGAAAAATAGATACAAACATAATTGTTACATTAAAATTTTAAAAGGAAAATAACATAGAAACTATAATGGGGACACTCATAATCTCATAGATTAACCTTGAAAGACATTCATAATATATATCTTCACATCCTGGGGGAAAATAAAACATGACAAAGGGGTGAGCTCAAATGCTCAGTAAGGGTAAATAATTCAATGAAATCTAAGATAAACATAAACAATAAGGCAAGGTGATTAATTAAAAAAAACATGACACTAAAACATAATCTTGAGCATAATATGGTAGGAATAAATTCTGATTGGATAATACCATATAAATAATCATATGAGAGTGAAACTTAACCATGAATATTATAGTTGTCAAATAATCAGATGGATTATAGATTAATAATATTATAAAGTTTGAATGAATAATGTTGGTCATCTAAAACATACCATCGAGGCCTCAACCAATACATCTGAAAAATAAATAGTTAAGGCCTCATCCAAATCCATATATGAAAATAAATGGGCAAGGCCTTGGCCAAGTCCAATACTGGTTTGTCTCGTGAGACCTACCGATGCATAGAGGGGATATATTGGGCCCCCAAACATAAGTTAATAAGTCTAATTAATTACATATATGTGGAATGTGAAACATAAGAAATATATACATATGAAATATAAATAGTCTTCCCCAACTAGTGAACATAATCAGTAACCATTGTGAGTAACATGGTGAATTATATCAAGATAGCACATCCATAGTCAAACTAATCATAAAACATTTAATAAAAAATGTTATATAATTTTATAAAATTCAAATTAAAATTAATAATAATATTAAACATAGGGTGTTGAAATATATGAAAATAATCTTATAAAATTATCGAGGAAATCTTGAGAGAAATTCTGTTTTTTACCATGCAAAGAAGAGTTCTCTGAGAAAAATAATTTTTATTCTTCATAAAATAATATTTTAAATATATATATATATTATAAAATATAAGATAAGGAAAATTTAATTATGTTTTAGGCATAAATTATTTCCAAATGACATGAAAACATGTTAAAAGAGTTTTTAGGAAACTTTAGAAATGGGCCACTTCCAGGCAGTTTAAGAGAAAATATAAGAGTCTTTAAAGTAGAATAAGGATTAATTATATATATAAAATAAGAAAAGAGATAATATAGTTTTTATGATAAAAATATTTATTTTATAAAAATATTAGTGTCGTAAAACAGAATATTATGTTTACTTGAAAATGGGTAAGAAATTGGGAAGTTCCCTTTAATCAGGTTTGCTTATCGGGAGGAATTAAAACCAAAATTTTATAAAACATATATTTCCCCATAAAATAAATAATAAATTTGATAGGTAAATATTTTTGCAATATAAAAACATAATTTGTAAGGAATAATAAGACGAATTAAAATTTTCATTGGGGTAAGGAAAGATAAATCACAACCTGAAGGAAAAATAGAGGTTCAGGAAGAAACCCTTACCACTTTGCAAACAGTCAAACCATATGCCCCATAAAATTAATGATAATAAAAAGAGACATTTAATATCATTAATATAAATATATTAATGATATTATATATCAATGGGTATTATAAATACACCACACACAAGAAAAAGTGGTGAGTAAGGCATATCTCATAGAAATAAAAGTGAGACAAGAAAACCCTTACCTTATGTATGAAAGTGTTATATACTTGTACTTAATGTCTTGGATAATGAAATTAGATTCATTAATAATTTATTTAATAACTAATTAATTTTTTTTGTTATAATTTTATTAAGTTCTTTTATAACCTTTTTGATGAGTTATAAGATTCAATTTCGTCATTTGAGGGTGTTCGTTTCTTGGTTTCCATGATTTGTTCACTTGTATAAATGCATGAAAGATAATAATGAGAATATTTTTCCAGATTTTAAATTATATATTATTAGTTAGTTTATATAATATTGAATGGTCTTATGTATGAAAATTTTTCAGACATTAGGATGATTCATTAGATAAAGCATTAATTATAACCATTTCGTTTAATTTTTCATTTTTTTCGATCATCATGAACTAGTTTTGTGTTATGAATTAATATTATGTATATATACTTGTTACATAACATTAAATATTTTTTTATTAAATATGTTAAATTATTTTTTGAACATAATTTTTTTTATGACCTTCCTTGAATGTGTAATTGAAAAACGAAAACTCGTCGTCCATAAAGGTGGTAAAGCGACACCTCATAAACGATGTTTTCATTATTAGGATAAAAAGGGGAAGAGAAGAGAATTGACGGTTGATATACCATTAACATAGTAGAATTATAGTATATAAAATATAATAGAGTTATCATTTCACTTTGTATAGGGGAGGTGAGGGAAGGAAAAGAAAATAAAATAAATTGAAAGGGAGAGAGAGAAGTTTATACCTCTTGTGTGTCGCCTCCTTGAGAACCTCCTTAAAGGACATGCAAATGGTATTTTGGTGAGACTAGAAAGAATAAAACCTTCAGGAGATGTTTTTTATAGTGAATTGGAATAATATAACCATGATTAAATTCTTTGGAGATGTTCAGAGAAGGGCTGGTGAGGGGTGGTATTTATAGTGGAGGAAAGGGGTGGTTTTTGATTATTTAATGCATTTGATTATTATTTTTGATCAAGACTATGAATAGTGTTAGTTATTATGAATAAATATAGAAAATAGAGAATTTTATTTCTAACCAATGAGTGATTACATCCTAAATATATCATCTATGACTCAATAATTCATTTATTTACTTATAATATTATATATCGTAAATTATTGTATTTCACTATTCACCAAACTTTCAAATATTTTGAAAAAATACCAAAAAACATACCAAATTTTTTAATGGTTATAATTAAAAAATGGAATAAATTATATATATATATTTTTTCTAATTATGAGAAATTCAATTTTTAATTAAAATCATCATTTACTTGAAAAATACCGATTTTAATATTATAATTATTTTTATTACACTTTGAAAAAATAATTAAGGTCTAATAAAATTATATTATAGTCATAAGACAACAAAATATTAATTTATTAATATATTTTATTAAAATAAATTTTATTTTAAATAAATTTATTAATTATAAAATTATAAATAAAAATTTATGTTTCACAGAAATACAGACATCCAACTTATAGTTTTTAAAACATTTATTTACTTTTTTACATGATATAAATATATTATATTTTAATTTATTAGATACCTAAATTTTATTTATACTTTTATAGGCGAGGTTACTATTAAATATACTATTAATATATTGAAGATGACAATTTTATAAAAATCGTGATTTTTCACTATTCACTTGAAAATAAATATTTTTAGAAAAATACCAAAATTTCACCCTGAGATAATTTTGACATTAATATTTTTACAATGAAGTTTATTTTTTTCAATATAATATATAAAAATTTTAATTTTTTTAAAACAAGTGCACCATTAAAAGGCGGTAAAACTACTTTTTGACAAAATATAATCTTTTATGTGTAATATTGGATTTATTATTATACTAAGCCTATAAAATTATTTGTTGAATTTAAAAAAAATCGATGGAATATGTAACATATAAATTTCATTAATTTATTTTCCTAATATAATTTAACTCAATTTGTTAATATAAAATTCCGTTATGGTCATAAAAATAGTTTTTTATAAGAAAACATATTTTATTTTCAATTGATTTCTAATTTAAATTATAATTAATTGGTAACCAAAGAATTAATTTTATAAACATCTATAAAATATATTTTCATACTTTATATAATCTCTTTCAATCCCTCCATTCCAATAGATATGTGATAATTATAATAATAATATTTAATCATTTGGTTAAGCTTGGTGTTCTGTGTAATGTACATTATCGAAGAGGATAAATTTAAAAAGAGACATACCATAAAATCTTGGGGTGTTAGAAAATAGAACAAATTACATAATTTTATCACGATAATAAAATATATGTGATCAATATTATATGATTGAAATTTTAAAATGTGTAAAAATTAATTTTAATATAAGAGGTTATAAAATTTATTTTTAGAAACATATATTTTCTAAGAATAAAATGACCTTTGTTTTATTATACACTTTTATATATTTTTTATAATGTGGTTACTTCTAATGAAACCCTCCAACTTAATGACTATAATATAATGGTAATATTTTATTATCTTATAATTATTTTTTTTATTTTAGTTTAGTGTTTCTTGAAATAAAATCTATTCACATGATACTAAATTAAGGAAAACTAATAACCCAAATCATGGGTCATTACATTCTTCCACCATTAAAATAATTTCAACCATGAAATTTTATTGAATAGAGGAAAACAAGTGAGGGTAATTATCTCTCATCACATAATTAGGTTCCCATGTAGGATCCTCAAATTTATTCTTTATCTATAGAACCTTTACTAGATGAGTGGTATTGTTCTAAAACACCTTAACTATTTGATCTATAATTTCCATGGGCTTTCCTTAAAATGATATATCATGTTCTATTTTCATTGATTTTTACATTAGTACATGTGAAGGTTATGATATATACATTCTCAAAAGTGATAAATAAAACATTTTGTGTACTTGTGAGAGGTTTGGAAGGAGAACTAAGTGATAATAAACAAACCTGATATGATCAAGGAGTTATAAGGGCCTATTTTACTTCCCTTTCTTCCTAAATCTCATAACTCACTTCCTCAAAGATAATCAGAGAAATAACTTATCACCAACTTCAAACTCTATATCCTGTAAATTATTATTTGTATAACTCCTCTTATAACTTTTTGCCACTTGAATATGCCACTGAATGGTTTGAAATTTCTACTTTATTTCATGGAAAAGGCTAGGAACTATTATCTTACTCTATATAACTTCATACAAACATGTTAGTGTCCTACATATTTTTTCATATAAAACCTCATTTGGTTCTATATTAATCATATAATGGAAACTATATTTATATGATCACTCTAATATGGGGAAGTGTTAATCCCAAAATCCTTGGAAATCCAAGAAAAATGATCTCAATATATCCTATAGAGTCTGATTTTTCCTCTCAAATTAACCATATATATGAGGATGATAAATAGGGATAAATCTTAGCTATGTATCCAAATCCCTCTAAATACTTATCCATAATATCAAGGTAAACCTCAAATACTAATTAGATATAATGGATAATAGTACCCCATGAAGCCTCACTAGTTTCTTTTTATATACCATGTTGTGTTTGTAAGGAAGAAATATTCAATGATGGGAAAAAATGCATTGAATATATATGGTGATTGAATAAAAACGAAGTATCATTATGAAATTTATACATTTTTTAGCCCCATAATGAAGTCCATGGTTATTTTTTCTAATTTCATTATTGGTATAGGTAATGGTTGAAAAATTCCCTTACAATTTTTCCATTCCACCTTAACTTATGTGCATACCAAGTATTGCGATATGTTCACTGCAATCTATCTATTTGACCACGTTATTTTCCTTCCTTGGGGGGTAATGTATTGAGAAGTCATAATATTTTTTCAAATCCAACCATCTAATTTGGTTAATATTCAATTAATTATATGTTAATATATATATTTCAATCTCTTGTGATATATATATATATATCACTCTTTTCTCAATAGATATAATTTCACCAAATATTTAATGGAAATATCACAATCAGAATCTCAAAATCGTTATGTTAGATAGTTTTTCTAATGAGTCATTAATTAGCATGAACCATAAGAAATTACCCTATCATTATACATGAGGACACAAAACAAACCCTTTTTAAAGGAATCATTATATATTAAAAACCCTTTACCACTATACGGTAATGCATGTACATGGGTAGTGACCAACCTCTTATTAAGTTCCTTAAAACATCTTTTACATTCCTCAATATAATGAAACATTATTCCCTTCCATGTAAAATTGGTTAGTAAATTTTAAAGATACAACAATTGTTTCAAAAAGAGTCTATAATATATTATTAACCCATGAAAACTATGGATCTTAGTTACAATGGTCACTCCAAGTAATTTATTGATAACTTATATATTGGATGGATCAAATTATGGATCTTAGTTACAATGGTCACTACAATATATCTATTATTTATATCTAGGAAGACATTCAGGGAATTGGTAACTCTAAACAAAATAAATATAACATAATAGTCTCCATACCTTGTACAAAAAGTTGACCTAGAAATATCCACCCTTTTGAACCTTAACTGATAGTTTCTAGATCAAAGGTCAATCCTTAAGAAGTATTGATCTCATTAGAGTTGATCAAATAGATCATCGATATAGGATAGAGGATTCTTGTTTTTATTATGATTATTTAAATCTCATGATAATAAATGCAACAATTCATCAATCCATACTTATTTTTGAAAAATAGGACTAACACACCCCATGGTGAAGCACTTGGGTGTATGAAACCCTTTTCAAAACCAACTTTTAGTTTCTTTTTTAACTCCAATAATTAAATGGGATCCATTATATAAATAATCATTAAGATAGGTGTGGATCTGAGTATGAGTTCAATCTATAATTTAACCTTATGCTCGGGGGGAATACTATGATGTTAATCATGAAATACATTACTATATTCTAATACAATATGAATTTCTTCAATTTTGACTTCCTCCTCATTATTTAATCCAAGATACCCTTATTGTTGTATAACATAACCCATATTTTATAATTTTATTCCATAGAGAGTTCATAATTATCCTTACATCGATATATGATAATTAGATGATTTTGGATATGAATTGACAATTCATTATACCGATAGTTGATATGTTATTTATGTAGGTAAATCCAATCCATACCCAATATTATTCCAAATTCAACCAAAGGAATAAGAATTAGATATGTAGCATATATCTTTCCACAAATATCAATCAAAGAAGATTTGTATATCTTAGAAATGATCATTGTGGAACCAGGGGTTTTCACTAATATCTCAATATCAATTTCTTGGGTAGGTGATTCTACATTCTTAGAAAAATTTTATGATATAAAGAATTAAACAAACTAGAATCAAATAGGGTATTCATAGATATAATTGTACCTCATATCACTTAATTATCATGATCTACGTTAGTGATAGTGATTATTAATGCCCATAAATGTAACCGTGGTTTGGGATGTTGTTGGGACCTATTTTAATCATTTTATCATGCTCTGGGGAATTGATTTACATAATGTGTATACTCCTTACACATGAAGGATTCTAGTGTGGAAGATCATTAGTAGGGACTTTATTCACTTATTTTACATTAATCATCCTTTTATCCTTTGTTTTATAGTTTTGGGTCTAGTTCCATACTTTACCACCTATAAATCATTTACCTATTCCATTGAGAAAATTAATCAGCTGTTTCCTCCCCCATTTATTATACATAGGAGATAAATATTTCTTCCCACCACATATCATATCATCTGTTATTATATAAGAATTCAATTTCCTTTAATTTTCTCATAACTTTTGAGATGTTCAATTTTTTATCAACCTTAAGACAACATATAACAATCTATTCATATCCTCTGAAGTATCTTATGGATAAATTCCTTTGAAGGATTGGATTTTATCTTGTAAATAAGAAATAAATTTTAATCTCAGTATTAAAGATATGACCGAAAGCATACTTTGAATGTCTTGTGAAATTTGCTTCATATGAACCAATAGACGCATCCTCTTTTGTCATAAATTCTATAAATTCATGCTATATTATTATGTGAAGATTATATGTAAAATACTTAGTAAAAAATATCTTCTTGAACTCTTCCCATTCTATAGAGTATAGGTCATCCATTTTTATGGTGTTCTTAATGAGACTCCACCACTAGTCAACATAATCATCTAAATGATATATGGATAAAACAACCTTCTATTTGTCTAAGCACTAGAGAATAGAAAATATATTTTTTTCTGAATTAACCCACAAGTTAGAAACCAATGTATTATAAGAACCAATAAAAGATGGTGGATGTTTCCTAATAAACAACTGAATATCAAGTTGCTCCATCCTTAGTATGTTTGGGAGATCAATATGATATGGGTTATTTCCCACAACTTGAGATAGTTGGTTGAGATTTTTCATGAGTTTTTTTTATTTTGAACCCAATATAATTAGGTTTCCCATTTGGATAATCTCTACATTTTCCATTACACATATTTTTCACTTAATTATTTTGGGTTCCCACCATTACCTTAGCTAAAAGAAAACTAGGAATGAGTATAATTAAATTAATGATTGTACATAAAATGAAACTATAATCATAGAATAAGGATTTCATAAATTATGTGCATACATTAGCCTATGAAACATTGGGTTTCAATCTTGGTTATTCATGATGGTATTTTTAATTGAATTAGTTATATATGTTAAAATACTTTTAAATGGGTTGTAAAGATAATGTTATTAACCAAATACTATCCCCTAAGAGTGTCATTCCATGTGGTCAGTAAGGTATGATTCAATATGAACCAGAATGATGTATGAGATATACTCGACTAATAATTTTTTGGGTTGTTACCCTTAAATGTTTTTTTCTAAAACTATATCCACTTGTAGTATACATCCATGGATTTATTTCTAGGAAAACCACCTAATCTATAGTTTACCAAAACAATAATATGTAATCTTAAACTTATCCTTAGGATTTTTTATAATGATATATAAACTCATATCCTAAAAATATCTAAAATAATATTTAAAATAAATTAACCCTTCCTATGATACCTACTATAGAGACCCAATCTAAAGATAAATTAAATAATAAATTAATCTCATGATCTAAATAATATATCACAAAATAGTCACATAATACTAGGACTAAAATGTTTAGTGTATTGGAAATTAGTTACATAAACATATTATTTTATAACGCTTGCAAACATATTTCCATAATTGTTCTCCTCTAGACCATTTCCTATACATATCACATAATGTAATAATATTTATCACTTGTGGAATGGAAACATAAAAAAGTAGTGATCTTGAATGCTCAGTAAGGGAAATGACATATCATAAAGTATTAGATCACAATAATTAAGATAATATAAGGAGAACATAAATATCTATATAAGAGATCAAAAGAACATGTATGAAAATCACAAAACATAATAGAGTAATATTAGATCATAAATAGATCATCAAGGAAACATAAAAGATAAAATATATAACATGTGAACGTGACATATGGTGCGTGATACTTGAAAAGGAATAATCATGTAAACCTAGAATTTTTTGGAAATAAAATGAATCTTGGAACATTGAATAACTTAATAAACTGTATATATATGTGACATAACATAATAAACATTAAAATGAGGCGCATCCATAAGAATAGGAAAATGTGTGTGATAAAATCTATTATTCCCACACTTATTTGAAAAAAACCATCATGTCCATTCTTGAAAATGTGAGCAAACCCCTCATAATGATGCCTATGTGAAAAATCCAATTATGTCCACACCTGAATATCTCATGACATATAAACTTGAGATAATTCATTGGAGGGTGATATATGACCCCACCTATCACCATACATACATATATGTGCCACTTAAAATCAATCATAAACATATCTTAATTAACCCATGAAAAAATAAAGGGTTTCATAGAATTTCAAAAAACATCACATAACATCATAAAAAAAGATTATAAAAAATATTATTTTTAAAGGAATCACATCATAATAAAATGTATAGTATTATAAAATAATCACTTAATGAGAGATATATACAGACTCATACTTTTCATACAAAGATATTACACCTTAATAGATGAATATTCATTACATAACATTATAATCCATGCTAAAATCATATAGGTTTAGCGTCTTTGAAAACATGGACATATAAAAAACTTATTAATATGATATATACATCATCTCCCACTAAGATATTTATAACTATAACCTATCTTATATATATCTTACTTAAAACCATTCTTCAAAACCTAGGGAAAGGAAACATAAGAAAGGGTGAGGTTAGATGCTCAGAAAGGGTAAAAGGGGAGATATTAATGAATAATTAAACCTGAATAGATTTTAAGGGTATTCAAACATCATATTAACATTCGAAAACCATATGATTTATATCAAAGATCATAATATTGAGTCATGACATAAATCATAGTATTTTATAAGATGCAAATCATAATGGAATCATCAAACATGATCCATGAGAGCATAACATTGGTATAAGACATAAGTTTTTGGCATATATATAATCATAAAAAAACATTTCCTTAGTCCAATATCACATAAAATACTATATTAGTGTACTGGGTTCACTACTAATTCCATTATATCATTTTTCAAGGTTCACTCCAAAGACTATTATAGTTGACAGAGTCTCTTACTGAGTTGGGTTCACTCCTCATTCTAGTCCTTATTATCTAATGAGATATCCATATTAACACAATTAACTGGTGGGATATGTAATATTTTGAGCCTACTTATCACATAATTATAATCCATACATATATGATTCTTAATATCACAAATAATCTATCATTACATATCATGACCCTTGGGAAAGAAATAGTTTTCATCAACATTTAAACATTTCATCATAGCATAACTTAAGGAAAATAAATGGGTTTGATAATCATATATTCATCTTGATAATAAAACATATATATATAAAGAATAAGGATGTATTCATTGGATCATAGAGTTTTTAAATCAAAAGTAACATTAAAGGATATCATCTTAGATAAAAATTCCTTTAAAATATTACTTGTAATATTTATTTAGATAAATACACTTTTCATTATGAAATCACTTCTTTAAAATATAAATTTTTAAAAAATATTTCATAAAGAAATTTATTTTAAAAGAACCATGAAAAATTGAAAAAAAATCATTAAAACATTGATTGTTAATGAGGGAATAAAATTTTATTCAAGATGTGTAAGTTAAAAAAATATTCCTTTCACATTTTCAGAAAAAAGTCAAAAGTACCTCATTCCAAAAATGAAAAGAAGATTAATTTAATTTTTCTTGTAAAAATTAAAACATGAGTGAAAATTAATTTAAAAAAATCATTGGGGAATATTAAAATTATTCATGAAAACATTTTTATAAAACATGGATATAGAAGAAAAAGAATTTTTGACTAAAGAGAGAAATAAAGTCGAATTTTCTTAAAAATATTATTTTGGTATCCTGAGTAATTAAAGTGTGTAAAATGAAACGAAAACTTCTATTATTCATAAATTACCATAGGATAAAAAAAATTCAAGATATTCTTGAGAGTTAGATCATGAAATTTCATAATATAAAACATAATAATAATTAATCCTGATAAACAATGATATTGTCACATATAACCCTTACCTCAAGTTTGAATAAATTCAAAAGAAATATAAAATCATATAAAATAAATTTAAATATATTATAATTATATAAAAAGTGATTAAAATAATTATAATATTATATTTTATCCACTATAAAATTTAAACACGCATTTATTAACAATTCTTTATCAAATTTTTCATTTTCAAGTGTTAGTTGTTTCATTTTTCATGAGAATTTTGATTCAGTAGTTTTGATCCTTCACATGGATAATGGTTCCATCACATCTATAATGTTAAAAATAATATAAATTTCATATATATTAACCACATATATATATATATATATATATATATAGATTCATATATAAAAGGTAGAGATATAAAAAATGAGTTACTCTGTTCATTTAGATGGTAGACTGTACGTATGCATGAATTCCTTTTCCATTTTTTGAAGGATGAAAATAAATAAATGTAAATAATAATTAAAAATATAAATAATAAATATTAAATCACATATATCTCATATATATTAATTAATCCTTTGATTATAACCATCCCTATAAATTAGAAATGAAAAACAAATCACATCGCTTTATGGAAGTAGTAGTCCACACATACTCAGAAGCGAAATTATTGTTTTCCAACAAATTTGAAAGTAAGAAGGTATATATGATATTATTATTCTTCAAAAATAATAACATTATAAATAAAATATATAAAAATAAAACCTATCATAATAACTATTCATTAAATATGGTGATGGAAAATGAATTGTATCACTACGTGGAGGCATTAGTCCACATATACACACGAGCGATACTTTCTCATCCCATTTGATGAAATAGAGGTAAGATATTAAAGTTACCATAATAATAATAATAATAATAATAATAATAATATTTTTTTATATTTATGATACTGAATTTTTTATTTTATGATGAATAACATATATTTAGAGGAGGAATAAGGGGAAAGAAATTAAAATAGGTCACGTAAGATGATTACCTCTTATTCGATAGGCCTTCCTTTAAATGTCTTATTAAGGACCATTTTAATGATATTTTATGAATTAAAAACCTATAAATCATATATAATGAAGTTTATAAGATATTTGGATATGTATTGGTCGAGCTAGATGGCTCAAGGTTGTATAAATAAAAGAGATAAGGGTAGTCCTTTTATAAGGGAGGGAAATGACACACTTTGAATTAAAATATAATTAATTCATTCTCACGAAAAATGATTAAAAATGGAAATATATTAGAATAAAAATAGTAAAATGTCTATATTTAATTATAAAATAAAATTTAGATAGGTTTTGGTGTCATTTTAAACATTATTTTTTGGTTTAACACCTTTATTATTCGATTTTAACCTTAACCACATTAATAATTTTTAAAATTAAAGAGATATAACTTTATATACAAGTTAAGAATTATTTAATAAATGGAGATGGAGATACATTTTAGTGTAGTAATAAACCTACTTTTCCTCATTAAATATTATTAGGATTTTAAAATAATTTAATATAATACTATTTAACATAAAAACCATTAATGTCATTTTTCACACTATTCATTTAATTTGACTTTAATGACATGAACATAGTATTTTAATGTGAATATAAACCACTTAAAAATTACTAATATGTTATATTTATATATAAAATTCATGAAAAACTATAAATCACACAATGAAAATTACTTTTATTGTTTTTAAAATATTTACATGATTTTTCTACTGCTTGCACAGACACTGTGTTAACATTATGTATGTATTTAAGGTAATTATTTTATCACTAAAAATTTAAAATAAATCACCATTATAAAAAAAAACTTATTAATAATCTAAATAAACATTTATAAGTGGAATTATCATATTTTTATACTTAAAATAGAAATTTAGAGTTATTAAAGTCAAGAGAGAGATGTTTTGTATTTATCATTTTCTTAAAATATTATAAAGGTCATAACAAAAAAAATAGAACAAAGTAGCCATATATTTAATACTTGTAAGATAATTATTGAAAAAAAGTAATCTAATATGATAAATTAAAGTTTTAGATAAATTTTAAATCCTTTAAAAAAATTTTAACCTTGCTTTACCATTACCGTGGTGACAAATATTTACCATAGTTACTATTAATAATGGAAAAAATAAAAGATACATATCTAAAAAATATTATCCACCTGATTCAAAATATTTCATACATTTTTCAATATTTAACTTCTATAAGTGTCATAAATTCATCTTAAAATAAGTTTTCAAAAAGCGATGAAAACTGTTTTTCAAAAAAATACATTTTTAATCATAAAATGATATTTATTTTTATCCTATTACTAGGAAAAAAATTAGATGAATGATAAAATATTTTTTAAAATATATAAAATATAAATTTCATTAAAATGATTCACTAAGAGTAACTAATTTAATTTATTAAGATAAAATCACATCGCGTGCATAAAAATAGTTTTTCAGAACAACATCTATTTTACCTTCAAATGTTTTTTATATTAATTTATAACTATTTGATAACCAAACACTTCATTTTATAATTGTGTAAACCATAAATTTTTCATAATTTAGTTATTCTTATTAATACTCACCAACATAATGGATTAATAATAATATTCACATTAAATAATAATATTTAAATAGTATATTAAAATTCATTTAAACATGGTGTTTCATTTAAAGATAAAAAATGAAGAAATAAAATTTATATATTGAAAATTATGTCATAAAATCTTGGGGTGAAAAATTATATCCACCTTAAAATGAATTTCACCCTCTAAATTTCATCACTCCGATAAAAAAAATGAGAATATCTTAGTTTCATCACATCCCCAGCTTCATAGGTAGCTTCTTCAAATTTATGATTCCTCTAGAGAACTTTAACTAAGCATGTAGTATCATTCAGTATAACTTTATCTCAATAATATAGGATTTATATCAGTTATTTTTTATATAAAATATCATGTTCCATTTGTATGGCCTATGATTTCTGTACATGTGAAGGATAAGGTATGCACATCTTTAGGAGAGATTTGTGGAATGCATCGTGAGAATGAGAGAGATTAAATGGATGTTACAAATGATAAACTAACATACCAATGTGACCAATAATATAAAAAAATAATATCTATTGGTAGAATATTTAACTTATTTCTAAACATTATAACCATATTCTATGGGGAAACTCACACGAATACCTTCTCTCAATAACTTTAAATTCAATATCTTTCTTACGATTGTCAGTATAACTTTTCTATAAAATATAGGTTTCTATTATGTGATGTTAAAAAATATAACCTTATCTATCAACACCTTATTTAGATTGAGTACCAATATAATTCTTACTCTAACATCATCCCAACATGTTGGAGTTCTACACTTCCTTCCATATAGGGCTTTATAAGGATCCATATGAACACTCGAGTGAAAACTATTATTGTAATAAAACTTGACAAGAGGGGTTTTTGATCACAATAACCTTTGAAATCCATAAAATACTCCTCAATATATCCAATAGTGTTGGAATAGTTCTATTAAACAGAAAATTAATTTGAGGATAATAATGAGTAATTAAACACAACTCCGAATCCAAATATTTTTGAAGACTTTTCCAAAACATCAAGGTATACATTATATCTTGATCAATTATAATAGAATATGGTACACTATGACACCTTAAAAATTCCTTAATATATATTCTAGAAATATTATTAGGATATATATCTTCTTTTGTATCAATGAAGTTTGTTGACTTTATAAGGCAATCAACTACAAAACAAATAATATTATGAACTTTAGACATTTTGGGGGAGTCCAGTGACAAAATCCATGGTAATGTTTTACCATTTCCATTATGGTGTGGGTAATGGTTATAAAACCCCCTTATAATTCTGTCTCCTAGTCGTAACTTTATGACATATCATGAAAAGAAATACATTCTCAATAATATATATTTTATTTTTTTCCCATAAAAAATAATCTTTCACATCTCTATCCATCTTCACAATTACAAGATAAATAGATAATTATGAACTATGAGGTTTATCTAATAGATCCTTATTCAAGTCTAATATATACATGAAACATAAAAAAATCATGAACCTTATCATTCTATCATAATAAATGTTGAACTCTGGAACATTCCTCAATTTCTTTTACATCTCTATATCTTCTATCATCACCTCTTTAATATTTAGCTAGATATATGGTTGAAAATTCATTTTAGGAAGATAATTTTTCTCCCCTTTATTCAGGATTTATAGTTCCATATTTTTTAAATCAATAAATATTTAATATTTTTTGATCCTCATCATTGATAAGCTAGAATGATCCTTTCAACTCTGAGCATCTTCAACCTTATTTACCTTTCCAAGGTGGTAATGTATTAAGCAGTCATAATTGTTAATTAGCTTTAAATAGATTATATGGAATATATTTAACACTTTTTTCATGAATACATACTTTGAAATTTTATAGTAAGTATATATATCATACCTTTCACTATTAAAACAATGCATCCATATATTTAATAAAAAAATTACCATAGATAACATCAAATCTTGAGTTGGGTAAATTTGATCATGAAATTTAAATTATCACGAAGAATAAGATATTTTCAGGTTATTCTTCATGAGAATTCATCCTTATATGCTTCAATATAGATAAAAAACCTTATCAAATGCATGATAGTGTGTGCATAGGTGTACCGACTAACTGTATCTTCAGTTCCTTGAGATTTTCTTCACATTCATATGTCCAAGGGAATTTGACTCCCTTATGAGTTTACTTGGTGATTGGATTAGATAGTTGCGATAAAATCTCCACAAAGATCCAATCATATTTAGCTAGACCAAGAAAACTATGGATATAAATTATAGTGGTTTGTCTGGGCCAATGTTTAATAATTTTTTCCTTCAAAGGATCCACTAATATACCCTATCTTAAAATAATATGACCCAAATACGTCCTTTACTATAGAAAAAATTCGCACTTTGTAAATTTTTCATACAAATTCTCCTTCTTTAAGGTATTTAGTAAAGTTTTTACATGATCTTCATACTTTTATTTTCTCTTATAATATATAAGAATATTATCTATAAATACTAGAAAAAATTGATAATTGTAATTTATAAATACTCTATCCATTAAATCCATGAAGATAACAAGGTCATTAATAAGACCAAATGACATCACTATAAATTTATAGTTCCCATACCTTTTAAAAAAGTATATATTGGGTATGTACTTAGTTTTTACCCTCAAATAATAGAATCTTTATTGATGCTAAATCTTGGAAAAATATTGATCTCCTCATAATTTATTTAAACAAATAATCAAAAAGAGGTTGAGGATAATTATTCAAGATTTTGATGTTATTCAGTTCTTAATAATAAATACAGTGTCACATTAATCCCTTATCATGTTTCTCCTGAAGTTTCTTATTAAATTATTATAACTCAATCAAGAACATTCCATATGGAATATTTGAAATTGACATAGAAACAATTATAAGTTCTATTGAAAACTGAACTTCTCTATTTGGAGGAAAAGTAGAAAAATATTCGAGAAATGCATCAAAAAATTATTTTAAAATAGGTATATCTTTAATGTTTAGTTTATCCCCAACCATATGAGATAAACACCTCTTTTGAATAGGAATAAAGACACATAAAATTGATGTAATCTCCATTGGAATTTTATATTTATCATCTCACCAATAAATGATCATAGGTTGGTTTGAAATATAAAATTTGACTTCCCTTACATTGAAATTGATGTGGAATTTATGTAATGAAATCCAATACATGCATAAGATAACATCTAATTCAACTATTAGAAGAATAATGTGATTTGTAGGAAGAAGATTCACACAAACTTTAGTTAGAGAAGAATCATATACCTGAGAATAGATCATCATACCATTAACAGTTTTCATTATTAATTTTACACCGAATTATTGAGTTGGTATTGAGATACCCATAGAATTTTTTTGATAAAAAATAGCGGGTATATACAAAATAAAATTAGACATTAGTAGTTTCAGAGTGGATAATAAGTGTACCTTTCACCACTTAATTATCCATATCATAAATAATAATCACATGATATTTCCATTTATCTATAGGATTAAGAGATTTTTGTGTCGATCGTCATCATTAAACTTTTGATTTGAGCATTGGTTAACATAACACCCACACTCATTTAATTTTAAATACTAGAGTGTGGGTGATAAATTATGTGGTTCTTTTTCATTATCATTAGAAAAATTATTATTCTTATCACTTTGGAATTTTGTTGAATGATGACCTTCCTTTCCACAATTAAAACATTTACTAGTACCATTAAGAAAATTTATTCCACATTTCCTTCCACACATTGAGAATAAATGAAATAGAATATTCTTTTCTACATTGTTTTTATAATTTTCTATGGATTATATCTTCTTTTCATATCGAAACCATGATATTGACTGGTAACTATAATATCAATATCCACCTTGATATCACATCAAACAATTCCACAATAACTAATGAACTCTATTATGGATAACGTCATTTAGAGGAATTATTTTAAGAAATTGAAAAATTGATCAATCTTACATTTAGGTTTAATTATAATATAAAAATAGTACCTTATAAGTCTTGTAAAATTTTACTTTTAGATACTAATGGATTCATCATCTTTCTTTTGTAAATCAAGGAATTATTTATCCATTTTCATATGAATAATATGAGGAAAAAAATATTGATAAAAAATATATTAAACTCGCCCCACTCTATATTCATCAAATTCCCTCATGTTTTTAATAATATTAGACCATTAATATACTTTTACTTATAAATGATAAATGAATAAAAAAAATTTCATGTTCCAAACATTGTAGAATGGGAAATATCATTTTAGTGGTACTAATCTATTTCTCAGCAACTAGTAGACCATCATACCCAAAAAAAAGTTGGATATTTTCTCATAAATGTCTTAATAGAATGTTGTTCACACCTTTATTCATTTGGAATATCATCATGATAAATAGATTGAGAAAGTTTTGTCAGCATAGAAACAAGATTTTTAATTCCACCCCCATGAGATTTGTTTTCACAGGAGAAAAATCATTGCATTTTTCATCAAATTCAGTGTTAACATGGTTCCATCAAGTTCCAACCATTGAATGAAACAAAAAATAATAGTATAAGAAATAATAATTATAGAGAGAAACATCATAATTATGAAAAATCATTTGTAACATGTCTAAATCAAGACACATTCATTTCAATCTATGACATTTAGGTTTATCCTAGGCCATCCATGATCATTACCAAAAAATTAGTATATTATACTATACATATACTTATCCCTGGGGTTCTCACTAAATTTTTCTCATCAGTGTTAAAAATGGTAACTAAAACTATCCTGACCTGACCCTACCTGGGCTCGAGCCACAACTACCCCAAGCCCGCCTCCATAGGCCAGGGGCTGGTGACCAGCGCCGAAGGATAAATAACATGGGGAGGCCTTTGCTTATGTACCTATACATACACACACAACACACTCAATGAAAAAGTGTAGAGTAAAATAAAAAGTAAAGTACTAACTGCTATAAATAAAACACAAAGTGCATCGACCTCTAAACAGTACAAAGCAAGTGATGAAGGTAAACTGAAAAAGAAAAGGGGCAAACACGTGCCCAACCAGAAAAGGTGCCACAACCCGGTAATAGGTAAACAAAAGAAAAATAGCTGGAAGGGTCCCACACCTGGAACCCGTCTATGACCACCGCACGCTGTCCAAGCTCCCTAACTCCTAAGCTCCGCTAAAGTCACGACCAACCTGTCCATCGTCTTCAAGGGCACACCAAGTGAAGGCAAAGCCCAAGTAGGGGTCAGTATATAAATACTCAGTAGGATACCCCGAAGGCCCAAGGAAGCAAAAAAGGAGGTACTAAAGGGTGAGAAGAAGATCGAACAGGGAATAGTAAAGGAGTAAAATAGAGACTACAGTAAGAGTACAACAAGGAGTGAAGTAGAGTAATAGTAGAGAGTACAGATCAACCCAACAAGAGAAAGGAGGTAGACTCGTCTAGACACAAGGAGCTAGAAATGGCGAGAAGATGAACTTCTCATTGAGTCTTCGCTACCTATAGCAGGGAAGTAGACTCGTCCAACCACGAGAAGCTAGACACCGAAAGCACATGGCATACCCGGCGCGTCTTCGCCTCTCCTGGAGGGAGAGTAACCAAGACCCAGAAGTGGGTACTGGAACAAGGTATATACATATATATATGATCTATCAGGAATCCCGAACAAGATTGTAAGGGGATCTCCGTCCCATAGATCAGCCCAAGAAAGTGAGTATCCAACAGTCCCAGAAGTAAACACCATCGATGCCTAGCATCCTGTACGTCTGCCTCAAACTGCAAGTCAAGGGGCTCAAATCACCACACCTTGACACTATCCGCTTTGGGCGGCACTGACTCGCCTGCATGGTTTTAGGTCGCGTCGCAAGGACACGTCTCGGTGGGGGAAAGCACCCCTTGGACTTGAGAGTTCTGGGAGAACGTCAAACCACACCTCGTCACTACCCCACAGTCGAGAGGTCTCCTCAAAGTTGACATGCGACCCCCTGCCCTACCCCATTGGAGGGTAATCCCATGAAGTCGACGGGTTCCCACTGGAGGGAGACCCAACAAAAGTTGATGGGTGCCACACTTCCCATTCCCGTAAAAGGGAAATCCACTAGAGGGAGACCCGACTAAAGTCATCGACGAGTCCCAATGCCTAGTCCCATAAGAAGGGTACTCCATTGGAGGGAGGCTCGAAACCATTATCAGGGACCACTTCCCAGCCCAGCTGGAGGTAAATCTGAAACCTCTCTGGCCATCCCTGCTGGATGGTACTGCTTGGTGAACACCGCTGTACTAGCCATCCCTGCTAGATGGTAACCCACTAGTCATCTCTACTGGATGGTACAAATGGACACCCTTGCTGGATGGTACCCCATTGGCCATTCCTGTTGGATGGTACCCCACAGGCCATCCGTGTTGGATGGTACCTTACCAGCCAGCCCTGCTGGAAACAACCTCCTTCCATCCCTGCTGAAAACAACCTCCTGCCTAGGTGATCGGTGCCCACGTAATGTGTTGGTCACACCGAATCCACAAGAACTCTACCAGGGAACACAGAGAAACTCTGACGGTCAAACCATTGAGAACAGAACCAGGGGAAACCACTCACCCCTTCTGATCGAAACCATCGTGAACACGACCAGGGGGAAACTCAAACCTGCTGGTCAAAAAACGAGAACAATACCAGGGGAAAACTCAACCCTTATTGGTCGAAACCATCATGAATAGGACCAAGGGGAAACTAAACACTGCTGGTCAACAGATGAGAACAAAACCAGGGGAAACTCAACACTTTTGGTCGAAACCATCGTGAACAGGACCAGGGGGAAACTCAACACTGCTGGTCAATAAATGAGAAAAAAACTAGGGGGAAACTCAACCCTGCTGGTCCACAAACGAGAAAAGAACCAGGGAAAAACTCAACACTGCTGGTCAACAATCGAGAACAGATCCAGGGGAAAACTCAACCCTACTGGTCAACAAACGAGAACAGAGGGAACCTCTACATTGCGAGAGGTCAAGGGTATGCAAAGTAGAACACAACACACACATGGGGCCCACACGACGTGTGGTCCAATGTCAACTCCAACCAAGAGCACAAACGTTCTCAGGTACAAACAACCACATGTACCTCCAAGCATTCCCGTATACTCCCAAAGTATACCACTTTCCCAGCCCAAAGGTTATTGTGCACAAGGCACTCAACCCCAACACGAAGGGCGTAAACATAACAACTCCAACTTTCCACCTCATCGGCCTAGGCATGACCAACTACATATCTTCAAGCATTACTTCACTCACACGGGAGTGGATGCGATCACACGCCAAGGGTCCTCTACAAACGTAGTAGGATGAACTTCCACCATAGCACCTTACTTGCTTCCGCATTTAATAAGATCTCGAATGAGGCTCCACACCTCCAAACAGATTGTACCGCTATAATCCTCATGGAAAAAAAATGCAAGATAGACTATTTACTCGCCTCAAATGGATATTTGATGGAAAATTTGCCAACACTGCTTTACACCCGAACATCGTCCCGTGATCCCGAGCCTCGGTCCCGAAAATAGTCGGGCGCATCATACCATTGCGATCCCCTAGGAAAAGAACGTCAAAAGGACTGCTCACTTGATTGGAACAGATATCTGGAGAAAAAGATGCATTTCATCAAACCACACATGAGCGGTTCTACATGGGACCTGCACCCCGGTCCCGAAGCACAACGAATGGATCACACCATTGTGATCCTCTCGAAAAAGTACACAAAATGGACACCCGATGATAAAGCTGGAAATTACCGCCAACTCACAAAACAGCCCTCGCGGGGCCCACACCAGTGTGCAGAATTCAAGTGGGCGGATTACGCCATTACAATGACCTCGGAAAAACACCTGAAATCGACTGATCGCACACCCCAAATGGATGTCCGATGAAAAAGTTACAAAACGTTGCTCATAGCTTAAAAGACGGGCCGTGGGGCCCACAACTCAACTCCAGTTTCGACGCCCGAAACCATACTGGTAATCTCCGCCTCAATTCCAGGGTCACAACGCCACTGACAGTGCTCAAAACGGACTCCGGATGCGTCTGTGCCGCCCCAAACAAAACCCCCCAGAAAAACGCCAATTCACTTAATGGTGTGTCCCGCCTCTAAGGCCCCTCGTTTCGGGAATTAAAACCCCTAAAACCATCTCAAAAAGTTCGTCTTGATTTAATGGATGCGTTTCCGTAGACGGTGGCCAAATCGGGCTCCCTGCGAATGATTTATCAATTATAAATCATTTTCATAATAATAATAATAATAATATTATTATTATTATTACAAACATTTTTTATTCTTTCGTTGTTTTTTTAGATTCCACCGACCAGCCAGCACCGGTCGGCTGCTTTTCCACGTGGAGACCTGCCACTGGCGGGTCTACGGTCTCCCACGGGGTCGCGTCGCGCGACCCTAGCTTCGCACGCCGGCCGCCCGGCCGCCGATGACCCTGTAGACGCAGCTGACGCAGATAACTCCACCTGGACCCCAGCTGACGCAGCTGTCGCCCCCAGCTGAGGCCCTCCGATGACCCTACTAACGCAACTGATGCCACCTGGCTGACGCTGCCTTGCCTGGGAGCCTCGTCGTCCACGCCTCGCTGCTCCACCGTCCACAGCCACCGTGCTACCCCGACTACCCACTCCGCTGCCGGCACCGCCTGGACAACGCCTGACCGCCTCGGCTCGATCGCGAGCCACCCCTCGACCGACTCCACTGAAGCCGGCACTGCCCCGCTTCGAACCGCCATCCAGATCTACCTGCTACTCGCCGGACCGCCACCAGAACCCCCTGGAAAACACCAAAACACATCAAAACTTTGCCGGACCACTGCAGACAAATCATGACTCAAAAATTCAATCCGAAACAAGTGTCAGAAATATCAGATCATAAACTACGCGATTATGGACTTTTCTTGAATGTTTAACAACATTTTGATGCTACAAAGCTAGTTCAAGGAGATTGCGGGAAGGAAAAAATAAAAACGTAAACACTCTCCTACCTCGCAGGGCTTCGACTGACGCTTCCCACACGATCCGCCGCCGCCGCAATACTTGAAATTGGGAGAGGAGAGCTTGATGTTGGTGTAGAGATTCCTCCTTGAGAGCTCCTACCAGGGATGTGTAAGGGGAGAATAAGAGGTGGGGGTTAGGATTATGTAGGGAAAAAAATTAATTAATTAATTAAAAATTAATTAATTTCATCGTTAATTTAACCCACATCCAAAACTCTCGACGGGGTCGAGGTTAAGCCTCCCCTAGGGTAAAAACCACCTCCCGAGCACAACAGCGGACTCAAAATTTTAATCTGAGGCCCCATTCAAAAGTTATAAAATTTAACGACCAAGGCCGCTAAATTACAAAAATGCCCATGGCGGCATTTTTCATAGGAGGCCCACACCCGTGAACGTTATACCCCTCCTAGGATAAACTGCCTGCTCCGGACTCAATGGTGCCCTCCGTTATCCAATCCGAGCAACATTTTAAGAGATACCTGCGTTTAACGATTAAACGAAAAAATTAATTAATTATTTATCTGTTTAATGTTCCGTTAACGGGAAAGGGGTCCCAAAGTCCCGTGCCGACATGTTTTATGTCGTTACTAAGGATAAAACCCCATTTAAGACCCATAAGTACACTCAGATTTTGGATCTGAAGGACCGTTTAGGATTTATCTCATTTATTTGGCATGACTAGTGTGAACGCACTGAAAATTTAATTCCGGCCACACCGGGGCTCAGAATCGCACGCCGTCTGAAGGCGCTGCTCTGGAATATAATTAAGAATATTCCAAAGTCTTTTATAGTAAGAAATGAGTTCTTAAATCATTACCCTTCAATAGTTTTGTCCCTGAAAAGAAAAACCAGGGAACAACTCAGGGTACTAAGCCCACACCTAGCTCTCCCGTACCCAGATGAACTCTTGCACCATCCCGCGTCACCGCACACAGACCAAAGGATTTGATCTGTTCACGTGAGGTCTGACCTTGCATATGACGTGCATAGGAGTATGCACACTTCTTCTCAAGTGAGTCATGTGGGAGGCACTATGAACCCAAACCAGCTTTTGGGGTTAGGGCAAGGCGGTAGGGAACCTCGCCATCCCTTCGCACATTCTCAAATGGTCCAAAGGACCTCAGGGGTAGCTCACCTCCCCGATAGAACCTCTACATTGCATTCTGCGACTGGAATCACTGCCCACACCTAGAACAAGGACCAGTGATTCCCTCCTTCAGAATATCCATATGGTGAAACAACCAAGGATATCTAGTTACGCAAGATCTCATAGTCGATGTCCCACGACTAAGACTCTCTTACATGCTCGAAAGGTGAAAGAGTCACTTTCATCGACTGAAGAGAAAGATTCCACACCTTCTACCATTCTAACACAGGGTTACACCGATGCCCTGCGCCACCCTGGTAACACCTCAAGTAAGGAGAAGGGAGAGAAGCATTTCACACTCAGAGTCTAACAATTCTACTGAAAGAAGTAGAAGAGCCGTAAAGAGTACTTCCTGCCACCTCATGCTCTGTAGGATCGTAGACATCCAAAGCTCGCGACTGTCTGTGGTCCCAACTGTCACCTCCTGGAGCCTGATGTGGACTACCAGGTGGTGATAGGAATACCTCATAAGGTCGTTCTCCACTTCCATCTCCTCCCGCTACTCTGAAAGCACCACCTCTTTGGGTGCTACTCGGATAATGGTGATGCCTCCGCCGCGGTGGTGCACCTGATGCCTTCCCAATGTTCTCAGTGCGCTTGGTGGGGCTGTCTCGTGCCAGGTAACCTCGCCCATCGCAAGCATAGAACTGACTCTCTCAGGGCTGCACTATTGCCCTCCGGTGCCACTGTGGTGTGCAACCATGCCCCTGAGTCCGGTTATCGGAAAGCCACCTGCGTCGAGGTCCTGTCAGCTGACACCCGCTAGCTGCAGTAGACGTTTCGGCTCCATCGTGCCTGCGACCACCACCAACTGTAGAACGTGACAGGAAGCTTTCTGCCACTAGCACCTGCTCTAGCACCCCAGCATATGTGGAAATTCCCAAGGGTACTATGACAGCACAAATATCTCTGCAGAGACCTTGCTTGAACTTCTGCGCTCATAATTTGCCGTTATGGACCAAGTCTGGGTAAAAGCGTGCACAGTCTGTGAAACTAGCCACGTACTCGGCCACCGTCATCCCTCCTTGATGAAACTGCAGGAGCTCTTGATTCCGAACGGAGCGTAAGTAGGAGAGGAAAAAATCCTCACGAAACAAAAGCTGAAAGTCACCACACGAAAGCGACGACTTGTCAAGAAACTGAGTCACTAGACTCCACCAACAGAAAGATGCTCCGCGGAAAAGGATGGTGGCCAAAGCCACCATAAGATCTGTCAGCATCTGTACAAGCCTAAAAAGGTGAACCACTGTCTCCAGCAAAACCTCTACTGCCTAAGGGTCTGGCTCAGCACCGAACCTTTGCTGTCTTTGCCGTTGGAACTCACGGTGCATGCTCAACCTCAACTGTCTTCGCAGAGACATCCTGAATATTATCAAGGAGTGCCGTGATCAAATGAGCATATATGTATATAACAGTAACAACAATGGGGAGATGACTCAAGAAGGACAGTCAAGACTCAATCCTATGTGATGCACAAACAAATTTTCCTAACCGGGATCGAGCCGTAACTACCCGAAGCCCGCCCTATTGGCCAGGGGCTGGCGACCAACGTCGAAGGCTAAAAAACTCAAGGAGGCCTTTTCCTAAGTACCTGCACACACACATGCAACACACTCAATGAAAAAGTGCAGAGTAAAAGAAAAATTAAAGTACTAACTGCTATAAATAAACCACAAAGTGCATTGACCTCTAAACAGTACAAAGCAAGTGCTAATGGTAAACTGAAAAAGAAAAGGGGAAAACATGTGCCCAACCAGAAAATGTGCCACAACCTAGAAAAAGGTAAACAAAAGAAAAATAGTTGGAAGGGTCCCACACCTGGAACCTGACTACGACTGTCGCACGTGGTCCAAGCTCATGAACTCCTAAGCTCTGCTGAAGTCACGACCAACCTGTCCGTTGTCTGCAAGGGTATGCCAAGTGCAGGAAAAACCCAAGAAGGGGTGAGTATAATAATACTCAGTAGGATACCCTGAAGGCTCGAGGGAGCAACAAAGGAGGTACTGAAGGGTGAAAATAAGATCGAACATGGAATAGTAAAGGAGTACAACATAGAGTGTAGTAAGAGTACAACAAGGAGTGCAGTAGAGTAACGGTAGAGAGTCCAGCTCAACCCAACAAGATAAAGGAGGTAGAATCGTCCAGACACAAGGAGCTAGAAACGGTGAGAAGATGAACTTCTCGTAGATTCTTCGCTACCTATAGCAGGAGAGTAGACTCGTCCAACCACGAGAAGCTAGACACAGAAAGCACGTGGCATACCCCACACGCCTTCACCTCTCCTGGAGGGAGAGTAACCAAGCCCAAGAAGTGGGTACTGGAAGAAGGTATATACATATATATATGCTATGTCATGAAATCCGAACAAGATCGTAAGGGTATATTCATCCTGTAGCTCAGCCCAAGAAAGTGAGTAGCCAACATTCCCAAAAGTAAACACCATCAATGCCTAGTATCCCGCACGTCTGCCCCAAACTGCAAGTCAAGGGGCTCAAATCACTGCACCTTGACACTATCCTCTTTGAGTGGCACTATCTCGCCTGCACGATTTTAGGTTGCGTCGCAAGGATGCGTCTCGGTGGGGAAAGTGCCCCTCGTACTTGACAGTTCTAGGGGAATGTAAAACCACACCTCATCACTACCCCACAATTGAAAGGTCTCCTCAAAGTCGATAGACAACCACCGGCCCAGCCCCACGGAAGGGTAATCCATTGAAGTCGATGGGTTCCCATTGAAGGGAGACCTGAAAAAAGTCAACGGGTGCCACACTGCCCAGTCCCGTAAAAGGGTAATCCACTGGAGGGAGACCCGGCTAAAGTCCTCGACGACTCCCAATTTCCAGTCCTATAAAAAGGGTACTCTACTAGAGGGAGGCTTGGAACCATCATCAGGGGCCACTTCATATCTTAGACGGAGGTAAAACCTGCATCAGGGACCACATCCCATCCTAGCTGGACGTAAACCCGACATCGAGGACCACTTCCCAGCCCAGCTGGAGGTAAAACCAGAACCGCTCTGGTCATCCCTGCTGAATGGTACTGCTCAGCGAACACCGTTGTACTGGCCATCCCTACAGGATGGTACAATTGGCCACCCCTGCTGGATAGTACCCCACTGGCCTTCCCTACTAGATGGTACCCCACTGGCCATCCCTATAGGATGGAACCTAACTGGCCAACCCTGTTAAAAACAACATCATACTAGCCCTATTGGAAATAACCCCCTGCCAGCCCTGCTGGAAACAACCTCCTGGCTAGAGGATCGGTGCCCACGTAATGTGTTGGTCACAGTAAATCCACAAAAAAATCTATCAGGGAACACGAAGAAAATCTGATGGCCAAACCATCGAGAACAGAACCAGGGGAAACCCCTCAACCCTACTGGTCGAAACCATCATGAACAGGACCAGGGGGAAACTCAACCCTGCTGGTCAACAAATGAGAACAAAACCAAGGGGGAAACGTGACCCTACTGGTTGAAACCATCGTGAACAGGACCAGGGGGAAACTCAACCCTACTGGTCAACAAACGAGAACAAAAATAGGGGGAAACTCAACCCTGCTGGTCAAAACCATCGTGAACAGGACCAAGGGGGAACTCAACCCTTCTAGTAATGAAACGAGAAAAAAACTAGGGGGAAGCTCAACCCTGCTATTCCACAAACGAGAATAGAACCAGGGCAAAACTCAACCCTGCTGGTCAATAATCGAGAATAGATCCAGGGGAAAACTCAACCCTGCTGGTAAACAAACGAGAACATAGGGACCCTCTACATCATGAGAGGTCAAGGGTATGCAAAGAAGAACACAACACGCACATAGTTCCCACACAACGTGTGGCCCTATGTCAACTCCAACCAAGAGCACAAACATTATTAGGTACAAACAACCACATGTACCTCCAAGCGTTCCTCTATACTCCCAGAGTATACCACGTTCCCAGCGCAAAGGTTATCGTACACACGACACCCAACATCAACACGAAGGGCGTAAACATAACAACTCCAACTTGCAACCTCATCGGCCCAGGAACGACCTATTACATCTCTTCAAGCATTACTTCACTGACACGGGAGTGCATGCGATAAAATGCCAAGGGTCCGCTACAAACATAGTAGGACGAACCACCATCGTAGCAACTTACTCTATTCCACGTTTAATAAGATCTCGAATGAGGCTCCGCACCTCTAGAAGGATCGTAATGCTGTAACCCTCATGGAAAAACATGCAAGATAGACTATTTACTCGCATCAAATGAATATCTGACGGAAAAGTTTCCAATACCGCTTTACGCCCGAACGATGTCCCGTGATGCCGAGCCTCGGTCCCTAAAATAGTCAGGTTCATCGTACCGTTGGGATCCCCTCAGAAAAGCACGTCAAAAGGACAACTCACTGGAGGGGAATAGATATCCAGAGAAAAAGATGAATTTCATCAAACAGTGCATGACCAGTTCTATGTGGGACCCACACCCCGGTTTCGAAGCACAATGAACGGATTGCACCGTTGCGATCCTCTTGAAAAAGTACACAAAATGGACTATTCAATTGTCCAAAACGGACACCCGGTGATAAATCTGGAAATCACCGCCAACTCCCAAAACGGCCCTCACGGGGCCCGCACCAACGTGCAAAATTCAAGCGGGCGGATTGCGCCATTGCAATTCCCTCGAAAAAACACTCGAAATCAACTGATCGCACGCCGCGAATGGACGTCCGATGACAAATTACAAAACCCTGCTCACAGCTTAAAAGACGGGCCGTGGGGTCCACGACTCAACTCTGGTTTCGACGCCCGAAACCATACTGGTAATCTCCACCTCAATGCCAGGGTTGCAACGCCACTGACAACGCTCAAAACAGACTCCAGATGCGTCCGTGCCGCCCAAAACAAAACCTCTCGGAAAAACGCCAATTCACTTAAAGGCGTGTCGCGCCTCCGAGGCCCCTCGTTTTAGGAATTAAAACCCCTGAAACCATCTCAAAAAGTTTGACTTGATTTAAGGGGCGCACCGCCGCAGACGGTGGCCAAATCGGGCGCCCTGCGAATGATTTATCAATTATAAATCATTTTCATAATAATAATAATAATAATAATATTATTATTATTATAAACTTTTTTTATTCTTTTTTTAGATTCCACCGACCAGCCAACCCCAGTCGGCTGCTTTTCCACGCGGAGACCCGCCGCTGGCGGGTCCACGGTCTCCCACTGGGTCACGTCGCGCGACCCCAGCTTCGTACTCCGGCAGGCCGGTAGGCCTTTCCCTCTCGGTGTTGCCCCCAGGTGAGGCCCGCCGACGACCCCGCTGACCCAGCCAACGCCACCTAGCCCACGCCGCCTCGCCTAGGAGCCCCACCATCTGCACCTCGCTGCTCCGCCATCCATAGCCTCCGTGCTGCCCCGGCTACCCACTCCGCTGCCGGCACCACCAGGACACTGCCCGACCACCTCAGATCGACCGCGAGCTGCCCCCGACCAACTCCGCTGAAACTGGCGCCGCCCCGCTCTGAGCCACCGTCCAAATCTTCCTTCTGCTCGCTGGACCGCCGTCGGAACCCCTCGGAAAACACCCAAACACATCCAAACTTGGCCGGACCGCTGCGGACGGCTCGAGACTCAGAAATTCAATCCGAAATAAGTCTCGGAAAGATCAGATCATAAAATACGCGATTTTGGGATTTTCTTGAAAATTAAATAGCATTTTGATGCTACAAAGCTAGTTCAAGGAGATTGCGGGAAGGACAAAATAAAAACCTAAACACGCTCCTACCTCGCAGGGCTTCGCCTGACGCTTCCCGCACGATCAGCCGCCTCCACAATGCTCGGAATTGGGAGAGGAGAGCTTGATGGTGGTGGAGAGATCCCCCCTTGAGAGATCCTACCAGGGAAGTCTAAGGCGAGAAGAACATGTGGGGGTTAGGTTTATGTAGGGAAAAAAATTAATTAATTAATTAAAATTTAAGTAATTTCATCCTTAATATAACCCACATCTGAAACTCTCCACATGGTCGAGGTTAAGCCTCCCCTAGGTTGAAAACCACCTCACGAAAACAATAATGGTCTCCGAATTTTAATCCGAGGCCCCGTTCAAAAGTTATAAAATTTAACGACCCAGGCCGCTAAATTACGAAAACACCCCTGACAGCATTTTTCACAGGAGGCCCGCTCCCGTGAATATTACACCCCTCCTAGGGTAAAAGGCCTTCTCCGGACTCAATGGTGCCCTCAGTTTTCCAATCTGAGAAACCGTTTAAGAGATACCTGCATTTAACCATTAAAAGAATTAATAAATTAATTAATTATACGTTTAATGTTCCGTTAATGGGCGGGGGGTCCCAAAGTCCCACGCAGACATGTTTTATGTCGTTACTAGGGTAACCACCCCATTTCAGACCCATCTATATACTCATATTTCTGATCTTAAGCACTGTTTAGGAGTTATCCCATTTATTTGTCGTGCCCAGTGTGAATGCACTAAATATTTAATTCCGGCCACACCGGGGCTCAGAATTGCACACCGTCTGAAGGCACTGCTCTGGAATATCATTAAGAATATTCCAAATTCTTTTATAGAAAAAAAAATTTCTTACAAAACCTAACTATGATACCAACTGTAGCAACCCATACATTCTATACAGTGATATTATATCTTAAGAGATTCATATTCATTATATAACATTACGAAACATGCCAGAATTGTATAGTTTTAGTGTCTTAGGAAACTTTTATACATAAAAAACTTATTAATAACATATAAACATCATATATCAATAATATATTCATAAATTTAACCTTTATTAGACATATATTACTTAAAACCATTCTTAATAACATGGGGAAATGAAACATAAGAAAGGGTGAGCTCAGATTCTTAGTAAGGGTAAACGAGAGAGATAACAATTATAATTTAAAAATAACACAAGGTTAATGTTATGTGAACATGAGATGAAAATTTGAAAACCATACCTTGCACATCAAATATAAGAATAATCTATCATGGAATACATATTTTTATCTCATAAGACATGAATCATAAACGAATCATAGAATATGATCCATGAGATCATAATAACAGAATAAGACATACGTTTTTAGTATAAAAATAATCATATAAAATAATTTATTTATCCAAGGATCACTGCCAATACTATCAATTGTAATAGGTTCACTGCTCATTCCTTCATATCATTAGTCAAGGTTTACTCCCAAGACTATCATAGTGTACATATACCCTTACTGAGCTAGGTTCACTACCCATTATAGTCTTTATTATCTCATGAGATATTTTTCTTTACCCAATGAATTGGAGATCTATATAATTCTAGGAACACCCATCACATAATCATAATACATTCATATGTTTTCGACGATATCATAAATCATTCATCATCATATGTTATAACCCATATAAAATAAATGGGTTTCATAAACATTTCTATATTTCATCATAGCATAACTCATAGAAAATAAATGGGTATTATAAACATATTTTTAACACAATAAAAGAAAAGAAATAATAAGGATGGTATCATTGGATCATGTACCCAGTAAATCATAAGCAACATCAAAGGACTTCATCTTAGAGAAAATTCCATTAAAAGAAAATTTAAAATATTTCATGATGAAAAAAACCCTTTTATATTTGATATCAATTTTTTAAAATATAAAAAATTTCTTAAAATAGTATAGAAATAATTATATTTGAAAGTAACCATAGAAACATATAAATAAATATTCAAAACATTGAGTGGTCATGATGTTGGATTTTTTTTTCATGTTGTGTACGTGAAAATAAATATTTTTTTTCACATTTTTGGTTAAAAGTCAGAATCTCATCATTCAAAAAATGGAAATAGGATTTCATTTAAAAAATTTATTAAAAATTTAAAAATAAGTTAAAATGAATTTAAATAATTATTAGATAAAAGTAAAAACATTCTGGAAAAAACATGGTCATAGAAGAAAAAGTATTTTCGAGCGGCCAATTATGGGTATCGATGGCGGTGGCATGTTTTGACATCATGGTCTTGGATCTCACTCATTTCTGGCTTTGGTGGATGCTTTTTGAGATATCTTCTACGGTGAGTTGATGATAGTTGTGTTTGATGTGGTTGGTTCTGCTCTGATGGTGGTTTAATGAAGTGGTGAGTTTCGATTATGGTCTTTCTGGGTCTCTTTACTGTTCAATGTTTCTTCTTTATTATGGTGTTACGGGCGATGATGGCATGCCAATGTTGATGAAGGACTTCGGCTGGGGCATCCAGTGTTCTCATAGGGATGAAGGTGATGATGATGATGAGCGACATGTCAATGTCAGGGGCATTGATCGATGAAAGGTTCAGTTTTTTCGAAGCTTTGTTTTTGCGGGTATAGACTCTGTTATTGACGATATTGATGGGTTTGAACGATATTGGTGATGGAGGTTAGGTGATTGGACCGAGGTGGTGATGTCGATGGATGCACTATACTTGATGCACCTAATCTGCAACAGGTGACAATACTGCTTTTGGATTTGAATTTTGAATGTTTTAATTTTGAATGTTTGAAATTTGGAAGTGGGTTGATGGGGTTTTATGTAATGGGTTTTTGGTTTTTCTATTCAGTGTGAAAGGCATGTGGGTTCCCATTAACTCCTTAAAAATGGTTTACTCTGAAAAAAAAAAATTTGGCTAAAGAGCGTGAAATGGATGGAAAACATGTAATCTTCATAAATAACCATATTATAATAAAATTATTTATATTATTGAGAGGTATATCATTAAATTTTATCATTTTAAACTTAATCATAAACAATCTAGATAAAAAATGAAAATGTAACATAAAACTCTTATCTTATGTTTGATTCTATTCAAAATCACTCTTAAAACATGTATAATATATTTAAATTTATAATAATTCCGTAAAAGAGTAATGAAAATACATATAATATTATATGTGACCCAATTATAGCTTTTCAATACCTATATATTAATAATTTCTTATTAATTTTATTATAATTGGGGGTTAATTGTTTCATTTTTCATGATAATTTCAATTCAGTAGTTCATGTAAATTACTTTAATAATTGTTAAATCATCTCAAAATTTTTAACAATGATATAAAAATCATATATATTCATCATATATATATTTAGAGTCTTCTTTAAATGATAGATATAAAAAAATTAATTACGTCATTCATGGATATGGTAGGCCATATGTACGCATGAACGTTGTTTCCATTTTTTGATGGATGAAGTGAAATAAAGTTAAATAATATCTCAAATTTATAGAATCATCATTATATCATATATATTCATTTATCATGTCCTTATTTCCATATTCATAAAACATAAAGGAAAATCAAACCACATTGCTTCTTGGTGGTGGTAGTTCACACGTACGCACGAGCGACATTAACATTTTCTAATAGACTGGAAGGTAAGAAGGTAGATATGATATTATAATTATATAATAATAATATTAGAAATATTATATATAAAAACTATACAAATCATAATAACTATCCATGAATTATGGTTATGGAAAATGATTTATATTTCTACCTAGAGGTGGTAGTCGACACATACGCCCAAGTGATACTTTCACTACCTTTTTTATGGAATGAATGGTGGAAATTTGTGGTTACACTATCATAATATAATTTTAGTATATTTTGGATAATTAATTTTTAATTTTATAATTAATACCATAAATTTAGAGGATAAATAAGGAGAAATAAATTGAGAGAGATTAGGTAAGACAATTACCTTTTCTTCGGTATGCCTCCTTTTGATCTTTTATTAATGAACATTGTAATATTATTTTAAGTAGATAAAAACCTATAATTAACAGATATTAAATTCTATAATATAATTTCATAGGGTTTTTTTGAGCTAGATGGCTCAAATTGGTCTACATAAAAGATGGAAGGGGTGTCCTTTTATAAGGGCAAAAAACGACACACTTGGAATTAAAATATAAACAATTCATTCTCAAGAAAAATAATTCCAAATGGAAATATATTCAAATAAAAAAGAAAAATGGCTAAATATAATTACAAAATGATATTCAGATAGGTTTTGGTGTCATTTTAAATCTTATCTTTTAGTTTTACCCCTCCATTAATTGTTTTTAACCTTAATAGCAGTAACGATTTTTTCAATATTAAAGGGTTATAATTTTAATTATAAGTTCACAATTAGGTAATAAATGAAAAAAGGGTGAATCTTTTGATCATTTAAAATCCTTATTTTCCTCTTGAAATATTTTTATGATTTTTAAATAATTTTATTAAATAATATTGAACATTAAATATCATTAATGTGCTTTTTGACACTGTTCATTTAATTTGACTTTAAAGACATGAATATAGTAATGTAATTTGAATATAAAACTTTAAAACATATATAATATGTTATATTCATCAAAAAAATTTATATAATAATATAACTCACCCAAATAATATTACTTTTAGAGTTAAAAAACATTTTCATGATATCTGTACAACTTGCACAAGCACCATGTCAGTGTTGTGTATGAATTTAAGGAATTTATTTCACAAGTAAAAATTAAAAATAAATTATCACGATAAAAAAATTAATTTATATTTAAAATTACCATTTATAACCTAACATATACATTTTTTTCCATATTACCAAAAATTTAGTGTTATTAAAGTCAACAGGGTGACATTTTGTTTTTATAAATTTCTTAAAATAATATAAAACTCTCAATAATTTAAAATTGGAACAAATTGGAAATATTTTTGATACAAGGATGACAATGATTTAAATACACTCATATAATAGGATAAATTTATGTTTAAAATAAATTTTAAATCCTTAACTGATAGTTTTATCCCCATTACCAATTTTAGCCTTACAAAGGTGATAAATATTTACCATGATTACTATTCATAATGAACAAAAATAAAAGAAACCTATTTTATAAATTTCATACTACAAATTAAAAATAAAAAATCAATTTTTCAAGATTCAACTTCTATAAGTGGTATAAATTATTTTTAAAATATGTTCGTAAAATACAATGAAACCAATTTTTTGAAAAATAAAATTTTAATCATAAAACATGATTTATTCTTATCCCATGACTAAAAAAATTAGATGAATGTTAAAAAATTTATTTAATGTATATTATATAAATTTCATTAATTCATTCACTAATAGTGATTAATTTAATTTATTAGGATAAAAAACACATTCCGCGCATAAAAATAATTTTTTATAAAGACATTTAATTTACATTCAAATGACTGTTATTTTCCTTTCATACAATTTTATAACAAATGAATTCATTTTGTAAAATATTAAAAAAAAATTCATAATTTTTTTGTTCTATTTATACCTACCAATCCAACAACTAAGAAATAAACGTTAATAATATTTCAATAATATATTGTAGTTTCTTTAAACTAGATGTTGTGTGTAAAGAAAGATAACAAAAAAATTAAATTTATTTATAGAAAACTATATCATAAAATCTTATAGTGTTACAAGAAAACCCTTGGAGGAAATATATAAGTTAAAATACAATTATTTTCACAAAACCATTCAAGAATTGTTATAAAAGATGGAGTATTAATTATTTTCAATTTTTATTTGAGGATGGAAAGAGATGTCTTTTAAAAAGCTTATTATCAATATTCCAAATAAAATATCCCTTAATATATAAAGAGTTTATCAATAATTGTTAAATGGAAGACTGAAAATTTTTATTTTGAATGGATGGAAACACCTTTTATTTAACACTTTAAAATACCTTTACCCACATAAAAAAAAGAGTATGAAACATTTATTTATAAAATGGGTAAATATAATTATTAGAATAAAATAAAAAAATCCATATTATCCTCCCCAAATTTTGGGATAACATCTAAGGGAAGGAAACTATGGACATGGAAGAAAATATTCTTTAGTAAAAATCATACTTATTCTAACCAATGAAATACTTTTATTTTGAAAAGAATGTTATCAAAGAAATGGATACCGATAAAGATAAGTAAATTCAATATGTAACAAAAAATTAAAATTAAAATGATGAAATTTAGCAGCAAGTAAATATTTAAAATCATATTCATGTAAGAAAGGCTATAACCATATGAATTAGAAACTATGTATATGAAAAACCTTATGTTGAAATATCGCTTAGTTGATCTCACTCTAACCCCATGTGTAAAGAACATAGATATAATATTAACCTATTTTAGATCCATTTTATATCCATAAATTTTTTTAAACATACTTTATATGGATAACCTTGAATGATATTAGATTTGGGTATTAGAAAATTTGAAAAATAAAGAAAATATTTTGGTATCATGAAAACTATAGGAAATGGATTATGAAATGGATTAATGAGAGATAAATATAGACTCTCAATAACATAGAATCATTAGTAAAGTACGGTATTTATTTTTAATTTGTGGATTTATAATCATATTGAAATAAATGTATTATAACAAAGGAAATGATTGAATTAAAAAGTGGAGGTAGGGAATTAATGAGTGATTGTAGAAAAACAACAACTATACAGAAAGATTTATAGAATGGTTTTAATGAGAGGGAATGGTGTTATATTATAAAAAAAGAAATAATTTTGATATTTAAGGGTTTATAATGAACATATTAAATCATAATAAATTAAAACTCAAAGGGATTATCAAAGAAGAAGTATTTAAATTAAAAAAGAGGAGAAGGATATTCCTTATAGTGCTATATATATTAATAAAGCTTGTGAGGAGTCCATAGAACTTTATGAACTCCTTAGGTAAGATTTATAGAATTATAAATAAGGAAAAATCATGATAAAGGCCTTTGGGGTGGATTGGGATAAGACAAAGGGTGGTAGTGAGCTTCTTTTATAGGTGAAAATAGGGTCTTTTTCATAGGAAAAAGAGTTAGGTAAGGGGTAAAAAAGGAATCAAATGGATGCTACATGGGTTAGGTGAATTAGGTAGAGAAATGGTAGTTGAGACATGTGTGTTTGAAATTAAAACCTAACAATGTTTTCTATAAGTTGTAAGTGAACTTTTAATCATTAAATATTCGAGATACTTTATTTACCCTTACTTACCCTTATTAATATTGATTAAAAATTAATCATAGTAATTACTTTATAACTAAAAATATAAGATCAACCTTTATAACAAATTTTTATGTTATGAATATTAATTTGGAATTCAATTAACCTAATTTAATTTCTAAATAGTTTAAATTTAACTTTTAAATCAAATTACATAACGTGTTGAAAAATTATTATTATAGAAAAAGTCATTTTAATCATTAATTTTTAATAATCTTATTTAACATTGATTACTAATTAAATAAGTTTTAATTATTTTTTATACATGTTTAAACATATTATATGGTCTTAATTTAAAATATCTTCTTTTAATTTTAAAAAACCGTAATATTTAGGAAAGTATTATCCTTTGAAAAATAACCACTTTACAGTAGTAATTAATAATTAATTAAAAAGCCTAATTATATGTCCACATTACTTAATTTGATCACGATAATAAAAAATATGTGAGTCATTTTATCTATTTAAATTTTTAAAAGTTTTAAAAATTAGTTTTAATATAAGTTCACATAAAATCAATTTTAAGAAACATATATTTTCTATTCATAAAATGACATTTGTTTCATTATAAACTTTTATATAGTTTTTATAAAGTGGTTACTTCTAGTGAAACCTACAAACTTAATGACTATAATTTAATGGTAATATTTTTTATGGTATCATGGGTTTTCATTTTAGATTAGTATTTTATAAAAGAAAAGCTACTCACATAGTATTTGTAATAACTTAAATCATGGGTGATTACTATGGAATTGGACCTATATGTAATAACATGATATATATTCTACATGTTCTTATTTTAGCATCACCACGGTGTGGTCTGGTTGGAACCACTACATAATTAGTTCGAAATTTTCTTCTTTTTAAAAGTTCATTAAATAAATTCTAATGAGTATATTTTTCAAAAAAACCCTTTAAAATAATAATAATAATCAGGAACAATAACAATTAATTAACATTATAAATATAGTGAAAAATGAGTATAAAAATAAAGTATAAAATTCCACCACACTTAATAATTAATTTATTTCTAAAAAAAAACATCTCAATAATGATTTCAAATAAATTATCCCATTATCAAGAGATAATCCTAACCAAGCATGCCACTAGAACAAAATATTAAATGAAAATTGTTAAATTTTAAAATGATCATTTTTCATAGCTTTCCAAACATGATTCATTATTGACCTCAAATTAATATATCTATTATATTTTATCCTTATCTTTTAAGATTTATTTAGATATTCATTCTCATATTTTGATCTACATTAATGGGAAAATATTCTCTCAAAACTCAAGATTATTGTATACTAGATCTATTCCCAATAGCAATTATTTTTACTCTAATCATAGGTTTGAGAATTTCCTCAATATCTATAAAGAAGTGAAAAACACATATCAATAGGTCTTTCAGATTGTTTGTAGTAATGTTCTATAAGGAAATATTTATTGAAAATAATGACATAATTTCATTTACTTTTTGTCTTATATTTATATTCTTTGTTTTAGTGTAATTTGGGTATGAAATAAGTCTCAAATATTTATAAGAACCAAAAAATAGAACCCTTATCTCATTATCAAAATTTTCCCAACACTAATTAAAATTTTTAGAATAATAAGGGGTGAGTTTACTAGTTACCGATAAACCTATGTTAATTCCATTGTTTCAATTTTTCAAAAAAATATTAGAGGTACCATGTAAGTATAAATAAAATAGTTTTGAACCATTATTTACAACTACTAAGAGATAAAACTCCAGTTATTTTTTCTTTTCATAAAATAAAATCCATGTGGTTTCTTGAAGCAACATAAACTCCCCCTTTAATACCACTCGAAAAAACATAGTAATGCCAAATAATTAGTGTAAGAAGGATAACTTATCTTATATTGTGGATTCTTTTAAGTCAATTTTAGTCCTATATATCAAATGGTAGTTAGGTATAAATGGATAAAAGGGTTAAAAATTAACCAATAAATAGAAAAATACTTTTCCATGTGGTTCAAAATGTTTATGTTTTGAAAATAAACAAAATAAAATCTATAGTAGTGATGTATACCCTAAGAATTTCTCAAGAAAAAGGGTATAAGAATGAATGAATTAAAGTGGTTTAAAATAACTCTTAGGATTGGTATATTTTCTTTTTTACAATCATGGAAGCCATGAATACTAATCAATGATAAAATCAATGGTAACGTTATTGAATTAAAAACAAAATGTAATGGTATTTTATAAATCCTCATGATTTTTGAAGATAATAATAAAAAACTATTGGATTTTTATTGATTTTCACTTAAAAAACAGAATTATATTTTCAATAATACTCTAGTTTTTTGTGATTCAAGAGATTTTTATTAAAAAAATGTCTCTCCTAACAATGATCTTAAGAAAAAAGTATCTATTATATCCAATATACCTCCCCACACTTAAAATATTTCCTCACTATTTAATATCAATGAGATAGAGAGAGAGTGGAAGTTAAAAATTTCAATTAAATGATGAAAAATATATATGAATATGTAATAAATGATTTTCTAAAAATTCGGAATCATATAAATTCAGTTTGGGTTTGAAATTTAGGGTTCTATTGTACTTAAAAATCATATTTTCTTATTTAATAATATATTATGAATTTAAATGGGATTTTGAATAGACTAATCTGATTTGTTCATGAATAAATATTTTTATGTTTACATAAATACAAATAAAATTTATGTTTTTCAAATTTTAAATAAATAAATAATTAATTAATATTTAATTAAATAATTAATGTGGTTTTATATTATAAAAAATAATTTATTTATATTATTAATAGGGCCCCTAGGCCGAGGCTTTACATGAGGGGATTCTATGTCTTCTTACATGAGGTAAATTCATAAAAATTATTAGATATTCCATCAAAGCACCTCCTTTGATTGATTTATCTCATTTGGAGGCTCATCAATGTGCCACCCATTGTGGTTTGAGACTTAAGGAACTTTTTGAGCCTATTTAATGCTCTAAATAACATCTGAAGGCTATTTATTGAACCCACATTGGTTTTCATTAGGAATAGATTTCTTAAAGGTATTTTAATGTGTATATTGAAATAAATATCAATTATAAGGGGTGTTTTCTTCATCCCATTAGAGAGAAGTAAAATCTGGTGCATAGAGTTCTCTTGTTTTTTCTCCCAATAGAAATTACTCTAGTTTTACCCATCTGAGAGATTACCCCAATTTTCTATATATGATAGGTTATATTGTTTCATTATATTTCTTTATTTAATATATTTTATTTAAGGAGTGAATTTAATTGCTTATATTGGAAGAGGACTATAACACCCCATCAATTTAAAGGGTTAAAAGAATAAATATTACTACACATGTCAACAGGGTGAACCTTTCTTTTTTAGAGCCTACATGATTAGAACCCCATAGTTAAGTGAGATTGGACTAGAGTAGTTTCAGGTTGGGTGACATACAAAGAAGTTATGAGTGAGGAAAAAGTACACTAAAAGAACATGTGATGTTCTATGGGGATATTCATAAGTCTAATGATCCCTTAGAGTACATGGGTGGGCCCTATATAGGGGAAACCATGTGTTTTTCTGGAAAACTGGTGGAACCTAGTGGGGTAGAACTTGATTAAAATGTTAATCCAAGGTGTATATTTTATTAGTAGGGATTGATTGTTATATTGGTATCAAAGGTGGTACCCAACCATAAGTGTAGTTTCTCTCCCTCAATTGAAATATAGTGTCCAGAATGAGGAATTTTTTATCTAAAGTGGAGAGAATGTAACACCATAGAAATTTAAAGTGTTAAAAGGATAAATGTTACTACTCATGTCAACATAGTGAAACATTATTTTTGGGAGTTTACTTAATTATAAATCCATAGTTAAGTGAACTTTTCATGAAATAGTTTTAGGATGGGTGACCTTATAAGAAGTTTCTAATGGTATGTGTTAGTGAGGTAAAAGTGAACTAAAAGAACATTTTTTGGATTGTGGGGACATTAATTAGTCTAATGATCAATTAAATCATGTGGGTGGGCCCCAAAGAGGAGAAAAACGTGTTTATAGGAAAAATAGTGGCATTTGAAGAGCCTAGACCTAATAACCATTTTAAGGTAGGGTGTCTGTGCTGCTAGCATGACCCATTTATTGCATGGATCCCACCATGGAATTAGATTTTAGAGTAATCTCTATATACTAAAGGATGTTGATATTGAATAATTTAATCCTAATTTAAATATTACAAACATTTTTTAAAAGGGTATTTTTATTTCATCATTTTATTATACCATCTTGAATTAATATTTTATGATATTGGATGGATTTTATTACTGTTTTCAGTATATATGAAATTATTGGTAATGTCATTAAAACCCTATAGTTAAAAAACTATATAAAATTCATTTAAGACTCACATGAATAATTAATTTAATGTTTGATACTATGATCACTTTTCTTAAGGGTAATTTCTGGTAGTGGGTTTCTACTTATCCGTTGATAAATATATCACATTACCTATGATCTAGTCTATATAAGCCCTTAAAAATCATCATTTATTATTGAAATTGATGTGGATACATAGAATTGTTCTATGTATTATGATTAAAATATTAAAAATTATATAATATAAAAATTTAAATGAACAGAGTAATTGATATTTATAATATCCATTGACTATGTATCTGATGCATACTATTGAATTATTTTGAATATAATCATGTAGAGCATGTATGTGATGTATATAATGTTAATGGTGAGACTAAATATAAAATAATTCCTTAAATATCTATGTTTTTTATACCTTCAAAATAGAATCACATTATTTAAGACCTTGATCTATCAAATAGATGGGTCTTTTTTATCTGAGCATCAATGATCTATCTTATCTTATCTAAAAAGGGTAATAATTATCTTAATTTTAATATTGGGTGATATTTTTCTAGGTAAACTAATTGGATTAGTTCTTATATTAATTGTGCTAGACATATTCAAGATATGAATTGATCAATATATAGTTCAATAAATAATCCAAGTGTTGTATTAGTTACAATTACCAAGATTTGTTAACATAAATAAGCATAGGTTAAGAGACTATGTTAGCTTAGTTAACATAAGTAGAAAAATGGATCTTAGAAATGTAAATATATTAGAGTGAATTTAATACCTTAGTTAGAGTATATTCAATAAAAAACCATATTGAATAGTAATCTACATGATAATAAAAATATGATATATTTTTATAAATATTCATGGAATTAAACATGGAATCAAATTTATCAATGTGATAAATCACTATGAAGGAACAATTTAATATGCATAATTTCATAAAAAAGTATCACAATTTAAGAATTGTTCTCAAATAATAGGAGAAATTTTACAACCTTGAGAAACCTACATCATATAATAAATTTCATTATCCCTTATATGAGGCAAAAGGTTCTTATAAAAATTATAAAAATGGTGCATATAACATAAGATGTCTTATGTTATCAACCATGATTTTTAAGATTCATAAGCTTTATGAATACATGGAAAAATTTAATGTGATTTAATAGATTATTTCATAATTAAAATATCAAAGGTGTGGATATTTTTATGTTATAGAGATAAAAAAGGGTTCTAAAATTATCTATGGGGAAAGTGAATCTAATTTTTCCTAGTGGAATTTAATTATAGTTAGAATAGTTTTATCATGTACCTCAAAAAATAGAAATTTTATATTTGTATCTTTCCTAAATAATAAAATTTGTTAATTTATAATAAATAACAACTATTTATTTATTTATATGAATAAAATGTTTAATGGTTACGTGAACATGTTTAATATATTATATTGGATCTTGATAATCCTATCTATAACTTAAATAAAAAAAGATTAAAATAAATGAATTGAATTCTAGTTATCATTACCATAGTCTTTTAGGACATATAAATAAGAATAGAATCCAATGAATCCATAAGGATTGATTATTGTATTCAAATCCTTATAAATCATTTTATGTATATGAATCCTATTTATTAGAAAAAATGACCAAATCTAATTTTAAGGATAAAGAAAAACGAGTTAATGATTTATTTTAAATAATACATACTGGTGTATATGGTCCAATAAGTAAAGTATGTCAGGGGATATTTTAGTAGTTTATTACATTTACTGATGACATCAGTAGGTATTAGTATATTTATCCAATAAAAGAAGTTTATAAATCATTTAAAATTTTCACATTTTTAAAAAATTATATAAAAATAAACTTGTAAAAAATATTAAAACAATTCAATATGATTGAGCTGGTGAATATTAGAGTCTTTAATTTCATGAATATTTAGAAGATTATTGTATAGTATCATAATTCACTCCACCAGGTTCACCATAATTAAATAGTGTTTCTAAAAGGAGAAATGAAACTCTATCAAACATATCGTGGTCAATTATGAGTCATGTATACATATCTATTTCCTTTTAAAGCTATTCCCTAGAAAATAATTCATTCACACTAAACCATGTTCCATCAAAGGGAATTCAAAATTCACCACATGAGCTGTTGATTTGGAAGAATCTAAATTTATCTTTTATTAATTTAGGTGTTTTTTATGACTTTGTGTAAGGTATTACCTTAAATAAATCTGAACAATATTCAGATAAATTTTGAGTTATTGGTTATATAAAAGAGAAAGTGGATTGTTATTTCTATAATTTAGTAGAGAAAAGAGTTTTTGTTATTCAACATGATGAATTTATAGGGAGGGAGTTTCCTTCTAAATTATGATTTTAGTCCTGATATGGGTGGATTAAACATAGAAAGAGTTTTACAAAATTAATTAACTAATTATATATTAGAACCATGAATGTCTAGTATATTTTCTCAAGAACCCAAAAGATATGGATTTCTCATTTTTTATGAAGGTGGTTTATTGATCATAGAAGATTATATAACATCTTACTTAAAGGCCATTATGAGTTCTGAAATTGATAATGGTTAAAACCAATGAAACCTAGAATAAAATGTATATACACTAATACGACTTTGAATCTGGTTAGTCAACCTAATGGGTAAGGCCCATTTAATGAATATGGATATTTCATAAAATGATTAGCATAGATGTAAGAGTATCTATCTATAATGTTCTCCTGGTAGCTAAATGCTTTAAATAAATTCTTGGTATTTATTATGAAGAATAGTTTTCTCTAATGTATAAGATGAAATCAATTAGGTTTCTTTTATATATAAAAGAATATTATTATTGTAAGATATATCAAAGGGGTATCAAAACCACATTGATTTATTGGAATTTGTTTTAGTAATTATATATGATATTGCCCAAAGTTTTTAAAGAACCAATAAGTATTTGTAAGATTTATAATCTCTAATAATAAATTTATAGATTAAAAATTGATTTATAGTATTAATTTTTTTATTAATCCATTATAAACTTTACCTTTGTCAAAAATTATAATGAACCTTGTGTATATAAATGGGTTAGTGTGAGCATGATTTTTTTCTTATGTTGTATATTAATGACATATTTCTCACAAAAGAATACATCATAGTGTTAAAATTAGTGAAAAATTACCTGGGATATTTCTTTTGAACATCAATACCATATAATATTATTATTTATCATTATTTTTTATTTTAAAAACTTTTTATGGTTGTTTTTCAATGGTTTTTGATGGATGAAGTATCTAGATAGGGATCAAGTGTTGATTTGGGAGAACACTTTGGACTTGGGAAAGACTATCTATGACTTAGCTTCCACTGAAAGGACAATGAGAGAACACTATGCTTGTTGTGGGGGAGATTAGAGTCATCTAAATTTACCAGCTAAACATTTATGGTTTATAATAGAGTTCCAATAAAACAAAATATTTCTTTTTAAGTTGTAAAATGTGTTTTAAATTAAAAACATTAAAATGCCCATCTTAAAACCCCAAACTCATGATTTATTTCTGATTCGTCCCCATTAATATCACTTTAATTACCATAATCTTTCCTAAACCTCTATAAGTAGATCTATTACTCAAACCTTGTTCAAGGTTCTTTATTTCACTACGAGAGTTCCTCGTTATTACGGTAAGACCATAACTTTTATCTAATTCCCTTATTCTCTACGTTTCTTCACCTGAGTAAGTTAATCTTATTTTTATTTAACCTAGGGATTGTGGAACATGTTATTATTCTTTGAATTTATCCTAAAAAAGTTGTGAGATATATTTATATTTTTAAGGTTTAAGGTATTAACATGGTTAATTTATATAATTCCCACTCTTATATTAATATTTCTCTAAACCCTAATTCACTTTTGGTTATTGATTGATCTTAAGAATCATGTGGTTTCATAATAATATGCAATAAACCCTATTGAACTTATTTAAAATTTAATTTTTAGGTGAAACAATTCTATTATATTCTTTAAGAGTTTAGATCGAAATGTTATAGGGTCAGATGAATTAAATTATAACCAACTAGTTTTCCTTTAATAGAGTTTTTTTGATGTGTTTTTTGAAATGACTAGTATGGTTTTTTTGGGTTGTTATGATTTTATATTGTAATTCCATGTTTAGTAGATATCTTATCATTCTATATTGGATAAATGATTAATCATTTATTACAATTGATTAGAGAAATGATTTAAATAACAAGTTGGATATATGTATTTTTTAATCTTCACATGATTTTGTAGAATTATTTTGATTCATTATGTATGTTATACTAGAAGTACTTTGTTCTATAATGTGTGTTTATTACATTGATATTTATTATTTAAAGTTATGATTTAATGGGGAATGTCAAGTTTATATAAAAAGGTGACTAGGAATACCAATTCTAACCAGACAATCAGATCAAATTGGTTGGGATTGCAATTCCAAAGCTCAATTATAACCCTTCCCCCTATTCCTAAGTGGAATGTTTTGATTGGGTATTCTGAATATATTATAAAATATTATATTTTTCCCATATAGGATGGGTGGTTCACCCTAACTTCAGTTGTGGTTCGGCTCATATCTCAGATTAATCCTTAAGTAAGTTTGAATGTTTTGGAGCCTCATAGTGCATTGAGTTATTTATTTTGGTGACATATGTTATTATTTAAAGTATTATGAAGAAGTTTTTTCCTTATTTAGATATCCATATAGATTTATTATATTTATTTATATAATTTTTCTTATTATATATGGTTGGGAGAGGTAAGTGACATCCTACTACATATATCATTCCCTCACCCTATACAAGCTCAACCTAGGGTGCATTTAGACTTGTATGTGCGTGATCTAAGCAAAAGAAAAGTTCCATAGCATGGAGGTTAGTCAGGCTAATATTTAAGAGTAATAAGGATAACATTTTTTACTTTAAATATGGTGTGTGGGAAAGAGGAATAATGGCTTTCCTTTGGGATACTTCTCTTAGAAAGTCAACCTTTAGGGTCTATAGTTATTGTTTGGATTACCCAGAAGTTGTATATGTAGTTTATGATTAGTATCACTTAAAGATATAGTATATTAATTTTTTTCATATTGGTTAATAATATATTTCTTTATATAAAATATATCAGGATTATTTTGAAGTTTTCTTTATCACCTTTGCTTACATGAACTAACCACTGAAACCCCTCCTAGGTTAAGGTAAGTTAAGTGTTCCACCATAAAACCATATCCAATAGGTTAGGAAATAGTGACTAGAACCATGATAATATAAAACATATATGGGAGGATTTAGTATAAAAATACACTAATAAAATATATATACCATTGAACAGAAGAATATATATCTAACTATACATGATATACACATCTAACTAAAATATATAAAATCAAGAAAAAATTTAGAAAACATCCTACGGTGAAAAATGTAAATTCCTACATAAAGGGGAAAACATAGAATGATCAAAACTATATGATATAAAACTAACCTTGATCTATTCATAAAAATAGAGTTACCATGTTTCACCCACTCTAATCCAAGTACTCTCAATGACGAATCCTACTATCTCCACCAGGATCTGTGTTAAATGGTCACAAACTAGTACACAGACACAACATGTGTAGGCACAAAGAATATAAGGGGATAGTATAAAAACCCACTTGTATTCAATAAAAAAAGGATTAAGGATTTAAAATAAACACATAATCATGTATTAAGATCACAACCACCCAAATTGAAAAGGAAAAGGAGACCCCCGGAGAGAAACTACTATGCCACCTCCCAATCAAGACTGATATCCAATCAAATAGAGGACTTATAGGGATGATACTAGTTACTCAGCCAATTAAATTAATTGAATAATCCATTAAAAATTCATACACCCTAGGTGAAGTCACTTCCCCATCTAACATCCACAAGGGAGGACATATTCTTTCTCAAACCAATGTAGATGATCACACGAATCTGTATGAAAATAAGGGAACACCATCAAGAAAACTAAAAACACACCTTGAAGATCTAGTAAAGAATATACCATCAAATAAAGGAATAAATAACCATGAAATATTCTATTTATTTTAATTCCCTCACCTTCCCAATTATTAAGTAATATATTCAAATTTTATAGCATGCCATATTCCCTAGAAAGTGTCCCAATATCATAGCACATTATAACCATCGGCACTAGTTTCCTTGAACTATATATCCCACTTAATTGAAAATCCATGACATGATCTATGGGAGAAGATAATCAAGGGAAAAAAATATCATCTACTATAACACCCAGGATAGAAACGTTGTGTCCCATACACACTTAAAAAATAAAGAATAATCAGTGGATAAGAATGAACCACTACCCAAATGACCAAGATCCTCCAAGAAATAATTCCAAAAGGGGATAACTAAATAACTACATTCTCTAAAAACATCCAAGTATCTAATCCATTCACAAATCCAAACCATTTACATCATATTAATGACACACAAACCAAATCATTAGGGGAAAAATAAATCCCCAAAAGAGAACCCAACCAACTAGGGGTACGCTACCCCCAACACCACACCTTCACTAATAATAACCAACTATTATCATTTCTATAAAAATCTATAACCATGTATGCATATCTAAGGCCATGAAAATTTGAGGAGAGTATCATCTCTATTGATGCGTCATCAATGTCGCACCTTATTTGGGGGCTCTAAGGAAACATAACCAAGCATGAAGGATCTGCAACCCATTAAATCAAGTGGTGTATCGACCCTATTAGTATAGGGGGAAACCCAATCCTTATCCTTAGATAAAATCACATATTAGTATCAAAATATATATTATATTATACTCATTCCACACAATAATTGGTACCAATAGTTCTAGGGAAGGTACTATTGAGAATAATCTTGAATCGCCTCTCCATCTTTCATGATCTCAATTAGAGGTAAAACAATAGGGATACGAGACACATACCATCTAAACCGAATCCTTGCCATGAAGTTAAAAAAAAAGTGACAAAATGACCATATTCCCCATATTATAAATCCAATCAACATGAACTAATGATAACTCAGGGTGCATGGGATGAAGTGAACTCTCCTCGAGTTCCACATATGCCTCAAGACTCATTAAACTATCCTACTATGAAAAGGCATTATTCATAACGAGCTATAAATCTATCATCTGCAACTCATTATCATCGAAATACTCACAAATACCAAAAAAACATTAAAATACATTGATATTAGAAAATATGAAAGGGTTTAAAACTTGGAGTTAGAACACTATATTTGAGTTTTTCCGCTCTCATATATTCAATATATTACATCATGAATCTGATAATTGTCACCCCAAGACAAGATAAAACTTATACTATCCCCACATCATCTCACTAGTGGACTTAGATCAATTAGATAACTCCATCATAATTTTCTACAAGGAATAATATGTGGAATGGAATAATTAATTGTCCAAATCAAGGTCTAGGGAGTGGAAATAAATAACCAACCAAAAAGGAATGTATATAGTGTGTACCAGGAGTACGCGATGTGTAGACCTACAAACTCACTCTAGGTATGTACCTATGTTTGTATTAGGTAATTCCTCAAATATATGGAATGTTTAAAAAAATACACATCATTTAGTATATAATAGTACCTAGTCATGTACTAAAACTAGAGTCATTTAGTGTAACCAAACATAGAATGTACTTACACACATCATGTTTCTCACATGGGGTGTTTGGACATGTATAAGGAAAGACCCCAATACTGGGAATATAAAGAATATAAAAAATATGTCTATACAGACAACATATCGTATGTACCATTTATTATATTTGAGACACTGTAACAAGTTACATGATGTGTTTTCTTAGTACTACAAGTCTTATAATCAGAAATTCCAGAAGCATCATCCCTAAAAATAATATAATCACCCCTAATTCTCTATAATTTTAATTCATTTATAAATAGAAGAAAAATAAAAGGCATTATACTTTCTTCATTTCTTTAATAAAATGAAATCAAAATGAGGTGGAATTAAAAATAATGATCTCTAACTTGTGGAGGATCACTAGATCTTTAATATAACATGAATCTAATCCACAATCCATGGTCATTGCATCCTCATCAGTGCCATTGATCTTTTCCAAGTGAATAATCCTCCTCATTCACACCCCCTCCCTTTCAATTTAAACATTTTATAGGGGGAATATCATTATTTCTATGTGAATAGTGGGAGATAGAGTGGTTAAGAGTTATTAATACCCCTAATTAAAATAAAATGGATACCCATTAAAAGGTCCAGAACAAGGGCCTTGCTCTTGAATAGATATTATACCTTGGATTGGTAAAACCCACTATTCTAGACTCAACCATGAAGTCAGAATTCCTATTTAGATCTCCTTTTAGGATATATCAATGATCAGAACTATGAGAATAATTAATATTTATTTATTAAATATTAAAGATTAAATATCCCAAAAAACCAACTTAGATCAAAATATAACCAAATTTTATCCCAAGGGTAAATGTCACATACTGTAATAAATGAAACCATATAATTTTTTTCCAAGCTCATTTTATAGGTGGAAATTAATATTTTACACTTTTTAAGTGATAAGGGCTCTAAAACTCTGAAACGAGGTAAGTCCTTTACCAAGATAAACCTAGATTGTTACGTCCTCCCCAACATCAAGGTTTTTTATCTTTAAAAAGGGGAAAACTCTAATTCTAAACAAAATCCTAAAACAAACTCATAAGACAATATTGAACACCATTATAGGAGATCCTCTAGCTTTTAAGTGTTGCTCTCTATTAACAATATCACGAAGCATTTCCAACAACATGATTCTTCACCTCACAATAAGACATTAATCAATCCAACATAAAGTAACATGAAAAGAAAATGATATAATTTAGATATGGTTCACCTAATAAGTTTTTTTATCCATGGTATAATTACCATGCCTAACATAAAAAAGGGTGACCCCAATGACTTCTATATGGAGATAATTGGTTCACATCAACATCCACTCTCAATCTTCTAAACAAGAGTGTCACTCCACTATATGAGTGGATAAAACTACTCCTCCTCATTTTATGACATGAAAACATGCATAGACATCTTCAAACTTATGATACAAGGTTAAATTACCCCACACACCCATACCTCTTTAACAGATGTATTGATGAAATTCCAGAAACTCTGACCTCATTTAGGTTCCCATACATTACATATAAAATAATTTGACCACTATGGAACCTAAGGTCGAACTTTTTCCAAATATAGAATATCAAAAATTGTGATCCTATGAGATGATTTACTACATTCATGTCCCATGATATACCACAAAAAACATACCCACCAAATCCTCACCATAATGGCCAAGTTTTCCTATAATTCGGTCAACTAAGTGATATTTAGTTTGATACTCATGATAAAAAAACCCACATTTTTCAACCCAATACCACCTTTACTCATTGTTGGTCCAAAAGGCTAATGATTCCAAATAGAACTACACATGATTATTTATCTATAATAGAACATAAAGTTATAACATAACTCGTCCTTTATATTAGCTCCTAAAAAATCCCCTAAAGAAGTAAATTTCTTATAATCTAATCAATCAGCTCCTCGATCACATCAGAAACATATCAAAGGGAAGGATGTCATCCCTAGTTTTACAACAAAAAATTTGTTCCTATAAAAGAATAAAATTTTCTAGATCTCAAAAATCACAAACCAAGGAGAAAACTGGTTGTAGCCTCCCAAGGGGTTACCCCTAATCAAATACCACGTCTCAATTTTGATAGAGTATTTAGAGACCCATTTTTCATGATACAAAACACCTCAAAATGATAGACACCTATATGAACTTTTTTTGGGGGGTGATCACCTGATACAAACGAATCCATCCATGGTCACCCTTCCACAATGAATTCATAGGAAAACCTCCCTGCCAAAGTCATCTCACACTATCAGTAGACACAAGGGTAGACTATCATATCTATGTGATGTTTCCAATTAGACCATGATGGTCTATAGGATATACAAAAATATTTGGAACATATAAAAAAATGAAACATTGATAGGAAATAACACTCTGATTCAATTGAATATAGAAATCCCCAAAAGGATCATAGATCATAAATAGAAATGTGAAGTATTTTTTTATTGAAAAATCCATAACTCACACAAAGAAATTCACTACAATGAAACACATTTATAAACTATCTTCCACCCATGAAATTGGATTTATAAACCAAGGATTTCTCATAGGTATAAGGAAAAAAATATTATCCATACAAGGATCTCAATACTAATATTAATCTCATTATACTCATCACCCTCAAAACAAAGAAGCCTAAGAGGATACACCATCCCCAAATATGAATCATATTGAGATTCACTCTTTAGTAAAATATCATCATAAATCATCACACAACTATGAAACTATTATCTATCATAGAACTATATTGAGTTACTTGCACATTGATGAGAGTTTTTAAATAGAATGAATGAGTACTGAACTCACCAGTGGTGGACCACACATATTTTACTAGGGATAAGGAACACACTATAAGTATAGAATAATCATACCCTCGATTTCATTAATTGATGACCTCTATAGATGGAAGACCACACCCTGTCTCGAAGGGAAGTATCAACCACACTATAGTATGTGGTACTAACTGTAGTCAATAATAGGGGATTATAGAACACATGACTGAATACATGTCAACTGAGGGGGAACCTACTCCTCCCATAGAGGATCCACTTACCATGAATGATAGTCTACATAGTATCCATGGGGTAGAACCGACTCCCATGGATTTAAGAACCACATCCAATCCCACTAAATAAGTTAATCTCTTCATGGGGAGGACCATACCCTAACCAATATGAGTGTACTATCCCCACTACAGTATGGGGGACTATGCCTCATTGGGATCAGGCGAGTATCAACCTAATGATGAAGTGGAGGAATCATACCCCATGATTGTAGTTATGGACCCTATATCCATGGGGGAGTAACAAAATCAATGATATTATATAGGGGACACACACATAACTAGAAGAAACCTCAACCGAGAGAGTACCAACCCTAGTAGAGGATTCTACATCCCGATCTAGCTCTTTAGACATGTGTAATACCATCTCTACTGATAGAGAATCCCACACACCATGTCAAAATGGGAAGAAAACTAACCCTATTTAAAGATTCTCTCAACCATCAGAACATTGAGAGAGATCCATCTAGAAAGATCATATTTCTATGGGTTTTCTTGGGGATATATTCATTTATAGAAGACCTATTCTAAACCTCTAGAGAAAACATTACTTAGAGGGATATTAACACCCTCATTATATAATATTGACACTAAAGGAAGGATGTAACATGATGTAACACCATGAAATGAACAACAAAAATATATTTACATGATGCATGGACCTAAAGAATTGTACCCTATGACCAATACTTTAAGCACTCAAGTTAGTAAATCAAAATATAAGATTCATTACATAGGAATGTATTGGTTACCGAAACCTAGTTGGGTTTCTTAGTCTAATAAATAGGCTTAAAAACATTATAATTATTTCCCCACATGTATCAAAACACATATCATATGAAATATATTTCCAAAATCCATCCCTAAGAAAACCTTATCTGATACCACTCTTAAATGAATTGACCCATTAAAACCCCTCCTGGGTGATGATAAGTTGAGTGTGAAACCCCAAGCATGTCTCCAATAGGCCTAGGCTAATTACTAGAACCAATAACTAATAAAAAACATATGGGAGACCTTAGAATAAAAATCTTTTAAAAATGAGAAATACCCTTGATAATATATATATATATAACCACACATGTCATAACTAAGGAAAATGAAAAACATGTATGCATATATCAAGTAAATATCCCAAAGCAAACAATATAAATTCAAGTATAAATGGTAAGACATATAAAGCCCAAAAACCCAATATATAAAAATGACATTGGAGGACTGAGAATAAGATATTTTACACATCACACCAACTATAATTAAAGCACTCCCATATAAGAATCCCATTAGCTTAACTAGGATCTATTTATGAAATGACCACTGACCTATACGTCATCTTCACAAACATAAAATGTGTGGTAATGAATCCTATATAGATTTATGTCTAAGAAAAACTATTAAGATACCCTTAAAAGTGTAATAGGGTAGTAGATCAACTCACAATAAGGGTTGAACCTCACATTATCACAACATGGTAATGAAAAAGAGAAACATGGTAAGAAAATACTACTCCACCTCTCAAGAAGATGAACATCAACTCCCATAGAGAACTAATAAGGATAGTCCCAAGTACTCACCCAATTTCACCAACTGAGGACTCCATGAACTAGTCTCACCAAATGGGATAACACCTTGTCATTCAATATCTGAAGGGGAAGACACCTACCTACTCAAACAAGCATTGAAGATATCACTCATCATTCCATAGAGTGGGGACGTCAATATAAAACATCACCAATGTATGTAAAGGATATAGTAAGGAAGATCCTAATGAGGAAATGAACATTAAAACATAAAATATTCCATTTAGATATATTTCATCATCAACCCAATACTATAGGGCATATATATATATTTTCAAGACCTATATCATTCCCAAAATGAGGCCCCATGTCTTAGAACATTATAACCATTATCCCTTTGTGCCTAGGGACCTCTAGACCATGAAAGGAAACTATACACACCACTCCATTGTGAAATATTCCAAGTAAAAGCACCTTATTATCTAGTCTATCACCCAATATAGAACCTATGTGTTCTAAATGCACTAAAAGAAGAATGATTAATCAGTGAAGAGAAGAAAGACGCAATCCAAATGAAAAAAATACTCTTTAAAAGAAAATTGAATGGGGATAACCGAATCAATCCATTCTGAACAAACCTATGATCATAAAAACACCCCTTGAAACCCAACCATTTCCATCATAATAATTTTATTCAAATGAAAATAATTTAGGGGAAACTATTTTCTATTGGAGCATGTAAAAGAAAAGTGGTATAAATCCCCATAACACTACATCTTCTCCACAACCAATCTATTTTGAGCACAACTCCATTATACTACAACCGAATAATGGATCCCACAATGTATCAATGGTTATGACAAGTCATGAATATGACCATTTCTATCCACACATGAGCCTGGATGCACCTTAAGTGGGAGGTTTAAGGAAACATAACCAATCATTGAAGACCTAAATCCCAAAAAAATTGGTCAGTATTGACTCCATGAATATAAGGCACAACCCAACACAAATACTAGGATACTAGCCTTAATAGGTATCAAAGTACCAATTTCAAATCACCCACACCACACAATTAGAGTAAACAATGGTCCAGGGGAATGGCCCATTGAGAATAATCTACAATTTTTATTCCATCTCATATAGTCAAAAATTAAGGTAACATGAGGAGGATAGGAGGCACATATCATCTGGATAGAATCCTATACCTAGAGGTTGATAAAAATGAGGAGAGACCGAAAAGATTACCCATATTCTAAATCCAATTCACTTGAATTGATGATAAATCAAGAAACATGGGATGAAGGTAAGTATCCTTGTATTCCACATCTACATCGATACACATCAAACTATCCTTATATGAAGAGGAGTTAAACGTTGTTTTCTTTAACTCCAGTGTACAAAAATCCTAATCCAATGTGTACTCATAGATTCAAATAACCCATGAAGGTTTTTGATCTTAGAAAAATTGAGATGGTTTCATATATGAATTCATAACACTGCCTTTCAATTAATTTGTTTACCTGCTCTACATCACCCCCAGAATCTATAGTCACTACCACAATTCAAAATAAATCCCCTAATAGCCCCGTATTATCCTAAAAATATCTTCAAAATGATAAGAGATTCTGATATAACATTCTATATGGAAAGACACTTTGAACATTCTACTTATGATTCTAAACTCAACTCCAAGGTAAAGAAATATAAAAAATCCAAAAAAAATTATAATACACAATATGAACTAGCAGTACATGACTTGTACACTTGAAGACACACTTTGGGTGTGTACCTTTGTCGGTCACATGTAATCTACCAAATAAATGATGTGTTTCAAAGAACAAATAGTGTGTAAGATACATGGGTACCTAGTCCTGTTCCAAAACCCAATTCATGTTGTGTAACCCAAAATGGCATGTACTTTATCATTCCATTTATCTCACACAGAGTGTCTAGATATGTATATGGATAAACCCCATTTCACACATAAGAAAGATATACATGGTGTATCTATAGGTCCAAAACACCATATGACATGTGTCTCTTATTTGAGACACCAAAAAACTCTACATGGCATGTGTTCTTAGGACTACACATTATGTAAATGTAAATTCTATAATTAAAAACCTTGAAAATGATTAGATAACCACAAAGTCAACTGAATTTTGATTCACTTCCAAAGAGAAGAAAATAACCAGACTATAGAATCAAAAATTAAACTATATTTTTTAAAAAAATTAAAAACAATGAGGAATTGATATTAATGAACCATACCTTATGGAGGATCTCTAAAGATTCGTGATTTAATTCTATAGATCCATATCTTTGGTTGTTTCATATAGATCCATGCCATTGATATTACCTAGGATAAGAATCTTTATTGATGACCCCTTTCTCAATTTATGTTTTCAAATAGGGATCACAGACTTCCTATATAAGAATAGAGGGGTGAATTTTTTTTAATGATTAATAATACCCCTAATTAAAATTTAATAGTTATACATTAAATGAGACTGACTCAGATCCTAATACGTAAATAGATATTATACCTCACATTGGCAAGACCCCCCATTATGGACCCAACTATGAAGTCAAAATTCCCCTATAGAGATCCTTTTAGGAGACAATAGTTCTTGAACCCATGAGAATAGTTAATAATTATTTTTTAATTATAAAATATACCAAATAATCCACCTGAATTATAGTCTAACCAAATTTAATTATAAAGAGAAACTATATATCCTAGAATCAACAGAACCATCAAAAAAATATTCTAAGGTCATTTTAGGGATAAATTACCATTTAAGCTTCATAATGGATTAGGTCTCTGAAACTCTTAAATGAGTTAAGTACTCAAATAAAAAGACTTGGATTTCTACATATGATTTTTTATTGATGGATTATGTTTTAGGGTTTACACGACCATTTTTTCAGGATATTTTTTGGTGTGAATCCTATTGATCTTATGTTATTATACTAAGGGAAAAAATCATCTCCCATAGATATTGATCTAAAAAAAAGTGTTTTTGAATAATTTGGAAATTAAGAAGTGAACCTAAGGTGTTGTGGAAACCTAGACTAATTTAATTTGGGTAATTGGGATAGGGTTGATCAAAAATAGTATTAAAAGCCACATCATGAGATCTAGGGAATATGACATGATATTATCCAGAATATGGGACTGTTGGGACTTAGAAAGTTACACATAACTATACATATCCAGTATACTTATGGTGGAACCATAATTTACCCATGGTAGTCTAAGATTTTCTCATTTACTATTGATCAATAATAAATATTGAGTCTCATGTATCAGGATAAGTGTTGATATTTAGACATTTGTAGGATTTCATGTAATCTCATATGATTTATTATACCTGATTACAGTAAAGTATGAATCAATTGGATGTTCATATTAATAAAAAAATTGACAATAAAAAAATAATTTTCATATAAATATTTATTATTTATTAGAAGGTCAATAAGAAATGATTGTTGATTCATTTATTTGAATTTTTTTATTCACATTTAAAATTAGGTGCATTATTATTAATATGTTTAAATCATGTTCAATATTCCTTTTTATTATGGTGAAATCTGTCATGATAAAATTTAATTTTTATTAAAAGAGTTTAAAAGATAAAAATATATTAATAAATAAATGATTAAAGGGATAGAATGGGGGGGGGGGGGGTTAGACTTAGTATTCTACATTATTGTAGAGGAAACCACCTCGATGACCACCACCTACTATAATAGAAGGGGAAGAAGGAAATGTACCACAAAAATGACCAAAGGTAGATGTGTTGATGGTAGATTTGACTGACAGTACATGTGTATAATAGTACATCTATTAGTGGTACATATTTTGAACTAATGATATATCTTATTAAACTAATGGTTGATCTTCTTGAAATAATGGTTGATCAACACATTACCAAGATTATTCACAAAGTTACTCAGAAAATAATTACTCTGATAGTTTCATAAAATAGAGTAAATGTAAAATAACTTACAATACCTAAGGGTCTACCACTAGTTATTTGGGGGATACATTACCTTCTTCCCCTTCCTTCATAGTAAGCAGTGGTCATTTAGATGGTGTCCTCTATAATAATGTACCACCAAGATGACCAATAGTAGACACTTAGGTCATGGAATGTATTTTACATTTACTCTATGTCATGGGACACTGAGATCTATAAAATGAGGTTAACTCCTATAAGTTTATTAATAGGTTTTCAATTTCACCACCCACCTATCTTCCAAAGTGACATGTCTCCTCATGATTCCAAATAATTGATCAATTCCCTTCATCAGATCCTTGAAATTAATGAGGCTGTAGAGAAATACTACGTTAAGTAACCTACCATCATGTTAGAAGGGAATGTCTTGAACTCATGGTATGTTGTGTTGAAATATAAAAAGAACCAGAAATTAACTTGGAAGAAATAATGAGAGCTAATTTTGAGTGTTTTTATACTAAAAATATGTAAAGGGTTAATAAAAAATAAACCATGAACCACTAGAAAGGTTATATGAAAGTTATGTATTAAGCCTAAAATTTTATAGATTAACTTATTTTTGTTCTATATCTAAGCAGTGATAAGGAATATAAAGTGATTTTCCTTAATATAAGATTGAAATAGCTACTGTAGAAACCATTTATTCTTTCAAACTAGCCTACATTCTAAACAATAGTACTAAAGGGTGTTTTTTCTAATATAACATTAAAATGGATCTCAAATGTAGGAAATTAATTTATCGGACAAACTATGGACAATACTTCATGCAGTAGTCAGAAATAGAGATGGGAGAAAGTAAGTAGGGGTGCATTTTTTTAGGGGATCCTGGGTAGCAGTGTACCTCTAACTCTTAGTTTTGGAAGGAATTCAACACATTGTTACTAGTGTTGGTGGTTCATCCAAATTTATCAAGATTGAACCTATAAGGAAAAATAGTGATACTTATATGGTTAGTATGGCCATATCTAAAATACTTATCAATTAAACTCATCTGATATCATTAAGTAATAACCTCAACAAACCCACCGATCACACTATTTTATTCCTCTTAAATTGGTATGACTTATTAGAGTTAATATGGAATCCCTATCCTATTAATGTGCCTTTATAATCATTTGGGTAAGAGAGTATAAAAAACCATAAAGTGTCCTTTTTTGAACCTTTATTATTTCTTCTTATATGAATTTTTGGGATATGGTGGTTCTGAATATGGAATCATTTAGTTTAATTTTTAGAATGTACTAGATCACTATACTCTAATCTTCTATTGATTATTATTCATAAAGGGAATCTCTTTAATCTATAGTTGGTACATGGTATTCCCTCTGATGAGAGTTAGATATTTAATATAGTTGTGCAGGTTCTGATTAAGGTTAGGTTATATCTATTACCATAGACACATATAATCCTTTTCATAGATTATTAGAGCCTATGGAATTATTGGTTTACCTCTTGTGTTGGATCATTACCAAGATTTCTTCCCTAAAGACTTATATAGATTACCATATAAGCATGAGGTAGAATATACAACTCATATCCTAGATATAATTAAGCTTATTTCCATCCATATTTATTAAATGTATCTATTAAAATTGAAAGAAATGATGATCTAGTTAGAGGAGGAAAATTTTAAGGCGTATATTATGTGTAGAAAACATCCATGGGGGGAACCATTCATTTTTCTATAAAAATGATTATTGGAGTATAATCTTATTAAAACAGTACAAAAAACTATACTAGTTCATGACTAAGAAAAACTATAATTCACCTAGAATTTATGATCACATTGATTAAATAAATTGGACAAGATAGTTCTATAATATTGAAATTTCATTATGTCATCATCAACTCTTGGTCAGATTAGAAGGTACTCATAAAAATAATTTCTATAGTTGATATAAATACTTAAGGTATTTGTTAATTCATTTTTGGATGAATTATGTTTTTTCTATGTCCATATTTAATCTATTGTTATATTCATTTATTTTTTATTTTGTGGATGAAATCCTAGATTACTCTAAGTCTTAGAATGATTATTCCTAACATATTCTAATAATCTTGGAAACCATTTGAGAGAATTATTTATAACTCCATAAGATTTTTATTATATTCCTCTTTAAGTAAATTTAATTTCTTTGATATCTTTCTTTACACACAACACTCAGTTTAAACGAACAACGATAAACTATTAAAATATTATTATTTTATCTGAAAGTAATCAAATAACTATTCAATTTGTGGGTGTAATAGGATTAACCACATTATAAAATATATATTTAAAATTTTTATTTAATACCAATGCATTGAATAATTATTAGGTAATAAATAGTCAAATTTTAATAGTCATTTTACACTTCATAAATATGTTTTCTTCAAAAATGATTTATATTTCATTTCATGCGTTAATTTTAGAATTAATTTCTTAAAATTTTATAAATTTAATTTTATAAAAATGATATCATCTTTTAATCAACTTATTAAAATTATATTAGGGATTTATTTGGGAATTTTTTGAAAATGTTTCTTTTTAGGTAAATATGTAGCTTCTAATTTTTAATGAAAAATGTCTTTTCATTTCTAGTATTTTCAAAGACCATTTTGAATAAATTGTTTAAAAAATTTCATTAGTTTAGTTCTATTCAAAATAATTTAATTTATACATTTTCTATCAGTATTATACTTTATCTTGGTGTAAAAACACTTTTATAGTTAAAAATGAATTTTCCAAAAAACCATTTTTATCTCGTTTTGGATGTATATTTTAAAATTATGTTCTACCAATTATAGATTTTTTTTGAGTGAGTAACTGAAGGGGGGGAGGGGTGAATTGAGTTCCCAATTAAAAATTTATATTTAAAAATAATTTAAAATCAATATACCCCAAATTAATAAATCAAAAAGTTATTCAAAATAGTGGAAATATATAATTTGATTTTTCAAATATATTCTTAGAGTGGGATCAATACTTATTCAAAATAATATTTGAATTAAATCTTAATTTTGAAACTAAATTACTTGATCTAACAATCTATATAATATATACCTTGAAATTAACTATAAGAGTAAATTTTTTGATATAAAATAAAAAACAAATACAATGGTAAAACCTTTAAAAAAAAAAAAAACTAATAACTTAAAATGGAATTAAAATAAGTGGATCAGTTTGAAATCAAGAATTAATATACTCTACTTGGAAATAACCCACCAAAAATAAGTTTATTAAACAATAAACTTGATTTATAACATTGATTAGGTTTTTACAAACAACAACACACAAGGACATCGATGTACAAATAATATTCCATAATTTTTATCTGGGACAAAAAAGGTACAAGGTCACACAATACCTCTTCCACATTTATTCATATGAATACAATAAAAGATTTTGAGAGAATGTGTCAAGCACACTCTAGCTTAAGTATAAGAGGGAGTGTGTACAAATAAACAGAGTACATCAATGCACTGTTTAAAAGTAAAGCATAAATAGAAAGAGAAAATTAATTGATATAGAAAAAAGTTATTATGTTTGATCTAAATATATCTATATGTCTATAATTCCTTGAATTTTTCTATTAAAGGAGCTCAAATAGTTTTATTATAATTTATAGGAAAAAAGTGCATTGTAATGTTCTTGAAAGTTCTAATATTTTCATTTTTTCAATTTCTAATTTTGATTAAAGTTATGGAATCTATAGCATATATGGATGTAACACTATTGTATTTCTGTTATTGGATCTATATGATCAATCATAAATTCCCCCCATGCAGACAAGGGATTTCTATAGAACTTATACAGTTGTAAGTCCAATTCATATTTATCTATTATTCATATTTATCTCTATACTTGTATTTTATTTCAATTCATCCATGGAGTATTTTAAGATCAATAATTCTTAAATTCGTGTACGTCTTGACTATATTAGATTATATAAACTAGCCATTGTGATATTAAATTTAAATAAGATTCTAGACCACAGTGATAACAGTCTTGTGTTAGATCAATGAATGGTAGATTTTATCTTGTGGTAGATGATCACTGGAAATAGACCTATTCTGAAAATATATCCTCTATCACAGTAGATGAGTTATGGTGTCATCTCATCCTAGTGGTAGAATAATCCAATGGTAGATATGCTTATGGTAGTTGTGTGTAATGGTATATGTGTTCGATGGTATATCTCTAGTGGTAGATCTATTAGTGGTAGATCTATTAGTATTATATCATTAGTGGTAGAACTTCTAAAATAACGATTGATACTCTTGAACAAACAATATATCATCTTTATTTAGTGGTAGATCTTCTTGACCTAACGGTTGATAAAAATTTTACAAAGTTTTTATCACAAAGTTACTTTACAAATGATTTACTATCACCAAACATTGAACTTTTTAAAAACACAATAATAATGATTTGGGATCATTAAAATAAATAGGTTCCAAAAATATCCCCCTTTTTAATGATTATAAATCATCAAATTTATAACCATTTATATAAAAACAATTATAGTAAAGATATATATGAAGAATATTCTACAAAACATTTCAATGTGAGAATATTATTATTACCATATTAAATTTCATTAAAATATAGTACACATTTTGGTATTATAAAAAAGGAATTAAAATAAAATATAAGTATAGAGATAAATATGAATAACAAATAATCATTATTAGATACTTAAGTCAAATATTACATTACAAAAACTTAGAAAAGGGAAAATTTAAATCCATATCAAATAATAATTAGATTTGGAACCACTATAAACTTTATGGGTTGAAAGAACCATTGGGTATTTTCCTTTTTTAGTGATAGGTGATATAGATGTGGAAGATGAGGTTGTATAAGTAGATAAAGGAATCTCTCAAATCAAGATAGTCCTAAGATATCGGTTAACCTTAATTGGTGTCATGCCCAAAGGTTGAAATTAACCACGAAGGGGTGATGAAGAAGGTAAAAAAGTGAGAGAAGACATGGGTATGTATTTATGTACCACTACTGTAGTCCCATAGGCATATAAAAAAGGCTTCATCAACTAATTTTTTTTAATAATGATGTTTCCACTATAATACATTTCTATGAATAAATCCTTCTTATCCTCCATGAAAAGCTCAAGAAAAGGAAACAAAATCGTGATCCAATTCACTTGGTCCTTGAATTACAAGGGAACAAGAGCCATACTTAGATTCTCAGAAATAAAATTAAAATGTTAATTGAGATCATGCTTGGTATAAATTTTGGAAAGTTAGTGCTTTATTACTTTAGTGCTAGTCTCTCTATCACTCATAACTTCATTCAAGAACTCCCTAAATAGTTTATAAATATTATCACCATGGGACATTATCTACATATGTTCTTCTTGATGATACGAAGAAAGATTACCCATGATAGAATTAATCTCCTCTCTCACAATAGAATAGATCTCATAAACATCAAATGAAGAAGCCTGTGGTGAAGTAGTAAAAGTGGAATCACAAGTTGTATGTAAGGACTCTAACCTCTCCATAAGTGAAGTTTGGATTGCATTAATGATTCCTCTCATTTATTCCATGATTGACATAACTTCTTCCATCTCATTAGCCCAAAACATATTCTCAATCTCCAATTCATTCATTTTCATGATCATCCTATGATGGATATAGGAGATCAATAACTCAAAAATCCATTTGGTATCAGCTTCACTCAACTTAGTCTCTCGAGGAGGTGTGCATCTAAGAATCCCACTGATGTATAAAATAATCCTTACTATATAAGAATATAGATCATATTTGGTAAAATAATCAAAAGGTAGAGGAGTATAATCTAGAGGAGATATAATACTCTATTGGTTAGGGAAGTAAACCTTAACATTTCTAGATCTAGAAGCAAAAACATTAGAGGGAAAGGTTTCCAACTAAACAAACTCATATATCTATTCTACTCAATATTCCTTAGGATATTTTCTGGCAACAATGATGGAAACTCCATGATTAAGTGGATTACTATGGTAATCACCTTCATCACCATATTCTAATTTTTATTTAGAATAATAAATACCCAACTAAGATGATCCTATGGATTTCTCCCCCTTAGTAGGTTCTCCCACCTTATTTTTATTAGGAATACTATCCTTATGTCTTTCAGAACCAACATCCTTAGCCTGAATCCTAGAATCTTGAACTTTATCACCATTTTATCTTGATTTACAGTAGTTACTTCTTAAAATTTCTCACTCCTTGAAGCTCAAAATACTAAAAACATTTCATCATATTTAGTAACATATCCATAGAAAACAAAAATATTCTGAAAAGAAGCTTTAGGAGAGTGATGTGAGTGATCGTCCTCTACAATATCACAACCACCATTACCATCAGATCCATTAGATCCATGTGAAATTTCAATTACTTCTCTTGAGATCTCATAAGAACTCTATTATTTTTCTTCACCTATGACCTTAGTCTCCTCATAAATTTCACCCTCAGTTAGTAGAATTTATTTAGAAGTAAGGGGATGAAATTGACTAGAAGGTCCATATGATTTTTTGAACACATCATGATCACTGCCCTCATCCACTAAAACAACCAGTGTCTCTCCTCTGTCTTCAACTTCTTTATCCAGAACATCCTTATGAGAGGAATAAACTATGACTTAATCTAGATCTAATCTAGGATCAACCATATCTTTAGCTATGTAAGGGTGCTATATAATATTGATATTCTCATAAATCTTATCAACTTCACCCATCCATTTCTTCAACCAAGGGTTCTAATTTATTTTCATCCTCTTACAAGTAAACTCTCTTAAACAGTAACCTCTACATATTTCTACAACTTTTTCACATTGAAGTACTATAACTTTGGCTTCCAACATAACAAAAAGAAATTAAGATATATCAATTAATTTAATCTAGATGAGGTCTTTCTCATCACTATCATGTGAACCATCAATAATATTCATACATTTATCTTATATATATTTCATAAGAAACAAGAAAAACATATCCTGGTACCTCATGATGTTAGAGTCACCCTTCCTTGGACAAATAATATGTTGGATAAACTTAAAAAACAATCTATAGTCCCCATAAATTTCTACAGAATTGGGTCTTCATACAACAATATTTCCAGTCAACTTTAGAAGGGCATCTTCATATACAAAAAACTCACTATTACTAGTAATGGATCCTTAAAAATCATTATAAATACCTCTATGAGGTACATTGAGTCATCTGGGCCATGTTTTCAAAGAAAATATTACTTATTTTCCATCAACCATACTTCTAATTACATTTTTCTTCACACTGAAACTAAACTCTGTAAACTGATAAAACTTATGAACCAATCTATGATAGAATGGTTGATCATTCCTCAAAAACCATTCGATCCATCCTTGGTATTTGATCACCTTCATCAATAATGAATTTCCTAAAATAAACCATCCAGAATATATACCTTTTTTGACAATAAAAACTCAAGTATATAATATTGTGCATTAAGAATTGTGAGGGGGTGGTTAATAAAATCATCAGTAGGATCAAAAATTGGAAAAAACTGGTTCATTTACTTCTGTGGTAGAATTTATCTTGTGAACTATGTTCTTACATCTATCCCAATGCATGTGTTATAAGTCCTCAAAGTTCCAAAATGGGTGATGAAAAATATCAAGAAGATCCTGAAATCTTTTATATGGGACTCTCATGGGGAGGTTAGGCACCAATGGGATTCATGGAAGAGGATTTCCAAACCCATTCATTACTGGGTCATTAATCTATGAATTGTGGAGATATCAATGGAGTGTTTACAAGAAATATTTTTAGAAGGTTATGGAGGGTCAATCCGTATGAAGCAAGTTCATTCTGGGTAAGTATGGGTTGATGCTTGAGGATTCATGGGGTAATGTTTTTTGGTTATGGAATTCACTTAGTGTGAACATAACCAATATTCAATAGCACTCTATGGTGATTGTGGAGAGCGGAAGCATAAACTTCGGGTTCGAAAATTAGGTAGGAACTCATCTTAGCTTCCCACGTTGTCCAATACTTGATATCTATTTTTCTCAGGAAAGACAATTCCCATCGTTCATACATGTAGTTATTAATTAATATCAGCAAATTATATTTGATGGTGTTGAGTTAACATCTAAAAGAGACTGACTGATCTTCACTGAGGCAACAACAAGGGTATTCTTGGACAAGGCTTATAAGAATGGCCATCAGATCGAGTTAGGTACTAATGGTGATAATGTTTTATACTGATGTAAAGACATTATAGTTATATATAACATCATACAATGGTGAATTTGAAATTCATGTATACCCACAACTGATGAGATCTATAATAAAGGAATTACTTTGGTCTCGCGATGCTGGTGCTGTAGAAATGGAAATGTGGAAATAGAGGATCAAAATTTTATTGATACTGATTGGGCCTCATCTATGTGGATTTCTCTTAGGGATATGATGGGCTTAGGAAAGCATCATATCTATGGGGATGGATTACATATAAATATCATAGAAGGTGACAGAGGTAATGATCATATAGACTAGGTGAGAGTTGTCATCATGGTCATAGAATATTGGACCATTTGGAATGTGAGGATCCTAGTGTGCACATAAGGAGTTTATAGTTTTTCTTTAGTGATATGAGTTCATGCTAGGTCTATGGAGGTGGACTTGGGATTCATGATCATGAAGTGGGAAAAAAATCAATATATGAGTTCAGTCTTATAGGGATTGGGTTTTTCACCACAAGGTTATGTAGCATAGGAGAGAACAAGAGTTGAAAGATGGATTTGTCAGAAGCCCCCCCCATAGTGTCTTGAAGCTCAATGTAGATGGTTCATGTAATCATGGTTTTATACGAGGTGGAAGAGTGATCCTTGATATTAATAGATCGGTCCTCATTGCGTACAACAACTATTATGGTTCTAGAAGATCAGTTATGGTGGAGGAAAGTGAACTCCTTAATGTAATGGAAATGTCCATTGAACACAATTTGGCAATATGTTTCATAAAAACTAATTCCACGATCATCCAAAATTGTTTACAAGATAAGGTGAAGAATCCCTAGTCTATTTTTTATTGCATTTATAGATTTATAATAATCTTGAATGATAGTTTAGTCCTTATTCATACATGGTGGGAGGGAGAAAAAGTGGAAAATTATTTGGCCTCATGAGGTAACTAGGATGAGCCATAGATTTTTTTCTCTTACATAGGAAGTCTTCCCCCTAAATGTGTGTATATTTTTCGAACATATTCCATTGGATTTCATCGTTTTAGACCTACATAATACCATTGTTTTTTATGTTTTAAATCTTTTGTGGGTTTATTGTAGTTTCCACTATTTCATAATAAAATAAATATGTTGTTGTTGTTGTACAAATCGAGTTTAGAGCTCTGGGTTCTTCAGGTTGACAACAATATTCTGTAAAGATTCACCTCATGATTTCTTCATGGGATGTGATACTTTAGAAGATGAAATTGAGATGAATTTAACTCTAAAAATTACACTAGTTTGAAGGGATAAAGGTGAAAAAAGGAAGGTTGCAGTCTGAGAGTGTAAGGAATGTGAATAGTTTTAAGGATTCAAGTGTGAGAGGTTTCTCAAAAACTGATTTTAAGTCTATTTTATCATTTAGTGATTCAGAATACATAAAAAAATCTCAAAAAAATCATAGAAAATTTTAATGATAGTAAACTCAAATGGTGGATCTCCAATGGTGGATCCCTAATGGTAGATCACCAATATTGGATCACCAATGATAGATCACCAATAGTATATCACAAATTGTAGATCAACAATGGTAGATCACCTTAAAAATATAAATATGAAGATAAATAATTAACGAAATTTTATAATTCTTAGTTTATGTATGATATATCATAATCTATAAGAATTATAAGGCTTTATAATTTTATTAACAAGATTATGTTTAGTTATAAGGAATTCCAATGTTATATTACCTTATTGGAAATGATCTCTCCAAAAGTGATGTCTTATATCAATATAAGTTTTCCTAGAATGATTTATGAGATTCTTGGATATATTTATTGCATTTTTTTTATCAAAATTTTTAGGGACATGTCTAAATTGTTAACCATAGACTAGTAATGTGTGTTTCATCCAAAAATTCCATGAACATCAACTTCTTGCAGCTATATACTTAGCCTCAACAGTAGGCAGTGAAAAAATTTTCTTCTACTACACCATGAAACTAGTGAATTTACTAAAATGTGACATGTTCCAATTGTTATTTTTATATATAACTTATAACCACCAAAATATGCATTTTAATAGCTCATTAAATCAAATTCTTGGCCTCTAGGATAAAAAGTCCTAAATTGGTTGTATACATGAGGTATTTAATTATACTTTTTACAGCATGTAAATGGGATTCTTTAAGATTTTCTTAAAAAAAGAGAAACATACTTACACAGAACATAATACTTGGTTGGTTGACAGTAAAATATATAAAAATTATAATCATATCTCTATAATTTGTTTGATCAGTTTATTTTATTGTTTCAACAAGATCTAGTTTATAAGTTGTGCTAATGGGAGTTCCACTACTATTTTTGATGTCCATAACAAAACGTTTTAAAAGATTTTTGGTGTTATTAATTTGATTTAAAATAATTCCATATTTATTTGAAAAAATTTTAAAACAAAGAAATAATTTTAACTCACCCATTAAACTCATCTAAAATTATCTTTTCATCATTTTGAGAAATTTAGTAAACAAATAACTATTAGAGGATCCAAAAATTATATCATCATCCTCAATTTTTACTACTAAAACATATTTTGAAATGAATTTTATAAATATATTAGGGACATAAATTATTTTTGAAAAACATTTAAAAATATAGTAGGGATATCTAAAATTTTTTGAAATTATTTTTATAAATAGATTAGGGAAATATATTCTTTTAATAGCTGAGCTTATCATACCAGGATCTAGGAACATACATTAAACCATATAAATATTTTTTAAATTTAAAATAATGATTTCAAAAATAAATATTTTGAAATACATGAGTTTTTTCAAAAAACCTATCCTCAACTATATAACTTTTTAGGAATTAACTCTTAACATCCATATGATTTTTTTTGAAATTCAAATGTTTTGCAAAGGTAAGAAAAATGCTAATGGCTTCAAGTCTATCTACTGGTGCAAAGGTTTATTCATAGACAATAGATTCTTCTTGATAATATCCTCTTACAACCAATCTATCTTTGTATTTTTAATATTTTACTTAACTCATAAACTTTATTTATATATACCCATTTAGTGAAAATGTCTAGAATGTCCTTAAGTATTTCCACTAGTTCCCAAAATTCATTTCTTCCAAATTTATTGAGTTCTTCTTGCTTCTACATTACCAATAATTCATCATTTATTGCATCATTTATGTTCTTATGTTCGAGCTATAGAAAGAAATCTTGATATTCTACTAGATTTCTAAGAGAAACACTAGTTTTTATTCCTCAATATAGTACCTCAATTACAACATGCAGGGTATGATATATATGAGTCTTGAAGGTTTTAGGAAAATAATGGCTAGATATTCCATTATCCTATATAGGTTTTTGTTTAGGTAGTTCATCAGAATATGAATTTATTTCAATTTCATAGAACTGTAAGAATGTTTAACATTTATATTTAGATTAGATAGACCATCTTCATACTTATCTTAAAAAGTCTTAGACTCATGTGGATCTATTTCATCAAATTTTATATATACATATTTCTCCAAAATATTTTTCCTTTTATTAAAAACCCTATAGGACTTATTAGTTGTTGAATATCCAAGGGAAATTCTTTTATCACTCTTGGTATCAAATTTATCAAGATTATCTATCATATTGAGAATAAAGACTTTTCAACCAAAAACTCTAAAGTAATTAACATTTGGTTTTCTTCCATTCCATAATTAATATGGGGTTTATTTAAAAGTAGTATTATAAGAACTCTATTTATTATGTAACAATCTATATTATTATATTCTTCCCAAAAGTAAATAGTTAAATCACACTCATTTATCATAGTCTAAGAAATTTCATAAAGGATTCTATTTATTCTTTCTACTATATCATTCTTCTACGAGGTTATATGAGAATAAAAGTTATGATTATTTATATGTTTTGGGAAAAATTATTCAAAATATTGATTTAAAACTCATGGGCATGATCTCTCTATAATATCTTAATTTTAAGTCCCCTAATAATTTCTAAAGATTTATCATACGTAGAAAAATAAGTACATGATTCAATTTTGTGAGCTATAAATAAGACCCAAGTTAATCTAGAAAGATCATCTACTAGAATATAAACATATTCCTTCCCATTTAAGATATAAAATCTACAAGAACTAAAAAAATCCATGTGAACTAACTCTAGGGGTTGAGAAATTAAAAATTATTTCTTTGATTTGAAAGATATTTTGTGATGTTTACCTTTATAACATGGTTTGTAGACTTTATCATCTAGGAATTCTAGTTTAGAAAGGTCTATAACTAATACTTTTACAGTTATATTTCTAAGAGAGTGTATTTTGAAATTCCCTAGTCTCCTATGACAAAGACGAGAATCTTTGTTAATGTCAATTAGAGAGGAAATGTTTTGAGAAAAAATGGAATCTAAATTACCAATATTTATTATCATTTCTTAATGGAGTAAAAACTAAATAATTTTCAAAATTAAAAAATTTATAGGAATCATTTTCAAATTTAACATGGAAACGATCATTACATAATGGTGAGATGCTAAGAAGATTATCTTTAATATATCTATATATAAAACATTACAAATTAAAATAGTATAAGTTGTACCAATTTGACCAAGTCCAATAATTTTCCATTTGGAATTGTCACCAAAAGTTCCATGTCCACCATTAACCTTAATTAGGTTCTTGAAACTTGGATAGTACCCATTCATGTGTTTGGAGAAGCCACTATCGAGATACCATAAGCGCCTACTAAAGCTTTTGAAGAAGGTTTTCTATAAATAATATTTTAACCAAATATGATTTTGGTACCCAAATTATCTTGGGAATAGAGATTTTAGTAATAGATAATTTAGAATCCATACTTTTTTAACAAGTTTATTATAGGTATATCTGAGACTTTTATAAATAAATGCTTTGTTTGGTCTAGAAAAATAAAAACTTGTAATCAAATTAGTAGAACTAGAGTTTGGAATAAATTTATTTTTAATAATCCTTATTTTTCCTAGATGATATCATATTATAATATTATAATTAAGATCTATTTTCTTTCCATGTATTAGGTTTAATGAATTTATTCTATTTGTGAATTTCTCCATATCCTTTTTCTAAATTTTCATTAGGTAATTTTAAATCATTATTTTCTTTTTGCAATTGAGAATTTTATTCATTATCTATACTATGATTTTTATTAAAGTGAGAAGACAAGGCATGATTATTCTTTAAAATTTCATATATATCTTTAAGTTCATTAAAGGTGTCCTCAAATATATTATAGTACTTAAAAATTTATTCCCTAGGAATTTTTTCTACACTATTTTCATTTTTTGAAAGATTAAATTTATGAACAAGAGTTTTAGAAAAAATACTATATACCTCAGATGTCTTTTTCATATAACACATATTAGATCTATCATGATATTCCTATATGATTGAATCTAAATCACTTCAATAATCTTTTTAATCACTCAAATTTTATTTAATATCTTTCTTATACCTTTTTTACTTTTCCTAAAACTTTTTCTTGAACTTTAACTTTGGATAGTTATCTTTGATATAGCCTTTTCTCTTTCATTCATAGAAAACTATTTCATTTAAAGCTTCATCATTTTTCTATTCTTTTCTCCAGTTACCTCTATTGTCATACTTTATATTATAGTTTGTATTCTTAAATAATTTATTCATTTTTTAAAATTTCTTTAATCATCTGGCTAAGTGAGCCATTTATTACTCACTTTGTGATGGTGACTCCCCATCACATGAGTTTTCTTATTTAATATTTAATTTTTTTTATTTTTTTAGAAGTCTTGAATGATACTAACTTCCTGTTTGGTTCATCGTCATCTTTTATATTCACTTTTAGTTACTCTACATAAATCATGAGATTTTTTTATCTATTTAACATGAAACTTACTTATATCACATGATTCTAAAATTGAAAATGATGTTCCTCTCTATCTACCTGATGAAGATATCAATAGGGTCATCACTTGGTGTTTTTTAGTAATTGATTTCCTAAGTGAATGCATCTTTTTCACAATATCATTGAACTTGAGATACATATCAGAAATTGACTCATCTTGTTTTATCTTAATGTTATCATATTTAATATTATAATTATTGAAACGAATTTCTTTAACATTTGATGTTTTTTCCGGAGAAAAAAACAAGGTTTCCCAAATCTCAAAAGTAGTAGTACATGGACAAATTCTATTAAAATATCCATCTTCTTAAGAATAGTATATCGAATTCATAGATTTATAGTTATTATTATAAGAATATTTAGTAAGATCAGTCCATTTAGATCTATCTATTTTAGGTAATTTATATTTATCTTCAATGATAGTTTAAATCTCAAAACAAATAATTTTAATATGAATTTTTATTTTAATGATCCATGGGCATAATTGGTACCATGAAAATAAATAGGTATGTTAGTGGAAGTTCCATCTTGTCTATTGTTATATATAAAGATATAAATTTAAGATAAACATAAATTTAATATCTTTAAATTGAAATAATATCATAGTAAAATAATATTTTTAAAACTCCTTTGATACTAAATTTTGGTCCGAGTGTGTAACTATATAGGGGTTGAATTGAGTTCACAATTAAAAATTCCTGTTTAAAAATAATTGAAAATTAAAATGACCCAAAATTAATAAAAACACCCAGTTGATCAAAATATTAGAAATATATTTTTTTATCTCTCAAACAGCTTCTCAAAGGGGTAAAAATTATTAGTTAAAATAATATTTGAAATAACTTTAACTTTTGAAACTAAATTACATGATCAAAAACTCTATATAAAATACACGTTATGATTAACTATTCCTGTAAAAGTTTTGATATAGATTATAAAAAAGATACAATTTTAAAAACATGGACTACAAAAAACAAAAATAATAACACAAAATGGAAATAAATCATTGAGTTATATCTCAAGAGGATACTTAATCCCTTACACTTAGAAATCACCCACTTCAAAATAATTTATTAAACAATAAACGTGATCCACAACCCGAATCAGGTATTTAAAAACAATAACACACAAGGATGTATAGACCCAAATCATATTCCATAGTTTTATGTGGGATGATAAAGTTACTAGGTCATAGAGGAACTCTTCCATGGTTATTCATGGAAATGTAATAAGTTATTTTGAGAGAATGGGTCAAGAACATCTAGTTTAATCATAGAATACAATGTGTGTATATAAAAAAAGTATATCAACAAACTAATAAATATTAAAGCATAAATAGAATGATAAACTGAATAGAGATAGGAAAAAGTTATGCTTCTTGATATGAAGAGATGTATATTTTCATAGGTTCTTTATTTTTTTTGGAAAGGATCTCGAATAGGTTTCTTAGAATGTGTAGGAAAATAATGCATTGTAATATTCTGGAAAGCTAACATGTTTTCAGTATGTCAATCTCTAAAGTTGATTTATTCTATGAAATCCATAACCTCTATGATCGTATCACTGTTGTATCACTACTATTGTCTCTATATGATTACTCATGTATTTCTTCCCACACTCATGATGGAGTTCTGTTGAATTTATATAGCTATATGTCGAATTATCTATTGGGGCCTACATTCTCGTACTGAGAATAAAATCAAGAAGGTATAATTTTAGTAACAATTCATCCATGGAGTAGTTTATGAATAATAATTCTTAAATCCACATTTGGATTGACTATATTAAATTCTATAAACTAGCTGTTCGAATATTAAATTTGAATAAGAGTATGGATATAAATAGTAATAGTCTAGTAGTAGATATTTGAATGGTAGATTTACTCTAGAGGAATATTATCATTAGTGATAGATATATTCTATAATTTGATATTATCTTGAATTATATTAGTTATAGTGGTAGCTCATCCTAGGAGTATCACAATCTAACAGTAAATGTGTTTTATAATAGATATGTTTAATAAAATATCTCTTCAGTAATAGATCAGTCTGTGGTAGATCTTTCAACAATATATATTTAGTGGTATATCTTATGAACCGTTGGTATATCTTATTTAAATAACATAAAATATTCTTGAACTAATGGTATATCTTCTTGAACTAATATTAGACTTACAATTTAGCAATTTGTTTCACAAAGTTAATGAGAAAATCATTTACTATCGTAAAATATTAAACTTATTAGAAACATAATAGTCATGGTTTTTTATCGTTAAAATCAAGAGTTACTAAAAATTGAATCTTATAAAAATGATTCCATATTTTTAATTATTATAATTAATATTATTTATTAAGGTCAACATAATTTTTTGTCACAATGAATAATAAAAATAGTAAAAATTTATCACCATGGTAAAAGGGTAATCCGGGTTAACAATGGTTATCAATACGTGATAATGACACATTTATTACTCTTAATTATTATTGGAAGAAGTTATTTGAACCCTTTTAAACTTTGGGTAAATATTTAATAGTTTAAGGGACACTTTTCCATGAAAATTACTTAATAATATTTTAATCTATTAAAAAATTCAAGGTGTGTCCCTCTTGCAACTTATAAATGGAAACCCCTACTCTATCCTCTATACACAACATTGAGTCTCCTAGTATGACGAAATCTTGAAACATTATATACTAAACTCCCATAAATAAAAATTATAGGGTATTTTATTCTTAAATGACCATTCCAAGTTTCACTAAGATGTGATCTAAAGGAGTTTTACTGAAGGAGAGGTAATTATTTTTACCGACTATTTCAAAATTATTTATTCTTTTACTTCCTATAAATATATTTCACACATCATAAAATAATGAATACATTATCATAAATATATTTATATTTTATCCTAATTATGGGAAAATAATTTTCCACCTATTTTACATCCTATGGAAATGTAAAACATCACTCATGCCTATGTAAAATTTATGGTCTCCACGTAGTTTTGTAATTCATTTTCACCACCATTTTACTAGAATGGATATAACGATGGAACTAAGGAATATATATATATATATATATTATTTATGAAATAATTTGGTACCTATAAATTTATGATATCATTTAGCTTTTTATACTTCCACTCATTAAAATATGATAATGTTGCTCATGCGTATGTGTGGACTAGCACCTACACAGAGTGATGTTATCTATTTTTCATGTCTACCATTTGTCGATTATTATAAATATGTATATAATGAATATATTTTATTTTAGTATTATGATTATAATTTTGATGATGATGGAATCATGATCAATATGCAAGGATCAAAACCACATAACCAAAACATACATGAAAAACTAAATAGTTAACATGAGACAGAAAAATGATTTTAATAAAGAATTATTAATAAAAGATTAATTAAATGTTATAAGTGGAGCATATATGATGTTATAAGTATTTATATGGTTATGGTATATAACTATAATAAATATAAATTTATTATAATTTAAAATAACATATAATGCAAGTCAAACTTGAGGTTATGGATTTCTTTTATAATTTAATTATATTTTGGAATTGTTTATGTTATAGTTTCCTTTGGTAAAATTATACATGAATATATTAAACCCCATATTTATTCTTCTTCACTATATATGTTTTTATATTTCATATTTAATTTCCATGTATTCATTTGTTGGATAAAAAATAAACAATTAAGCTATATGTAATGGAATTTCTTTTAAAAATATTGTTTTTAAGATTTCTTCCCATCTAATCTTCTTATAAGTTCTTATTTTATTTAAAAAAATTCAAGATTATTTTTAAAAATATGCAAATATTTATTAAATTTATTTTTACCTGTTTTTTGACTTTATATAAAAAGTTTTAAAGGATTTTTTTTTAATTTTCTGAACAAGGTACTTTTTACCAAAAGTTTAAATTATTTTTTAAAAAATATACCACATTAATGATTTATTCCACCAAAATCACTAAAGTTATCTTTGGAGATTCATATAAAATTTTCCATGTTTTTCCATAAATTGTTTTCTAATATATTGGATTTTTTAGATTTTGATTAAGTGATTCTAAAATAAACAGGTTATTTTCTTCAAGAAATGTTCGAGTCATATTTTATGTACCCATTTATGTTACCAGAGATATAATACTATATTATTCATTATATGGATATTTTATGATGATTAAATATTTATGTTCTATATTATTAATTCAATATAGACATTTGTTGACTTATAATGAATTTTGAGAATGAATTGTATTGATCATTCAAAATATGATAATTGTATAGGACATGCCAGTGATAGATGTGGATCAGTGATAGATTTCGCATTAATTCATCAATAGGTATCATGAGAAAATATAGTATGAATTCCTCATTATATTGGTGTTTGATTTTAACCTACCCATTCATTTATAAATATTTGTTGGTTGAGATGCCATTGCAAAAAGATTCATGATACCACGGTTAAGAGCCCTTAATCATGAATTTATAGAATTATGTATTTCCTTTATTAAGAATTCATTTTTCATTATCCTTATGTTTTTTATGTTGATATTATCCTTGAATGATAATTTAACTCATGTTTTTGATTGAATGGAATTTTTTTTGGTTATCCACTCTGTCATTTTTTTAATTCCTTATTTACTCATGATAGTTTCTACTATTCATAACTGTTACTGAGCATCTGAGCTCACATTTTATTTGTCATAAATTCCCTAGGATATGAATAAGGAAATTATGAATTATATCAATGATGCAAGAGTAATTATTATGCCATGTTTTTATATTTCCAATATAATATGGGAATCATATATGAATAAAATTTCTCCAAGAATATTAAACTGATCCATTATGCATTATGATATCCCTTATACAATGTACCAATGTAATACAGTAAACATCTGCTATGGGTTACCAGAGTAGTTTTGTGAAAATTGGTATCAAAGTAAGTTTGGTAGAAAATATGGGAACTATATTTATGAAATCATAGATTATTGAACATATCCTTTTGAAAGACCATATGTTTTTCTTAGAGATACATCTTTTTCTAGATACTACTTGTGTACATGGGTTTGGAATAGTTTTACAAAGGGGTGATAACCTAAAAGAGAGTTTCTTGAGTATATCTCACATATCAGTATAATGCATAGTTAATGGGCTATTACTATGAACCAGGTTAAAACTCTTTGGAGATACAATTAGGTTAATTCATATTTTCATTATATGCTAATATAAAGGATATGAATAGATAATTACTATGTATTTCCAAGGTTAAACCTAAGTTTCCACATATTAAAAACTATGTGTCATGATCTATATATAAAATAAATGATATTTTATGATTATATGGTTAATTACTATGATTATTATTTATTATAATATTATATTTGGTTTCAGTAAATAGATGGAAGTAGAAGGAACCCTGTTAAAAATGAATGTGTTGAGAAATGCATTGATTGCCCATTTGAGAAACCAAATAAAGTAGAAACTACAATGAAAAACCTTGTCAATAAAATTAATAATCTTTCATAATATATGATTAAAAACATAAACATAGGTGAGTTTCCTAACATTTCAAATAAGATGAAAATAATTTTTTTTGGATGTTTAGATGATTATGATCATGGAAGAAATAAATTTTTTTTTACTTCATGACAAGAATGTGAGAAGAAGAAACCATAAGAATGTATCAAAGGAAGTGGAATTATTTTTTTGTAAAGAAAGGTAAAAAAGGAACAAATTACTAATTAATTTGATCTCTTATATGTGGTGAACTTGGGAATTAAATTAGTCAATGACCTATTCCATTGGCTAACTCCTAGGCCAAGGAAGAGTATATTTTGTTTCAATATCTGAAGTGGATCATGATGATTAAAGAACAATTATCCCCCAATTTAGTGTTTGGAATACCAATTTTATGTTTAAAATAATGTACCATAACAAAATATTTTAATTGAAAAATTCGAGGTGATTTTGATAAATTATTAATTATATCTTCAAAGATCACTTATAAATTTATTGAACATGGGAAACACATTTAATATTCCTAATCAACCTATGATCATAAATCAATGTGAGGATGAACCTGAACTTTTAATAGAAATTTCTTTCATCATATGTGTTTTAATACCTATTATTGAGGGATATTTATATAAAATAGTTGGAGAGAAAGTCAACATCGAAAAGGTTCCTATTAATTGGTAATATACTAACATATTTCATGAGGACATTCCTAGTCTTCCTATGAATGATGAAGTTGATTTATCAATAAAAAAATACAAGGCACTAGACCAATTTTAAAGACTCCATATATAATTTCATTTATTTAGATATAGGAATTGAAGAAGAAACTCTAAGCGAATCTAGATAAGGGACTCATTTTTCCTAGTGCGTCACCATGTGATGTACCTATATTTTTGGTTATGAAAAAATATGAGTCAATGTGTATTTTCATTAATTATCAGAAACATAATAGGACCACTATTAATGATCAGTCTGCATGAAGTTATTGATTACACATAGGAATTGATTAGATTAATTTATGTTTCCCAAAATACACTTGTCTATAAAAGCATAACATAGTGACAGACTAGGTCAAACCCACAAAAAAACATGTAAAATTGAAACCTAATGATAAGAACCTTTCAGGCAGGATTCGTCATGATCACTTTTTTTGGTTTGGGTTTACTAAAATAAGTAGACTAGGTTTTAGATTAGATTAAATAAAGAGTTCGGGGTGAATTTCATTGTATAGGTAGAAGATAATCCCAAATCTATATTGGGATAGACCCATGAATTAGGCTTAAAAGTGGTGCAAAAGACACTAATTAATCTTGGTCCATCCAATGAGATCTTCCTAAGATGGAAACTACTCCTTGGTCTAGAGATAGTCAACAACCTAAGTGTATAAATATTAGCTTCTAGATATAAATAATCATAGTTTATTGGACCTAGCCTTCTCAAATTCAATAAGTTCAAGGATCTTTTATATTTCAAATCTAATGGTCAAGGTAGCCATAAAACAAATCGTATTTAACAATTTTTTTAACCTACACTAGCCACAGGGTCACCAAGTATTTATTTAGAAATTCATATAGTTTAAATCCACTCCTACTCTTACCCATAACCCTAAAAAGATTATTCGGGCTTAAAGGTGTTGAATGAAAGTAGGGAAAAATCACAACATGACTGTCGTGAAAAATAAAAAAACCTAAATAAAATAAATGCATAGTTGAAATCATAAAAATTAAATTAAATACTATCTTAAATGAAGAAATAATTAATAACATAATGAAAATTGACATTGAAAAATAATTGGAACTTATATTAGAATGTGAGAAAAATAAATAAACGAGTATTGAAATGGAAAGTGGTAACAAAGTATTTCTTAAAACAATATATTAAAGCAATATAAAAATTGGGAATGAAAGTGGGAAATAAATAGATAATAAATAAAAGAAACAAGTCTAGGAATTCAAAGATGTTTTTCACACCAGGGTCACTAGATTTATATATTCCCTTAGTGTTACACGACATGTAAATAGTTCATGTCATGTATGTTCTTTAAGTGGATTCTATATATATTATTTCATTGTGTGTACTTTTCTTTCATGCTGTGAATTTTAGATCTTCATTAATATTTTAGATATATCAGATTTCATGGATTATATTTTTGGAAATAATTAGGTTTGGAACTTTGCATATCATGTATTGAGTTCACACCATATATCTCATCAGATATAAAATTTAATTATTTAATGACATGTACTTTGGAATCATGTAATATACTTGGTTCACACCCAGTATTTTGATCCAAGAGCTATAATTTGGATGGATGTTGGTCTTGTCGAGGAGTACATGTTGTGTACTTCATATATACAACATATAAGGTTGCTTTTTATGATTTTTAGCATCTTCTCCTATGAGTATTGAATTCCTATTCATTACAAATAAAAAATAAATACCCAGTGTTTTATCAAATAAAGAATAATTAATACTGAAATAAATATATCCAAAATTTATATATGAATTCTACTTATAAAATTCCCCCACACTTGAACAGTTTCTTATCCTAAAAAAATCATCTCAATATGGATTAAAAATTAAATAATTTTTAAATTGGAAATAAGCATTACAAGCATGAAAATAAAACTAAGAATAAGAAAAAATAACAAGTCCTCCATAATCAATCATGTTGATAAAACCAATAATTCCTTATAGTTATGTTCACTATTCTGATTCATTCTTCATTTAATTATAATTTCAAAACTGTTCCTCAAAATCTATGCCCATTTTTTTATTTATATCATAATAAATTTTCTCTCATCACTCAAGGTAAAATAAACTATATTTATCCTTATACCTTGAATAAATGTTCCATACCATATTCTTTCATTGGTTCTAACATCTCCACTTTTTAAAGACAAATAGAAAATTAATCACGAGGGATTAAGAAATAAGGATCAAATGACTCTAAGGCTGGGGACAGGTAGGATGATAGAGAAAAAAATCTCCAAAAGGAGAGTAGTATCTAAATTATAATGTATGATAATCATGAATAGTAAAACTATGTAAATCCTCCTAGAAAAAATGTTTCCATGCTCTATACAACTCAAAGAGGGACCATAAATATGTTAAGAAATCACAAAGAATGTTCCCTTTCCATTTTTTCCCAAATTCATGTATTGTTTAGATATCACATCCATCACCTCACCACCTATGATACAAAAAAAGATTCATCATCCTCGTAATTGTGAATTTTGAACATCCTAATACACAACAGATTTTTTATATTTATTTTTTCAAAGGAATAGGGTAAGTATAGAAAATGTAAAAAGTAATTATGAACTATATCAAATAAACTTAGTGAAAATTCCACCATATGTCTCCTCAGTATAAACATCCCATATATTTAAGAGATAAAAAATTCCCCACAGTTAATGAAATAAAAATCTTGAATAGTACTAAGACTAGGGTAAGAAGGGATAATAGGATTGAAAAGGCTCTATTCTAATTAGTTTATTCATGGATACTATGGGATAAATTATGAATTATTTATAGGTGTATATTAGGATAATTAGCTCATAAACATTGACTCAATCATTTTAACAGTGTATTTTTTCAATCATATCCTCAATAAGTATCCAATGAAGGTTCGGATTGGTGCACATGCCCCAAGTATCTCTCAATAAATATGCTCAGAAAGGAATATTACAATATAGGTCTAGAATCCTCTCAAGAATGAGAATATAAAAAGGAAAATCAATCATGGAATAGTTTCGAGTAATAATTCAATAAAATTCAATTGCAATAATATAAAATTATAATTAAATTACTCAACTCAGCAATCCTGCTAGAAATTTAAACACGAATAAAAATGGATTTCAACAATATCCAACAAATGGTTTTTGTTTATTTAAATGTGTGAAATGATATTTCATGTAAAATCATGATTTCAATTAATAATCTATCCTAGACCCGTGATAATAGGAAATAATCAAATATTATCGATAATAAATCTTAATAAAGACCCCCACACATAATATATAACATTTTTCACATTGTTTTGGAAAGCAATGTTAGAGAGATATAAATAGAAGAATAATAGAAATGAATTGGAACATTATGAATTTAAAATTATGGATTAAAGGACTCCCTATAGTGAACATCATTACGTGGGGATAATTATTGGATAGTGATTGGAAATTGGTCTACCTACAAATTTTTTTCGAAATTAAAAACCTGCACTAGATTAACCATTAGTACAAAGGGGTTAATCAATATGTAAGTAGAATAATGGAAGGTGAACATAGTCAATGGTAGGAGGAAATATCTTAGATAGATTCATGAATGTACTAAAAATAATTTTTGATGAACTATAAATAGAAAAATATTAAAAAGGAAAAATAAAAGGTCTTAATAACTCAATGAAAATAAATAAAACAAAAAATAAGGGTTGCTAACCATAAAGCACTAACAATGACTTAGTTATCCATATGAATATAATAAAGAATTATATTATCTCTAAATAAAGGGAACACACTTCAGGAAATGGTTATTGATATATTTTTAGTCTCTGTCTATAGACCATAAAGGGTGGTACTTCTCTTTGTCAAATTTTGATTTCCCCATAGGGGAACACTTTAAAAACTATAAATGGACATAACCATTAATATTTTAGCTTCCCAAAGATTTGTTTTAATCAAGAATTAAAAAGTATAAATTTATCCCCTAGTTTAAAGATTCATCATACAATGCGTTGATCATGAAATTTATTCATTTTTTATTTATTAATTCAATCATTGTCTTAAGATTCCCTTCTAATATCATCTATCTCATTGATTTATATCATTATAACTTCCCAAAAAAATTTAGAATCAATATTTAGTTTCTTAAATTACCAATAAGAGTGATAATCTAATTCAACTAGGAAGTGACATGGTTTCCCCTAAAAAAGATAAAATAGATTAGTGTTGATGGGTGTTTTATATTCTATGATATACACCCAAAGTGAGTCTTCCAATTTGAGACTCCAATCCTTTTTACATGTAGACATTTTCTTTTATATGGATTTTTTTAATCACTATATTAGACAACTCAACTTTCCTACTTGTTTATTGGTGGTATTGATTTCTAGTGTTATAATAAATTCCATATTTTCTTATAAATACTTTCATGGAATTATTTAAAAAGTGAGTTCCCCAATCACTAATGAGAAATTAGGGAAATCCAAATCACAATAAAATATTTTTTCATACGAATTTCAGGACCACCACAACTGTGTCATGGGTGGTGGCCTCAGCTTCTACCCATTTTGAAACAAAATACACACCAAATTAAATGTAAAATTTACCATGATAATTTTGGAATGGACCCATAAAATCAATTCCCTATACATCAAAGATTTATATTTCTAGAATGGGATTTTAGGGAATTTTGTTTTTTTCACAATGGAGCATGTTCTCTAGAACTAATTTTTTAATAAAACTCCACACATCCTGATGGAGTGTAGAATATTATAATTCACTTTAAAGGATATTAGAAATAGTGAATTTATTCCCATGATGTCCTCCAGCTGGAGATGTACGACACATCTCAAGTACACATAGAACTTTATCTTCAGGGATGCAACATCGCATTAAGACATCAAAACAATGTTAAAATAGCAGTTTCTCATCCTAGTAATAGTGAGATGCCTTAAATAATAATCTCTTATTTTGTTGGTAGGATAATTAGGGGAAAATATTTCCCAAGGAAAGATAGTTTTCAATATTAGAAAACCATGATTGGTCTATTGTATCTATATTAAACTTATTTTCATCCAGAAATTCCTCGTCAAGGATCATATTGACTTTGTATCCAATGCTTGGAAATGGAAGACTATATAAGGGGTCATCAAAGAAATTTTTGTCCCTTTTGTGTCCTTAGAAAAATATCTAATTATTTCAAAAATGAGATCCATTATATTAATCATAGTTTGGAATCCTTTTTTCTGAGCATGTATTTTAGTGATGCATGATCTCTCCAGACCACTACTTTCAAAATCGCAAGGTATGATAAAAAATTTAAAAAGCATAAACGACTGCCAAAAAATATTTTTTTATTGTTATGTAATTTGACTTAAGATTCATTTATTTTGTGACTATACTGATAAATGGGGTGTAAGAGATGTCCAAATCGCTATCCTAAAATAGTTTCCACAATAAAAATATTGGATTTACACATTAATTTGAAATATTTATCTCATTCAGGTGATATTATAACAAGAGAAGCCAATGGGATATTCTTTAGAGTTCTAAAAACGCATTGATACTCTTCAGTGACGTAAAATGGAATGTCCTTTGATAATAGGTGTGTTAGTGGGTGAGATATTTTTGTAATGTCTTGGATGAAGTGGTGATAAAATTCTATGTGGCCTAGAAAACTCCTTATACCTTTCACTGTCTTTAGTTTAGATAAGTCTTCAATCACCTCAATCATTGTAGGATTAACCACTGTTCCATGCTCTGATATCTTATATATGAGGAATATGTTCCCTTGGACCATAAAATGACACTATTCCCAGTTTAGAACTAGGAACTCCTCTTCATAGTTCTACATAACCAGGTCCATATTATTTAGGAAAACAACGAATGACCTTCTATACACTAATAAATCATCCAAAAAAATATCAATTAATTTATATAACATATTATGAATTATGTGTGTCATGCACCATTGAAATGTTACTAATGTTTTGCACATTCCAAATGAAATCTGTCTATAGGATAAGGTTCCTAAATAATATGAGAATGTTGTTTTAGAGTAATCAGTTGGGTTAATTGAAATTTGATTGTATCTAGAATATCATTTAAAAAATACAATTTATTCCCTTATAGTCTATCCACTATTTTATCATTGAAAGGAATTATAAAATGACCCCTCTAAGTTTCTTTGTTGATATTTTAATAATAAACATGTACTCACAACCCAGTACTGGTTTGAGTTGAGATTAACTAATCTTCATCCTTTTTAAAAGCTACCATTCTGCCTTTATTTTGAACAACTTGAAGTGGGATCAGCAATTATCTTTTAGAGATTTAAAATATTATTTAATTTTCAAAAATATTTATAAATTCATTTTTGAATACAAATTTCATTAGTGGGGTCAGTCACCTATGGGGTTGGCACTTATGTTTATCCCCTTCCTCCAATAAAATCTTGTGGGTGAATATTGTTGGGATAACCCATCTAATGTCATCCACTCCATAGTAAATTGAATTATTACGAATTTTCAAGACTTAAATGATTTTTTATTCTTTTATTTTATCCGTTTATATACTTATAATGACTAGTAGTGCATATTCTATTTCTAAGAATTAATACTTTTGTGTGGTCGACAAAGGTTTCAATTCTAGCATTAATGGTATGCTGATTAAGGGTATAAATGGTGGGATAATATCCATTGTTAGATGTTAAGTGTAATATATAACATCATAATCACCACATTAATCTTCTTCTAGAGATAGGGTCTCCCTAACATCTTCACTAGTTTCATAATCATCTTCATTATCAGTAGGAAAGATGTCCTGACAATCCAATGAGTCGCCTCTTTGCATAGCTTCTTTCACTAAATTGATTTTTTTCTTCACCGACTATAAATATAAACCTTACTTGTTTTATGTTAATTAGGGCATTTTCAGTGGAAATAAATGGTCATCCTAAATTGATATAAACATTTCCTTCTTCCTCCATATCTAATATAAGGAAGTATGCAGGAAAGATGAATTTTATAACTTTGACTAAGACCTCCTTGAGAAGCCGTTGTGGGTACTTGAATGAGAATTCAACATGTTGGAGTGACACTATTTTTGGTTTCAACTCTTTGAGACCCAATTTTTTGAAGACACTCTTTGGCATGAGATTAATACTCGATCTGAGGTTGCATAAGGCTCTTCCAAAATTTCCTGATCCTATGGTGTAGAGAATAGGGAAACATTTGGGGTATCATATCTTTGGAGGGAGGGTTTTATAAACAATTATAGATCATTATTCATTTATATATTCCATTTTTTATTTTATTGGAGTGTAATTATTTTAATAATTTTTCATAAGTAAACATCCGAGTGATGGCCTCTGTAAAGGGTATATTGATTTTTAATTGTCTAAAAATCTCTAGAAACTTTTTATATTATACCTCTATTTTAACATGTCTCATATTCTTTGGAAATGGGAGAGGGGGTTTGTATAATGGAGTTCCCACATAAAATTCTTATTTTTCAGATTTTTGTTGAACAAGATTTTTTTATGTTTTTTCTGATTTTAGAATTTTATCTTAAATCACATTATTTATTCCATCATTACTATCTTTGCTAATGCTTGAAGAAAATTTTATTGTTTAATTGGGATGATTTTCCTCATCTATATGTGGATATTGAAAATCTATCATTTTTAAACTTCTAAGAACAAAAAACATAGACTCCTCTCTTGTATGAGTTTTTGAATTACTAGAAAATGTACCTAGTAATTGATATGATATGGTCTTTGAGATTTATCCCACATGGTACTCAAAGTTTTTAAGGCAACCCCTTTTGTATTGTATTTCAGCATCTTGGGTATTCAGCCTCTGGTTTTATTTGTATGAAGTTGGTGATAAGGTTCTCAAGATATGATTTCATAGGATGGGATTATTATGGTTGTCTTAGCAGGGCTTACTAGAATTATTTCTTTTGAGAAGGTGGAAACTACTGAGCTATAAGGGAAAATGTTTTTTAAAATTGTTGATGCAATCGGGGAGCTGAACCTTGAGGCGGGTACTCAAGTGGTACCTAATTTCATGGTGGAACTTTTTTCACTCCTCTATTGATAATACCCTTGGTTAGGTTTTTGTGGCTGTTGATCTAGTCTTTGATGGTACTACTACTATTAGTACTTTTGGGGATATAGGTACTATTTATTTTAATGATTGTAATTAACATAAATAAAAACTTGGATTTTAGTCTCCTCTATTCCTTCCATATATTCTTGTTATGGTGTGGGCCTTCACACATTTCACAATATTACATATCCATAATAAGGGAAGGAGGTAGCAATGGTGGAGCAGACAACTGGAAAGACTCTATTTTTCTCAAGGATTCAACTTAGGCGTCCAGAAAGGTATTCTCCTCCACCCGATGGGTTCTAATCTTGGGTGGTCCTTTATCCCATTATCACAGGTTGTTATTTTGGGATATCTAATCTGACAATGATCTACCGACTTTAGGTGTATTTAGTATGATCCCACCTTAATCAAAAACATCCAAAACAGTGTGTATGGTCGATTGGTTTCTGTAGTTGAAAGTTTGAAGTTTTACCCACACATAGAGTCCATGATGTGGTCACTTCCAAGAGAGTTCTTTAAAATGATCCCATTCTTCCCAAGATGATTCTATATCCCCTAGAATATAATTTTGAATCTCATTATGTATCTTCCATGTTCATATCGGTGGGGAATATTTATCAAGAAATTTATTATCTAAATCATCCCAAGTCATTTTAGACTCTCGAGCATGACTCCTAAGACAATCCTTATCACTATCATGTAAGTATAATGGAAAGACTCATAGTCTGATGGTGTCTGATTATTCTCCTTGGCTATGAAATGTGTCACAAACCTCAAGAAAATTGGAAATGTGCTAATGGGGGTCCTTGATTTGTAGTCCACTAAACTTCCCCATGTTCTAGATCATATGAATGACTTCAGGTTTTATTTCAAATGAGTGCACCTAAATAGGTGGACATACAATTCTGGGCATAACACTGCTAATGGGAAGTAAGCTATAATCAAGTATGGTGAACTCCTACAGCGCTAGTCACTCTCCATAAATTTAAGGTATCACATATTGAGCATTATGTAGGTGTGGTGGTGCAAGATCATTGTGTTCGACCGTTTTTAATAATTGGTGTGAAACAATAGTTTTATTTCTCTTGGGATTGAAAGGAATTATTTTGTGTGTGTCCAGTATCCTAGAACAAGATAGGGGACCCTAGCGCATGCACTATGCTAGAGAAAAGAGGATGCTGGTTCTAGTCCATATGTGGAAATTATGAAAAAGAAATTGATAACGAAAAAGTTAAAATGGAGGGGTGAGTTAATCCAAAGTTTGTACCATAAATTGCTATGCCTAAGGACATATATCCTTGGAAACAACACCAAAATTTGGTCATCCCCCACATCATTGTTGATTATGCGTGAGCATTGATTAGATTAAATTTATATTTCCCAAACTACTCATGGATACGAATGTGTAGCACAATCGCAGTCTAGGGGAAAACCCTTAGAGACATATTTTAGACAAGAATCCTAGCAATATAAACCTTTTGGGTAGTACTCCTTATGTTCACTCTTTTTGGGTTGAGCTTAATAAACTATGTAGTTATGGTTTTAAATCAGACTAAAGGAAGGGTTAATGGTATTAGAAGAAGATAATCATAAATCTAGCTCATGATAGACCTATCGATTAGGATACAAAGCGATATAATGGTCACCAATTGATCTTGGTATAACCAATTTAATCCATCTATCCTAGAAACTACTCATATGTCTAGATATAGTCGAAAAACTATATACAAGAATGTAGAAATAATCATAGGCTATTGGTTTAAGCCTTCTCAAATTCAATTAGGTAAAATATCCTTTTGATTTTACCTCTGATAATTAGAGTAGTTTCAAAATAAATGAGATTCAAAAATTTTTTAACCTAATTACTAGCTATAAGGTTACCATGTTTTTATTTAAAAATTTATTAGGTTCAAACCACCCATACTCTCAACCACTAACCCTAAGTGGATTAGCCAAAAATTATGGTACTGAATGAAATTATGGAAATATATCACAATATGATTGACATGAAAAATAAACTACTTAAATAAAACCAATCCACATTTGAAATCATTCCAATTCAATCATCATAATCATTTATTTATTTATTGAAAAAAGTAATGGAGAAGAAATAAGTACCACAAGTGGAAAATCTGAAACAAGTTGGAGCTAAAGAGTATTGAATAAATGAAATATGAGGTATCCCCTATGATCAGATTCACCCCTTTAGGCTTCAAAAGATCCACATTCGAAAAATGGAAAATAGAGGAACCTTGATCAGCTAAGGATTCCAGGTGATCCGCCAATTTGTTACCCTCACGCCAAGTATGAATCACTTTGATGTTGTTGTTGAGCATACCAATACATTTTATAATGGTGTAAGATATCAATCATGTGATAGATCCAATTATATTAAAAGAATTATGCAGAATCATGGAGTTCATATCCACTTTAGAGAGAATGATGTTTGCCTATCTGCAAAGGGATAATCCAGAATGATCAGCCCAAGATTTTGCTTGAATTGAGAAACTACTGCCTAGGTCTATGCTGAAAGCCAAAATGATTGATCCTTTAGAGTAACAAATAACCCCAACTCCTATAATGATTCCAAAATGGTAGAAACCATTGATGTTTAGCTTCAGACCAGAGGAGGGATGATGCCATCAAATCCATAGGGGTCCCGCACCATCCCTATCTAAGAGTGAAACTGGATTACTAGAAAGTAGTTTCTGTAGGGTTGGGGTATAATTAAAATCCTTGAAAAGCCTAACAATATTGATGAGAATGGTCTGGGTGCGTGCAATGATGGACCTTCTTGAGGACTGAACTCCCTCAAATATCCTCTTGTTACTATCCTACCAAAGGCACCAACAACCTATGTGAAGCACCATAATGTGATCCATTTTCTCCAGTCATGAGTCTCCCAAGCCATTGAACCATATATCCAGGAAGGGAGTAGTAGAAATCTGCTGAGCAGTGAAGTCAGTGAAATCACAAAAAAACACTAGACTTCTTATGCCCATTCACCTTCAAATAAAATATGATCCACATTCCCAACATGGCGCTACTTACAACAACACATAAAATCTGAGTCGATTCCACATCGTTGGATGTTGTCATCTGAGTGGAGGGCATTGTTCTTAATTCTGTTGATGAGAAATTTAAATTTTGTGGTAATCCTCTTGAACCACAAGATTTCATTCCATATATTTGAAGAATCATGAGAAGGAAAAACCCTTTGTAAATCCTTCATAGAGAAGTCCCCCGAGCTATACAAAGTAAACACGCACCTATCCACATCATCATTGACCTAAATGAGATCAATATCTACCTTATTATCCTTATCAATAATAGTTGAGATAAAAGAAAGATACATGGCCACATCCTTGAAAAATATATCAGTAACATAAATGCCTAGAAAACGAACGGTTGTGACAGCCCAGTTCTGATGCCAAAAGAATAAATGTGTACTTTGGATTAATACCCAAATATTTTGGATCTCACATATTTCATAGATCGAATCTTCAACATAAATTTGGTTTCAAACTTTTCACTTCATGTATTGAGTTCACACTATGTTTCTCATCAGATTTGAAATTTGAATCTTTCATGATGTGTACTCTAGATTCATGTAGTGTACTTTGTTTATGCCTTGTATTTTGGATTCACGAGTTGGAATTTAGCCAGATGGTTTTATACTTGAAGAGTACACATTATGTACTTTGTATTCACGGCATGTAAGGTTGATTTTTATGATATTTTAGAATATTCTCCTCTAAGTCTTTATTTCATATTCCCTGCAAAAAAACCAATACCCAGTTTATTAATGAATAAAGAATAATTAATCCTTAAATAAATGAATCCAAAAGATATATATGAATTCATATTATCAATTAAGAACAAGTATCCTCTACCCTATATCGATGATTTTATAGATCAATAATGAGTAGATTAATATTTTTTGAATATTGATATTTAATCTAGATATCATTATCTAAGGTTTGATAAGGAGGATATATCCAAGAAATCCTTTCAAATAAGGTATGGTCAACATGAAATTATAGTAATTCCACTTGTACTTATTAATTATTCATTTATCATTATGAATTGTCTGAGTATAATCTTTATGGATTAGCTTGATTAGTTTTTAGTAGTATTTATAGATGATGTTGTTATATATTTGATGATTAAGGGAGAGAATGAATAACATTTTAGGATTCTACTAAAATCATTGAGAAAGGAGAAGTTATATTCCACATTTATAAATTATGAATTTTACCAAGAAAAAGTATCATTATTGGGTTTTATAATTTCATGAAAGGGTATTTTGATGTATCATTAAAAGATAGAAGTTACTAAATAAATAATATAACAACAATGAAAACCAATATCCTTTATTTTATAGGGTTCAATGGATACCATCGATATATTGTGTGATATTTCTCATGGATATAAAATCCCCCAGACCATATTGAACTTAAAGGGATCCAAGTTCTTGTAGATGAAAGAATGTGAGGATAATTTCAATGAATTGAAGAGAAGGTTGGTCAACATGATGTCCTTACACTACTCTACATTTGAGAATATTTTGTGATATATAGTGATGAATCAAAAAGGTATTTGGATTAATTATCTTAATAAATTATTTAGTGATATCTTACACCTTTTTCTAGTTGAAAATTTCATGAGAACATTTACCCAAATAGGAATTTGGAGCTCATAGTTTTAATATTTTCATTGAATATAAAAAGGCATTATTTTTATACTGAATGTTGTGACAAATGTACTGATCATAAAATAATTAAGTATATATTTACATAGAAATATTTGAATATGACCCAGAGAATATAATTTGGGGTGATCAAGGATTATGAATATACAATACTTTTACCACAATGGGAAGGTGAATATGTGGACGATGCTTTGAGTCAGAAAGAACATGATAGTTTTTTCATGTGAAGGATTGAAAGTGATTGAAAATTTATTGGTCTAATGAATATGGATAATGAAATCATACGAAAAGGGGACAAATATTATCATTCTCATAATAATGTTCAACTATCCATTCATGAGAGGATTATGAAGGTGGAGAAAGAAGATGAGTAATTATAGATAAAGGTACAAACTTTTCTTGAGTTAAAAAATGATCATTATTGAATGGTAATGTTTATAAATCAAGTATGTGTTCTACCAATACCTGACATAAAGAATTTTTTGTTGAATAATGCTCAAAATTTATCATTCTCTATTCATATCAGAAATATGAATATGTGTAAGTATTGGAAAGATTATTTCTGGTAGAATAACATTAAAAGGAATATTGTAGAGCATGTAACTTAAATATTGATGTTTTAGTAAGTTAATCTTGTGAGATATAATTTTAAAGAGATCTTATAACCATTACCCATACTACAGTGGAATTGAGAAACCATTACCATGGATTTCATCATCATACTCCTAAAAATATCTATAGAGAACAATGATATTTGAGTTGTAGTCAAACACTTTATGAAATAACCACATTTTATTTCTATTAGATAAGATTTATCTCATGATAATCTTAATCTATTTTAAATTAAGGAAGTTAAGATATTTCATAGAGTAACACTATTAATCACATCTGATTAGGATATGAGGTTTACCTCAAAGTTCTAGAAAAGTATTAAGTAATCACTAGATATATAGTTGAGTTTTAGTAATGATTATGATCCTTATCTAGATATTTAGTTTTGGAGGAATATTCAAAATGTAGAAGATATATTTATTGCTTTCTAAAACTATTTCAAATGTGGTTGGGATTAACACCTTCATTTAGTATAACTTTTATACAATAATAGAATTCACATGAGAATTCATATGGATCCTTATGAAGCCCCATATAAAAGGAAGTGTAGAACTCCAACGTGATAGGATGAATTTGGAGAAAGGAAACAATTGGGGCCTAATCTATATGAGTAAATGGAAATGAAGGTTATAGTCATTAAAAAAAACATAATCGATCATCAAATATGATAAAAAATTTATTCTGATAGTTATTGAAAATATATAGAGTTCAAAGCTAGTGAAAATATACTCCTTTAATTATATACTTAGAAGAATGTTATAGTATTTATAAATACGGGTAACATGATCCATAGATATATGAGTCCCTTTGAAATTATTCATTGCATTAGGGAGGTTTCTCATCACTTGGAGCTTCAACTGATTCACTCCCAAGTTCATGATGTGTTCCATGCATCTCTCATGAGGAACTCCATAACTAATCCTTCACATGCACTGAATTAAGAGGACATACAGATGGAGAAAGACCTATCTCATAAGGAAAAACCTATGAAGACTCTGTATCATAGAGATAAGGTTCTACGAAACAAGACCATTAACCTTATCAATTTTTTTTGAGAATATAGAAATTTTTGGAATCTATATGGGAACTTGAGGTTGTGATGAGGTAGAAGTATCCTACTTTGTTTGTATTAATGTGAAGGAATTTCAAGGGATAAATTATTCTAAGAAGGGTATAATGTGAAACGCTTATATTTTATGATATATTTATCTTTAAATAAATCAAATTTCATTTATAGAATTATTTACATACAACACCGTGTTTAAACAAACAGTTATATACTATTAAAATATTATTATTTAATGTGATAGATATCCCATAGTTGTTGGATCAGTATGTATAAATAGGATTAACCAAATTATGAAAAATATGTATAAAAGTTTTTATTTAATTCTAATATATTGATTAATTTTTAGATAATTATTACTCTATTTTAGGTAAAGTCACTTTATTATTAAAAAATATTATTTTTACCAAAATGGTTTCTATTAAATTTTACGTGAGGATATTATAATTAATTTCAAACTATTTTAGAAAATTAATTTTATAAAATTGATATCATTTTGGAAGTCATTATTTTAAAATTAGCATAGGGTAATTTTTTTGAAATTTTCTAAAAAATATATTTTTTTGGTTAATAGGGTAAATACCGATTTTTAAAGAAAAAATACCTCTGTTTTATAGTATTTTTCAAATACCGTTTTTGATTTATATTTATTTTGAAATTTAATAATTTTATTATTGTAATAAATGATTCAATTTATACCTTTTAGATCAATATAACTCTTGATCTTGGTATATAAATGCTTTGAGAATAAAAAATGAATGTTTTATAAAACCATTTTTCATTGATTTTGTGGGTGTTATTTCAAAATAAAATTCTTCCACATAGAGAAATTTAACATTTTAAAATTTATGGTCTTAGTTAATAGTAAAAACATTAAAAAGATTCCAACATTGTAAATGTTTAAATTTGGTTAACAAAGGATAAAATTATGTGATAAGGCCAAAAGTTTTCATATTATTTCTTATTTTATGAATTTATTTATACCCTTATCACTTTAGTGTCAATATTTACGTTTTGATGGGACACTTTTCCATGAAAATGAATTAAAAATATTATAATCTTTTAAAAAAATAAAGTTATGTCCCTCGCCCAACTTATAGAAGGCCACTTAACCTCCCTATTCTTTACACCACATTGAACTACCTAGATCAACCAAAAAATACTCAATTATATTCTAAAATTCCATATACATGAATTATAGGTACTTTTATTCTAAAAATTCAATTCTAAGGTTCCTTAATATGGGATCTAAATGAGGTCTACCAAATAAGAGGTAATCATTTTTACAAACTCTTTCAATTTGTTTCATCTTCCAATTACATTAAATATATTATAACTACCCTAAAATAATTTATATAGAATAATAAATATATTTATATATTATTATGACTAAATTAAAGCAATTTTTACCAATTTTCCAACCTATAGAAACTGAAAACAATGGTCGTACGTACGTATGGATTACCCTCTCCATGTAACAATGTAATTTGTTTTTCATAAGTATTTTACATGGATGGATATAAATATGTAACTAATTAATTTATATGATATTTGTTACATAATTATTCTATTTTAAATATAATATATCATTTATGTTTTTACCCATCCACTCTTTAAAAAATTATAACATCCCTCGTGCATAAGTGTGTACTACCACCTCCATGAATCAATGTGATAAAATTTTCATATCCGCATTTCATGGGTTTTTATAAATACATATATAATGAATATATATTAAATTTATAGAATTATTAATATTATATGGTTTATTTAATCATGATAAATATAAAATTATTAAAACTATCAATCCAAAATAAACATGAAAAATGAAACAATTAACACTCGAAAACAATAATTTTAATAAAGAATTATAAATAAAAGGGTGTTGGAATGTTATAAGTGGATCATATATGATATTATAAGTATTTATATGGTTTAGTTATGGAATTATAATAAATATAAATTTATTATGTATAAGGTTAAAATCACATATAAGGAAAGTCAAAGATGAGAAAAGGGATTTCTTTTCCAATCTCATTTTATTCAGGGATATATTATGTTCTTGTTTACTTTGGGAAAATGATATAATACTAATATCTTAAACCGCATATATTTTATTTTCCTCTGGTTATGTTTGGATTTTACATGTTTATTTTCTATTTATTGTCTGTTTGGATCAAGAATCAACAAGTACGTTACATGTTGGGGCATTTATTTTATAAATATTATTATTAATATTTCTTTCCAACCTTTTTTATTCCATGTCCTTATTTTGTTAAAATTTTTTCTAGAATGTATTATCAGAATATTTATTAAATTTAATTTCACCCATTTTTTAATTTAGATAAAAATGATTAAAAGGAATATTCTTTTCATTTTTTTAATGATATACTTTCAACCAAAAGGGTGACTTGAATCTTTGTTTTCACATGTATCGCTCAAACAAATTTTCCCACCATAATGACTTCAATTTTTTGAAACTTACTATAGATGTTTTTATGGTTATTTTAAAATATATTTTTACAAATATTCAAGACTTTTATTAGATTTTAAAGAAATTATTTAAAAATTAAAAGGGAAAATTCTTCAATAAATATGGTGATATTATAAACCCCTATTGATGTTACTAGTGACATGTGAAGGTATCAGGGAACATAGTGGATTCTAGTTGGATGAAGATTTAAAATGTTTTCATAGATGATAGTTGTGTCTATTTAATCTATGAAAAATTGTATGCCGAATATAATTCTGAGGATCCCATGTGATGAATTTTAATTACAAAATAGAAACAAAAAAAAACAGGTTTAGTCTAAAGTCGCAGTCTAAATCTACTCATCACCGAAAATCATTGCTCGAAGGATATAAATCCAAATCCCTCTAGATCATCTAAACATGATTCAAAATTTATCATCTACCCTGATCTTTTTTATTATTGGTTCTATCAAGGAGGTTTGATGTATTCTTTAATGTCGTGATGATCACCACATGATTTTTATTATGATGCATGAAGGAGTGCATGATCTAGTTGCTTGGACCATGATATTATCTCTCTAGGATACAAGAGATGAGGGAGAGACTCTCAAGAACTCATAGTGAATAGTAACCATGTGATATCCTCTCTCATCATATATATTATGAGTTATGAAATTACCCATAAAAGGTTCCCTGACCCTAGAATATTTATTACTCACTAGATAAACCATAAGTGACATATTATAACTACTATATTGAGTCGTAAATATCATTTATAGTTTTATAAATTACTTTTAATATAATAATTATAGTACATGATAAAATATATCCCTTAATTTGGATCATTATTCTTAAAAATATAAAATGAATCTTGAATACTAAAATAATATTCATTTTTATAACATTTTCTATGTATTTTCATAAATACATATAAATAAATTTAATAAATAATTTCAAAACCAATTATTCTAAACTGAAATTATTTGAAATTATTTATTATTTATAGATTGTTTATTCTTGGACACATCTCTAATCCCATTGTGGGAACACATGTCCTATATTCATATTCATCAGGATAGAATAGAATTTTGAATACACTATTGTGTGTGACTCTCTAGGTCCTTATCATGATATTAGTGAATACAATTCAGAGACCAATAACAGAGTGTAGAAACCTATTATGTACCCTAAAGTGATAATGAGTATTTATAGAAATGATAACCTTCCCATGAACACCCACCATGTAAAATAAACTCTTTGTAATGTGATATCTCATAAATCATGATTCACACTTTATGTCAACATCCTTTCTTTCTTTATTATTTTATGATATCACTAGATGGACTTACCTTCATTACCCATGGTCATAGATTTAGTGAAAGTACTACAATCATGATCAAATAGTCCTGAGATATTTCTTACTATCATAAGAGGCAATTTGTTTCTTGATTATTTGATCAATATCATACTACTAATGACGCAACAAATTAAAGAAACCTCACTACGACTTAATTTCCATATTTGTTTTCCTTTTATCAAAGTAAGTGATCAAGTAATATACACTAAAAATAATATCAATTTAGAAGACCATTAAATTCATTAGAAAATAATAACTACCAATGAAACTTGAAACATGTGGTGTTACTATTGGTGGGATAGTCCTCATGATATCAATTACTCAATATCACTAAGTGTGAACTTCATGAGAATATGTATCAATGCTTATGAGCCCCGAATACTTAATAGTCAGAAATCATCCACATACAATTTGAAATGTGTATCTAGACCATAAGAAATTTTTTAATATTAATTTCATAGTATCTTGAGGTTCTCATTATATACTAGGAACTGCTATAACTTTTTAATATGGAAAATAATCTATGTAAATTACCATATAAATACTGGAAACAGAAATATCAACACTATTATGGTAAGAATACATCATTCACAACACACTGTACACATGATATGGTAATTGAAAATTACTATTAAAGTTGGGTCTAGGGAACCCACTATTACAACACTTCCACTTGAACTAAAGAAAACATTATAACTATCACTATTATCTCTCACATGATAAGATCACGCTTTTGATGAGTTATGGATTTAGTCATGGGTCTTCCATGTATTTGTTGCATAGATATTCTATTATATATGAGTTAACCTCATTGAGTAAGTCTTCGAAAAAGATGATATCCCCATGTATATTCCTTTTTTCCACTGTGAAAAATTGACAACTTTGCTAATACAACTAACAAAATTATCATAATGATAAAAATTTACATACTAGGTGAGATTATTTGAACTAGAACAAATCATTGTGTATTTTCTACTACTTATTTAGCTACATCATAATCTTAAACACACTAATTATTCATATATATTTCTACCATTTGATTTAATGAACTTCTCTTTCCCATTATCTTAGCTTTTCTATGATTATAGATCATATTGATCTAAAAGAAGACTAGTTTGGGTCCCCTAAATACTAGTGTATCATTCTCTCAATGTTCTAGCACTAACAAAAATATGGACTTTACCATTGATAGTAAAAGGGATTTATAAGTTCTTTAGATGAACTGATTATGTGAGTGATGTTAAAGGGGTGGCTTTAGCAATGCACAAAAAAAGAACTATTAAAGGCCCCATATAATAATGCTAAAAAAAGAACTGATAAAGGCCCCACTGATAAAGGGGGATATTTTTTTTATTCGAACCTCTTACCACCCCACCATTTATCATAGATTACCACGCCTTTATCATCACTATAGATAATTCCACACTCCTATATATGCCTTTATATCTATCTAGTTTCGAACCTGAGACCTCTTACTCATATCCTAACACCTTTTCCACTCCCTTATGTTGTTTGGACTTCAATTTTATGATATATATATATATATATTTAATTATATTTTTAATCCATATATTTATATATATGTTTATATATATATATATATTTAAATAGATATATAAAATATGTTTTATGTGTGTGTGTGTGTATGTGTGAATATATAATTTATATGTATAATTATTATATATTTGATTATAAATAATATTACATTGTAAAAAATGATAAAAATTAAAAACCAAAATATCAATATGAGTTTAATAGTTATAAATAAATTCAATCCTCACTGAAAAAAGACAATAATCCCCCCTTAATAGAGGCTGTAATTCCCTCAAATGTTAAAAAATTAGGGTACCTTGAATAAAAAATCAATTTTGGAGGCCTTATGGGCCTATTTTAACCTAAAAAAATAGTGAACATGATCTCCTTAGGTCAAAAAAGCATAGATCTTATAGCATGATTCCATTTCATATATGGTAGACCCCAAACAGACACACATATCAAATGTTATGGTCGTTTAACGTTTGAGTTATGTTTTCAACTTATTTTAGATATTTTATTAATTTTTTGAATTTTTTATCTTCAAATTGTTATAAAATGAATATTAAATGATAATAATTAGAAAGTTATTAATGAAAAATATGTTCTTTAATTATTTTATAATCAATTTTCAATAAATATTACATATATTAAGTGTAAATTCCTATATAGGCTTATCTAAAACATATTTAAAAAATATATAATATATTTATATCAATATAAATATATTTACAAACTAATATATTATTTTGAATGATTTTTTTGAAATATATCCTTTATTAGTTCTTTTTTACAAATACTGATAAATACCCCCTTTATCATCAGATTTTTTATTAGTGATGATAAAGGTCCCCACTTTATCAGTACATTTTTACAATCAATGATAAAGGGAACCCTTTAACAGTGCTAAAAAAGCGATGTTAAATACCCCCTTTGACATAGTTTTTTATCACTAACAAAGGGGGTGTTTAACAGTGCTTTTGGCTAGCACTGTTAAATCCCTAGCATTGGATATACCTAGTTTTTTAATAGTTTAGGTACATATCCTCTATACTTCTTCAAGTAAAATTTAATAGTTTTGACTTCTTCTCGTGCAGTTCTCATAGTTTCTACTGATATTTTCCTACCATTAAGTATATGTTGGAAATATAATATTTAGTACATATCATAGTATATGTTATTAATACATCATAGAATCATATGGAATTCAAATCACCTCTTTAATATCCTCCTATACCTCAAGAAAATATTCTTTGATAGATTTATTCCATGTAATATTGTAAATGATTCTCTCTTGAATTATTCCAACTAGTATTTTTCAATACATTGTCAGTGTATGCACTAATGATTTGGTCTAAAAACATTTATCTCTACCTTTGTGGATCACATCCCCTAAAATTTAGGTTTCTAAATTATGGAAATCTATAGATAGTTACATTCATTATCATATTAACTAATTGTAAAACCAATTTATTTTTTACATATATTACCAAAAAATTTTCACTTGTAATACCATAGTTCTCACAATAACCTATTGTAGACACAAGGAAAATATTCAGTCCAAATGAATATTCTATGTTCTTGTTTCTTACTTCAATCAAAAACATTATTTTAATAACATACACCCCTTATTGGATTTCTATGTTGTCACCAACTCTTTCTAGTTGCATCATATAGACACCATCCAAGATTAGTGGTATTGGCATCCAATAACCAATTTTAATGTTTATAAAATATAGATATGATAAAAAAATATAATGGATTTAGGAATAATGACCTTATATTACAAAAATATCATTATGGGTACCATGCTTGTACCACTGAGGTATAATCTCACAAGAATACCCATTGTAGTATTCAAAAATTAAAATCCCATATACTTTGGCACATGGAATCCATTATTAAATTTTAATTGATCTGATCAATCTTATATGATTTCCTGATATCGATTGATTTTAAGATTCATTATTATCATATAATAACGTATCACCATCCACTGTGAATATAAAAACACTACCATTGTTTTATCCTACCTATATAATATGTTTCTTCAAAACATTTCTATTACACAAGCTCTTGTATAACTTTTTCCCATGATAACTATTTGTGTATATATGGAATTGACTAAACCCAAGTCAACCTTGCTTCCACTATCTAAAATAGAAATTTTTACAAATTTATAGAAATATTTTCAAGAACTTTACTATGAATTTTTTATCACAGGTATTTATGTAATTTCTTTAAAAAACTTTAGGATAATTACTTTAGATGCACATTGTGTTTTGGTTAATGATGTTTTATTTATTTCCATAACAAACTCTTTACATCTAAACACATGTTATTATGCTATAATGAATTTATATCATACTCTAGATCTTATTATTTTCATTTTCCATTATAGTTGGAATATGGTTATGGGATAAATTTGTTATTTGTGAAGCATGTCTTGAATAATAATAGAAGTTTCTACAATGCATATGAGACTCCACATTGATGCTACATTTACTTACATCATGGAACTAATGTGTACAAGAAAATTTCCATTAAGTAATTACTCCATGATATATTTTAATTATTAAGATTTTTTTTATAATACTCATCATTAATTATACATTCCAAAATCACAACTTTTATGTGTATAAGGAAATGTGAGCTTAGGAATTACTCCATGATACCTTATAATGACCGATGAATGCATGGTCAATATATTCTTCAAAAAACTAGGTTGAAGATACTAATATATTATGACTATTCATATATTGTACTTCACTTTCACATTACTTAAAAACACTATAATTAATATTTTAAATGATATTTATCACTACCTTAGCCTTGGTATAGTTCACACTCTGTAGCTGAACTAAGCTGGAAATCTTTGTGGGGTACCTTTATTACTAAATTTTTCTTTTCTAACAAAAAATAAATAAGTAAATGTGTTAATAATACCAAATTTCTTTAAATATAAAGAGTTTAAAACCATAATGTCTATATCTTTGAAAACAACATTTGTTTTCTGGAGAAGGAATTTTTATTGAAACAATTGGTTATTAGAGTCCTACATTTTATATTCATCAATTATTTCTAATGATTTAAGAATTATTGAACTGTTAGTTGAGTTTTAGACTCCACAAAAAACATTCATTCTAAAACTGGAATAATGTATCCTTGTTTCCAATGGGCACATGAGATAAAGTTTCGAGTTATACTCAATAAAAGTGTAACTATAACCATTAATCATAGCAATTGAAAGTTGTGTACTTCTCACTACTAACTTGCGAAACAACCTTTCTTAGCTATTTGGAGAATTATATTAACTTATTGTAATGTTTATTTTATTACTTTGTCACAATATTTAAATAGGAATATTTCATAGGAATATCATATTTAATACCCAAGAATTAAAATAAAAACATTACTTACAATTGATAAATATACCTGAAGAAGAAGTGACTACTTGATTATTCAATTCAGTTCATTGCATTTAAACATTTAAGGACTTATTTTATGAAATGAAAAGAATATAACTACCTATTTAATAGCTCTTTTCTTGGAAATACTTTGATATGGTGACTTTTTCATTACACTAACCATTTCACTTTTCACCCTGTGTAACATCCCATTACCGTTTTATCAGCAATTCCCTTAACCTCATCATTGATTCCCCATAATTTGAGATTGGGAGGATACCTATAATGGTGAATTCATAGATTTGTTGGACATTCAACTTAAACCAACCATTTCTATAGGATACAAGAATATTTCACACTGTGTGACTGGGTTACATGCTGTGTAATTGTTTCTAGGTACAAGCTGTGAAATGGGATTCATGCTGTGAAATATTAGACACCATGAATGGGTTTTTCACATCATGAATGTTTTAAATAACGGGTTTTTAATCTCAGGCAATGAATTTTTCAGCATATTTGTACATCATGTATTTCACGGTGTGTAGCTATATTACACGTCATCGAAATAACTCGCATCTATTTTTAAAACATGCTCTTGACAGTTTTTATTGGTATTTTCTTTTTAGACTCCTTAACCCTTAACATAGATCTATCCTAAGGTGTTTTTAAGAGGATCTAATCCATCTAAATCAATGTGTTTAGTGTTGGATCTCCATTGCAGTTGTGGTGCGTCTCTCTAGGTAAGTGATCTTTCTAAATATTCGTTTCATGTGATATCGATAATGAAATATCATTTTGGTATCAGATCTATTGATTTATGTTGGATGTTCCTTATTTTCTTCTTCTATATCCACTATGAGTTCATGTTCTGAAGGTCATTTATTGGTTACTTGTGGTGCGGTAGACATCCACTCTTGAGGTATGTGGTGCTTCCATTTTCTTCCAAGACCATGTTTTCTAAAGTAGTTCAATCCTAAGATGTGGGGAATTGATTCTAGGGAATTAATTGATGTTGTTGGGTTTCATTGATTTTGGATTCCATAATGAGTGTGTGAGACCCAAGTTTTGAGGTGGGTGGTTCCATCTCTAGCCAATGATAATGGATCTTGTTATTTTATTTTACAAATTTATTCATAATTAAATATGGGTGTGATTGTTTTGGGTGTGTTGAGAAGCATTTTAAATGAAAAATGGGTTTTCCCTAGTTATTGATAAATGGAATGGAAAATGGTTATTTTTGAATCATTGAAATGATATTTGAAGTGGGTTTTAAATTGATTTTAAATTATTGAAATGAATTGTGAAAACGAGCACATGGGATACCTTGGGTACTTAGGTGGAAGGATTAGATTGGGTCTATCATCCATTGTTTTGTGATTATCAAGGAGGTTTTTCTTAGGGCTCTCTTATGTTTCCTAGTATCATTGTTCTAGAGGAACAATATTTACATTGTTGGGGGGTTTACTCATGGGGTATTCCTCTGCCTCCTAGGCCTACTGTTCTAGGAAATGGTTTGTGCACTTTGTAATTGTGGTATGATTAATCTACGACATGGACTTTAGTATTCCTTGGTGTTGTGATACCTGTGATTCTATTTTTTACTGGTTGGATTTTTAATTTATCCTTGATATGAATGTTTATTCTCATGAAAAATGATATGGAAATGTGATTTGAAATTGATATACCTGCTTTTGTTTAGAACTATGGAAAAAGGAAAATGAATACTATGTTTTTTGTAAAACTAATTATATCTTATCAAGCCATGGTTTATTTAAAATAAGCATACAAGAATTCATTATACATAGACTTATTATGGAACACCAGGGTGGGATCCTACTGATCCCATTAGATCACACCCTTATCAACTCTTCAGTGGTGCATAGACCTTTGTTTGTCTTCTAATGTAGAGAAAGGAAAAGCTCTATAGTGAGGCGGTGAGGTTCATGTCAGCTGGTTTGGGTAGCTGGTGGTGAGATGGTGGGATTACATCCATAACATCACTTGGAGTAGCTATTGGTTTTAGTCATTTTCAGTTGGACTTTCTCTTTGGAGTGTTTGAATAATTTTGAGTTTTTGTTTCCACTATCTTTCTAACTGTTATGGAATGTATATTTGTTAGTCTTCTACTGTTTATTTTTTTTCTCTATACATATATGCCATGTGTTTGGTCAGGTTGGGTGTAATAGTTCCCTCTGTTATGTTGTTCGATGCCCAGGTGATTATCGCCAGCCTGTGGGGATCAAGAATTCCCTATGGGTATGTAAAAGAACGGGTCAGGTGCCAGGTTTGAGGGGAACCCATGTTAGTTCATTAAAATTGATATCAGAGGGAGTTTTTACTTTCTTAAGAGCTTATATCATGGGACATCTGTTAGACTTGAGATAGGATTGTCGTGACTTGATCGGTATTTTGCGGTAAGTGCTTGGACAACTTTTATTGTGATGAGACTCAAGTTAGCATGGGATATTGTAATATGTGTCTCTAGTATTGGGATTTTTTTTAAATCATAGTTTTTTTATTATGGATTTTCAAGTTTGAACTGAGATTTTTTAGGTTGTCAGATCATTATTATGTTTTGGTGTGCAACAGTATGCATCCGATATATCTTCTATGAGTTCCTCAGGAAGGTGTGACTGATGATCCTCAAGGGAATCCTCCTAAAAATCAAAATATCATTGAGACTATCATATGATAATTCCATGATATTGATTAGGATATGCCATGTGTTCAGAATGCAGTGGTTGAGGTTGAGGTACATCCAGGAGTTGGAGGAGTGAGAGAACAATCATAGGAGTTCTTGCGTGAGAAGACACTATCCTTTAAAGGGGTGACTGAGCCTCAAGAGGTGGAGGTCTGGCTAGACATAATCGATTAGATTTTTTAATTTCTGGGAAAACTTGAAAATATCAGTGTAAAGTGCACAACATTCAAGCTTGATGGTTTCAGTAAGAGATGGCGTGATTCTATATTCCAAGCAGACAGACACATGGGCTTGGATTCGAAGGGTTTCAAAACCCTATTATTTTAGTAGTTTTTTCCAGATTTCATGATATTGGAAAATTATATACAGTTCCTGTATTTAGAAAAGGGGGAGAATTAGGTGTCAGCATAAACCAATCATTTTTCTAATGTTGTCCATTTTTCCCTGGACATGGTGAATTATGACCCGATGAAGGCTAAGAAGTACCTACAGGTTTTGCAACTAGATATTAGATCATAGGTGTTTATGTTGAATATTTCTACCTATGAAGAGATTTCGGATAGAACTATGAAGGTATAGATGAATACAGAAGGAAAGGTCAGCTTTACCACCTCTTCTCTTCCTTCAAGTGAAAACTACAACGACATGCATGAGAAGAAGAGGATGCATAAGCGCCTCAGCCCAGTTGGTGAGGACTCGCTAGGTGCATCCAAGAGATCCGAGATCAAATCCTGGTGGAGGCATATTTCCAGGGTATTGTAGCAGTACTACAGCAGTACTGTAGCAGGCACTGTGGCAGGCACTGTAATAGGCAATGTTCGGTAATGTAGGAGCCAAAACTATTTATCCATCTGGGCCTTCGGGCCACCAGTTTGGTCCTCGGGTCCTGTAAGGCTTTCAGGCCACACAAGGCCTTCGGGCCAGTTGATTCTCAAGGGTTTCGCACCACCTTAAGGCCTTCACGCCACCCCAAGGCCTTCGGGCCACATGAATGCAGGCCCCATACACACTACAAAAAAGGAGCATCCCTAGATGAGGATTCAGAGCAGGTGCACTCACCAGAGCAGAGCCAAATGGATTGTCATAATGAGAGGGTATTTCTATGCCATCGGTAACAACCTGTGCTTACAAGGGAAGCCTAGATATATGGTCATGTAAAGGTAGAGAACTACTATCAAGATACAGATGCTGGGGAGGGACAGTTCCTTATAGATAGTCTTGTTGAATTTCTTAAGAACTTCAGTTCATGTAATCCCCTAAGCCTATGGGCCATGTAATCTCTGAGCCTAAAGGACTTTTAAGGGTTACCCCTCATCCCTTGAAAGGGGGGTTATCAAAAATCCCTAAAAAATGAAGGACTTTGGGCCATTCAGGTGGAAGAAGAGGAAGTGGCAGGATCACTGTATAAGTGGTGGAGGTGGGTCTTATTAGTGAGCCTCCTCTACACATTTAGTTTCATCTAATAGTGTGCCTATAAATTACTACCAGTGTGGAAAGGGAGGGCACACCAGGCATTGTTTTCCTATTATTGTGAAGGTGTGAAATAGTTGTGGATACATGTATCACTTACAATGCGTCTATATTTCTATGACTACACATCGTTATGTTCAGAGTTTGTTAGCTCAAAATTCTACTATGGTGAAGTCAAAAGATTCAATGACTATAGGGATACAGACATAGGCATTAGGTGTGTAGAATTTTCATGCATAAGATGAGTGTGTATAAGTATTTGATGCAGGTCCAAAAATAGTGAGAGAAAATATCTTTATTACATCTTCAGTAATAATTGTTTTATTTAATACTGGTGCCTCCCACTCATTTATATCTACAATTTTATTGATATTCTTAAACATATAATGGAACATCTGTCATTTACAATGGAGTTAGAAATACCTATTTGTAAGAGGAAAGAGAAGGGGTTTAGGTGTCCATATTGTTAGTTAACGATAGCCGATACAGAGTTGGACTAGAATTTTATCATTCTTTATTTAGATCTATTTAACATCATCATCATTATATATTGTCTTGTTGCTCAGCGAGACAAGGTTTATTTTTATCATCATCATTTTTCATTTCTTAAAACCAATGGATGATATCATGTGTTTTAGGGGGAGTGGGACCCTAGGACTAGTCGTGAAGGACCTTCATGCCCAGAGCTTATGAGTTTATTGGTTGCTGTTATGTTTGATCATGATTATGTCTCTTCAATTTATGATCTTACCATTGTTGTTTGTGACTTTCCTGAAGTTTTCCCAAATGAATTATATGGTCTTATTCGAGAGAGATAGCTAGAGTTTATGATAGACCTAGTGCTAGGTATGCAACAGATATCAATACCTTCTTATCATATGGAACTAGTGGAGCTAAAAGAGCTAAATATTTAGTTGGAAAACCTATTGTAAAAGTGTTTCATTCTCCCTAGAGTTTCACCTTGGGTAGTACCTATTATCTTCACCCGGAAATAAGATGGTTATCTTCGGTTATGTGTGGACTATATGAAGTTTAACTAGGAAAAGGTTAAGAACAAATATCCTTTTCCTCATGTTGATGATTTGTTTGATCAGTTAAAGGGGGGGAAATGGTTTTCAAAGATTGATCTTCGGTCAAGTTATCATCAGATCAGAGTTTGGGATTCTGATATACCAAAGATAGATTTCAGGAAAAGGTGTGTCCATTATGAAGATATTTTTATTCCTTTTGGTCTGACTAATTCTCTTTTAGTTTTTATGAATTTGATGAATTAGACATTCCATTAGTATCTTGACACTTTTGTGTTAGTGTTTGAGGATGATATTTTTGTTTATTCAAAATATGAGTGTGAGCACGAGAACCATTTGAGTTTGGTTCTAGAAATTTTGAGAAGACACCATTTGTATGGAAAATTTTGAAATGTAGTTTATGGAAACAAGAAGTTAAATACTTAGGGTATTGAAATTCTGATCATGGATTATTAGTTGGTCCAGAGAATGTAAAGTCAATTTTTTCATTGAAGGAACCACATAATGTTTTTGAGATATGAATCTTCCTTGGTCATTCTGGATACAACTGATGGTTCATTAAGTATTTATCATATCTGGTGCCACCTTGGACTTCTATTTCCATGAAAGAAGTGAAATTCACATGGTATACAAAGTGTTAGTGTTCATTAGATGAACTAAAATGACATCCGACATCGACTTATATTTTGAACTTACCTAAGCCTAGTAAGTGGTACTTGGTGTTTTGAGATGCTTTCGGTGCTAGTATGGGATGCGTTCTTATGCAGGATGACCATGCGGTAGCTTACATATCACGCTATCTATGACCGCATGAAAAAAATTACCCCACTCATGATTTAGAGAATTCAATAGTCATGCATGTGCTCAAATGTTAGTGGCACTATCTTTTTGGGGATATGTTCACAATCTTCTCTAATCATAAGAGTTGGAGTTATATATTTTCCGAGATGGACTTGAATCTCAGGTAGATATGATGGGTAGAATAACTTCAAACATTTGAATTCAAAATCACCTTCACCCTAGGGAAGAAAAATGTCAGTGCATACACTCTTAACAGGAAAGTACAATCACAGGCTGTTTTGGAATCGAAGAAAGAGTGTAAACTTATGGGGATTTTCTCTTAGTTGTATCTGGATGCTAAGGAGGTTGTTTCGGGTATGGTTTTGACGAGTGTTTAGTTATCATAATCTCTTCCAAAGACTATTTTCAGAGTTTGTAGTTATATGATGAGTTTCAAAAGACTCTAGAAAGCCTTTATGGGGGGGGGGAGATTATTTCTAGTTGTTCTTTTTCTTCAGACGGTATACTCCACTTTGGGAAGCAGGTTCTCATCCCATTATATGTTTGAATTTTAGCCTTGTTTGGTTGTCACAGATCTTCATGATCCATTAATATAGGCACTATCAAGATGTATTATGAAATGAAATGACAATTATAGTGGCTGATTATGAATCACAACATTTGTTATTATGTGTCTCATTGTTACACCTACCAAAAGATAAAAAAAGCACTTGAAACCTTCTTGTTTTCTTCAGCCTCTTCTGGTTCTGATCTGGAAATGGGATGGGGTATTGATCAATTTTTTTATTGGATTACCGGAGAATCCATGATGGATGAATTCTATCTAGGTGGTTTTTTATCGTTCGACGATGCTTTCTCATTTTATTCCAATCAAGGATACCATTAAAGTCAACGATCTGGGTAACCTGTATATGCAGGATATTGTGAGGTTACATGGGAATCCTTATTCTATTATTTATGATAGGTATCCTAGGTTTACCTCTTGGTTTGGGTGCTAGGTTTGAGGGAAACCGGGTTGGTTCATTTCACCATGTCTTTCAACTTATTCACCATAAGAACTAAAACATTTAAAAGTTCTTATTATATCCTAATGAACCTTTCCTAAAGTCAAAGAATAATTTTCTCCATACATTTCATTTTCTAATCTTAAATGAAATTGGATTAATTGTGTGAAATATATGTAAAAAGGGATTTTTTAAAGATTGCTACACTCCATTAAATTTACAAATAAACAATGTAACCTTCACTCATTCATATCTTGATTTACATTCTCCTCAAATGATTCTTAGTTATGAGACAACATATGAATTCATCTATATCCTAATGTTATATCCACAACTCATATCATATATAGAGGATGGAATTATTATATAACCATTATATGTGTCATACATGAGTCTTTTGTAAGAATATTTTCTAACCCCACTTCCTATGGTGGATCAATAGGTATTGGAGACTCCAACCCCTTGAATATTTTATATCATAGTACTTTGCACAATCTCATGTAATAATCATAGATATTCATACTATTTTGGAAATTTTATTCATCCAATATCATTCACTATGTGTGTGTGGTATTACTTTACCTTTTCTACAAAATCAAAATCTATCAGATTATTACTTTTAACTTGATTACTGATTAAAGATTATAAATTAATAAAATCATTAAATGTCTCCCACTATTTTATCAAACTCTAGTTTCCCTCACTATAATACACAGAATAATTTGTATCTTGAGTATTCTAGTGTAAATGATCATTGAAACATCACCTCATAGTTTATATTATATTGATATGTCACTACTTAGAGATTTCAAGGTAGGAGTTTGAATAAGCAACCATATTAACTCATGGGTCATTGGTTCATTGAGTGACTCCCTAACATCTAAAATCATAAACATGATTTACTCAATGACTTATTCTAATGTTTCAACAAGCTAGATATGGATAAATCTTTCTTAACAACTTTATTTAAATCATCCAACTACTCTCGTAGGAACTCCCCAATAGTAGGAGGCACCATCAACTAGGGTTGTAGAGCACCCCATAGACCTAGTTGTGTTCAAATTCAAATTATAGAAGGTGTTTGTGACATAATATTTCTTTGAGGGTTTTAAATATTTATGAATGAATGAAATCATTTTCTCTCTAAGATGCATGTTTTATATGATCAAACACACCACTAAATATAAAATAAATATAAAACAATTCATCATGAAATAAAATAAAATAATTTATAAAATTTTTATGTTTATTATTTTATGTGACTGTATAAACTTGCAGATTCAATAAAATAATATATGATACATAAATTAAATAAATTACCTGACTAATCTTGAGAATATATTATTGGTTGATCTATTTTAAACTTAATGGATCAACTATTACCTAGGGTTATAAAACCTAAGTCAGGTCTTGACTTGCAACATATCTATATCCCCAGTCCAATGTTTCCACATCTCGTCTCGGATACCCCCTCATATCGGAATGGTATGCATCTTATACCATCCTTATCACAGTACAAATATTCTTGCAAATATGTGAGAGGGTATTAGGAATAAAAAATAGAGATAAATCACTTTTATCTTGGAACAAAGACCCTTATAAAAATTAAACAAGAAAAATGATGATGTATAGAGTGTCTTATTTAATTAATTAATAACATGCATCACACACAATTGAAATAATAAATTAAATTACTAAAGTACAAGAAATTCATTGGCCAGTTATTCTTAAGATCGGTTGATGCACAATTATATACGTAATAAAATTATTTTTTAATGAATTTATGTTGTGTTATAATAAATGAATTAAAATAATTCATTTAATTATCATTACACATCACAATAATTTTAATTTCGAAATATAAATTAATTTTCGAAATATATATATATATATATATATACTTTAGATCTCAACCCCCCTCATATCCAGAAATGAGCCAGATGGGTTGTGAAGGGCTTTCCCATCCCATTTTAGGACGAGAAGATCACAATAGGAGTCCCAACACTAGTACTGGTATGGAAGCAGGGTAGGGGTACCTATATGTGGTCTCTTAGTGGTCGAATGTGATCTATGATCTGGTTGAATATATATGAATTTAGGGGACTCTAGTGACTATGGGTGACTAAAAACTACCATAAGGTGCATAGGTGAATGGTTTCTGGCATGATAGAGTGTGCAAGGGTGTCCCTAAGGGGGTGGCACTCACACCTGGTCACCGACCATAGGATTGGCTGAGTAAGTAGAAACCAAGAGATTTGGTTAGATCTAGGATGGTCAGCATTGGCCAATGATGAGATGGAGGTGTGTAGACAAGCATGGAGATTGGTTCAGTGATAGTAGTCAAGCTTAGGGATGCTGAAACAACAGTACAACATGACACTAAGATCTAGGGTGAGTGGGATATATGGTTGGTGTTGGAATATGTTATGGGGGGAGAAAATAAATAATGATGGTCATCAAATTCATGTTATTCAAAGAGGTTGATACCCTACCATTATTACCCCTTTTAATTTGGTAATAGAAATTTAATTGAGAGGCCAAAGAGGGTGAATGCCGTCTATATAAGGGGATCTCCTCCACTAGTTTTCATCATTAGATTTTAAAGCAACACATCTTCAGACTTGAGTGTAGTATTTTATGTGGTGTGTCTACATATTTTCAAGATACAATTTCATGAGTATTTTGTCCTTGTAATTAAGAGAGAGTTTGTACCCTCATTTTACCATAGTGAAATCCTTCTATTTTCCTATGGGTTTTTACCCCTTTCATTTGGGTGTTTTTCCACATTACATCCGATGTTCATTTTAGTTCCGCACTTTTGAAATTTATTTTTATCTCACAATTATCATTATATCAAAGGGTTAATTTTTTTACAATCCTAAAAAGTGGTGTCAATGTGATGAGGTTCTTTCCCAAGGAAATTATGGATTGACGATGTGTCCAAATGGCAAGAAATTTGAGATCGAAAAATTCAATGGAAATAATTTTTCATTGTCGAAAATGAAGATGCAAGCGATGCTATAGAAAGATAATTTCCTATAAGAGATTGGAGAGAAACCTATGGTTGTGATGAAGGGGAAATGAATGAAATGGAAGAAAATTCTATTGCCAACATCCAATTGTCTGTGGCAGGTGTGGTCCTGTCAAGAATTATGGAGAAGAAGATGGAAAAAGAAATCTGGGATACTCTGAAAAAGCTGTACAAGGAAAATTCACTCCACAAAAAAATTTCATGAGGTGAAAATTTTACACTCTCTGAATGATGGATTCATCATTGGGGGAAAACCACATTAACACCCGCAATAACCTTTTTTCTCATCTTACAACGTTGGGCTATAAAATTGTGGATAATGAACGTGTGGAGATTCTATTCCAAAATTTTCCAAATTCATATTATCAAATTATCATAAAACTCACCAACAATATCCTAATGTATATGTTTCCCTTAAATGATGTGGAAACTACAGTTCTTGAAGAGGAAATTCAGCCCAAGAATAAGGAAGCAAGATAGACAACTTCACACCAAGTAGAAGCTCTATTAATGGAAAGTGTAATAATGAATAATTTTGGTTCCAGTGGGAGCCGAAATCATGGAAGGTATAAATCATGGAGCAAGAAGAAAAATGTCAAATTCTACAATTGAGGTAAGAGGGGGAATACCAATAAAGGCTATTAGAATAAAAAGGGTGATGATAAGAACTCTCAATGAAATGTGGAAATTATATCATGAAATGGAGACATAATAGTCAGTGAAGTAGTGGCGACTACTCAAGGTAGAAAACATATCAATGACACATGGATTATTTACTCAAGAGAAACATGGAAGATGGAATCTTGACAAGAATGGTTTAACCAATGTGAAACTATCCTAGAAGGAATTATGGACATGGGGAGTGATCATAAATTGAATATCATTGGAGTCTAAACCATCAAACTAAAGATTCACGATCACATAATATGAACCATTCAAGGAGTATGCCATGTGAAGGGACTCAAGAATAACATTTTTCCCTTGGGAAAATTTGATGATATCAGATACAAGGGTCACACTGAGAAAGGGATGATGAATATTGTGAAGGGATCACTTATGATGATGTAGGTAGAGAAGACCTCAAAGAACCTATATGTTCTTATGGTTGAAACGTAAAAGTATGTAGAGATAGTTGTCACATCAACTACCTTGATAGAAGAGTTGACAACGTTATGGAATCAGAAGCATGGCCAAATGTATGAATTAGGCCTGATGTTTATTGTGGATCAGAAGTTGTTTTATTGTATTACAAATGCATCCTTACCATTTTTCAAGCATTGTGTTTTGAGTAAGAAACATAGGTTTATGTTTAGAACATAAATGGAATGGAGTAAGGATATCTTAGAGTTGATCCATTCTAACATTTGGAAAACACCAGTTGTATCCCTAGTAGAATAACGATATTTTGTATCTTTCATTTATGACTACTCTAGGTGATTTATTATGACAACCCTAATTTTTATTACAAACATAAACATGATTTATTACATAAAATATTCACTTGAAACAACATGGAAAATTGATAGGTCTAGTGTATTTGAGGCTTAGGATCATTACTTGACAACTTAAAACATGAAATATAACATCTTTATTCAAATCTTCCTTTACATGACCACTACATTCCCTCGTACTTAGCATTGGATGGGAGAACCCTAGGACATGCATAAGGAAAGGGTGAGCTATAAATCCCAGTAAGGGAATAATCATGGAATAACATGAGGAATAAAATACATGCTAGACAATAGGAATTTCAATATAGCATAAAAGAATCATAAACATAAAGGCATGATAAATCATGATTATCATAAAATAGAAATGTGTCAACAACACTTAACATGGAATTAGCATGATCCAAGGCTCATTGCACATGGAGCATGAGTAAACCCTCATTGCACATGGAGAAATAGTAAACAATCGTTGCACATGAATTAGAGTTATTAAACACCCATTTCACATGATGTATCATGATACTGTACTTTACCCAATGAATTGAAGCGCTATAAGGGAGTACCCTTCTTAAACATTTAATTTCATGCATAAGTGTGCCACATGGAACATATAAAATTAAATAATTCAACATAATATTTTATTACACGATAAAAGAATGTGGAATACATGCATGAAACTCATTTAAAAATAAGTAAATGTGCATAAAGGTGAATACCCTTGATAGATAAATGGGCATGCTATTCACTACACAATGACTTTGTCTTGGAAAAGTGCAGTGCAATTTCAGCAGGATAACAGCATGACATAAGAACTCATAAAAATGGTTTATGAGACATAAAGGGGTGTCTCATAATATTTACAAGACATGGACTGTAAGGGGTTCATATAGATACATGTCCCAACAAATTTAATGGAATTTACATTCATGATACAAAAGAATTGCTTGAATGTAAATGACGAGACAGAAATTCCTTTCAGAATTTCGGCATAGTAACAGGTGTACATGGGAGGAATATAATGAGATTGAAAGGTGTATCCCATCATTCAAACATAAAGAGGGACGTATGAGTGATGTGAAAAACCATACCCCAACATTTATAATTGAAATTAAAAGGGAAAAACAATTTAATGAATATTGGAAAAAATGATAAAGGAAGAAAAACCCTTACTTGGATGTGTGTTTTGAAAGGCTTGAGAGAGGCTTCATGGGAGCTTGGGGCACCTTGGGATGATTCTAGAGAGAGGAGGGTAGAGGTTGGATGAACTCAAAAGGCTTTGAGTGGGGAGGAAGTGGGATCTTGGGTGGGTTTATATAGTAAAGGTGAGGGATTTTTTTATTATTTAGGTTTGGGACACCTCACATTAAACAAATCCAAACCACAAACTAGCCCATGGTTTTTGCCCATGGTTTGGGAAAAGGGGGGTGGAAAACAATATTTTATAATGTGAAAGTCCAAAATTCTTAAAATAATGGGGTTTCTTATGTGGAGTTGAGTCACACTCTCAAGGAAAACAACTTAAAAAGTTAAATTTTTTAATAAGTCTTTAAGGGTCCACTAAAGCTTTGTAAAATAAATAAAACAAACCCAAAATCAAATTTGTAATTGTAAAACATATATTGGCCGAACATAAATTTTATTGTATTTTATTACATCTCTATTGGGTCATTATGATGTCATAAAACACATTAAATATTTAAACGGTATTTAATTTTTACCCAAAAATTTGAGTGTCTCAGAAAATTATGAAAAATTCACTATTGGATAATTTCGATGTCCTGATTCCAGAAATAATATTCATGTTATCTAAATAATTTTATAAATATGTTAATTTTTACTTTTAAAATAAAAACCAACATTTATCAAAAATTCATGGGTTTTGACCAAAAATGGCATTCAAACCTTAATAAACATTACAATTGAATTCAGAAAATTAAAAAATAATTTATATTTAATAAAAATTAATTTAATAATAATAATAATAATAATAATATTTTAGTAAAATAATATTTACATCAAAAATACATTATTTAATCAAAACATATTTCCTAATTAAACATTAACTAAAAATACTATTTGTGCTTTAAAAACTATTTACAAGGTAAAAATAAAATTAAAGTATATTCATTATTATATAAAAAAATAATATACATAACCAAAGTGCTAAGGTCTTGTTACATAACCTCTTATATCACCAACATAAGACCTATGGGTAAGGTTTGCGATGGTGACAGACTCTTGGGGTGGCTCGAATAACATTGCTGGGGTGGTAATCCCTATCAACTTCCACTGCTCTCATAGGCTGTCCTGCTCGAGCATAAAATATTCAAGGTCAGATTGGGATTGGTCAAGAGTGAAGCTGAAATACACAACATTTTTTTGTGATATCTCACAAATGGGCTTCGTATGGGGCACATCTACTGGATGAGTCCATCTATTCATCTGTCTGAGTAAATTGGATTTGTTAAAGCACTATATTTATACTAATCATGTGATCACTATTCAAGGACTATACTAGAAATAGTCACAATTCATAACATTATTTTAAAATCCAAAAACATAAAACCAAAGAAGTTGACATTTTATTTAAACATTTTACATAAAGATACATTTAATTAGATCAAGAGGGATTTCCATTAATAAAAGTTTGGGTCGTTACATTTAGGGTGTTTCCAATCAAGAGGAAATCTGTTGTATTTGAATTCTTTGAAACATTAAAAGTGCAGAAGGAGCATGAATTTGAAAATAAGATCAAGTGTTTGAGGACTGACAATGGTGGAGAATATACATGTGAGGATTTTGATTCCATTTTTCAATAGAAATAAATCAAGAGGTATTTCATGGTGGCATACACTCCTCAATATAATGGAGTGGCAGAGTAGATGAATATAACCCTATTGGACTGAACAAGGGTGATGCTGAATACTATAGGAGTTACTAAGATTATTTGGTCATAAGCATTAAATAAAACCTACTATGTGATCAATAGATCCCCTTCAATGGAAATTGATCTGAATATGATGATGGAGATGTGGAATGGTAAAATGACTGATTATTCTCAATTTCATATTTTTGGATGTCCTATATATGAACTATTTCATAACCAGGAAAGATCGAAGTTGGAATCAAGATCTAGGGAATGTATCTTCTTGGGATACACTGATGGTGTGAAGGGGTACCATTTGTGGGATCCCACTGCCCAAAAACATATCATCAGTAGATATTTCATCTTTGTCAAAGACAAAGTTAAAATTACTATTGATTAAGACATAATGAAAGAAAGTATAGAAACTAAAATAGTCAGGGTAAAGGAAGAAACAAAGGAAGAAATAGTTTCTTCTAAGTCATTACCAGACTATGATGATCATGTACTAGATGATCAAAGACAACGATTCTCAGATAGAGAGAAAAGAGGACCAATATGGCACTCAAATTATGTCACTAAGAGAAATGTTTCATATTTCTTATTGAAATTTGATGGAGAGACATCATCTGGTTTGGAGGTGACCTAGAGTCTAGATGTATATTCATGGATGGCAGCGATGCAGGAGGAACTCGAATCCCTACACAAGAACAAGACTTGGGATCTTTTTCCATTACCTCATAGAAGGAAGGCCATTGGGAACACATGGGTCTATAAGACCAATATGGATGAAATAGACTAGGTGAAAATATATTGTGAAATAATGGTGGAAAAAGGATATTCTTAGAATGAATTTATCAATTTCAATGAAATTGTTTCTCCTATTGTTAGACTGATGAATATTCAGGTCGTTCTGGCGATGTGTGTTGCATACACTCTACATATAGAGTAACTAGATGCGAAAATAGATTTTCGTGATGGTGGTCTTGATAAATAAATCTATATGATACAACTAGAAGGTTTTGACGAATATGGTAAAGAGAACTTGGTTTGTAGGTTAAAAAAATCTCTCTACGATTTCAAAAAGATGCTGAGGGGTTGGAAAAGATATTTGATTCCTATATTATGATACTTTGATACAAAATACTTAATTCAGATCCTTGTTCATTTTTCAAGGGTCTAGATGGTAATTATTTTATCATTACACTATTGTATGTGGATGAAATATTAGTTGCATGCCCCAATAATGAACAAATCTTGGATACGAAGGCACATTTGTCTAGGTAGTTTGATATGAAGGACTTGGGAGCCGCAAAAAAGATTCTTGGGATGTAGATTTACCGAGATAAGAATAATGGAAATATTTTCATATCATGGAAGAATTATTTGAAGAAATTTTCGAAACACTTCAATATGAAATACAATAAGTTAATTTATAACCCTCTTCCCATTTATTCCATGTCATCCTCCATGATGAGTCCTAATAGCGAAACAGAGAGGATGGAAATTTCTTGACTTCCATATGCATCATCAATGGGGAGTCTAATGTTCGCTAGAGTTTGTACTAGAATATAAATTGCACATGAAGTGGGAGCAGTTAGTTTCTACATGGAAAATCCTTGACGGGAGAATTGGATCATAGAGAAGAGGATCATGAGATACATCATGGAATCCTTAGATGTTTCATTATGTTTTGGAGGATCATATTTCACTATCAGAGGCTATGTTGATTCATATTTTATAGGTGATTTTGACCAGAGAAATTACACTACTGGTTTTGTGTTTACTCTTGAAGGAGGAGTTGTGAGTTGGATTTCAAAGTTACAATCAGTTGTGTCTTTATCCATGATGGAGGTGTAGTACATGGCAGCTACATAGGTAGGAAAATAAGTGATTCAGATAAGAAGGTTGTTGGAGGATATCAGACTCAAACAAGATCATATTTCATTGTTTTGTGATAGTTAGAGTGTCTTTCACATTGAAAGTAATCCATATTTTCATTCTAGGATGAATAACATTGGCATTAAACATCATTTTGTTTGAGATGTGGTGGAGGAAGGAAGTTTGGACATGCATAAAATTCACACTTATGAAAATTTTGAAGATTTCCTGACAAAGGCGACTGGTTCTGATAAGCTTAGATGGTGTAGATCCTCAATAGGCCTTATAAAGACAAGAGTATCTGGTTGGGTAGATAGAAAGGATGTGTGGAGATGTGATTGTCACTTAATTAAATCTCTAAGTTGGACATATGTTGGAATATGTTATTAATATAGAAAATTAATAATTATGGACATCACATTCATTTCATTCAAAGAGGTTGACACCCTACCATTATTCCATAATTTAATATGGTAACAAAAACTTAATTGAGAGGAGACCAAATGAGGGTAAAGGTAGGTTATAAAAGGGGATCTCCTCCACCTATTTTCATCATTGGATTTTGAAGCATCACAGATTCATCTTTCACTACAGTATTTTGTGAGGTGTTTCTCTATATTTTCAAGAGAAAATTTATTGAGTGTTTTCTCCTTAAAATTATGAGATATTATGTACCCATATTTTTCCATAGTGCAATCCTTCTATTTTATCATGGGGTTTTACCCTTTTCATTTGGGGGGTTTCCACGTTACATCTGGTGTTCATTTTAATTCATCACTTTTTCACTTTATTTTTATCTTGAAATTATCGTTGTATCAAAGGAAATTTTTTTATGATACTAATAGGTTGTGGTTGCTATGGAAGAAGTTTGTCATGATTGAAAGAGAAATGGAAAGGTGAGTTGTGGACCAGCTCCACATGGGATATGAATCAGATAGTCTATTATGCGTGATAGAGTGGTGTAGTGGGAAGTGCCATCATAGCCATGTTTGAGGGAGGAACTGGGAAACCTTAGTAAGGATATAGTGATGGGAAACTCACCAAGTTGTTTTATTAATATTAAGTATTTTCTTTTATTTTAAACCCATTAGTCCTTTTTAACTCTACACTCCTTTTTTTCTGCTTGTTTCATTGTCTATCCACCCCCTTCAAAATTTCCAACAACATATTGCATAGGTTTTAGATAAATAATAATAATTAAATATTATTTTAATTTATTATTTTGATTCCAATATTTGATGGAAGGATCCTCAACTAAAAATTGATTTTCTAACCTGAACTCCAGTTGGTGTCCGAACTCACTAAAAAACACCTGTATTGATGGATTTAGGTAAACAAATGTACACACACACATATATATAAATATGAACACACACACACACATATATATTTATATATTTTCATTGGAAATAATACATTCAAAATTGACATTAATCCATATTAAAAAATTGGATGACCCCAACCTGACCGTTTGATATCATATTGAACCTCTGTCTATAGAATTGACACCATATTGATTCCCTCTACATTAATTTTTCACAAATTTATTTTATTATTATCGTAAAACATCATGAGATACCTCTAATTCAAATTAAAGTTATTGAGGTAGGCAGTGTAAGCTGGTGGGTCTGGAATTTAAAAATTTTCAATGAAGATCGACAAAACTATATAATCATCGACAAAGAACATCCCCAGTAAATGTATCAAGATCCAGCATGATGAATTTTAAGCACAAAACATGAACTGAAAAATCTCCGGTTTAATCTGAATTTATGATTGACATCTACTCATCGCCGATGATAATTTATCAAAGGATCTAAAGAAGAATCCCTCTAGATCATCCGCAAAATCTTAAAAGTACCCCGCATATGCTTATCATTGTATTCTTGGTGATAAAATACAGGTTTGAAGAATTTTCCGATGTCATAATGATAACTACGTCACCATTCCTATGATGCATGAATGATATCTCAATATAGTTACTTCGATCAAGAGATTATATCTCTATGATGTGGGAGAAGAGATAGAGACTCTCAATAACTCAATGTAAATAGTTACTGTGTAAGAGACTCTCTCTTACTATATATAGTGAGTTATGAAATTACTCAAAATATCTTCCCTAGATCCCTAATACTTATTAACCTCTTAATAATCCATAAACGAGATATTATGACTAAAATTATAAGTCATAAATATCATTTATAGTTTTATCACTTACTTATAATATAATAAATATATTATTTTATAAAAATGATCCTTTAGCTCATCTCATCATTCCCCTAAACATTAAACACACCTTGAATATTAAAATAATATTCATTGTTATAATATTTTTCTATGTATTTACGTCAATAATTATAAATAAATTGAATACCAATTATTATAAACTCAAATAATATGTTTTTTATTTCTTGGTGATCATTTATTCTTGGACACATCTCGAATCCTATGGTGGGGTCCACCTTGTCTTATATTACTATTCATAAAAATAGGGTATGATTTTAAATATGCTATTGCATGAGGCCATATAAGACATTATCTTGATAACAATGAATATTATTCATAGACCAAGAGCGGAGTCTAGTAACCAAACAAGGCCCCTAAAGAGATAAGTAATAGTTATAAGAACGCCAACCCTCCTGTGAACAAATGTAGTGTAATACAATCTCTTTGTAACATGATTTCTTATAAAGAAGGATGCATGCTTTGCATTATCATCCTTTTTGATTTATTATTCATTTAACTTATAATATGTATTACCTTATTCTACCATGAATATGGATTTAGTAAAGGTACTGCCATTATAATCAACTGGGATTAAGATATCTCTTCCTATATGAAGCAACACTTATTCAATCGATATCATACTATGAATGATGCACCCAGTGCAAGATATCTATCTATGAATTAATTTCTATTGTTTTTTACTTACATAAAAGTATATGATAAAATAGTATACACAGATAATAATCTCAATTCAGGAGACCATTACATGAATTCATAGATAAGAACTACCGATGACACCTAAAACATGTGGTGTTCCTGTTTGTGGGTTAGTCCTCATGAACTCATCTACTCAAGTTCACTAAGTATGAACTTCATGATAGGAAGTATCAATTCTTACGATTCCCAAAAACTTAATAGTCATACATCATCTATGTCTAGTCAGAATGATGTATCTATACCATATGACATTTGTTTAAGATTAATGTCATAGTATCTCAAGGTTCCAATTATAGTCTGAGAACTACTATAACCTTTTGACACAACAAATAATATATGTATATTACCATATAAATAGTGTATGAAGAAATATAAACACTATTATGGTAAGAATACATCATACGTAACTCATTGTATACATGATACGATAATCAATAAGTATAGTTGATGTTTGGGTCTAAGGCACCCACTATTACAACAATATGATCCAATGATACCATATTTTTTCTTTCTTGGGATTGTTTATGATGATAAAATATTGATGTTCTTTATTTATCATTAAATATAGATAATTTTTTACTTATAAGTAATTCTAAGGACAAATTGAATAGATCATTAAAAATACGGGGAATGCATAGGATGTGAAATTGATGGGTGGGGCTCGATTATAGATATCCCCTCGATTCATCAATGGATCTAATGAGAAAAAATAGTAGGCATTCTATATTATATGGATATTTTCTTTATACAGACCCATTTATTTAGAATGGTATATTGGTTAAGAAGCCATGTTGGAAAGATTTATGGTATCTTTGTTGAGAGGCCTTGATCCTTAATGTATACAATTATCCATTTCCTTTATTAAGAATTAATTTTTCATTATCCATGTGTTTTCTATGTTGATTTTTCCATGAATTTTCATTAAAATCAAGTTTTTTATTGAATTGATTCATTTTGATTATCAACTCTTCCATGTTGATTATGCCTTATTTACTCAAGATATCCTCCACTATACACAACCCTTACTGAGCATATGATCTAACCATTTATTTTAATTCCATTAGCTTAGATATAAAAAAGGATATTATGAATTATCTCAAGGATTAAAGAAGGTTTCTTATGATATGTTTTTATATTTTTTATTTAATATAGAAATCATATATGTATTTATTTTTTCCAAGACTGCTAAACTGATCAATCCTACATAGTGATATCACTTATATATTATTCTAATTAAATAAAGAAAACACCATATATGGGTTACTATAGTTGGTTGGTTAAATTAGTTATATGTTAAGATATTAAAATTTTACCTTTGGATCTAGGATGCTAAATTACTTTGACACATTTTCTTCAACGAGAGCATCTAGGTGGACCCCAATAAGGTAGAATCAATGAATTTGACAAATGTTACATTATATTTATTCTATATTAAATGTTTCATTGGGATTGCAGGGAATTACCAACTCTTTGTTTTATAATTATCCTGAATAGTCACTCCTATGAAAACTCTAAACATGAAATAGAATAATTTCATATTATTTAACTAATATGAGGTAAATTTTCAAGAGTCAATGTGATTTTTTAACTCAACTTCTATTCATGTGTTACCATAACCTTGTAAAGGTTTTGAGGTGTCCTATGATGCATCCTTAGTTGGTCTTGGATATGTTCTCATATAGGACTATCAATTATTTGTGTATGGTTCTAGATAGATTCATCCTCATTAAAAGCACTACCCTACCCATGATGTATAATTATCTATAAGGGTTCTTCCACTAATGTAATAGAGGCATTATTTTTTGGGGAATTTTAACTATTATACACTGAATAAAAAATAATTAAGTATATATTCAATTAGAAAGAATTTAACATAAGACCAAATTATTGTGTTGAATATATATATTTTTGTAACATTGATATGAGATATGTTATTTTAAAACGAAACCTGGTTATCTACATCCTCAGTAGGATGATTCTCCCTCAAAAAGATGATAGACACAAAGGAAGAGTAGAGATTGATGATGATCATGGATGAACTTCACATTGATGTGATAGAGGATTGTAGTGGAGTATGATTGCACCGCATTAATATCAATTTATCTATTATTGAACATATTAAGGACTCCTAAATATTCAAATATCATTATATAATTATTTTAGAAAGAATCAAAGGAGGGTATATCCTCACATTCTAGTTTTAGGAACCCCATACCTTCTTATATGCGCATGAAAGTATTTTTATTCTAATGTTTATGAAGGAAGAAGTTATAAAAGAGTATAATTAATAATTTCATCATTAGATCACTAAAATATACTGAGTTATATGTTGGTAGTTCTAGGGGCCTTGATTAAAGAAGGATTTTATGATATTCGTATCTAAATAATTTAAATGTTAGTAGGTACATGTAGAGAATCAGAATCCTATAGAAAAACATCAATAAATCCCTCTTCTAGTGTGGAAATAGAATGAAATAAAATCTAAATTTATGAACCATATAACTAGATCCACTAAAGGAAAGGACAAAATTTCGGTGATTGTTTCCCATTTGACCAAGACAACATCCTTTATTCCTATCAAGGTGGTTTATTTTGTTAACGAGATCAAAAAACTACATAAAGGATAAATTGTAAGGCTTCATGGTGTTACCAGATAGTATCATTTTCTAATAGATCTTATAAGTTTATATATTTATTCTAGTAAGGTATTTAATGATATTTATCTTAAAGTGTCATTTATTTCTACTTTCGACCCATATATCAATGTATATTATGAACATACAATTCAAATTTTGGAGGACATGTTACATTATTATATTATATACTTAAAATTAAATTTAGGAGGATAACCACTCCTTGATAAAATTTCCCAAAATAATAGTTACTAACCTTATATATAGATGGAATAATTTTAAGATCTCTATCAAAGTTCATTCCATTCTCTTAATTTTTGGACAAATATTAGAAAATCCTTAGTGATCAGGCCTAACATTATTCAAGAGATAACCGAACATTTTAATCTGATTCAAAAATTGATCATGGTATCTAAAATCCCATAAACATATTTTTTCTATGAATAAAGGTATCCCTAAGACTTAAATTTTGGTGAACACATATTACTTTGGGTTTTAACGTGTTTTTGTTAGCGATGAATGGGAAATTAGGGGGAGTTAAACAATAGGTATCTTAGGAAATTAAAATTAATAATAAGAGTTAGAGAATTTTCTAATCCACTCAATCTACCACCAATGTTGAGTTCTATACCAAAAACCTTTTATATTTCTCAATCTTATAAGTATATAACTGACCCATTAAGCATTATTCCATACAATGATTTTGATTGGAAAGTTGACGAGTCATCACTGGAGCATCAAATTCGTATAATGGAATAAAGTCAGAAGGTTATACCAGGTAAGGATATTCCTTTAGTTCGGTTTCAATTGAAACACAAAAATCTCCAAGATAATACATGGGAGCAGGGGATAAGATAAAGACACATTGGTCAAATTTGTTTCCATAGGATGTTGGTTAAATATTATTGGGGATGAGAAGCCTAATGTTGGGGAGATTATAAAGTCCCCAATATTAATAAGTTGTTTGTTTTCTTTAATTAAAATTTTAAAATCCCTTGTAATGCTGTATTAATTGGTTTGGATGGTGTGAGTAGCTATAAAGGGATCAAGGGTTGTTTTGGTATATGTATCCTCTTGTGGGGATGCATAACTATAAGAATAACATCCACTATATGGTCAATGGGAGACCACTAGAACTCTAATGGGTGATGGTAGGGGAAATTAACTATACTACAAGAACTCACTTATGTTCTATTGGAGTTTTGATAGAGGATTGTTTGAATTATTTAAGTGGTAAAAATGAAGTTTTTAAATTAAAAACCTAAAAATTACTATTTTAAACACCCGCCTTATGTTTATTTTCATCCATTCATGTATAGATATATCCCATTTCCCTTCCTCTTATCTCTACCTCTATATTTTGATCCTTTCATCATTTTCTGTTCAATTTTGTGTATTTGCTCCTCGTAGTTCGTCTCCATTATGTTAAATGCTTTAAATGTATCTAATTCCATTATTTTCTCTATTTATCTATAATAGTAAGTGAATCTATAATTATTTAACCCATATCTTGTGTAACCACATCATCTTCTTCAAATTACTTCGAATTAAGTTTCATTATAAGGTTTTCGTGGGTGGAATCAAGTTATTAACTTGATTTCAATTCTTAATTCGTACTTTTATGTTAATATTGGTTCAAGAAAAATATTATCTTTTAGTTATAGTATTATCCTAAGAATAAAGTTGTGGATTAACCTTTCCTCTATAACATCAAGTAACTAATAAAAAATTTATTTTGTTGTTGAATCATTTATTATCTTTATATACATTAATAGTTTGTATTTCGTTGGCGTAGGTCCATGTGATTTATATTAAATCTAAATAGTTTTCCATTATTAATGTTTTCAAAATTGGGTTTATGAAAAACATACTATGATTTTGGTTGTTTTTTGTGATTATATATTTGAGTGATAGGTATATTATATATCGTCTCAATCCATATTGGATAAATGATGAATATTTTTTTCTATTTATTTTTGATAACATGTAAATACTAAAATAAATTATTTTAATATTTATTTCCCACATCCTTATGTTGTATTACTTGGAACCATTGTATATGTTATGATAGAAAGACTTTTTGATCTATGTTGTGTTTATTTCTTTGATATATAAGGTTAGAAATTATAATTGAAAGAGTTACTTTTGGAATGTATAAAAAGGTTCCAAAGTACACCTATTTTCATTAAACTGGTTAATATAATAATGTGGGATCACAATAACCTGACTCTATTATACCCCGTTCCACTATCAATTAATTTGATGGTTGGATTAGATAATTTGACTCCATTATATAGGATTACCTTTCTCTTAAATGGGAAATTTCATTTACCATAACTCCAATTGTGGTTCCTATAAGATCCTAGGTTATTCTTGAAGATGGTTTGAAAGGTTTGGACCCTCTTGGCATCAAGATTTATTTATGTTGGTTTTTAATTTTAAGACTTAATGTTTTTTAATATTTTTTCCATTTTTATATATTCATATGGATATAGAGTATTTTTACATACACTTGAGCATCTTATAGGTGGTTAGTGGTGGGTACTGACCACTTACTGGGTATATCACACTGACACCCTGTAATATACCCTCTTAGGATGTGTTCAAACTTGTATATACATGATCCAAGAAATTTAAAAGCCTATGAGCATGGGGGTTATCCACACATGTATTGTGGATTATATAATTTACCATTTTCTATTACTATAGGGAGTATAGGAAATAGGCATTGGGGTTGTCCTCAGTTTTCATCATTTGAAAATTCACTTGTAAAGTTCACTATTTAAGGTTTTTTAGACTTGTCTAGACCAATCACCACCTGTATATCGAACATATTTTATGAATCAATTACTTATTTAGTGTATTCATATTTTTTTATTAGTTATGTGTATTTTATTTTTTTCACATGTTATCATGCATCTTGTGCACTTTTCCTCATCATATATTCTTTCACTATTGGTTGGTTAAGTTTTAGGGTTATTTGGAATTTTTTGCCCATGTAGCATTAAGATTGTAATATATTAAGATTATGTTGTTATTCCAAGGGGAAAATATTTACCCACCGATAATAATCTCAACCCTCAATTTTTATTTTATCCTCTAGCAATATGGAGGTCCACTTGAGTAGTTATGGTGATTCAACCCAATAATGTTTGGGTAATTGTAATAGGGTCACTACATTTCCTCTCAATAAAATATATTAATGAATAAAAAAAATATTTGAATATCCATAAATTAAAAGCTAAAAAAATTCTTAGAATTGGTTAAGACACAAAATTTTTTAAAGTGTTAAAAAGGATAAACATATAAAACTCTAAAAATGGGTCTTTACCAATGATTTATGATAAGAGTATTTCAACAGTTTAATTTTATTAAAAATTTGAAGAAAAATAATTATGGGGTAAGATTTCATATTCTAAAACTATTTTATCAATATTGTATGATATATGTTTTACTCATCTTTATGTATCATCTGAAATTAGTATGATAAGAAAATACTAATCAAATCCTAATGAATTTTATTAGTTAGATATAAATATTATCCTGTAGTAAATGAGAATAAATGAGAATTTATTTATAGTCTTTTCTAGTGATAAAAATCCCATTATAATTATTTAAACATATTCTAGATTACATATTTATAAATATAACTTTAAATATCAGTTATTATTTTCATATTTAATAAATAGTGAAGGTGTAAGTAGGAAAAGTTCAAATAAATTGTGTTTTTCTGATTTCATAAAAGAATAAAAATAAAAAAAAACATTTGATGTTGATAAATATTTTGTTTGTATAAATAAATTCATTTGTAAACTATGGGGTGACTCATCCATCAGGTATCAAATTTAACACTACTATGATAATAATGGGGAGGTAACACAAGCTAAGGATCAAAGGTCTCAGCAAAGATCCAAACATATTCCACATCGACTTTATATCATTAATGATATAATTGAAAAATGTGATATTAATATGTATCAAGTTCCAATAGAGGATAATATTATGGATCCACAAAAAAACCCCTTATGTAAAATAATGTTTGAAATCCACACCATCCCTCTTTGTTTTTAATACATATGCGATTATATTTAGTGAATGTAGGAGATTATTATTGTTTCTACCCTAAATCTTGTCAATTATTACTATATTAGGAATATTCTATATCATTTAATGTGTATTAAAGGAAATACCTTATCATTCATTTTTGTTTATTACATAAAACATGGGAGGTAATATCATAACAACCCCTAAAATATTTTTGTTAGTATTTTTTCTATAATTGATGATCATTATATTAGTTTGTGATGATGTGTTGAGGTTAGTATGATTAGTATCCATTATAATGAGATACAACTGATCGCTCATAGGATATAATATTGTAAACTTGTATTTGGGTTGACCTGATTAAGTTATGCCATATATATTTTCAAATATGTGTCATTAGTGTTCATTAAGTAAACATTGGTTGTGGATACATAGTTTTGAGGTTATAAAATAAGATCCTTATTATAGGGTTTTATACTTGGATACCAATCTAAATTCATTTGAGGATTTGTCTAAATATAAGTTAACTAGGTATAATAATAAATAAGAATAGAGACTTGATTAAACTTGATAGGATGTGTTCACTGGTATAACAATCCATGACATCAATGCCATTAATTAACTCATTTAATATGTAAGTTAATTTTCAAACCAAGATAATTACATAAGATATAATAAGATTTTGTGAACTCATGAATTTATAAATAGTGATAGGTTATACAAGATTGACATTATCCTTTTCTTGTGTTTAATCTCAATGACAAGTACAAATAAACTTATGATATATGGTAGATTATATCACATTAAAACCCTTTGTAATTTTTTTAGATATGAAATTTTATAAATGTATCTCTTAATTTATGATTATAAATGATAATCATGATCATTTAATTATTTATAATGTTCCCTTGGGGGGAATATATAGGACAATGATAATTTGGATGTTTGGACTTATGTGATTAGTTCATTTTTAAATATGTTTATGTTTATTATAAACACAAATAAGATTTTTTAAAGAATTTTAAAATTTTAATTAAATAATATTTATTTATTTAAAAAATTATTATGGTTTTATAATATAAATAATGAATTATTTATATTATTAAAACTCATATGTGATGAAATGACAAATCCCAAATACAATGTGAGCTTAGGCTTGGATTAATGGGCTTATAAAACTGATTACATGAACAAAATTCAAAGGAATTGTTATAAAGGGCATTTAAGCACCAACTTTGATAGTTTTAAATTATTTGGAGGCTCATTAATTCACATATAAATTTATTTTAGGACTTTCCCGCTTTTGGATGTTATTAAATTTCATTAATAACCTCAGAGTCTATTTATTGAACCTTTTTAGGGTTCTTTAATTATGTACTTCCTTATAGGATATTGAATGCTCCTCTTGATATAAATATGTGTTAGGTATAATAGGTTAAATACCCTGAGAGGGGGGGGGGGGTGAAAATAAGGATGTGACAAATTAAGACTACTTCCCCTTTGGATCTTGTTTATTCATTAAACAAAACACACATCTCTCTTTCTCCCTTTGCAATATACAATCAAAAATTAAATCATGCATGGGACAAAACAATTTTACTTGGTTCACCCTCACTTGGCTACATAAAAAGAACATAAAACAAAAAACTTATGATTTTACCAGATTCACTAAGGATCAGTAGTAAATTAAAATGTTCAGACTAGATCTTCCATTCCCAGGCTCACTGCCTTTACAAGGTTTAGGGTCTTATCATAGCTTTCCCAAGGTTCACTCCTTATGTCTATTTCTTTGGATCACTACTGGTGGAAAGGATCACCATATCCCTCTTCCTTCACTCACTTTTCTTGTAAGGGATTCAAAAAAAGTTTATAGACCTGTAAGTCCCTTTATTTTCATGAATTCATACACCATTAGTTTTATATGGATGCAATGTTGAAGTTTCACTTTCATCTAATATAAGAATTACACTTTACCACAGTTCACTAGGAAATCCATTTTAAAAAACATTCATGATGCACACTTCATTCGTGAAGCTCCTACTTTTTCTAAGATCAAACTATGTTCATGAAGTCCTTAATTTCCACAAATCTCACTTAGCCTTTTCCAATCACATCTCTTTCACGAAGCTCAACTAGCCTTTGTGAAGATCATATATTTTCATGAAGATTACATTTCATTCAAAAATTCCAATACTATAATGATGCTCAAAACACTTGGTTAGCTATCGTAGCCTTCACAAACTTCTTCTTATATCACCTTCGTGAACCACCCTTTACGAAATACCCTTCACGAACCACCCTTTGGGATTCCATAGCCTTAATATTTTTGTTAAGTCATGCTACTTTTCTAAAGGGGGTAGATGCCAATATATAGGGTTTTCCACAAATTCTAGAACCTTTCCTACCACAAAATCACCATTTTCACAAAGATAATTGATCTAATTTAAAATTATCCATTTTTCATGAAGCTTCACACAATTTTCCCATTTACGATGCTCGCTGTAATTTCGAATCCTCTCATCACTAATTCATGCCATCACGATGCTCCACTCGTAATGCTCCTCACCTTCACTATTCAAAAAGTCAATCATAATCACAAATATCACTATCATAATCTTCAAAAGGTCATGAAACACACTTATAAAATTACATTATTCATGAAATTCATGCCTTTTCCATATTTCCATAAGGCCTGCAAGGAAATCCACTTTTCACAATGCTATACAAACTCCAAATTCTGGACCCCAAAAAATTTGAAAACACTAGGAAAAAATGTCACCATGTGTACATAATATTCTGTACCAGTTCTATGGAATTGAATCATTTTTATTGGATCTTTTTCAACATACCATGTAAAAAATCTCTTTGGAGTTCCACAACATACCTTAGAAGTCTGCTTTTTAAAAATACATAATCAACCAAAAATGTTGTGATGTTACCGTGAGGGATTATTTCCCAATAATATCCCTCTTTGGGTTGGTTGAAAAATCTTCACATTTTGATACCTCATTGAAGATTCATGCATCTTCAATCACCATTGAATTCTTGTGATTAATATAAAAATCAATTATTTTGTCAACAAATATTTAAATCCCACATGAGCCATGCTCGGTGGAAGAAACTAGAGTATTATGAAAATCTCATCAATGAATCAACTCATACAAAAAACTCTCTTTTAATTTCATCATGAACCTTAGAGGTCATGATATATAATATTATATTGATCACATTTAGCATTGTCATATTTAATACTCTCCCCCTATACTATTCATTAAAGATTATATACTCTCCCCCTATCTTTTTTCTTCCTCTAACTCACTTCTCCACCTGCCATCTTCCCCCATGTCTTATCAAAAACATTTTCTCCCTTTTATAGACATAATTTCCCCCCTTTGTCTACAGACCTGAAGTCCATTTCTTTTAGGTCTAAAATAGGGCAATGATCACATATTAGTACATTAGGGAAAAACATACTATACCTCAAGGAGAGGGGGTTACACATCCACATTTTTTCATTTGTTGGGAGTAGAATGTACTCCTAAAGCCAGTCGATGATGTTAAAACACTTATTTGGGTCAGGCCTTTGTCTGAATGTTAGTAACCTATTTTTATATAGGCACATTCTCAAACTTCACAATGCCTTGATCCATATTATCCTTAATAAAATGAAACTTGATTTCAATGTTCTCTGTTCTTGAGTGATGGACTGTATTTGTTCTAAGATTTATAACACTTGAATTATTGAAATGGATTCTGATTGGATACATCACTTAAACTTCCTTATCATAAAGCTACTATTTTATTCATAATAAATACATGTAGGCTATAGTAGCTTAAAAATACTCAACTTCTGCAGTGCTCAAAAAAATTAAATCTTATTTCTTTCTTGTCCAAGAAATACAAAATCCACCAAGATTGAAAGAACCTCCTAACATTGATTTCCTATCATTTGCTGAACTGGTCCAATCAACATTTGTATATCCCAATAAATCCTATTGAGATTTGAAATTCTACATCAAACCAAACTCGATCATTCCCTTGATATTCCAATGAATTGTTTTCACTATAAGGATGTTTCTTTCCTTCGAATTTCTTTGATACTATGGTGATTGACATGTGAAAAAAAATCAGGTATTATCACTATTAAGTATAGTAGACAATAAATCATCTGCTATTATTCTATAACATTAACTACATTGCCTTCATCATCCCTTGATAGTTTCATTTAGGTAGTCACTAGAGTCATCATCTCCTTGTAATTATCCATTACAAATATTCTAAAAACCTCATTGGAATATTTATATTGAGAAACAAATGTTCTATTATTTCCTTGTGTAACCTGTAAACCAAGGAAAATCATTAGTTTACCAATAATTTACATTTCAAAATCACTTTTTATGAATTTGGAAATATTTTTGAAGTACGCTTTATCTGATCCTCCAAATATTATGTCATCAACATATACCAACACCATCATCCTTTGATTACTATCATGGATAAAATATAAACTGTAATCAAATCCATCACACTGAAAATCAAGCTTTTTTAGAAACCCATCTTGCTTTGAATACCCTGCTCTTGGTGCTTACTTCATTCCATATAAATCATTCTTCAACCAAAAAACTATGTTATCATGTTTATGAATGAGAAAACCATATAGACGTTCAATATAATGTTTTTATTTTATAACCCCATTTAGAAATGTAGTCTTGACACCCATATGTAAAACCTTGAACTTTCTTTGAACCGCTATGGACAAGAATATTCAGATTGTCTCTATCCTTGTAATATGTGAACATGTTTTATCAAAATTGATACCCTCTATTTTGGAGTACCCTTTACAAACAAGTCTTTATGTTCTTCAAATCACTGCATCATCTTCATTCATCTTGTTGTGAAATACCCATTTAGTCCTGATGATATTCTTATCTGTTGGCCTCGAAACAATCTCTCATGTACAATTATTCTCAATTTGGTCAAGATCCTCATTCATAGCATGAACCAAATTCTCATTTCCAACTGCTTCATCAAAACATTTAGGTTATACCAAGGATAAGTAATATTATTGTTGTAGAGTATTCATCCTTTTTGTTTGAAATGGTGCTATCTGATCACCAATTATGTTTTGTATATCGATTTTAGCACTTATGTTATGTCTTTGTGAAGATCCAGATTTTTTCTCATCCTTTTCATCATCAGAATATTCTTCTAAATTAGCCTCTGGAAATGGAACATCTGATGATCCAATTATCACTTCATCACTATCCTCCTAAGAATGATCATGTATTTTTCAAATATTCTGATCATTTTCCACTATAGTTACATCATGAACTTCAAATACCTTTACCAACCATTTATTGAAGAATTTATATGATTTTCTTTTCTCTGAGTAGCCAATAGATATCCCTTCATCTCTGTGGGACTCAAACTTCCTCTGTTTCTCCTTATTGATATTATAAAAATTACTTCCTAAGACTCAAAAGTACTTCAATGATGGATTAATTCCTTACCATAACTCATATGGATTCTTCTCTTCTTTCTGACATAGTAAATCTCTATTCGATGTGTAGACGGATATCACCACTACTTCTTTCTAAAATATCTCTAGAAGGTCTTTCTTAATGAGAATTGTACTAGCCATGTCGTTCATAATTTGATTTCTTCTCTCAACTACTCCATTATAATTTGGAGTTCTTTATGATTAATATTGATTCCTTATCCCATGATTTTTAATATATTATTCCACTTGGCTATTTTTAAACTCTGTTCCATTATCTTTTCAGATCTTCTAGATTTTCCGACCTAGCATCTTTTCAACTTCCTATCAATATCTTGTAATGAAACTGAACACCTCAAACTTGTAAGAGATTATTGATACCCAAGTTGTTCTGCTAAAATCATCAATTAAGAGAACATAATATCTCCTCCCATCAATATATCTTGGTGAAATCATCCGCACACATCAATATGTACCTACTCAATTAATTTTGTTGACATTTCCCCCTTTTCCTTATATGTATTTTTAATGATCTTACCTTGTTGAAAAGTATTGCACATATGAGTATGATCATGGAATAACCTAGGAAGGTCTCGAGCATCATCAGATTTCACCAGATCTTTCAAGGATGTTTGGCTCAAATGACCAAGATGTTTATGCTATAGCTTGTTTTCTTCTTCCTTAGAAAAAAAGAACATATCTTCTTCTTCAATCAAAAGGAAAATATTTTATTTCATATGCTTTACATGAAGAAAACATAAACATATATTTCTTTGATGAAAAATAACTTTTTAGAAAAGATTATGGCATATCTTGAGTCATGCAGTTGACTGAAACTCAAAAAATTGTAACTAAGACCTTCAACAACTAAGGCATCTGTACATCTCATGTCTTTTCCCCCAAACTTTTCTTTTCCAGAGCCGATAATTTTCAAGCCTTCATCATTACCAAATAATAAGTTACATTATTTATCATACCTAATTTTGATCACCAGATCCTTATTTCATATCATATGAGAGGTATATCCACTATCAATGATCCGTATTCCATTGAGATCTGATGCTTTGAAAGCAATCTTTGCAACCACTTCCAGATTAGCTCTTTTCTTCCTAATCCATTATTTTGAATTTGTACCCATTAAAGATTGATTATATTTATCTTCCTTAGTATATGATGAACCAAATTCATCTTGCAATACTGAAAACCAATTTTTCATTTTCATCACACTTAATGGTTCATTGAATTTTTGTTTGCAACTAGTTTGATTCTACTTAGGTGAATTCCTCTATATGGTTAATATAAAATATCAATCCATGTGTCCATATAATCCACACCAAAAAAATGGCCCTTGAATGATGTTATAGATTATTGCATCCTATTTGGATACCATTTTAGTTCTTATGACCTTCGATATCTCTTGGCTATGGAACACACATTTTGTGAGTGTCCCATATTTCCCAAACAATAACACCTCATGCGAGGTGCATTCATGTGTGTCACCTCTACACCATTGGTTATCCCTTTGGTTATATATATATTTTAACTTTTCTTCATACCCAAATCAATATTTAATTTCAGATCAGGTGCTTATAGTTTGACATTAATCATCACCCCTCTTTGTTTTTTATCAACCCTCTTACCAGCCTTATAATTTTGATTTTACTGTTTCTTTTGCTCTGCTAGACCTATACGATCTACTTTTATTTTTCTTGTTTCTTTTATGACATTCTTTCCCGATGTGGTACTAGGAGTCAACAATTTTTATTGATCCTTAACTCTTCATCGTAGGCTGAAAACTTCCCCTTCAATTTCTTCGATATGTTTGATTTGATCTTTTACAGTTTGAGTCAAACTACTGATTTCTCTTTTCTGTTCTTTAATTTTGATATTGTACTCAATAACCTTATTTGGACATTTTTTAATTCAAGACTTTTTTTTCAATTTATTTATTCAGTTCATACTTATTCATTTTAATTTCAACTTCATCCGCTTCATATTCTTAACTCTTCTTAGATAACTTTACTATAATATGTACAACCTTCCCACACCGAAAGCATGGAAGTGGAAGTTTACCTTTGAACTTTCCTTTTTCATCTTGGATATTTGAGGAATGAAATGAAATCACATAATCAATCTATTTATCTTTCTATCCATCTTAAATGGATAGATTCTTCATGGCCTTAAAAGCCAAATCTTTGGATTTCCCCTTTCCAATAGCATAATTATAATCATTTCTCATTTCATAAGAAACAAGGGTACTATAAAAGTTATCCAACATTAGCTCTTTCAGATCTTTATCTTCTAATAATGAAACTTTTAGTTTTAATAGAGGTTTAAGTTTTCTCAAGATATGTTTCACAATCATTATATTTTTAATGACTTCTCCAAGACCATGCATATATTCCACAACCAAATTTACCCAGTCAAAGAATGTATCAATATAATCATTAGGGTGAATTTTGAGATCCATGTATTTATTCTATAGAACCTACAGTTTTTTTCTAACTTTTGACTCACCCTCATAAATATTCATCAACTTATTCCACATAGCATGTGGTGACTTACATGACATAACCTTCGTATAAATTGTATTTGATAGGTATCTGCCTAAAGCATTGATACCTTTAGAATCAATATCCAATTTCCTCATTTAAACTTCTAATAAATCCCCACTATAAATACTAGATAAAATACCATGCATCACTACTATAAATACATCTATTCCTAAATATCAGAAGTAGTGCTACATCTAATTATTATATAATTGAAAATTATTTCCATCGATGATCAGAAATCTTTTGTGATCAACCACCTCCATTTATTCTATAGATATAAAAGTAATCACTTTCAACCTTTCCCTATGATACCAATTGTTAGGTCCACTAGGTTAAATACCTTGTGAGTAGGGGTGAATCAGGGTGTGATAGATTAAAACTACTATGCCTTTTGATCATATTTCATCGTTAAACAAAACACACATACCTCTTTATCCCATTACAATATATGATTAGAAATTAAATAATTCATGCAACACAATGATTTTACTTAGGTCACCATCACCAGGATACATATAAGGAGCATAAAACAATGATGTTCCTATTGTAAAAAATGCACTAAGGCTCACTTCTAAATTACAATGTCTGGGCTAGATCTTTTATGCCTTGGCTCACTACCTTTCCAAGGTTTAGGGTCTACTCACAACATTCCCAAGGGTCACTCCCTATATATCTTTCTTTATCTCACTACAAATGTAAGGTATCATCATCTTCCTCTTTCTTATCTCACTACTCCTGGATGGGATTGAAACATAGTTTATGGACTTGTAGGTCCCCTTATTTTCATGAATTCATACATCTTCAGTTGTAGATGGATGCACTGTTGAAGTTCAACTTTCATCCAATAGATGAGTACCACTTTAAAATAGTTCACTAGGAAATACCTTTTAAAACAATTTCATGATTCACACTTCCTTCATGAATCTCCTTCTTTCATTAAGCACAAACTGTCTTTGCAAAGCTCCTGCCTTTTCATGAATCTCACTAAACCATCACGAAGCACACCTCTTTCACTAAGCTCAACTAGCCTTTACAAAGCTCCTCTATTTTCACAAAAATTACTTATAATTTGGGAATTACATTAAATTTGTGATGCTTAGAACATTTATTTATCTATCATAACCTTCAAAAACTTTTTTTTATATCGCATTTACGAACCACCCTTCATGAACCACTCTTCGTGAACCCCCTTTGTGATTCTAGAGCATTAAAATTTTTGTTAAGTCTTTCTAATACTATGAGGGGGGTAGAGTAATATTTATAGGTGTTTCCATTAATTCTATAAGGTTCCCTCCTACATCATCTCCATTTCCTAAATCTCCCTATGGCATCCCGCCTTTTTTATTACATAACATTTCATTAAATTTTACAAAAGAGGATCTTTAAAGTCTAGTGTCTTCGAAAAAAGGTACATAATATATAAAAACACATAACATTATTTAAATCTTATTGAAAGGATTCATGAAATTTTTATTATAAGTACAATTAATACATCTCATAATCTAGAGACAGACATCAAAGGAATGGTTGAGAAGAAGGCCCCGTAAGGAAAACAAGTGAAACAATTTACATCTGAACTTGAGGGATATCAATAAGAACATGGGGAATATCATAATGGTATGATAGAGAAGCATATAATAATAATTATAACTTAGAAAATAAATTGAAAATGTGGATACAACATTCAATTTATACATTAATAATCATATCACCAAGGTCCATCCCCAAGGTGTCATAAAAATTAACAAAGTTATTCACCAAGGAAACATAAAACATGTCATCTTTAGAGATTAATTTCTTTACCCAACGCATTGGAGAGATATCATGATTTACCCTTAATATGTATTTATTTTCATTTGAGACACTTATATCATAATCAAACATTTCATAAAAAACCCAAAGGGAATAAAATAAATGGTTTTCATATTAAAATCACGACTTTTGAAAAAGTGCTTAAAAAATGATCATTATTTCATTTATAACGCACAGAAAGAGAATGAGGATTTTATGTACTTGAATACCAGAATAAATTAACTCATTCTCATGTCTTGATGAATACCAATGTAAATTAAATAGTTTTGGGTATTCACATAAATAAAGTAAGAGAATTTATTAAGAAAAAGAGAGAGTTTTTTAGACGAAAATTCTATAGCATAAAGACTATAAAACATGGTTTTAAAAAACATTAAAAAGATAGGGGACAAGGGTATCCCAACCATAAATGACTCATAATACATTATAGATATAAAAATAATTATATAGATTAACATACCCCAATATTATAAAATAGATACTAGAATACATACATAAAGGAAGTCTTGACTAAAAGAGGACAGTAAAAGGTTCCCTTACATTGAAGAGTAACATTAAAAAGAAGAAGGTTGAGACCTTGGGGGACTGAGGGAACCTTGGGATGACTTAATGTGTTGTAAAAAGACCATATCTTTCTTTAGGAGGAATTTGGAATGAAAGGAATGAAGTAATGTGTTGGTATTTATAACAAAAGTGAGGAAATATTTTATTAATTTCTAAGGGACACCTCATCGGTGGTATTTTCAAAACCATGGGCTTGCCCATGGTATTTTACCATGGTATTATCCACTTGATACACCTCATAACATATTTTACTGTGCACAATTCCATCAGAATTATTAAATAATTAATGATGTCATTAAACACACCCGAACTCAAAACTTTAATTTTACTATTCACCAAAAAACAAAAAATTTTATAAAAATCTCATAAATTCACTCAAACCTAATTTCGATGCTCTGAATTCAAAAAAGAACTCCATTTTATGATTTTTTACAATTATGAGATATTTAATTTTTAAGTAAAAAACTATTTACCTAAAAAATGTTAATACTTAACTAATTATTTCTGAAACAGTTATTTACTTATGCTAATATATCAAATTACCAAACAAGATGCCTAAATTATATTTATATATTCTTAAGTGAGGTTACTATTCAATTTATCACATTTCTATTCATAAGGGTAATATTAGTGTTCATAATTTACTATTCATCAAAAATTATGTTGATCTTATTGGAATCTAAATTCCTTACTGATCACAACTATAGAAGGCCATTTTTTGAAAATAATTTCACATTAATAATTATTTAAAGTACAAAAAAATATTTTAAAATACCGTTTTTCCAATATTCATCAATAATATTGAACTTATATAAATTCATCCAATATTAGTTTTGACATTTGAAATTCACAAATTTTACCATAATAAGAAATAAAAATTTTATTTATATAAAAGGATTACACAAAGTAACTAAGGCCTTGTTACATAACCCATTATAACACCTTCATAATAACTAAGAGTAATTTGTGCAATGGTGATAAAATCTTGGGGAAGATCAGACAACATTTCCTAAGTGGTAATTTCTATTATCTTGAACTTCTCCCTTAGCTGATTTTGTTCAATCTTCACTTGCTGAAGCTTAGCTTGAGCTTGGTCCAGAGAAAATCCTAGTAATGATACCTCCTTCCCAAGCTCCGACAGATGGGCTTTATATGGCCCAAGTATACTAGATGAGGCAATCAACTCCTCTTTTTTATATTAGTTATCCATTATTAATTCTATTTTAAACAAAAATTAAAAAATTAAAAATTATTATTGTTTCTAATGGTCAAATAACAGTCAAAACTCGATGGATACATTTAAATTATACTTATATAGTTTTATTTATATTTACATAATAAAACATACATTTATCGAAAACAAAATAATATTCAAAAGTTTGGGTCATTACATTATCCCTCCTTAAGAAATTTCGTCCCTAATATTTCAACTCGTACCCTCATAAGAGAAAAAGTGCGGGTACTTCTACCTCATACACTCCTCTAGTTCCCACGTGGCTTGTTTATATTTGTGGTACCTCCACAAAAATTTAACAAGGTGGGTAGTCTTGTTTCATAGAACCTTGTCACTATGATTCAATATCTCCACCGAATTCTCCTCATTAGAGTGTTCATGGTGAGATGGTCCATTGTAACCCACATTACGTTGTTTATTTATGATGTTATTAGGAGACTAGTGACAAAGTCCATAGTGATATTTTCACACTTCCATGCTAGTATGGTTGGTGGTTATAATACCCATTTAAGACGTTTTCGCTCTTCCTTCACTTGCTGACATACCAGGATCCTTATAGTGTAGTCAAGAATAACCCTTTTCATATTATCCCACCAATAATGATCTCAAAGGTCCCTATATATTTTTTTACTTCCAGGAAGTATAAATAAAGTAGTTCTATGAACTTCATCCATTGGATCCTTATTTATTTATGGAATAGATGGAACCCATAGTCTTGTATGAAATTTCAGTCCACCTTGTTGATCAATATTGAACTCAGGAAACATCCCATCCTTCACAACCACAAAGTTCTTCTATAATAAATCAACTACATTATGATCTTTATTGATATTATCTAGTAATGATGATTGAGAAATAATTTGGGATAGGTTTGATAATGTCCCTTCCCTTATTATTCCCATGTCCAGTTTTACTAGGTCTTGGATCAAGGGATCTCTATGAATCATCATGATGGATTGAAAAACTGGGGATTTCCTACTTAATGCATCAATGACTTTGTTTGATCATTTGGGATGATAATGAATTGAACAATCATAGTCTTTAAGAAGTTCTAACCATCTCCCATATCTCATTTTAAATTAATTTTTTGTGAAAATATACTTCAAACATTGATGGTCTGTGTATATATCAAATTTCTCCCCATAAAGATAGTGCACCCATATCTTTTGAGAAAATACAACCGCAACCAGCTCAAGATCATGTGTTGTATAGTTCTTCTCATGAGTCTTCAATTATCCAGATCCATAAAAAAATCACCTTGTAATTTTGAATGAGGGTGTACCCAAGGCCTTTTATAGATTCATCCCTAAAAATAACGAACCCTTTTCCACGTGAGGAAAGTGTTAACATGGGTGCAGGAACCAATCTATTATTTATCTCTTGGAAAAATTCCTCACACTCCTTTTTCTAGATGAACTTGACCCCTTTTCGAGTTAACTTGGTTAATATATTTGAAATTCATGAATTTTTTTTCACAAACCTCTAATAATATCCCACTAATACAAGGAAGATATGAATCTCAATTATTGTTGTAGGCCGAGGGAACTCCTATAAAACATTTTTCTTTGTAGGGTCAACTGTAATAAATTCATTGGTTACAATTTTCCCCAAGAAGGAAACTTATTGTAACCAAAAATCACTTTTTCTTAACTTTCCAAAAAACTTATCCTTATGTAGAGTTTTCAAAATAACACTTAGATAATCCTTATGCTCCTCATGAATTTTGGAATATATCAGAATATCATCAATAAAAACTACCACAAAGTTATCATGGTAGTCCTTATATACTCTATTCACCAAATCCATAAAAATAGTAGGAGCATTAGTTACGCTAAAGGGAATAACAACAAAATCATAATGCCCATATCTTAACAGGAAGGCTCTTTTTTGAATATCTTCTTCTTCACACTCAATTGATGATAACCAGATCAAAGATCATTCATGGAGAAGAATTGAGCCCCATGAAGTTGGTCAAATAAATCATCAATTCATAGAATAGGGTATTTTGTCTTCACTGTGATCCCATTTAGTTCTCTATAATCAATGCATAGCCGCATTGATCCATCCTTCTTCTTTAAATGGATAATAGGTGCTCGCCATGGAGACACACTCATTTGGATAAAACCCTTATTCAAAAGTTCATGGAGTTGATTATTTAATTCCTCTAGATCCAAATTTTCTGTCCTATACGGGGTCTTTGATATCAGGTGAGATCCAGGTACAGGTTCAATAGATAACTCACCCTCTCTTTCTAGGGGAGTTTGGGGTAACTCCTCCGGAAATATGTTAATGTATTCCTACACGACGGGGAGATTTTCTATCATTATAATTTCATTTCCTTCTTTTTCATCACCGATAAAATCCATAAACAAGGATATATGAGTTTCTTCTAGAAAAAAATCATGTTGAGATATCTCTCATCAGAAGATAACTGTAGGGTTTTTATTCAAGAATATTGGGATTTCCTTAATGCTGAATTTTATTTTGCATTATACTTTGAGAAAAAGTCCATCCCTAGTAGAATGTTGAATTCTAGCATAGTAATGGCTACTAGATTTTAAATAATATCCTGATCACTAAATTAAATACTTGTGTTTGTAGAGAATTTATGCTTGGATAATCCCATGAAGAGTATTGACTGATAACTCTACTTTTATCTATTTAGGGGTTGATTTTAAATTCTTTTCAAACTTGGAGGAAATAAAGGAATGCATAGAATAGAATTAAACAAAGTGCATTATAACTTTTAGAGAATAAAAAAGGTACCTTGAAACACATCATTTGGCACTTCGACTTCAGCCATAGTGATAGAAAAATAACGACCTTTCTCCCTTGGCCTATGCTGAGGCTGATGGTGATTCCCCTCCATTGCCCTTAGATTTGGACAATGATTAGAAAAGTTCCCAAGTTGTCCACACTTGAAGTATTGGACATCAAGTATGTCCAACACCATATTCCCCTTGTTTTCAGTGTTTGGGAGTTTAGTTTCACCTCACTATGAAAATTCCATGTTATATGGACATATCTTTTACACTTTTAGCAATTCCCACTCCCGAGAAAGTAGTTCACTGAATTCTTCTTCCCACATTTATTACACATGGCACGTTGTACTTTATTGATTCCTATTCTCTATTAAAAGCTCCTCTCCAATCCTGGATACATTGATCTCTTCTTTTAATTGGATTTATGAGACCACTACATCTCACCAAACTTCTGTTCATTATTCATTGCACTATGCATGATCTCTTCAAAGCTATCATTGTATCAGTTGGCTAGATTATTTCATAGATGAGGTATTAGACCACCAAAGAATCTATAAACCTTCCAATTATTATACATGAAAATTCTTGAGGTGTAATGGTAAAGTCCTGAAAAGTTTATCTCATAGCTTCTAATAGATTCATTCTCTTTCTGCTCTAGCTTGAGAAACTCTTTCTCCATTTTTGATCCCATCGAATGAGGGAAATACTTATTGAAGAAGATCCCTCATAACTCTTCCCACTCCATAGATTCAACCTACACTATTGGACTAGTGTTTTTTATCAGTTCCCACCACCGATCAGATTCTCCATCTAAGCGGTAAACATCATGGGTGAGATTTTTTTCTTTTAAACATTGGAGAATAGAAAAGATCTTCTCAATAGAGCTGATCCACTATTCATAAATCAATGGGTCGGTATATCCACTAAATTTTTGTGGTCATTGACACATAAATGACTCAAAAAAATTGGTTCCCTTTATGGTGAAATTGGTATGTCATCTAGATTCATGTTATTTCCCATAACTTGAGTCTGTTGGTTCATCATTGTCATGAATGTTTTTATTCAGGCTTCCATCGAAGGGCTGTCAGTGCATGGTTCATTGCGATCACCATTTGCATGGTTCCCCCTATTTCCTACCATTTTCTTAAATAATAAAACCTTAGTTATAAACTTATTTCATTTACGAATCTTTTAACTATAATGGATTTTTATGTCTTAAAACATTATGCTTAAACATATTATTCTTTAACAACAACTACATTTCTCTATAAATACTTCATAATGATTTATAAAAATAATGTGATTAACTAAACATATCCCCCAAGAGTGTCAAAACAGGAGTGAAAAATGTGAATTTTCATCTACAAAGATATCCCATGTCATGCTCAAAACTCATTTTCAGAGTTTTCACTTCTAGGTACATCTGTGCCAGATCCACATCCACATGTTCATATCCAGACATAGATTTATTTTTTCGGAACCCACTTAATTAATATTTGAAAAAAATAATACGAATTTATCCTATATTTAAACTTTTCTATAGGGTTCTTAATAATATTTTCATAGCCTAATTTCAATAAATAACTAAAATATCCTCTAATACCAAATATGGCATACCACCTTTTTATTACATAACTTTTCAGTACATTTTACAAACAGAGGATCTTTAATGTATAGAATCTTGGCAAAAAGGTTCATAATATATGGAAACACATAAAATTATTCTAATAATTTTGAAAGGAATCTTGAAATATTCTTCCTATTTACAATTACTACATCTCATAACCTAGAGACATACATCAAAGGAACAAGTGAGCAGAAGGCCCAGTAAGGTAAACAAGTGAAATAATTTACATGTGAACTTGAGGGATATCAATAAGAACATTGGGAATATCATAAAGGTATGATAGAGAGGTATAAAATAAAAATAATAAATTGAAATATAACTTGAAAATTTGGATACAACATTATATTTATACATTCATAAGAATATCACCATGTTCTATCCCCAAGGTGTTATAAAATTTACCAAGGATATTCACTAAGGTATCATAAAACTGGTTATATCTAAATATTATTTTTTTTACCCAATGAATTAGAGAAATATCAAGGTGAACCCTTAATATAAATTTATTTTCAGGTGATCCACATAGATCATAATAAAAAATTTCATAAATAATTCAAAGAGAATAAAATAAATGGGATTAAAATCAAAATTGTGACGTTTTAAATAGTTCTTAAAACATGATTGTCATGTCATTTGTAACCCACCGACAGGGAATGAGGTTTTTATGTACGTAAATTTCAAATTAAAATATATCATTTTTATACCAATGAAAATGAAATAAGTATAGGTATTCAAAAAAATAAAGTAAGACAATTTCATGAGAAAAAGATATAGATTTTGAGATGAAAATTCGGCAGCATAACAACTATACAACATAGTTTTAGAAAACATTAAAAAGAGAGGATATAAGGGTCTAAAATCCATAAATGACTCATAATAAAGTATAGGGACATAAATAAAGATATATAAGAACTTATCCCAACATAATAAATTGGAAACTAGAAGTCATAACATAAACGATGTCTTGACTAAAAGAGGAGGGTGAAAGGTTCCCTTACCTGGAAGAGTAACTTCCAAAATATGAATGTTGGGACCTTGGGGGATTGAGGTAAACTTGGGAGGACTTATTTAGAGCTAAAAATACTAGATCTTAATTTGGGAGGAAATGGAATTAAATTATTGAATGAATGATTTGTTATTTATAGAACAAGCGAGGAAATATTTTATTAATTTCCAAGGGACACCTCATTGGTGGTATTTGCAAAACCATGGGCTTTCCCATGGTATTTGACCATGGTATTATCCACTTGGGACACCATATAACATATTTGACGGTACAAAAGTTTACCCAAATTATTAAATCATTATTACATCATTAATGATGTCATAAAATACACCAAAACTGAAAACTATATTTTTATTATTCACCGGAAAACAAATCATTTTATAAAAATCCCATAAATGTACCCTAACCTAATGTCTATGATCTGAATTAAAAAATTAACTCTATTTTATTATTTTGTTTCTAATTATGTGATATTTAATTTCTAAGTGAAAACACTATTTAAACGGAAAAATACTAATACTTAACCAATATTTTCTAAATCAGTTATTAACTTATGCTATTATATTACATTACCAAACAGGATTCCTAAATTATATTTATACATTCTTAAGTGAGGTTACTATTCCATTGGTCACATTACTATTCATAAGGGTAATATTAATATTCATTAATTACTATTCTACAAAAATTATGTTGATATTATTAGATTTTAAATCTCTTACTGATCACTACTGTAGAATACCATTTTTTAAAAATCATTTCAGATTATTAATTATTTAAATTATAAAAAAATATTTTAAAATACCCTTTTTCCGATATTCATCAATAATATGGATCTTCTATAAATTCATCCTATATTTATTTTGACATTGTAAATTCAAAAATTTAACCATAATAAGAAAAAACAATTTTATTTATACAAAAGTATTAAAGAATGTAACCAAGGCCTCATTACATATCCCCTTATGACACCTGCATATGACCTAAGAGTAAGGTGTGTAATGGTGATAGGATCTTGGGAAGGATCAAACAACATTGCCTAAGTGGTGATTTATATCACCTTGATATTATCTCATAGGAGATTCTATTCAAGATTCACATGTTGAAGCTCAGATTGGGCTTAGTAAAGAGAAAAGATTTTTGACACTACCTCCTTCCCAAGATTCAACAGATGGGCTTCAGAAGGCTTGAGTCTAATGGATGAGGTCATCGACTCCTCTTTCTACATTTTTTATCCATTATTATTTCTATTTTAAACAACAATTTTAATAATAAAAATTAGAATTGTTTCCAATTGTCATATAACAGTCCAAACATGATGGTTATATTTCAATTATACGTTTATAGTTTTATTGATATTGAAATAAAAAACATATATTTTGAGGAAAATAATATTATTCAAACTTTTGGGATGTTACACTCCCTTATTTCCTTTTCAATGCTCCATTTTTTGTGAATCTCCACACAAGGATCCTGTTAGCGATGCTCATCGTAATTGCAAAGCCTCTCGTCACTACTTCGCACTACTATAATGCTTCACTCACAATCACTACTGGAAAATGGTTTTATACCCACGGTTTTGAAAAAAACCGCGCGTATAGGTATAGTATGTGAACCTATACCCAAGATTTTGGAAAACCATGGGTATAGGCCCTCTATACCCACAGTTGTGCCAAAAACCATGGGCATACTTTTCTTTTAAGACCTATACCCACGATTTTAGAGAAAACCGTTGGTATAGGGTATATTTCAAAAACCCATACTGACGGTTCATCAAAATCGTGGGTATTGGGGTTTTTTTTGAAAACCTATACCCACGGTTCCTTAGAACCGTGGGTATAGCTTTCCCACGTTATGGTGGGGAAAGAAAATTAGGTGGGAAACAAAAAAAAATTGGGGGGAAGACATTTATTCATGGTTTAGATTAATATATTTACATAAATATAAATATATTTTAAAAAATTATTTAGCTCGGTTGGTAAACGCTTCTCGGTGGCTGCTGTAGGTCGCATGTTCGATTACCGTCGTTAACATTTTTCAAAACGCGAATGGTATTATTATATATACGTAGATGTATGTTCATGTAACAAATAAAATTCATAGCTCGACTGGTCCCTTAGTGAGGCGTGACATTCAGGAGAGTTGTCAGGCACAGGTTCGAATCCTGCTACCTTCAACCTTTTCCAAAAGCGGTTTATATTAATTTTTGAAACGCGATTTACATTAATATATATTTGTAGATATATGTATATATTACAGATAAAATGGTCAGGTTGGTTGGTTCCTTAGTGAGGGGTGGCTGGGAGGTGCCCCGTGAGGTGCGTGTTCAAGTGTCCGCAGCGTCAGATTTTTTGAATTTAAATACCCCACAGTTTGAAAACCGTGGGGTCTATTGTGCGCCATGCTGGAATAGCCGTGGTGTACAATTTTACTCCCCTATACCCATGGTTCTCCAAAACCATGGGTATAGGTTGAGACCACTATACTGATGCCGTTCCATCCCACAGTTCCCAAAACCGTGGGTATAGCCTATACCTATGGTTTTGGGGGCTATACCCACGGTTTTGAACTGTGGGTATAGGTTGTTTTTCAGTAGTGAATACTATTGTCCTTCATTATTTGTAAAGCTCATCGTACTCATGAAGTTCACCATAATAATCTTTAAATTTTTACCAAACACACTTTGCGAAGTCCATTCTTCATTAAATTCATGAATTTTCCTTATTTCTATATGGCCTTCAAGGAAATACACTTTTCATGATTCTATCAAAATTCCAAATTTTGTACCCAAAATTTTTGCAAACACTAGAAAACGACATCCCCTTGTGTATGAAATTTTCTATACCACATCCATGGAATACATTCATTTTTCTTTGATATTTGTTAATATACCATCAAAATAATATTTTTGGAGTTCCACAACATACCTTGGCAACCCAATTTGTCAACAAACACAATCAGCCAAAAATTATGCAATGTTACAATGAGGGATTTTCCCAACAATATGGATAAGTGGTGTAGTATTTATCACATTAGTGAAAAAGTAGTGGTTGTTATTTGAGATATCATGTTTTCTCATTAGATATAAATACCTCAAGTTTTCCTCAACTGAGAGACTATCTTTTCTTTTTCATTTGATATTTTTTGTAGTGTGTTTCTATTTTTTTCATTATTCCATCACATTTGATATTTTTCTATAATTTATTTGCTAATAAGATGCTCCCTCCAAAGCGTTATCGATTAGTGTTATATGTTTATACGGATGGAGGCTTAGATTCAACTGTTAAATCATGATTTAAATATCCCAAACCTTCTTTAAATTGTATTTTTTAGTTTCTTATTTTATTTATTTATTATTTACTTGTTATGATATTGGATAGGATTTAACAATATTTACTCTATGTATAGAGGGTGATTATCATCATTAAAAACCTATAAAAATGGAATAAGAAATCGAGAAGTGGTGGTGTTAGGGGTTGTGTTTATGAGAAAGGGTAAGGGAAATGGGTAAAGAACCATGGGTGGAATAGGATAGTTGTTTTGGGGATGAATGAAAGGTTTCCCATTAAAAATAGGGATCTAGATATAACCATTCCATATAATCTGCTAGTTTATCTTAAATGGGGAAAAAACTTGGTAAAAAGTCATTTTAGGATTTGTTTAGATGTTTCCACATATTTATAAGTAAACTAGAATAACCGTATTTTGATCTAGAAATCACCACATTATGTTTGTCTTCATTTTTCAAAACCACTAATTTTCAATTTTTCACTTCTTTCTTTGAATTCCTCTAATACCATTACTAATTTCTCTCTAAATTAAAGTTTTAATGAGAAGAGGTGTTATCATAGATTTCTATTTTGTTTAATTTAAAATTAATTCAATTATTACAAAATAAATAAATAAAATTCCTAAAATAATAATTTTTTGGAGGTTTATTTGACCTTCATGGGTTACTACCCAGCCAACACGTTATTTAAAGTATATATCAAGATATACCATTTTGTATCCAATAAAATTTGGGATAGAGAATTCATCCCAATTATAAAAAATTCATATAGATTATCATCCATTTCCCATTGACATTAAATGAGGGTTTTTGATCCCTTTATATCCCTCTAGTTCTATGAGGGTATGTCTTGATCCAAATAAAGGATCATAACCATCATAGACTCAATTTCTTCTGAAATAATTTCAAACATGTGTTAGAAAATAACCTTATCTCTCTGTCAAATATTAATTTAGATATTCAATAATTGTGCCACTTATTGTCTTTATCATTTAAAATCCATACATTATAATAAACAATCTTTTTAATTTATTCTAACTGATCTAGTAACAAAATCCTCTTTTATCATGTTTATTATTGGTCTATATTAATCTTCCTCACTACCTAATATGACCTATGTTCATGATCCATCTAATGTAACATGGATTTCTATAGATGAGTGTAAATGAAGATGTATCAATAAGTGTTTTAAAGTCTATATAGTATACCCATAAAAAACTATCAACTTATTACTCTAATATTTAAAGAAAGAGGTCATGATATTCTCCCAAATTTCAATGACATATCAGTTGGATAATTCCATCTTCCAACTTTTTTGTGGGCGGTAAGGGTTTTTTTATTATATTTAACTATATAATTCACTTCAAATCCAAAACATTTAATGATTATTGTGATTTCATATATCACTAATGAGTAACAAAGGGGGTTATAATATAAGAAATGATGTTTTTCCTAATGAATTTTATTATAATATTCTTTCCATTCCATAACGTTGCCTCAGATTCCACCCATTTTAATGCATAACACATTTACATAATAAGGTGTGTCTGGTTGAATAAAATTGTGAATATTCCTATGAAATCAATTCCCCACATATCAAACATTGAAACATTGAGAAACAGGTGTGGTTTCATCTTATTACTCTTTCCAGTATTTACAATACTTTCCCATCAATAATAGCCCCACATGAATTTCATTTCATCTTTATGGAGAGTGGGATATGAAAATATACTTTGAAATATATTATTCAATATTCTATTTTTTCTATGCTGTCCTATATTAAGGGATGAACATCAAACTTTAAAAATTTAATCACCTAAGGCTTAGTTATGAATCATCAAATAATTAATCTCCACACTGTTTAAAGAATATGGAATCATCCCAAAAGTAACCTATTTCATCATAAAAAACATCTTTTATTACTCAATAAAGCGTGTTTATATTTTTTTGTTTATAAAATAATTTTAAATGTTAAAAAACCGAGGATAGTCTATCAAGTCATCTTAATTTCTTTTATATAGGAACTCATTATCAATATCTATCCATTCCTTTAACTCTATATTATTAAATGATAAACTCAAAAAGAATATAACCACCACATTTCTTGAGCCCTTATTATCCTTTATCAATATTTTAAATTCTTTTTGTAATAAAATCTACCAAATAATCCTGGTTTTCATAATCTTTTCCCAAAAAATAACATAAGGTAGAAGGATAAGTGTATACAACTACTTCAAAGAGCACCAAATATGATCTAAATTTGTTAAAAGAAAATAACAATACAAGGATATCTTTATCCAAAGTAGTATATTTGATTTAGGCTTTATTGAGTTTGAAAATTTCATAATACATGGGTAAAAATATGTGAATTACCAATTATCCTAATGTATCCCTCCATGGGAAATCACTGGAATCATATATCCATGATTGGGGAATCCATCAAAATATTTATTTAAATAGTGAAGGATTTCTTATAATATTCAAAAAACAAAAAAAAATTCCTTCAAAATAATATGGGCGATTGGTTGAGATATTTTATAAATGTCGATAACAAAATGATGTTATAATATAAAATATCCAATAAATATTTGGATTCTATTTACTATAGTTGGATCAGGTTGTTTTTGTTTTAACATTATTTTTTCTAGATCAACATTTTTTAATTTTTTTTATAATTTGGGTCCATAGATAATTTACACTTGAACCATGAAATATAAATTTACTCAATTTATAAATAGGATATATTTTTCCCATATTTTGAGTATCGAGTTATGGTTATAGAGACAAAATTAAAAGGATCATTCATATATTAAAAAAATCATCCATGAATATCTTTATGAACTCTTTCTAATTTTCATTGAAGATATGTTTAATACACCTTTGAAAATTCATTATTGTATTCTACCTTTTAACTAACATGTAAAAAAATTAATTTTCTTCTATGGGTAACTGAATTTAGTTTTATCTGGGTCATCCAAATCCATAGGTATTTGGTTGTACCCTATTTATCCATCTGGGAAATAATAAAAAACATTTTTGGAAACCTTTCAAACATTTTATCCATCAATGGGTATAAAAATTTTACCTTTTTATTACTATGTTTAACATATAATAATTAACACATATTCACTATCTTGTAATGTTTCCATTTGGGATTAACTCATTGTCCTCATTTTTTATCACTATCATGCCTCACCAATTTTAAATTAATTCGAGTGGGATAAACCATTCACTATATAAAATTGAAAATATTGTTCTTATAATAATTATTTTGAAACCAAATGGAATAAACATAAATGAAAACCAAAAATATTCTGTCTCTATACCCCTATAACAACCTCAAACCTCAGTATATCTATAGTTAATGCATCAAAGAGAAAAATATTTTCCCCATGATTCCATCCTACATCACACTCCATTTGAGGATCATCAACACCCCAAATTTAAAAAACAATATCTTGAAACCTTCACAATAACTATCCACCCATGATAAATAGATAATTAATAATAATTAAAAAACAAAAATAAATGTTATAAACACACATAAAAAATCTAAAATCTTGAAAAATAAACGAATCAACCTCAACATGATCCCTAATTCAGTCAATGGATAAGGGGAAAATATTTAAAGTTGAAAACCAATAAAGGATTTTTCAATTCAAGTCAAATGTGATTGGGGAGCTAAAATAACCAAACTCTCTCTAAATTATCTATAACAAATTTTTTGGGTCACATGAATGATGATCAAGATGACCTCCCTAAATCCAAACACATTATAAAATTATTAAACATCAAATTCATCATGCACAAATAAGTCCCACATAGAATTACCATATATAAGATATAGCTAGTAATAAATTGTGTCACATGGGAATATATCTTGCATGAAGGAAGGATTTACCCATGTAAATTAAGCAACCAATAAACCCAACAAACTATAGTACAAACAAAAAAACATACACCCAAAAATCTGATAAATAAAAACCATTGAATATTTTCCGCTGTAGTATCCATAAAAATCTAAGTTCAACAACCAAGGCATTAGGAAGGATAAAAACTCATATCCATGTAATATTGATGGAAAATACATCTCTAAAACACTATCAATGTATTACCCTAAGAGATAGAATACTATTAATAAAATACTATAACCTAAATCAACAATGGATTGTTCATGCTCAACAGAATGAATAGATACCCATTTCACACTACCGTATCATCTATAAATCATCACCACATATGACAAGACATATTAAAAATATTAAGCATGATGTGAAATCCATCCTCTAAATGAATGTCACTAGTAATTATCTATCATTTAAAAGGATGATCATGAAGTAACCATCATTTTAGGGGTCATCAAGTTTTGTAATCCAATTGGAAAATATCATCCAATATAAATTCCTAAAAAAAGATGGTAAAACCTTTAATGAGTTAGCCAATATGATGGTTATGGGAGAAAATAATTTGGAGGAATATTTCTATGTTAAAAATTGGATATGGTCTTAAAATGATGAAATATGACTTAAATATCTCAAAAAAAAGAATAAAACACTTAAAAAACCATGATAATGCGACACCTTTAGATGATTGAGGATAAAAATAAAAAATACATAAATATCTTCCCTAACGTGGTAAAAGGGTGGATCTTATCTATAAATCACTAATTATCTCCATTGGAGTTACTAGAAACGCATAATATCTTCAATATCCTTTCTTCCTTTCACCTCTAGGGTTTTTTATATAATTCTTATTTTTCGCTTCCACCTATTTCTCCCCTATTTTTTCATTATATTCTTATTTTGTTTTTTATTTTTACACTATATTATAATCCTATTTTAAATTACTTTTCACCAACACACATCTATTTAAATGAATCAAATCATTAACCTCCTCCTTATAATTTTTCTTTATGTCTCTAAGTAGTGTACATGGTAATCACTTTGAAATGTTTTTCATAATTTTTTAATCTGATACTCATTATATCAAAGGGTGGAAAAATAATTCATTAATGAATTTTCTTATTTTATATCCATTGATACATATTTTTAGTTTAAATGAGGATAATATTCTCAAGGGATGGTTTTTAGGTTGGGTTTAATGCTACAATTGATGTAAAGGCTAATTCAATTGAGGATAATGGGGTGGGATACCATCTTAGAATGGTCCATGAGAATTAGGGTATAGGATTTATCCAAATTGATCATGATTTATATTTAAATTTTTACTACCCTATATCTGATTAAATCCTAAATTTGTGTTTGGATTTTAACACACTAAGATCCATTAGTTGTAGGTAATTTTTAATTGTTTTAGGGGATAATTATAATTCATGTAATTACAATATAATGGCTAATTATCCTTTGATCTGTCTCAACACTCTTGGTAATCATGTGGTCCTTGACACATGTATGAATATTGAAAGAAAATAAATGTGTTTGAATGTTGATAATGAGTATGCGATATCATTTAAATGATATCATATTTTTTTAAAAACAAATCATCCAATTAGGTAGCCATGTGGATTATCTCCTCCACATAATTAATTCCTACACATAGTGGTCCTATTTATTTTAACTAATAACTAGATTTTTGAAAGACTTCATTGAAGATTCCTCATTAAATTTCAACTTATTACAGTAACACTACGTTATCTAATGAATCATTAATCATGGATAGAGATGTCATTTGTAAATAATAAAAAATCATTCCAATATAAAAAAAAGTCTGCTATGTGAGAAATTACTCAATAACTCATTGAATATATCCCATTATTTGATCATAGAATCTATATATTATTGAACAATTTTTTTACTTAATTATAAAACAATACCATCATTATATATGAATACTATTTGTTTAAGGGCATTATTTTTAATATCTACCAATAGTGATGGAACAAGAGAGTAATTTGTTTAGCCAATTTTTAACCATATCTTTTATTAATTTTATTAATTATTTTAATCTTATACCTTCTATAAAAACTCACTTATGTGTGAATTTCTCACTTATGTCTATGAAATTGGACAGGTTTCCTTTAGTGTCTGTGTTTCATGCTTCCAAATAGTCCCAATTTTTTTACTATTTAGAGAACACTATTTTTATGTCCATTTTAATACCTGATAAATTATAAATGTAAATAAGCATAATTTTATTTCAAAAGATTCACTATTTATCAAAGTTAAGAATTTACAAAGACCTATATAACTTATAATGGACAATTGAAAAACATTGATAAAACTAGCATAATTTAGATATATTTTTACTCATATTCTCCAATGAAAATCACCACTATAAAAATAATTGAAAAATAAAGAATAATAAAATTCATAGAATTTACATATTGAAAGAACTAAAAATGAGAGGTCATATTTAAGGGATTAGAATAAGTGAATTTATAAAAATCAAATATGTCAACTAAATTACAATTGGGAATTATATCCTTAGGAATTATGACCATGGAACATTATGAAAATCAACAATAGATTGTAAATCATTCTTACTTTTAAATAGCTATTTTAGTTTTTATTTTTACATGTTTTAATTCCATTGTTCTTTTTATAGAAATTTAGTCATCATACTCAGATTTCTATACATTTTATTATTAGTGTTACTATGATTACAATAAACATAATTTGAAAAATTAGATCAATGGTGATTAGGATATTTTACAATGATTTAATTGAACTATTTCTAGTTCTGATATTTTAATTCTAATGAAGAGATTGATTTTGAGTCTGATAAAGTTACTTTAAGAGGTTTGTGTTTTTTATGTTTAAATATTCTATTCTAAGTTTTAAACTACAATTAAACCCCAATTTTAGGTATATCCATATAAGCTAATTCTTATTATCCTATAATTGGTTTTAGATAAGGTTTCTACTGCTCATAGACTTGCTGAGTGTTTACTATCATTACTTGTTTCAAGTTGATTATGGTTTTGTTATAATCATTCTATTTATAATCTTTTCTTAAACTAACATGTATTTGAGGAAATTAATTTGTTTTAAAATAGCTGGTCTTGATGTTGTTTCTATAGATAATATAAATTCAAATAGACCACCTATCATTGATGGTGCTGATTATGAGTTCTAGAGAGATAAGATGGAAACTTTTATTATTAATACTAGAGTCTGTAATTTTGTAATGATTACATGAGACTGAAATATTCTGGATTAGGAGTTCACTTATTTTACATATAAATAAAACTAATAATATTAGTTAGAATATTGAGTAAGGAATACTCTTTTGTTTTCCCTGACAATAAGTATTTACAGTCTAATATCTTCACGTGAAGATTAAAATAGTTTATGGAAAAATATTTAAATTACACATTTTGGTACTTCAAAATTTATTGAGACCCAAAGATCTATGCTTATATAATACTATCAAACCTTTTATTTCTTACATGGTGAATCGGTTGGAATGATGCAGTAGTGGTTCAGGAAAATCATAAATATTTTACAATCTATTTGTGCAAGGTCATAATAATGAAAATATTTTGGAAAATATTACTTATATCATGCGCAATGAGTAGGAATAAAAACAATTTGTAGAGGAGACAAAAAATATTAATAATCTAACTCTTGATGATTTGGTTGGAACCCTTATAGAGTACAAGGGTATACTTAAAATAGATTCTGAGATAGTGAAAAATAAAAATAGAGGATTTTCTTTTTCTAATTCTTCCACAATTCTTACTAAAGTTCAGTCAACTAAGAATGTTGTGAAATCCTAATGAAAGAAGAATGACGTTATAAAATAATATTATTGAACATCAGAACGCTCAAATAATTAGTTAGCTAATCCACTATAATGAGGAATAAGATTATTGGGAAGAAATATTTCCAATACCGATCCAAGAAAAGTCATAAGGATAAAGGTGATAAGAAATATTCTGAGGTCACATGCTATGAATGTAATAATGATATACATATCTAGCCAATTTTTTCAAAGATTAAGAGGAAATATATATAATAAAAAAATTCCAAAAAGTATTACAAGTCGAAAATAAAAAGTATTAAAAGCTTCTTACACATGGAGTTCTAGTGGTGGTGATTCTTCTAAAATTTATTCAGATAATGAATGTTTTGGACAGAGGAACATATGTCTTTTTTCTAATGTACTTATTGTTCACCAATACCTCAAGGATAAGGTACATATTGTCGATTCCCTTACTAACATGTCTTAAAATCAAAACAATCTAGATGAGAAAAATTATATATCTTTTGTTGAAGAATATTTATCATCATAATATAATTATTTACCCAATTATGATGAGGTTTCCCATTTTTCAAAAACTCAGAGAAAGTAAACATTACAATATTCGTAAAAAATATGATAAATCTAAGGATAAAATTTATAAGACAGATTTAAGAATAACCCTTTTGAAAAATAAAATATAATATCTTTCTAAAGATCATGAAAAAAATTATTCTGAAAAAGAAACCATTTAAGAATATTTTGAAAAAAAAATTTATGTGAAAGATGTTTTACAAGAAAATCATATTTTAAAAAACAATACTAATGGGGAAAAAATTTAGTTGTAAAACTAAAATATAAAATTTATAGTTTGAGAAAACATTTATCAAACTTTACCACTGAAAAGGAAAATTTTGATAAAATATATAAACAAATTAGACTTAATATTAATAGTTTTGGGATGGTTTTTATAAATAATAACCTGTTTTTAGTAATAATTAATTTGTAAAAAAAGTGAACCTTTTTTACAATGTTTCAAAGTGGAGGGAACTGTATGAAAAAAATTTCTCTAAAAGAAGTTCAATCATTTGGTTTTCATAAAGCATAATTTTTAAAAGAATTGTGGTTACCTAATGTTTTTTTATGAAATTAACATACCTAAGAAGGTTTGGGTTGTGAAAGTTTAGTATTTTTTTATTGAGAACAAAGGTAGTACCAACAACAAGAATATATAGTACATAAATAGTTGATGTTCTTGTAACATGACTGGAAATAAAGATTTCATCAGGAAGACAATTCAGATTAATGGTGTCAAAGTAAATTTTAGAGATAATGATCAAGGAGAGATTTTTAAAATACGTAACTTTTTTCTTCTTGTAAAATCCTTTATTCGAAATTTTTTATTTTTTTAGGTCTTAATAATAACCTTATAAGAATATGTAAATTATGTGATGAAGATTATCATATGATATTTAGGAATGATAAATTTTTATTATATATTTCCAAGAATTAATATATTAATTCATCTAATCAATATGAAAATGTATAAAAACAAAATGTATAAGACCATAGGATTCAAGACATACCTTGCCTTAATGTAATGGAATATCAATATTGGTAATTAGATAGAAGGTTAGGACAAAATAAACTTATAATCTTATCAATGTTTACTAATAAAGGACTTTCTAAGGATCTACTAGAAATTATAATTGATTCTTAAATTTCACGTGACCCTTGTCAATATAGTAATCAACACAAGTTAAGTTTTAAATCTATTAATGAAGTGTTCACTTATAATAATTTACATTTAGTGAACATGGAATTATTTGGTCCTATATAAATTGGAAGTATTGGTGTAAAATATTTTGTATATGTCTTAGTTTATTATTACACTAGATATACTAGGGTCTATTTTCTTATAAAGAAATCTAGAGCTTGTAGTTATTTTAGAACTTTTATAGACTAGGTTAAAATTTAGAAAAAAAATCTTCTTGATAACTATTCATAGTGATCATAGTGGTGAATTCTAAAATTCTAATACTGAAACTTTTTTTACTATAAAAGGTCTCGAATATAATTTTTCAGCACCTAAAACCCCCTCGAAAAATGGTGTAGTTGAAAGAAGAAATATAATTCCTCAAGAAATAACCAGAACCATAGTGAGTGAATAATCAATTTCTAATCATTTTTTGGATGAGGCGATTATTAATTCTTACTATACTATAATTTTATTTTTAATTATAACTTTTCATAATAAAAACCTTATTATTTATAGATAGGTATAAAACAAAAAGTTTATTACTCCAAAGTTTTTGGTTGGAAAGTATTCATCCAAAATACTAAAGATAACTTACATAAATTTGCAACAAAATCTAATGAAGGAATATTTTTAGGATATCCAACTACTTATAAGGCATATAGAGTTTTTAATAAAAATTATTATACTATTGAATAAACAATACATGTTATGTTTGATAAAATTGATCCATTTATTTTCAAACTACCTCAACCTACATCCTCAAATGATTTTTATAAAAATGATTTTCAAAACTAGTTAGAAAGTTCTTATTATAAAGAAATAACTCCAGAAATAGTTTTTAAAGTTATTCCTCAATGTCATTTTATTCTTAGGAATCATCCTAGTGAAATTATCATTGGTGATTTAGATCAACTAATTAACACTATAAGTTCATTAAGAAATTAAATTTAACATCAAGATTTCTTATCCCAATTTGAACCTAATAATTCCAATGAGGATTCATGTGATGAGGATTATATTAAGGCAATGAAATATGAGATCAATTAATTTGAGATGAATAAAGTTTGGAATTTAGTTGAATGAAATATAAAAACTTCTAAAATTTGAGTAAAATTGGGTTTTCAGAATAAATGTGATGAAAATGCTATAATTATTAGAAATAAAGAAATAATTATTACTAAGAGAGATAATCAACAATAGGGAATTTATTATGGAGAAATTTTTTCTCTGGTGGAAATACATGAAACTATTCAAATACTTTAATACATTCTAGTATTCATTAATTTCCAACTTTCTCAAATTGATGTGAAGTGTGATTTTCTTAATGAATATGTTTAGGGGAAAATTTTGTAAAAAAAATTTGGTTTTTAAAATAAAAAGAAATCCTGAATACATTTATAAATTTACAAAATATTTATATAGACTTAAACAAGCCCCTGGAACTTGGTATGATAGGATAACAAGAGTTTTGTTACAAAACAATTTTGTTAAAAGAGTAGCAGATCAAACTATTTTAATAAAATAAGTAAATAAAAATGTTATGATTGTATACATTTATGTTAATTCCATTATATTTGGATCATATCAATAATATTTAATAGATTCCTTTATATATCTTATGAAGTATGAGTTTGAAATGAGTGTGATGGGTGAGTTAACATTTTACATGGTTTTCAAATATCACAAAAACCATAAATAAATTTCATATCTCAACATAAGTATATAAAACATCTTCTTAATAAATTTATATATAACATTACTAAAATTATTAGTACTCTTATAGGTACCTCCAATGCCTTAGATCTTGATGAGGTTGAGAAACCAGTTGATCAAAATATTTTTAGAGTTATGATATAAAGTTTAATTTACATAATTACTAGTCATCTAGATATAATTTTTTAGTGTCTTATGTGCAATATATAAATTAAATACAAAATAATCACATTTAAAAGTTGTAAAATGAATCTTTCCATACAATAATGAAACTATTGATTTAGTCCATTTCTATTATTCTAGAAATTTTTTTGAATTAAAAAGTTTTTTGTATATTGAATTTGGAGGATATAGAATGGAAATGAAATTTACATATGAGACTTTTCATTTATTAGGAGATTATTTAGTTTCTTGTTCATGAATGAAACAACACTCTATAGCACTTTCCCCCATTGAAGCCGAATATGTGGTAGTTAGATGTTAATGTGGTCAAGTGCTGTGGATGAAACACACACTCACTAACTTTGTCATGAGTTTTAATAATACTCAAATATTTTATGATAATACAAGTTATATTTATTTAAGTAAAAACCAACACATAACTCATGTGCTAAAAATAGATATAAAAGACATAGTTTCCTTCCAGATCACACTTTTAAAGGATATATAATTTTATAATTCATTGGAACATAGGAAAATATTGCTGACATTTTTAATAAACATATTAGATTTGATATATTTGAATATATCAAATAGAAGCTAGGGATGATCAACATAAATTAATAATTCATATCTAATTTTTATTTACCCACCTCCTTACAATAAGATACTTCATTTCATACGGGAAGTATATTTGTTTTATATTTTTCAAAAACATTTATTTTTTCTTAAAAGTTTTACTTTTATAAAATTAATATTTTTTCTAAAACTATTTTCATAATGAGTTTTCTAGACTCATGCCTTTTTTTATAAAATATTCAATTCAGAATTCCCAAAATATTTTCAATACTATGAAAGTGTAATAAAATTTCAAAACTAAAAATTTCGTAAAAAATTTTTAGATTCAAAATTGTTGTAATGAGTTTCTAATCCAATTTTTTCATAATTATATTTTATCGTAATCTATTTTTACTTCAAAAACTACCAAATTTAGTTTTCTATAAAAACTATTGTAGATTTATTTCATAATGAAAATATCATAATTGTATTTTATTTTAAAATTATCATAATATTTTTTACTTTACAAAAACCAAGAAGAACATGCTAGATATATCAATTACAATTTTAACTCTAAAATCTACTACTCTATTAATTTATATTTTACACTATTTAATTATTTTAGGTTTTTAATTATTGTTTTTATACGTTTAGTTTCATAATTTTTTTTTGTTTTTATACACAATATTTTAAAATTTTTTCTAATTAAACTCATTCTCAATCTGATATAATTGTTAAAACCCTCGAGAGTTAAAAAATTATTTTAGAACCTTCTTCGGATCAAATTCAACCATCAGATCAGAATGAATTTTGATCTCAAGTATTATATTTATTATGTAAGATGAAACATCTCCAAAATTACTATATAATGTTGAGTCACCCAATGTGATAAATCATTTATTTAGTGATTTGTGATATTGAATTACTTCTTACTTTAAAGGCCAATGTTCTAATGTTTATCATTTACGACTGATCTATTGTTTTAGTCTCAGATCTGATGGAAACCAATGGGGTTTTTTCCAAGTGGTTCATGTTTAGGTAAAGAACAATTGAGTGATTGTGGTTTAAAAAAATATGATTCTAATATCAGGAATATAATTTCATTCCAAGGATGGGAATCAATGTGTGTCAAGAATTATGATAAGGATTTCACCTTGTATTATTCAAAAGTAATTTCAGATTTTTACACATCTATTTAGTTTATTAAAAAAGTTTGTAAAGATAAAGTTTCTTAAAAAATATATAGGAAAACATATAAAATTTCTTATATGAAAATTCATGATCTTTTTGGAGTATCATTATAATAATAAGCCTATTATCCTTCTCATAATCAGCCAAATAGTCTTGGTTATTTTGACATAACCAAAGACGAAGATTCTTTATTTTCCCATTAAGATAAATTTATAAAGGATTCCCACTTGAATGTCGATAATAGAGTGTTAGCATTATGGATGAAGGGTTATATGCTTTAAAGAAAGTATGAAAAATATAATTTAAAGGTATCATATTTTTTTGTTTTGTAATATCTTATAAACATGAGGAAGATTTACCTTGTCATGTTCATCCATCTCACAGTAGAGAATATCAAAATAGGGTCAATAAAGTAACAAATAATTATGTCTCCATATTTAATTAATAAGTTTATTGTTAAGTGTATGAATAATTTTTAGGTAAGAAACTAATAATATCCAATAAGGGAGAATATTTATTTTATTAGTGAGGATACGCTGTCCCGAATGAGGTTGGTTTTTGATAGTTTGTTAATGAAGTTTGTTGAAAAAGCTGACGGTGCTACCTCTAATGCACAACCATCAAGAAAGCGAAAGGAAGGTAAGAAAAAGAAGAAAAAGGTAGAAAAATCTACTATGAAGAATCAAAATAAAGGTATGAAAAGTTATGATGAGTTTTTTTGAGAAGTTGATGTCTATTAAAGCTCAGAAAAAAAGGGGATCTGGAATTTAGAATCTACCCTCCAAAATATAAGGCATTAAAGGTTTAGGTAGAAAAATAGATGGAAGAATAAGAAAAATAATAATAAAAATAACAAGTTACAAGAATCCTAAATGTGTAAATGATTGTTGAAATGAGTTAAAATAGATTCAGATAGTTCAGTGTTGCTAACTTCCTATACCGTCAAGTTATACAAGAATCAGGGGTAGTTTTCCAAGAAACATTTTTGGTATCTCCCAACATCCATTCTATTTTGGATAAGGGAAAGGAAAAGGTTGTTAAATAAACTTTTCCAGATGTTCCCTAGACTTAATCAATTCCCGATTTACCCAGAAAAGGATATTTAAGAACTACATGAGAGTTAGAAAAAGAGCTTAAAGAAGAAGAGGATAAAGAAGTAGATGAAAAATAAAAAGAAGGATAATAAAAAAGAAGGATTTTAAAAATAAGGATAATAAAAAGATGGAGAATAATAAAAATATGAATATTTTGAGGAAGAAATAGAAGAATATGTAGAATATGGAGAGGAAGAAAATGAACATATAGATGAGTAAGAAACTAAATTTGATGAATATTCATCGAAAGCATCCTCAGAGTAATAAATATTACCCTATAATAATGAATAGAATAAAAAATCAAAGAGTTTTAATGAAGAATCATCCTCATTAGAAGAAGTAACTAAATTATCATCAAAGAAACAAAAATAATATCATCATTCAAATAAAAATGTTGATGAAAAATCTGAGACAGATAAATATTTTGACATTATAAAAATATCAGTTGATAAGAAATATTCTAAGAAACTTGATAAAGGAAAGGAAGATAATGTCAGAACCAGTAGGAAAAACCTCCCCAAACAGATCCCGAACAATTGGATTCTATATTAATGATATCATATAGAGGGTTTGATTATGTATTTTATGTTTTGAGAAGGCTAGAAGGATCTATTCTGTATTTTACAAACCTTGAATATTGGTGCCTTCTTATTCAATATAATCTCAATAAGAAATTGCAACATATAAAAGTTTTAATGGAGAATGTGATTTAGATTGAATATGAGTTAAAAAAGTTTCATGAAATTTCTTGGACTCACAGTAGATCATACAATAAAATGGTGAAATGGTCAAACTAGATCGACTCTGATAATAGAATGCATGATGAGAAATTTGATGAAATAAAGAATATTATGTTTGAATCAGATGGTTATTTCAATCATTTATCATAAGAAATGGATAATAGAGTAAAGTTTGTAGAACAATTCAGAAATTCCACCAATGAACAGATTGAATATGTAAATGGATTGATGAAAATTTCCAAGATATGGAGCTTGAGATGATCAGGACGAGGTCATACGAAGATGAAGTAATCATTTTGATAGATCAGAAAAAATAAATTATCAAGGAAGAAAAAAATATAAAGTCTCATGATCATAATATTGAAGAAAAAGTTGCAACATTAAAAACAGATCATTATGATTTCAAGAAAATCATGTATTTTTGGAAGACTTTGATGAAGAAAGATTGATTTTATCTTTTCTCTTGAACTCTAGGATGTACTTTTCAAAACATTTTATTTTTTTAATAAATAATATTTTCATCCAATACTATTATTATTGAATGTTTTTCCAATTATTATTGGTTTTATGTTCTTTCATACATACATGGATGATTAGTTAGTTCAGTATTGTTTCGTCAGTTACATTTCTAACATTTCAGAAAATTTCAAAATATTTTTTCCAATTATTTTTTAAAATCATGAAGAGGTAGAATATTTTACTAATGGGAAGAAAGTAATTTTATTAGATAATTATATAAAGGGGGACTATTTCGTTCAAATGGGAGAATATGATTCTTAAGGGAGATAATACAATCGATAAGTGGGAGAATATTATCCTTAGTGGGAGAAGTGTTACTAAAGGGGAGAATACAATATTTATGGAAGAAGTATTAAAATTATCTACATCATATTCAACATCATATTTAGAAGAGTTATAAACTCCAGGGGAGTTATGTATCAAAGATTAAATCTAAATATGAAGTTCTAAAAAGAATAAAAGGGATGTAAGTTTTTCAATTTAATTTTCATTTCAGTTTAGGGATTTATTATTTAAGAAAGGTGGTGATTATTGAGTAAGAAGTAATATTTCTTACTTTCCCAATCCTTTAGTTTTGGAAGTCATAATCACTTTCTTAAAACATGTTTACTAACTTTTAATATCCTTAGTTTTTTAGTATGTTTTTTGTAGAAAACATTATCTTTTACCACAAATATAAAAAGTTATAATGACTTATAAAAAAACTTACTATTCTTCATTAAGGTTGTAGTATTGATCCTGAGTATGAATATCATACTTATCTTTAATTAGAACAGAAGTTAAAATTTCATCTTATCTGTCATTCTAACAAAATTCATGACTATCAGACTAATACAAATACCAATTAATTATGTGAACTTTCATAAGGATTATCATATTGAAAATTAAGGAATTCTATCAGACTAAATACAGTTTATAACCATAATATATTGATTTTTTTCTATCACAAGGAAAACCTTTAACATTGCAATGGTGTTAATCAATAAAATTTTGGGCTTTTAGTTATAAAAGAGCTGTCAAGCACTATCTGTCCACGTCCATTAAAACAAACATATAAGTATGACCATTAGAACATTTTATATAAATATAGTCATTTGAAGAGTTTTTATTTGGTTGATTACATTTGATTTTGAATATTTCTCTGCATGAACCACTCATTCTTAGTTAGTGTAATTCTTTATAGAGTTTTCATTGTAAGTAATCCTTTTCAGGTTGTTTCCTTAAGAAATTTTGTAATTGTAATCTACGTCTTATCATTATTACAGTCAAGGGATTATGGGGATTAAAAGATGGTAAATCAGATCTATCAAATAGAAGGATTTTTGGGATAAGAATACAGAGAAAATATGATCATCCTAGTGAGGTCTTCAAATGATAGGATGATATAGAAATTATGATTTTCGTACGAGGGATTTCCTGTTAAGGAAAGTGAGACTTTACTGTAAGTATAAAATAGTGGATACCTTTAGTCAAGTTTATTATCTAAATTAATCTTATTTTATAAATAGATAAATCTTATTATATTATATATTAAGACTTTATTACTTTTACATAGCTATTATAGTGTTTTTTTACAAGTTTTAATTCCATTATGCTTGTTATGGAAAGTTAGTAATTGTACTCAAATTTCTATACTATGGGTTTTATCAGCGTTACATTGATTAGGATAAACATACTTTCATAAATTTGATCCATAGTGATTACAATATTTTAATCTGATTTTATAGGAATATTTCTAGTTTTTTTCCACTCTCATAAGTAGACTAAATCTTAGTATGATAAAGTTACTTTATGTGCTCTGTGTTTTGTTATGTTAAATTCTATTAAACTAATTTTATAAACTACAATTCACCTCCCTTGTATGTAAATTAATTTAATCTAATTGTTTTTATCCAATAGTTTAAAAAATTTGAGACTGTAATGGTGGATCATGAAATATGTTATGAAAATTTTAAAATAATAGATCAGATAATATGAAGAGAAAGATGGAGTCAACATGACCCTTAAAGAGAAGATTCATAAACTTAAAGAACATTTTATGAAAAGAATTGATGTCAAATATTATTAATTGGAATTGAATCCATAGAAGATCAATTAACATGAATCATTATTAGAAAACAAATATAATACTCATAATAAAGATATTGAATGACTGATTAAGTATTGTGAAGAAACTGTGAGTTTGATTGATGAACAGATAAAAATACTCAATATGAGATGCCTAGAATTGGAAGTAAAATTAGTTAATTTTGAAAAGACATATGTTGAGTCTTCATAAAAGAAGGATAAATTTTTTGTTATGAAAAATGATAAATAGAGGATTATGAAATTGAAATACCTTTAACACATGATAAGTAGAACCCGAACTCATTTAATGATCTATCTCAAGAATATATAAATTATTAGTTACCATTTATAGCATACTGTACTTTTTTATCAAAGTATTATTTAATGAACAATAATGTAATCAAAAAAATATATTATACATGTATGTATGAATAATTACGATGAGAAACCTACCACAATGTCTATTGTGGATATAAGTAAAAATTTGAAAGATCACTCCCAATAAATATCCGAACAAGGTACAAAGAAAACCTAAAAAATACATACCCATTCCAATGGAATGTTTACTTTACATGTAGTACATATAAGAATATTACAGTTTGTGGGTCAATATTGGTGCAATAATAGATTTGAGAATTGTGAATTATATTGATGGTACAATTCTTTAAATAAAAAAGAATAAAGGAAATACAATTCAAAGTGGAAGAAATCTAGAGACAATGATGAAACATCAATAGAATAAGAAAAAACTATATACTTCAAATAGATTTAGAATTCTTGAAAATATCTATGATGTATGAATTAAAGGTGATCACAATATTTTTTCCAGCTTATCTTGACATGTGTCAAAATCAGTTAAGAATATAAGGTCATCATAGAACTGTAGCGCACCAACCCTAGAAGCCCGGATCTAGTGCATTACCTTATTAAATTGACACGATTACAAGGAATCAAATCCTAAAGGAATGATCTGTTTAGATGTCTTGTAATTCCAATTACATACATGATACCCATAATATATTGGTAAATAGGAATACAAACACATTACAAAATAAAATGAAATAAACCTCATCCTTTAACACTTATTCAAAGATTTATTCTTCAAAACATGGATAAAGGAACCATAATAAGGGTGAGCTCAAATTCTTAGTAAGAATAAGTAAAGTGGAATAAATAATGAATCCATAGGTATAAATTCACATGAAAAGGTAAATAAATGATAAAATGTTCCATTCAAATAAATAGATATGGAAACATTAATATGGAATGGTAAGAAAATGAAACTCATGCCATCAAAATCAATAAAATTAGAAGTAAATGTATCGATCAATATGTCAATGAAAAATCTTAGGGATGAATAATAACAAAAACTAAATGAGGGAAATCAAAAATTATTGGATGACATGATTCCTAGGTACTGTAACTATTATAAAGGCCTTTCACAAGGAAGTTTAGAATAGCAGGTAAAAGCCCATATATTATGGCCATCTATTTTGTCTCACGAGACCACCAATGCATCAAGGGGATTTCTTAACTGGTCCCTAACCCATAGAGCTAAACTTTAACAGCCCCAACCCCTGTCTTATATATATAAAGCATTACCCACATCGAATAAATAATATTCCTCATCAAATATCCATGTTGAATAAATTATATAGATTTATCAAAAATACTTCAGTAGAGGATAAGTGATATTAATTGTTATTGATATTAAAAAATTATTGTGGAAAAATAATCTTTAAACATTTAAAAGTGTCATATACCACTTTGAAACATTTTATATCCTAAAACACATGAAGGAATAATATTAAATGAAAGTTATAATATCATGATAGTATGTAGATTAATTATAAATCATGTAATAGGGCAGTATATAAAATATATAAAATAAAATAGGATCATAACAACAAATAAGTTTCAATGTAGTGTAAATTGAGACAAAATCCCTTACCCTATCTTTCTTTTTTGTTGTGTGGTATTTAACATCCTGTATAGTGGTTTAAAATATTTTAATAAATAATACCATAACTATAATTATATAAATAATACCATATATTAACTTCTTAAAATATTTTACTACCCGTTTGTTAACCCTCATTGATTATTTTAACTATTTTGGGTCGTAATTGCCTAGTTTTCTTATGTATGTTTTGGACTGTGATTTGTTGTACCTATAAATTATATCATGATTTAATAATCTATAAAATGTAAAAAATGAATTAATTATCATACATATTCATTATATATGTATTTATAGTAGTCTATAATTTTTGGCGATTATAAATGAAGGGCACTGTTCCTTGAGACGGTAGGCCGTGCGTACACATGAACAATAATTTCATTTCATTGTTGTATTAAAATAATGAAAACTAACTGATACATATGTATTTTATAATTCTAGTATCATATATATGTTATATATGTTACATAGTTTTCTTAAAACCATCCTTTATACATTCCATGTATCGCATGAATTAGTAATATTTCTTTGAGGGGGCGGTAGTCCACGCTTCCTCAAACGAACTTATCATATTTACACAAGAAAGAATGCATAATGGTATGTTATAAATAAGAATTAAATATGAAAAAGATACATTATAAATAGAATATATAACATATATAAGTATAGTTTCTATTATAATTTCCACCATGATAGGAGGTAATGAAAAAATGGACAACCATCGTTTCCTGAGGAAGTAGTTCACCGTACCCAAAAGTCATATGTTTGTTACCCATTATATTGAGGTGTGTGTACATTTAAGTTAAATAATTACATAAAACAACCTAATATTTTTAGGATACTATTTTTTATATAAATATAGAAAAAAAAATATTTTAGGGGTTGATAATGGAAAGGAAACTAGAGAGATTGAGTGAAGATGTTACCTCTTAATCGGGCAACTTCTTTTGGTTTGTACCAAAAGGATTCCTTCGATAGATTTATGCTAAAAAAATGATGAAGGGTCAAGTGGTGTGATTTTGGGAAGATATATGGCCATATATTGGCATAACATAATAAGTTTGAGAGGTGTGAGGAATTGGGAGAGGTGGTGGCCTTTTATAAGGGAGGAAAAAGACTCACTTTGTATTTTTGAAAAGAAGTTAGGTGTACCCACGTTTTTACCTAAAAAATATCTTCAAAAACCAACCAAACCCAATAATGTAAGGTTAATGGAAAATTTATGGACATAAAATTGGTTTTTTACAAGTGTCTCAGTAATTTGGTCTATTAAGATAAAGATTTAGTCTCTTATTAAGCATAATTTTTCCTTAATAATTGTAATTAATTGTAATCCCTTTCACTAATATTTTTGGTAAAAAACAATGTTGTTCATATAATAAATTATAAATTATTCTGATTCCAAATAAAAAATATATATTTCCATATTCCAATAATATAAGTGGTAGAAATTAATTTAAAATTCATATCACAGGCGGGATGACAATGCAGGTTTTTAATGTAAAAATGTTTGAAAGTTTGCTAGGTTTTTGTAATCAATTTCAAATTGACATTAATTAAAATGTCATAAATTGTATTGATTGATAAAAATAACATCTTATTAAACTTTAAAACTAGTTAAAAATATAATTTAACTTTATAAATAAATTAGTTGGGAAATAAGTTTAGAACTAAAATTTAGTATTTTTAACTATTCATTAAAAAAATTCATGTTTTCGAACAATATGAAAAATTCACCCTAAAATATATTTTCTGTTTCTCTTTTAAATATAAATGTATTTTTTCATATTAAATCAATTATAGTATCAAAAATCATATTTAAAATAGGTTTTCCATAAAATGGTGGTAAAATTGCCTTTATAAAAACATTGTTTTTTTAGTATAATATTTGGTTTGTTCTTATATTATGATTTTAAAATTAATTGGTTGAAATTAAGAAATATTATCTTTAATATTATATATATATATATATATTAAATTAATATCACCCACTAATTGTTATTATTCAAATCTATTACGTTAAAACAATTTTATGAAAATAATAATATTTTCTTTTATATTCAATCAATTTTAATATTTATTTCTAAAAATTAAATTCATTTTAAATTTGTGTAAACCATATATTTTACTAAATTATTTACCCCTTTTAATAACTAATATTTTTAAGTCTAGTTTATATCTTATTATATTTAATAATATATCATTATTCAGTCAAACTCGGTCTTGCATGTAATGTAAGCTTTCGAAAAAAGTCACTCTAGTGTGAAACACAAGGTATAACTAGATAGAAAGTGAATTAAAAAATATGGAATATATCAAATCTATTTAAAGTAGTTAATATATTTTTTAAATTATCAGGGACTTATTTTTCCTTATGCACTTAGTGTCGCATGTCATGTACACTATCAAATATAAGGTTCTTACTTTATAATTTCGATGTGTTACATTATTTGTACCTTAAATAAATTGAATCTTTTTAATTTAAACTTGATCTTGGATATATATGGATTGAAAAAAAAAACTATTTCATGAAATAAATCCATCATAATTTTTTTTATTTCACATATTCTTAATAATAGAGAATATAAAACTTCAATGGTCACAATAATATGTCTCTTAGTAGGAGAACATAAGTGGGAAATGGAAAAATGAATACAAAGAAAAAAAATAACAATTAGGTTCTGATGGTGAGTTATAAAGAACAAGGTTATAAGAAATTTAACAATTAGAAATCCATAAATTTGGGATTATCTAAGAGCCATTTGATACATCATAAAAAAGGTACTAGAAAAACATTTTTGGTTTCAATATAATTTTCCTAGAGTTGAGTAATTTTTTCACTCTCAAAGTATATAAGTAATTATATGTTTCTATAAACATAATATTTTATTTTGATTAAACCTTAACCTATTTCTACTTATTATCTTAGAATAGGATGCATCGTATGGTGAATTAATACATTAACCTAAAAATCTCATCCAATGATCAACCATTTCATAAATGGTTAACTTTAATAGTAAATTATGATATGACTCTTTAGAAATATGGTCAGTGAATTTCAATAATGAAATTTTCATCATCCTTTAATAAATTTGAACCAGATCTAAATTTTCACATTCCAAACATGTGAATGAATTCATCATATATCCTTTTAAAATATAGTAATAACTAAAATTAATATAAAAATTAACTAGGAAAATGCATTATTCCTTATTCCCTAATTTAGTCACATGTTATTGGCTATATTCCATAAATCTAAAATTGTTGTAAACTCAATCAATGATATCATAGATCACTTTTCGATAAGTCATTAAGGTAGTAATAACTTATCTAAATCAATCATTTATTTATAATTTTTTCAACACAAGGAACATATTAAGGGTTATCTTACCATTAATCACGTTTTTTACAAATGGTTTGAATTTTTTATGAATAACGTTTCTTGGTACTATTCAATATATGTTCTAGAATCCTTAACCAAAAAGTAATACAGTACAATCCCTATATATTTCATAAATCATATGATGAGAACATCATAAAAAAATTCTTATACAATATATTTCATAGATACAAATATAGAAGTACATTAATCATTCCACTTTGGTTGTGTTAATAAAATATGGTTGACCTTGATCCCTTATCTTATTTGAAGGTATATTCCCTTGAAGTTTGTGCCATTCATTTTCATAGTACCCCATATCCTTGTAGTTATAACGTTGAATATAAGTATTTTAATTCATTATATTTCATTCTTTTTCCTAGTGACCCTTCTATCAAGACTTATAAAAAACTCCCAATCCTTTCAAGCATTTACTAGGGTGAGTTTTTACACAGTTACCACATGTTAGAAAATACTTCTTTCCTTTCATCTTTTTTGAGTAATTCCCCATTTGATAGTGTTCAGAAGACCTATTCTTCACTTGTTTTCCCTTAAATCCATAAGACATGGAAAATTATTTATCTATATTGGTAGAACATAAAACTATTTAATCATATGAAGAAAAATTCTAAGAAACCAGTGACCTTCGGTTATTGGGATTAATTCATTAAAATAAATGATCAATATTATGTTCTATGTTATGTTTGAAATCTGCAGCATACCTTGCTAACCGATTAAAGGCTGTTTTATACTCTACAATACTTTCCTCCTCCCTTTTCTTTAAAATAATGGAATTCCACTTCATCTGAATTTATTGATCATGATAAAACTATTTATCAAAAAATTTCTCCTTATAAGTTCTCTATTCCATGAGTTCAATTTGTTTTTCCTCCCTTATATTCTGAATCAAATACCACCAATGGTAAGTGTCATATTGGAGACAATAGATCTAAAGTGCAACCCTTTCATTTTTTTCTATATTTCAAGGTAGGAAATATCTTTTCCAGAGACTTATTCCATTTCTCAGCTCTAATTGGAATAATAGTCCCAATAAATAATGGGGGCTTCTACAGCATAAATTGATCCAATATAGGATATCTTCTCCATTGAATAGGTTTATTCATTTGGGAAAGGTTATTTGTCCTAACCTGACTATGTTTCCCGAATATATCCATAACATGATCAGTTCCAATAACATATGTATTTTTTCCTCAATAGAGAAATATCTACATTTTCCATGAGTGATGATAACATTCTTCCTTCCAGGTGCCATTTCTAAATAATGGAATATAGTAGATTTTATAATAAATTTATTAAATTTGTATAACTCTCAATATGTTGTATAAAATAACATAAATTTATGCATCTTGAATCCTAGAATCCTAAAACTTGGAAACCATAGGGAAATATTTACATTCAAATCCATTATAATAGTTGGTAAATAAAATGTGAACTATCCTAATTGTATCCCCTGAGAGTGTCAAACCAGGTGCATAGTGAGGCCCATTTTCATGTACTAGGTTACCCTGGGTTAGGCCTAGAACACCTTTTTAGAGTTTTTACTCTTAGGTACATATATCCCAGAACCACACCCACTTGTAGTATCTAGATGGGGATTTATTATTCAGAATACCCACATAATCACTACCTTAAAAAAATTATTGGATGTTCTTTTGTACTTATACTCAAAGTCTAACTTAGGGTTATGCTCCCTAATCTATGTTTTCTAAATATTGTTTCCATGGTTACTGCTAGACTTCCTTTGATACTAATTATATCACCCGACCCCAGAAGCCTAGAGCAGGTGCATTGATTTATTACATTGGAATTATTACAAAGAATTAAATCCTGAAGGAGTGTCCATGTTATCAGTCTTAGAAAACCATATTACATATATGACGCCCATAATACATTGGGAAATTGGAAATAAAAACAAAATACACAATAAAATGAATAAAATACATCCTTGAAAACTTATTCACATATTTGTTCTTCATGACCTTGGGAAACAAAACATAATAAGGGTGAGCTCAAATATTATGTAAGGGTAAGTAAAGTGGAAGAAACAATGAATCAATAGGAATAAATTTACATGTGAAGGTAAATAATTGATAACACATGACATTAAAACAAATTGATAGGGATATATCAATATGAAAAGGTTATAAAGTAAAACTCATGACATCTGAATCAATAAATATAGTAGGAAATATATCTATATATATGTTGATGCAAAATCCCATGCATGAATAATAACTAAAACCAAATGATGGAAATGCTTAATTATTGGACACCATGTTTCCTAGGTACATGGAACCAGTAACATGAAGAACATTCACTATAAATTTTAGTATATTAGGTAAAAAACCATATATTGTTTCCATTTATTTCATCTCATGAGACTACCGATGCATCAAGGGGCTTTCATTAACCGGTCCCCAACCCATAGGGATTATCTTAAACGGTCCCCAACCCGTGTCTTACATGTCCAAAGAATTACTCATATAAAGTAAACAGTATGGATTATAAAATATAAATATTGAATAAAGTATATTAATTTATAAAAAATAACTGATAGGAGTATATGTGATAGAATGTTTGGTTTACATTAAAACATTATTGAGGAAAAATAATCTTTAAACATTCTAAAGTTTCCCATACCACTCTGAAAAATTTTACATCATAAAAATCAGGAAGTAATTAAATTAAATGAAATTTATAATATCATCATAGTAAATATATTCGTGATATATAATGTGAAAGGGAATTATATAAACCATATAAAACAAACTAGGTGCTTAATAACAAATATGTATCAATATAATGCAAATTGAGACAAAATCCCTTACCTTATCCTTCTTTTTTTGTTGTGTGGTATTTAGCCTCCTATATAAAAGTTTAAAATATATTAACAACTATTAAAAAACTATATTTATTTCAATAATATAATATATTATCTTCTTACAATATTTTATTACCTGTGTTTGACCCTATTTCATGATTTTAACTATTTTGGGTGTTAATTGCCTAGTTTTCTTAAGTATGTTTTGATATGTGATTTATTGTTACTATTAATTAGATTATGATTTAATAATATCCAAAATTTTATCCATGACTTAATTATCTTATATCTTCAGTATATATGTATTTATAATAGTCCATAATATTTAGATATTAGAAATGATGTGTACTGTTTATGGAGACAGTAGGTCGTGCGTACCCATGAATGCTACTTTCATTTCATTATTGTATTAAAAGGATGAAAAATAAATAAAAGATATGTATATTATAATTAAATAATCATATACATTTTATATATGTTACATTGGTTTATTAAATCCATCCTTTATGTTCTTTATGTATATCATGAACGAGTCGTATCGCTTTGTGGGGGTGATAGTCCACACCTCAAATGAAATTAATGAATTTACAGAGGATTAAAGTATAAAGGTAAGTTGAAAATAAAAATTATAGAAGAAAAAAGTCATTATAAATATCATATATAACATATAAAAATATATTTTACATAATAATGTCCCCCATAATAGGTGGTAAAGGAAAAATGAATTACCATCGTTTTGTGAGGCTGTTGTTCACCGTACACAGAAACAATATGTTCATTTCACATTATATGGAGGTGTGGGTAAGTGTAGGTAAAACTATTAAATAAAAACATCATATCATAATAGAATATTTGTTTTACAATAATTTAATAAATATATTTTATTTGGTGTATAATGTAAATTAAACTGGAGATCTTGAGCGAATATATTACCTCTTAATCTGGTAACTTCTATTGGTTTATACCAAAATGATCCCGGGGAAGGATTAATTCCAAAAGGGAGGCTTCAAAGTCGAGGGGAGATATTTTTTCGAGCTATATGTATATAAATTTTTTGAACATATGTTTTTTGAGAGGTGATAGGAATGTGGATAAGTGGTGGCCTTTTATAAGGGAAGAAAATGACTCACTTGGTATTTTTGAAAAGCAGTTAGGTGTACCAACGTATTTACCTAAAAAAAGTATTAAAAAAACAAAAAATATTAATAATGGATGGTTAATGGAATAATTATGTACAAATAATGGGTCTTGTACAAATTTCTAGGACATTTGGGCCTTATAGTTAAAGGTTTAGACCTTTATTAAGATTAATTTTGCCTTAATAATTGTAATTAATTTTAATAATTTTTACCAATTTTTTTTGGTAAAATAATGCCCTTATTATATATTATAAATTATTATTTTTCAAAATATCGAATCAAATTTTTTAAATTCAAATCATATAAGTGGTATAAATTAATTTAAAATTAATCCCACAAATGAGATGACAATGTTTATTTAAAGTGAAAACATTTGAATGTTTATTATGTATTTATAGTAAATTTCAAAATGAAATTGATTAAAATTAATTAAAAAGTATTAATTGATAAAAATATTATATAATTAAACATTAAAAATAATTAAAAATAATAATTTATCCTTACAAATAAATTAGAAAAAACACAGTTTTGAACTAAAATTCAGAATTTTTAACTATTCATTTAAAAATGGGAGGTTTCTAAAAAATATAAAAAATTCACCATTACATAATTTTTATGTTTCTATTTAAAATATTAAGTTACGTCTGACATATTACATCAATTAAAGTTTAAAAAACCATATTTAATATGGGTTCCCCATTAAAAGGAGGTAAAATTTTCTTTATAAAAATATAGTATTTTAAGTGTAATATTTGGTTTGTTCCTATATTATGCTTAAAAAATATATTTAAAAAAATTAGAAAATATTATATTTAAAATATGATATATAAATAATCCATTAATATCACTTAATAATTGTTATTAATTAAATCTATTAGTGTAAAACAATTTGTGAGAATAATAATATTTTATTTTATATTAAATCAGTTTTCATATTTATTTCTCATTAATTTATAACCCATGAATTCATTTTAAATTTTTGTAAACCAAATATTTTCATAAATTAGTTACCCATTTTCATAACTACTAATTTAAAGGCTAGTGTATATCTTATTATATTTAATAATATATCATTATTTGGTGAAACATGATCTTGCGTGTAATGCATGATTTCGAAGTCAGTCACTATTGCATGTAACACAAGGTACTCGGTGTCAAGGGAATTTCCAAATTTAAAATATATCAATTATATTTATAATATTAAATATATATTAAATTATTTGGTTATTATTTTCCCATGCATGCTTGGTGTCATGTGTCTTGCGTGTTATGAAATATAAGGTTATTACATTATAATTTCAGGGTGTTATAAAAAGTTAGTGAAGAAAGAATAAGTGTCCTTGGGAAGTAATTAGAATAAATATTCAAACAATATTTATCTTAATTTTTTTTTCAAATAATATAAATGATAGTTTCTTTGAAACTAGATCCAATATACTTAAGGATAGTGTTATATCCAAAAGAACTCATGTCAAAAAAGGAGCTCAAAAGAATCCATTTGGATAAGCCAAAAATGCTTTCAATGTTCCTAATTATATTTTTGTAATATATCTAGATGATTTGGATAAGTAAAGAAAAATGAAATAAGAACATGCAAATGATTTTTAAAAAAGAAAATAAAATATTCCATATAGAGAAAATGGTGTTCATTTTAGGTTTTCCACACAATAAAACTATTTTGTTAAATATGTTTTGATAGAGAGATGAAAGATGGCTGGATAGACTCATATAGATTTCACTACAATATTTAAAACATATGAAGAGTTCTAAAAGAACATAAAATTTTTACCTAGTGATTAAAATTCCTTAAAGACTCTTGATATGAAAATATTCAAACATAAATATATTGAATAAGTAATAAGACGAATTCTTCCAAAATATAAATAAAATCTAAATATCAGATGTGAAAGCATTAATAGTGGGGGAAATGGAGTCACTTGGTTGAGAAAACCATATCAACCTTTATGTTTACATTGAGATGAAATGAATATCCACATTATTTCATTAACTTTTCTATATTGTATTTTTATGTTAAAAATAGTGAATTTAAGTTAAAGAATAATTTCCTGGGGAGAACCTAAGATAGTGGATGGTTTATTAACATTAGAAAGGTTTCTTTAAATTAGTTTTTCTATACTAATTTTTGTAAGTGGGCCATCCTTGATGAAGTTAAAGTGGTTTTTATCAAAACAATGGTAGAAAATTGAAGAAAATCATATATTGGGTTGATCATAAATTTTAAATTGAAAAGGAATATATTAAATAATATATTTCTTGGTGAATTTGTTTAAATTTTAAAGTATATACAACAACAAGTAAATATCCATTTTTTTTATTTTCACAACATATAGATCGTAAATAAAACCTATTGAATAGATTCATCATTATGAATATCAAGAGAAATGTCTCCTTTAGGTTGATACAAGTGCAATAAGTTTATGAAGCTAGGAGAATTATTATTTTATGAAAATATAATTATTTTGGAATGTGATTGAAGGAGTGTCGTTGAAAATTGTATATCTTACTTAATCTATTATCCGTGTTTACTAAAACAATATTATCACAAAGTGTAAAAAATTGAATTAATCAATGAAATATGAAAATTCAAGCAATGAAGGTGTACTAAGTATGATTATCATCATATTTTTATTTTATTTTTTAATTTATTCATTGGGGTGACTGAAGAATTTTAATATTGATTCAATAAATAACTATTATGTATCATAATTGGTATCTTCAACCCGGAATACAAGTTGAAAACCCTTGACGAAAATATTTATATCTCTCATATCACATGGTTTTATTCTATTTTATGAGTGATAACTTTGTTTTCAAAATCAAATCCTCTTATTTTCGTCAATGAGCATAGATCATAATAGAATTAGAGGGTGGTGATGGATGACACATTTCTTAAGAATGAATTGACACCTCTTTCCCAATATGTTAGATTTTTATTTTCAATAAGGTGTATATAAACTGAATTGAATATTTTAAAATAAAGGGGGAGAGAAATTATATAAATATTCACATATTGGTATATTCATTTAGATGGTATTGCAAAAAAATACAAATGGGGAGATTGAAGAGCCCATGTTGTGTGATTGTATTTGTTGTCAATGGTTATCAATGAATTAGGAGTATTTAATTTATTATAATATATTTAATTGGTTGTAAATATGTTTATTGGATTGTTGAATAATGATAAGGATGATAAAGTCCTTACTATGAAAAAATAGAATAAGTTAGAATCTAAAATTTTCCAAATATATTTCAACATGGAAGAAGATAAATGGTGTTATTACCTTTGGAAGATTTACAATAGAACCATTACATGATGGTAAAATTGTATTTAAATATTTTGAGTTACTTATGATAATTAGTGAGATGATCATAATGTCTCAAACATGTGGTTGGATGTTTAGTGAATCACATCTATTTACAAAATAATGAAGTTGAATAAAACACATGAAGTTTCTAGACAAAGTGTTTTAGATAGATAAATAGAAGTATAGTAGGAATACGTGATTAGATAGAAGCTATAATACTGGAGATAGTAGACAAAGGTGACTAGATGAAGGGTGGAAGTAGTTACTTATCTGATTATATGCATAACTAAAATAGACAGTTATGAACAAACTATGGTGACCGAAAAAGTCCATCGAACTGAGTTTTTTGTACAAATTATATTAATATATTATTGGTGATGTGTTTATCATTGATTAAGAATTTAAATTCCATATGGATACCATTAGAAACCGAATATTTTAATTATAAAATTCTTTATAGAAGAGATTTAAATTAGGTTATGTGTTTATATTCTTCAATATACAAAATATCATTAATACTACAAATATATTGAAGATTATAGATCAAAATTTAGAAGGAATAAGTTTATGGATATTTTTTAGAACTATATTTTCTATAAAATGGTTTATGGGGAAAGTAAACTAGATAAATAATATCCATTAGACGTCTGATTGAGTTGTATTGAGTATGTAATAAATGGAAGGACGATTCAAGAATTTATCAAACAGGAGTTTCTAAATAAATCAAATCAAACTTTTAAAATGATGTTGTATTTGAAAAAATTATATATATAAAGTCATTAGATTGAGGTATCTTAGTGAATTTCATTAGAAAGAGGTTTTTGAATAGAAGTATCATAAATAAGTTTCTATGTTAATCCATAAGATAGAATTCTCCATTTTATGTCATTAGATAGAGTGTCATCAAGATATCATAAAACATATTACAATTTTATCATATGACATTTTATGAATTCATCAAATATAAGTAGTAGAGAATACATCAGATGGTTCATTAGATAGATAAAAATATTCAACCATTTGGGAACCCATCATAAGGAGGAAAATCCCAATAAAATTATTTCAAACATAATTTTGAGGGAACATCCAAAAGATTCATCGGAGAAAGAAGCAAAATATGAATAAGATCATTATGAAAGAACATTGGAAAGAAACATATCATACAAATAAGTTACCATGAAGATGTATCAAACAATGATTTTAAGATATTTAATATATTTTCTAATGTTCTAAAATATGATGATAATTAGCTAGATGTGTAGTTATTTAATAATCATTAACAAATAATTTTTTTTCTAGTCATGATTAGAGGAAGTTTGAAGATATCCTTTATTGTGAGTTTTGAGGAATCTTCCTATGATTTTGTTGACTCAGTTTGAGGAAATTTTATATGAATATTGTTGACTCCTAATGGTGTGGAGGTTTTAAGGAGGTTGAATAAAGAATAATTCAAGAAGTAGAATAAATTTTATATGTGGTAAATACACATTTTAGTTCACCATGAGTTTCTAAAGAAGTCATTTTTATATAAAGGGGAATAGGAGAATAGTGAAAATATTACTAGAGTTGTTGTGTATATTCTTATTTTTAAAGAAGTAAAATTAAATTGTGAGTTTCTTTCCATGAATCTTGAAAAGAATCTATTTTGGATTGAATTATCAAATTATGACGTACTAGATAGAGTAGGGGATGTAAATAACTCGACTGTAGAAACCTAAAACCAGTGAATACTTTATTACATTGACATAAGATACATGTAATATCATCCAAAAAGAATAAATACTCAATTAGTATTGTAAAACTAGATAAATAATTTATTATCACATTACAATTGAAATCACAATCTTCAACATAGTATTTTATTCTAGTGAATCCTTATTTCCTCTATCATACCCCTGTATATCAATCATAATACTCATCTTGGCATCATGGGGTAAGAAACATAAGAAAGGGGTAACGTAAAATAATCAGTAATGGCATGATTATTTTTTAATATATGAATAAGTAAACAATAATAAATATGGAATTGTAAATAACTGAAACACATTCAATTATATAAATATGTTGAGCATAATATGGTAGGAATAAATAATGATCAAAAAACTCCATACATGTAATCACATGATATTGAAACATTTCCACGAATATTTTAACTAATATATTAATCAAACAGATATAAATAAGTAATCTCATAATTAGGTAATGAAAAATTCCAAACATCATAACCATTTCATCAAGGCCTCACTCTATGACAGCTTACATAAATATAAAATGCCATAACCAAAAAACCAATCTAGTTTGTCTCATGAGACCTATCAATGCATCGAGGTTCCATAAAGGGACCCACCCATAACTTATTAAGACCAATGAAGTAATCATATGAATATGGTGAAACATAATCAATATAAATATTCATATTAAAAAACCATCATATTAAATTTTAATACTTTCCCAAATCAGTAAACATAATCATAAACCATTTAGAGTAACATTGAGAATAATATCAAAATATAACATCATAATCAAACTAATCATAAAACAGTAGGATAAATAATAAGGGTGATATAAATAAAACATATTCCCAATGAATAATAAGTAAAATAGAGGTAATACATAATCTATTAACATAAGTACCATAAAATTTCATTAAAAATTTTCTTGTGGAAAATATCCTTTTCACATTGAAAATGGTTTTAAAACATAAAGTCCAAAAATTATTTTCAAAATTATTTTATTTAAAGATAAAATTTGATACATATAAATTAACCTTTAAACAAGCTGAGTTTTCATGATGATGGGAATTTCCATACATGCTGTACACTTTAATATAAAGATTCCTTTCTCATTTTCAGAAAAATCCAAACTGGCCATGCTTGGAAAATGAAATGAATATTCTGTTCATTTTTTTGGTAAAAATTAAAACATTTCCAGAAATATATTTAATATACAATTTATATAATGTTATTTTTTTAAAACTTTGTTTATAAATCATGGTTTTGGAATAAAAATGATTTTCAACCAGAAAGAAAAATTAAGACAATTTTTTTAAAAAGAATTCTTATGAACTCTTGAGTTCATAAATAGAGGAAAATTAAGTTAAAAAATGTTTTATCAGGATGTAAATAGAGGATAATAAAATTCAGGAGTTTCTTCAGATATCGATCATAATATTTCTTAATCATAAGTATAAACATAAACAATCACAATAAACGATTAGATTGTACCATAAAACCATTACCACTTTGGTAAAATAAAATCATAATCCCTATGAAAGAATAAAATTAAATGAAACTTAAAATATTGTGATAATAAATAAATTCATGATATTACATTTCAATGTGTTTATATATATACCTCATAAAATAATACAGGTGCATAACATGACATAGGTCTTAAATAAAGCTAATTAAGACAAAAATGCTTTACCTTTGGTCTAAATTCCTTCACACATGTTCTAATATCCTATATATTAAATATATATTTATCATAAATACCTTAAAAAACAATAATTTTATTATTTATAATATATATTTTTTAATTATAGTCTTTTATCACCCTTTTATTATAAATTCTTTGTTAAAATCACTATTCTAGGTGATAATTGCTTCATTTTTCAGGTATGTTTGAGTGTGGTAATTTTTTTCATTTTATTTTGATATTGATAACATAATATAAAGAATTTTAAACATGATATAAATATAATATATATTAATTATATATTAATTTTTAGTAATCCATAAAATTTAGTCACAGAAAATGAAATACACCGTTCATGGGGATGATAGGTCATACGTATGCATGAATGCTATTTCCATTTTATCGACAAATGAAATTAAAGGAAAATTAAAATTAATTAAACTTTATAGAATTATTATTATGTTATATATTGAATTTATATCAATAAAATCCATCCTTATTAATATCCTTTTAAAATAAAAATGAAAAATAGTTCACATTTTTATATGGACGTGGTAGTCCATACGTACGAACGAGCGACATTATTATTTTCTAATAGAATGGAAGGTAAGTCAGAGGTTATATTATACCTCCATAATTATTTTTTGGTAATAAAAATCACATTTATTATTTAATTTTAACCTTAGTACATTCCATTTAAAGTTCAAGTGAAAAACAAGTCACATTACTTCGCGAGACTGCAGTCCACCGTACACACGAGTGACGTTATCGTATCCCCCACAAAATTGAAAGTATGAAGTTATATATGATATAATAATAATATCATAAGTATAATAATTTATTAAATATAATATAATTAAATTAAATACATCCTTATATCCACCCTTTAAAAGTGGTTATAGAAAATGAATTACATCGGTTAACGAGGTGGTAGTCCTCCGTACACATGATTGATGGTTTTATTTCCCATTTGATAAAAGCAGAGATGGATAAAGGTTATGACATAAATATAATAACAATTAAGTATATATTATATTATATTGTTAATATTTTATCCAATTTTAATATAAATTTAAGGACGTGGAAGAATAAATAAAACAAATGCACACATTTGCTAATTTTACCTCTTCTTCAGAGTGTCTCTTTAGGTTTATACCTGAAGCCTTAATAAGAGGAATGAATAAAAAATATGGCCAATATGATGTGGGGAGGTATGTAATTAATATATTTTAGTAGGTAATATATGAACTAATGGTTTTTGGATGTTTTAATAGGGGATGAGAAAGATGAACTTTTATAAGTGGGGGAGTAGACACATATGGAATGTTTGATAAGATAAAACAATACAAAAGTTTTTCTCATGGGAAAAGAAAAAAATGGTTCATAATACACCATTTTATATTATAAGATCTATATATGTCTATATAATATTTTTTATAAGTTTTCTATTAATTTTAACTCATATATTTTAGTTTAAGCCCCTTGGTAAAATCATTTTTTACTTGGCCGTTTTGATAAAATTTTAATGTTTTTACTATTAATAATGGTAAAAATTTAATCTAAGACAATTGAATAATATTAATTATTATATTTTAAAATATGGAATCAATTTACCTAGATGAAAATCATATAATTGTTAGAATTCAATTTAATATTAAATCGTGATGTGTGTCAAAAAAAAGTTATTCCAAATAATTTTTTTCAAATGTTTAATAAGTTTTTTTATCAAAAATAAATATGAAAATGATTCAAAAGATCTAAATTATTTAAATTTTAATATATTTAACTAATTTAACATTAAAAACAATTTTTTATAAAAATTAACTTTTTAATCAATTTAAACAAAAAATTAGTTTTCAATAAACACTAATATTTTGCACTATTCATAAAAAAATTACTCTCTTTAAAAAAATCACAAATATTATCCCAAGGATAATTTTGACATGACTATTCCATAAATGATGTTTTTTTAAAATAAATTTTACATTTTTCTTAAAATTTTATTTTAGATTATTTGTGCAAATCATAACTAAACCACCTTTTAAAAAAATATAGTTTTTCAAGTAACATATATTTTTCATTAAAAATGTTCTTATTTTTTTTAATAAATATAATTTCAATGAATTTATTTTATAAAAGTGTAAAAAAATAATTTTCATAATTTACTTATTCCTATTCATACCATCCAAATTAATTGTTAGATTATAATGGTCATATTTAAATAATAATATCTTATTAGAGTAACACGTTTTGTTTAAACTCAGCATTGCGTGTATCACAAGCTATCAAATAGATTGTAAGAAATATATCATAAAGTTTATTTTTTTACATTATCTTATGATATTGTTGTTTAATGTCATATATACAATAGAATTTGGTATTCTCCATTTAAAATCTTAGTGCGTTACATTCTACCCCTATAAATAAATTGCATCCCCATAATTGAATATTGATATCAGAAATTAAGGGCCTAATAATTGGATGTAAATTTGTTAAAAAAAAGAAATAATAAAAAGGTTTAATAAAACATCTTATTGATAATAGATAAAAGTTAAGAATAACGGTAATCTATAATAACACATGACTAGGTTTCCAAGTAGGATAACATTGGCAGGAAGTGAAAATATAGATATGGAAGAAAAACATAAATAATTACAGAGAGTGATGAATATAATTGATTAGAAGAAAGTGAATAATAAATGGAAAGTTAAGAACCTAAAGAATGTAAATCTATGATAACTTGAATGACCATTTGATTTATCAGATATATAGGTAATATGACATATTTTTTTCCCATATCCTCTTCTTAAAGTTGAAGAATTATTTTACCATCAAAGTATATAATTAAATATACTTACTTACTATATTTCTATTTTATAAGAACAATTAAATAATTTTTTTGTATTTTATTAATTTATAATTCAATTATTACTCAAATTATTAAATATCCAAGATGGATTTATTTTATTTCTGAAGCACTGTAATTAACTTTTAACGGATCATAAGATCCATGAAAGAGTAAAAATCTATTCTAATTATGTTTACTAAAAACAAAATGTATATAAAATGTTATAAAATATAATATATTAATATCTAATACCTCAATAGTAACACCCAAAAATCAACATAATTCATTTCATAAATACTTAACCCCAATACTTATCCAATAAATTTCTAACGAAATTCAAAGTCAAAAAATTTAAAAGGAGGGTCACTAAATCAAAAATTTATTCCTCAAACAATATAAAGTGGCCCTTAATTCCACATTTCATATATTTTAATAACTTTATCACTTTAACACCTTAATGAGGACATTCATACTTCCAAAAATAAAAATTATCATGTTATTGACTATATTCCATAATTCAAAACATGCTATAAACTATATCGAAGATAATATAAACAATCAAATCACTAACCGATTTCATGGTCACACATACTATGCTATAAAAATATATTTTTCATTATTATCTCAACATCAAATATTATGTGTTATATTATGTCAATCATGTGTTTTACAATAAGTTAAAATTTCCACTAAATCACTTTTCCTAGTCATTAGTACCATTCAATATATTCTCTTAATACCTTAAAAGAATACTACAATTAAATATTTATACATTTCATAATTATTGTGATTAGAATATAATTTATAAAATTCAGTTATATAATAATTCTTGAATCAAATATAAGAATCCTAATTATTCCACTTTATCAACAATAATAACATAATATTAACCTTGACCCCTTAGATTATTTTAATGTATATTCCCTAGACACTTGGGGAATTCATTTGCACAGTGCACCATCTCCTTATATTTGAATCATTTCCTATTGAAAGATTCATTATTTCCCATATAATCATGATCATGGGGGCCTTTATCTCTACACTTGTTGTAAACTCTCATTCCCTTCAAGTAAGTACCAACATGTTTCTTTCCTCAATTATCACATGGGGGAAAAAATTTCATTCCCATCTTCCCTTTATCAACATTTTTCTCTTCCATCCTTTTCTTTTATTACTTCCCTTAAAATCTATAATACGTGGAAAATTATTTTACTATATTTATACCACATGGTACTTTGTCCTCATATGATGAGAATGTTTGGGGTACTAGTTTCCTTTAATGAATTATCTTATGTTAATCAAAGAAATTTTAAATATTTCTCTTTGGATTATGTATGTAGTCTATAGTAAACCTTGATAGAATTATAAAGTCATCTTCAAACATACAAAAATTTTTATCTTCCTTTTGTCTTATACTCAAGATATGTATTTCTATATCCACTAATTTATTATTAGGAGAATATTTTCCCATGAATATTACCTTGAAATCCTTATATTACATGTTTTTTTTCTAATCCTTCCTTAGATCTTTGAATCAAAAACCACCATCATTCCACTTCTCCTAAAATTTGATAAACTTCCATAAAAAAACTCTCTATTTAATTTCTTCCCAAATAAAGAATTATCTACTCTAAGGAACTTATCCATTTCTCACCTAAAATTTATTTTAGTACCATTAATTAATGAAGGTTTCTGGTGAATAAAGTGATATAAAATTGTCATACAGTGTGGTGGATAAGTAGATTACTTCATATGAGAAAGGTTATTACTCATAACTAGAGTTATTTTCCCCAATATGGTAATAATTTGATCAGTTCTATATATATCTCTAACTCCAGCATCATTATCATTCCCATGATGGAAATCCCTATAAGGGGGTACATGAATTGATATGGTTTCCATTCATTCCACTAGGATCCATTTATAAACAATGGTATGCACTATATTATATCATAACATTATGAAAAATAATGTATAATCCCAAAACTAGTGAAACACTTAACATATATTTAAAAATAAATGCTTGTTTAATCTCATAATTCTAAACACGGTTTTTTTGGGAATGTTTTAAAATCATAAAAATATTTTAAAAACATTTATAATGGTTTGTAAATAAAATGTGAAAAAACCCAAGCATATACCCTAGGATTGTTAAACTAGGTACATAATAAGGCCCATTTTCATGTTCTAGGTAATGATTGTTTCAAGTCCATCATGACTTTTCAAAAGTCATTTCCCCTCGGTACATCTGTGATAGAACTACATTCTCTTATAGTATCCATAAATAGATGTATTACTAAAAAACAACATAATCAATACCTTAAAAAATAATTCTGATGTCCTTCTATACTTATCTTCAATTTCAATCATAGTGTCATGTTTCCAAATCAATATTTTCCTAAATTTAGTTCTCAAGGATTATACTAAACTTCTTTTTATACCAAATATAAAGAAACTGACTCCAATAACCAAGAGATTGTAACTAATTTTTCATATTGTCAAAAGATATAAGGAATCACATCCTGAAGGACTTAACCATTATTTAGTATTGGATAAATATATACAAACATGAATCTCACATTAAAATTGAAAATATAAAATACAAAATGGTATTTTATTTGAGTGAATCATTATATCCTCTAACATAACCTAGTATATCAATCATAATACTAATCTTGGCATCATGGGGAAAGAAACATAATAAAGGGGTGTGATCAAATTCTCAATAATGCTCTGAGTATGAAAGAAGATATGAATAAATAATGTATAATCAGTATGAAAATGTGAATAACTAACGAAAAATATATTTAATTAGTAACTTGAGAATAATATAGTAGGAATAGATAATGATCAAATAATCCCATATATATAATCACATGAGCTTGAAATGATTCTATGATTATTATAACTAATCAAATAATCTAATGGTTATAAATAACTAATCTCATAATGAGGGAATTCATAATTTTTGGAAATTATAATCATACAACCGAGGCCTCATTCCAATACATCTTACATAAATGTGTAAGGCCTCAAATAAAAACACAAGCTAGTTTGTCTCACGAGACCTACTGATGCATTGAGGGGTTATAGAGGGCCCCGACCATCCCTTATGAATTAAAATTTATTCTTTATATAAAAGTGGTGAAAAACAATCAATATAAATATTTTTATTGAAAAACTTGTATACATAATGTTAATACTTTACCTATTAAATACATATATTCATTATCTATTCAAAGTAATATGGAAATTATTTTTAAAATAGTATATTCTATTCAAACATATCATAAATAAATAATCAAAATAATAATGGTGATATCAATACAACATATCTCTAATGGATTATTAATACAATAAAGGTTTTATTTCATTAATGAATATAAATACCATAAAAATTACATTAAAAACTCTCTAGAAGAAAATATCATTTTCCACTTCAAAATTTTAACATAAAATTTCATAAAATAGTTTGAAAATATCCTTGGAAACATATAAATGAATATTTTATAAACTATCTGTTCATCATAGTGGGTGTAGGGTCCTGAAAAATCCGCAAAGGAGATTCTACCCAAATTCCCCAAAGAATTGGGGAAAAGAATGGGGAAAAATAAAAGAAGGCAAACAAACAGGACCGGTCTGCGGACCGGTCCCATGAAGACGCGACATGGCCAGGCCCCGGGAAGCATCCCCTCCACAAACCATTGTCGTTCATGAAATAGACGCAGAGAGCCTCCGTGGTTGCGAGGTAGGATGGGAGCCAGTCCGGTCCATCGTCATGAACTTCCCCAACCACGGACCGTGTCGACGGGTTCATGCTGCACCCACTGTCGTTCGTGGAATAGAGGCGGAACCCTCCGCAGCTGTAGAGCACTCTCTATGTTTGATTCACGGAGAGGGGGGGGGGAGCGTTCAATACCCACAGCGAATCGCGGATTGACCACGTCAGCTGTGAACTGGGTATTTGGTTATGGGCCTCCACAAAAGGTGCCGCATAGCCACATATACATCCCTTTACCCACTCTAAAAAAGGAGACCATGGTGGAAAGAAAAAGGGATCTGAAAAAGGGAATCAGATTCGGAGGCATTGGAGATTCAGAAGGAGATCGGTTGAAGGAAGGCTTCAGATTTCACAAATAGTGAAATTCCCATCCGCCAACCACAACAGGTATATGAATTAACAAGGAATTGGAAAACGCATAATAACTTGGTGAACCCCGAACCTAAAATAACAAAAACAATGAGAACCGCGAACCATACCCCCTCCGTGGATTACTTCCCTGCGGACCAGGGAGTTTATGCCTCTTTTCCCATCCGTCACACTGTGTAGCACTCTCATGCGCGGGCGAAGCCCCGACTGACGAGCCTCCGATCCGAATTGCCCTTGGCCACCGCTGCCTACCTTGAACCCTCCGCGAACCACCCTGGTTCGTGGATTGAACCCGAAGCCGCAAACCACCCTAGTTCACAGGACTCCAATCAATACGTGGACCACCCTAGTTCACGGATGACCTCTCCAGCCGCGTGGCACTTCCCCACGCGAAGGGCACCACCACCCATACCTCTCGATGGCTCACCAAATTCTTAGGTGTTCTCATTCCCTGAGACAGATAAAATCCTTCTGATCCAGCCAAGTCCTACATGACTCCCTCATTGGCATATTAATCAGCCCCGATCCGAGGCCTCCACCATAGCCACTGGATCTGCGTGGTGTAACTTTCAAGCGCATCAGTGCGCCATTTTGAGTTCACATACCCACGGTAAGTAGAGGCAAAGGGGTTTCCCCGACTCTTGATCAGATTCCTAAATCATTCCTGGGTCCACATTCCCATGGTAATGTGGTTTCTGAGCTCGGGAATCCCCTTTCTGCCCCTCCAGTTGTTGAGGATTCTTCGAAGATGGTAAAATAGCCATCATAAGGAAGCCCTCATGCACTGCAAGAGAGGAGATGGGAACAAGAGAACTGTAACAACCCGAGATTTTATGAAAAATATTCTTTTTAATTTTATTAATGTCTTGTGTTATACGCTACACCAAAAGGAGCTTACACAATACATATCCTTGACTTGACTTGCATTACACGCAATCACAACCTTCCTCGATAGCGTGTGTGGTACGTAATCCGGAGTTTCACGAAACAATGATATGCTATTAAAATATTATTAAAACTAGCCGTTATGAATAGTAATAACCACTTTTTAAATTTTAGAAATTTTAACTCTCAAGATGGACTTCATTTTTGGATTCAGAGTATCGAATTTAGCCTAAGGTGAAATTTTGGTACTTTTCGGATAACTTTCATATTCTGATGAATAGTGAAAATTACTAAATTATAATTAAAAACAACTTTTTTAATCGAAATAATTAATAGTGATAAATCATTAATTTGAGTGGTTTTAAAGTATATTTAGAATATATTTTTACAATTTAATACAATGTTGTTCATTGGATGTAATTTCACATTTAAACTAGACATAAACAAGTGTCAATGTTTTGATAGATATTGTTTCTTAAAAACACGCTATTTGTTTTAACAGCGGGATTTAATTATAAAATTAATTAATGCAACTTTTATGTTATGAATTTGGTAAAATAGACTTCATTTTTGAATTTGGAATATGAAATATAGCTTGGGATGAAATTTTGGCATTGTTCTGAAAAACATCAATTTTTGATGAATAGTGAAACCACTAAGTGGTAGGTTAAAAACTGAATTTCGCATAAAACTTAATTTTACCGCTTCTGTGAATGGAATTTCGAAAATCCGAGAGACACAGTTAATATCAAGGACTAAAATGTGGTTCAATGAGATGAAAATAATTTTTTGGTGAATAGTAACTTTTTACTTTTTTTACCGTGGTTAATAGTAAATAGGGTAACTAAGGGTAAATATGATATTACTATTACCCTAACACATGTCCTAATTCTATTGGATAAGTGTAATTCGACCAAAAACAAACTTAGGAATAAAAAAATGACCATTTAGACCCACTTGGATTAGATTAGGACATTTATTATTAATTTATTTAAAGAAGGGTTAAAATAGTTAAAATCAAAGTTTAATAAGTAAATCATTTTTAATATGGGGTTATACATAAGATAAATTCGATTTTAAATATTCATTAGAAAGCTAAAAAGATATCCTACATGATGGTAATTTATTTTTAATTTTTAGACATCAAATAAATTAATTTATTTATGACACAACGATGATGCAGTAATTATCTTTTTAATGAAATATTGACATAATTGATGTTATAAGCACCAAAATAAATGTACTTTGAGATTTTTTATGAATTCCACTAATTTTCTAGGTTACTATGATATATTAGTGTTGATTTAATCAACTTGGTTCGAACATTTAATTCTGTTATGACTTTCACAAAAATCATATATCAAATAGTGTCAAAATTGACACAAAATAGTTTTTAAATAAAATATTATATTACTAATTGTTATTTTATTCCTAAAAATCTAAGGTTCGGCCAAATGACTTAGATAAGGATATATATATTAATAATAAACAATTTGGGGTTCGTTTGGCATGTTATAGTAAGTGTATTAACCATATAGTGAAAGAAAACAAAAAGACACGGTAAAAGTTAAATTATTTAACTTAGAGTTAAATCTAATTGATAAGGTTTAAAATAAGATCCAAAAATGTCTAAATTTGATTGGTTGATGAGATTACAACCCTATCTCATCTAAGCTTCGAATATGAGTCATTTTTGGAGGTTTTTAAGTGGGGTTAGATTTATTATAAATTAATATTTTTAAGAATTCCTAAGGTGCCCCTCTCCTCCCCTATAAAAGGACACCTCCTCCCCCTCCTCCTCACACAAATTTGAGCACTCAAGCTCGGCCAACCCCTGCCAAAATCTCTTCTCCACTTCCCTAGCAACATCCTAGAGGTTCTGGTCTTCCTCAAAGACCAATTCTAGTGCCCTAAGAGGAGGTCTCAAAGAGGCGCTTCAAAGAAGAGGTAATTACCGTTACCAATTCTTTTATTTTTATTTCTTCTTCCACTTCTTCTTAGGTTGTTTCATTATGAAGTAATAACATCAGTATCACTCATATACTGATATGTTATTATAAGTATGAAACAACCCTATTTCACCATCTATCCATCCTACGGAAAAAGAAATCACCGCGCGTGCGTACGTACGGAATACCGTCTCCACGCCGTGGTGTAATCTATTTTCCACCACCACCTTACACGGATGGGTATAATGGTGTAAAGAATAACTATATATAGTTATTATAACATCATATTGATTCTGATATATTGTATAATCCACTCCAATTCAATTCAATATTTATAGAAATGATATCATCGCTCGTGCGTACGTACGGAATACCGTCTCCACGACGCGATGAGATTCATTCTCCATGTTAACCATTTAAGAATGATTATAATGTATATATAAGAAATAATAATGAAATATATGACATTATAAAGCTACTGGATTTATGTATATATATACATATGTATGTCATCTACTTACTTCCATTTCAAGACAATAAGGAAAGGAAAACAGCGTTCATGCGTACGTACGGACTACCGTCTCCATGAACGGTGTTTTTCATTTTATTTATCTACCTATTATATATATATACTGAATATATATGATATATAAATCATATTTTATATTCTGGAAGTAATTAAATCATGATATAAGTAATAATGATGTCAAGAACAACAAGTCAAAACACCTACGATAAATGAAACGATTTTACCCAAAACGCTTCTTTAACATGGAATTTACAAAAGAACGGGTAATATAATGTCATAAGTGAACCATATATGATATCATAACAATGAATATGATTCTGTAATAAGTCAATAACATGATTTAAATCATTATACAGGAGGTTCGGACACTTACAAAGCAAGTCGGACCTAAGGTAAGGGAAATATCACAATCTCATTTTTATCCGAGATTGTTTATTCGTAAGTATTTACTGGGGTGTATTTTATCATCCACATCCATGTTTCATCAAAATGTAATATTATTTCCATCCATCTACAATTGTTTAAATCCATTTTTACCCTTCGGTGAGTTTTTAGTAATATGTATGAAAGGAATCTTTTGTCGTACGAGGTACTTTTTGACTTTTCCGACAAAAGTACGAAGAATGTTTTTTTTAACTTATACGGCACGAACGGATTTCTACTGTTTTATAAAGCCTTATTTTCATGAAGCTTCCTCTAAAAGATTTCATGACTATTTTCAATAAAATCTCTTTCTTTTAAAGTTGCATGATGTTTTGTGAAAAGAAATTGATTTTGAAGAAGAAAGGATATTTTCCTCAAGAATTCAATTCAAGTGTTTTATCAAAATTATTTTCCATCTAAGATAATAAAGAGTTCTGTTTCTATCCATATTTTTACATTGATTTGACTATGTTGTGATGGAATTATGTTTATGAATTCCTTTATCTTATATGAATGGTTTTATGATGTCATGTTGTTTAAGAATCCCATTTTTATTACATGGGTTATGAAATGATGTATGATTTATGATTTTGTGGCACACATAAGAAAGGATTCATTAAGAGATGGGTGGGACCTATATCTCCCTCCAATGCATTGGGTAAAGATTTTATATCTCATGAGATAGACATGGCTGGAATGGTAGGTTATACCGGTTCAGTGAAACAGGACTGAAACGAGGATTACTCGATTCAGAAAGGGACTTTGTCCACTAAGATAGTCTTGGCAAAGAGTCTTGACTAACAAGAAATGATTCTCTATGATTATGTGTGTATGCCACAATGAGTAATGTTTTAATTTATGATTTCATTTCACTACTATGATTTATCCCATGTTATGAAATTATGCTCTCTTTTGCAGGTTAAGATTTACAAAAATGTTATGTTCTTATGAAAATTATGTGATTGATATTTCTTTTGTTTAGCCTTACTGAGCATTTGAGCTCACCCTTTTATGTTTTATTTTCCCCAGGATATAAAGAAAGGTTTTAGGTAAAAAAAAGAAGATCTTTATGGGAGATGTTGAAGATCTTTCACCAGGATTAGAAGATTATATTCCGAGTTTCCAAAGACACTAAACTATTACGATCCTTGTGTGTGTGTTTTTGTTATGTACTAAGTATTCCGCAAAAGTAATGAAAAGTCCATGTACGTCAGGCTTCGGGTCTCTACAGTTGGTATCAGAGGAAAGGTTTAGTCAACCTTTGGAAACTAGGACGCGAAAACGTTAGTAAGATCCCTAGAGATATTTCTAAGGTATGTCTAGGGATGCCCCTAAGGATAAGTATACGTATAGGATATAGTTCCAGAACTATGGTAACGATATTAGATTAAACCAAAGATGATAGATATTTAAGTTACTCCCCCTTTATTACGATTTTTGCATCTAACACTATTCTGTTTGGGTTTTAGAAAATGGCTGGAAACAAGGTGATTCACGATAATGGAGGAAATGATGGACAATGGAATGATATTCTTTATGAGCAACCAAATGAAATGGGATTTGGAAGTCCAAACATCATTATTATGCCGAATCAGCAATCTCATAATATGATCAATAAAGTAAAATTTGGTAAGTTTCCTGACTCGGCTAATAAGAGAAAGATGGAGTTTCATGATGATCATAGAGGAAAGAAAGTTCAATTTCCCCTATGTAAATCATGTGGGAAGAGGCATCAAGGAGAATGTTTCAAAGGAACTGGAAGATGCTTTGGGTGTGGAAAAGAAGGACACAAAGCAATTAAATGCAAAGGAAAAGGTTCAGTTAACAACATGGATGAGGATAATGGTATTGCTATGACATCAACAATGGTTAAATGTTTTCAATGTGGAATGTATGGGCATTATGCAAACAAATGCCCTAAGGGAAAGACTCATGAAGAGAGTCAGTATGGTCATATGGGAAGTATTTATGTGGATGATGATGAAGAGACTACCAATGGTATGTGAGATGAAAGAATTGTTGAAGCTCGGTCAATGGTTTAAGAATGTAGTGGAATGATTACATGTTTATCATGTGTAATGTTGTATAAGTAGTCTCATGGTACTATGGAATAAAGAGACATGTAAGGATTGTAACATTGTTGTCTGATTAATGTTACCAGTATCCATGAAAGGTTATTCAGATATTTTTGGAATGAAGATGATATGCGCATAATGAAGGGATAAGGGGAAAATGAAATGTTTGACAGTATTCATGAGCTCATGATTGATATAAGGACTAAGTGATATCATGGTTTGAGTATATAGAATTTTGAGGATTTCAGTATGTGAAAAGTGTTAACTTTTAACTGCATTCAAGTTTTCACTAAGGTTCAATGGGTATTCAAGAGAGTACACGATTAAGGACTTTGAATGTTTGGAATGTGACCAACAAGACATATCTTATGATATGTGGGGATCAACGACAGTATTAAATCTCTGGTAATCGTTGTCACTATATTATGAGAGTGGACTGCAGTATTATGTATAAGCCTAAAGATTAGACTGTATTATGTTGGACATAAGTTAGTATTGTTTAAGGATAGAAGATTTTCGATATTATTGATGGGATGTTATAGTAACGTAGTTTTAGAAAAAGGACAACCTGCAGGACGGGCGACAACCCATCGCTTCGGACAAGGCTGTAGGAATCGAACCCACAACCGAAGTGCGACTGGCCTTTATCGCCTACCACTGACCTACAGGAAGTCCCTGTTTAGTTGAAACTAGTGTTATTATATTAAGAAGTATGATATATGAAGTATAAGCCCATTTTAGGAACCATATATGATTAATCCCACTATAGATCGACTTATGTATATAAATTTTGCTAACCTTTTGAGATAGATGGAATGACCCGTCATTCTATCACATGATCTGCTAACACTTCACGAATAACAAATTCAACTTCATTTATTTAAGAGATGAAGTGTAAATTGTTCAAGGCACGAACAACAGTGATATTGTATCAAAATAAAGTAAGTATTTATTCTAATTCAAATTTTCAACTTTAGGGAAATGATCTTGAAAACCAAAAAAATGTTGTCCTAGTGATCTTATACCTGATGAATCAGATGGTACCTTAGATCATCACAAATTTATGGATTTGTGATTACTGGCTTTTCCATAGCCATGTTCTCTACCACTCTCCATCAGAACATGATGGTTAGATTTCTCTTTCATATCCATATTTTCACCTATGTGGAAACCCAGTGATTAGTTTATTTGGGTAATCGTTACATTTCATACTTTAGTTTTTAAATCCAAGTTTTGGTATTCCTTTTTACGATGTGGGTTTCTATTAAAGAAACTTTCGAATAATAAACCATTTATAACCACGACGAATTTCGAGGGCGAAATTCATTTTAAGGGGGGTAGAATGTAACAACCCGAGATTTTATGAAAAATATTCTTTTTAATTTTATTAATGTCTTGTGTTATACGCTACACCAAAAGGAGCTTACACAATACATATCCTTGACTTGACTTGCATTACACGCAATCACAACCTTCCTCGATAGCGTGTGTGGTACGTAATCCTGAGTTTCACGAAACAATGATATGCTATTAAAATATTATTAAAACTAGCCGTTATGAATAGTAATAACCACTTTTTAAATTTTAGAAATTTTAACTCTGAAGATGGACTTCATTTTTGGATTCAGAGTATCGAATTTAGCCTAAGGTGAAATTTTGGTACTTTTCGGATAACTTTCATATTCTGATGAATAGTGAAAATTACTAAATTATAATTAAAAACAACTTTTTTAATCGAAATAATTAATAGTGATAAATCATTAATTTGAGTGGTTTTAAAGTATATTTAGAATATATTTTTACAATTTAATACAATGTTGTTCATTGGATGTAATTTCACATTTAAACTAGACATAAACAAGTGTCAATCTTTTGATAGATATTGTTTCTTAAAAACACGCTATTTGTTTTAACAGCGGGATTTAATTATAAAATTAATTAATGCAACTTTTATGTTATGAATTTGGTAAAATAGACTTCATTTTTGAATTTGGAATATGAAATATAGCTTGGGATGAAATTTTGGCATTGTTCTGAAAAACATCAATTTTTGATGAATAGTGAAACCACTAAGTGGTAGGTTAAAAACTGAATTTCGCATAAAACTTAATTTTACCGCTTCTGTGAATGGAATTTCGAAAATCCGAGAGACACGGTTAATATCAAGGACTAAAATGTGGTTCAATGAGATGAAAATAATTTTTTGGTGAATAGTAACTTTTTACTTTTTTTACCGTGGTTAATAGTAAATAGGGTAACTAAGGGTAAATATGATATTACTATTACCCTAACACATGTCCTAATTCTATTGGATAAGTGTAATTCGACCAAAAACAAACTTAGGAATAAAAAAATGACCATTTAGGCCCACTTGGATTAGATTAGGACATTTATTATTAATTTATTTAAAGAAGGGTTAAAATAGTTAAAATCAATGTTTAATAAGTAAATCATTTTTAATATGGGGTTATACATAAGATAAATTCGATTTTAAATATTCATTAGAAAGCTAAAAAGATTTCCTACATGATGGTAATTTATTTTTAATTTTTAGACATCAAATAAATTAATTTATTTATGACACAACGATGATGCAGTAATTATCTTTTTAATGAAATATTGACATAATTGATGTTATAAGCACCAAAATAAATGTAATTTGAGATTTTTTATGAATTCCACTAATTTTCTAGGTTACTATGATATATTAGTGTTGATTTAATCAACTTGGTTCGAACATTTAATTCTGTTATGACTTTCACAAAAATCATATATCAAATAGTGTCAAAATTGACACAAAATAGTTTTTAAATCAAATATTATATTACTAATTGTTATTTTATTCCTAAAAATCTAAGGTTCGGCCAAATGACTTAGATAAGGATATATATATTAATAATAAACAATTTGGGGTTCGTTTGGCATGTTATAGTAAGTGTATTAACCATATAGTGAAAGAAAACAAAAAGACACGGTAAAAGTTAAATTATTTAACTTAGAGTTAAATCTAATTGATAAGGTTTAAAATAAGATCCAAAAATGTCTAAATTTGATTGGTTGATGAGATTACAACCCTATCTCATCTAAGCTTCGAATATGAGTCATTTTTGGAGGTTTTTAAGTGGGGTTAGATTTATTATAAATTAATATTTTTATGAATTCCTAAGGTGCCCCTCTCCTCCCCTATAAAAGGACACCTCCTCCCCCTCCTCCTCACACAAATTTGAGCACTCAAGCTCGGCCAACCCCTGCCAAAATCTCTTCTCCACTTCCCTAGCAACATCCTAGAGGTTCTGGTCTTCCTCAAAGACCAATTCTAGTGCCCTAAGAGGAGGTCTCAAAGAGGCGCTTCAAAGAAGAGGTAATTACCGTTACCAATTCTTTTATTTTTATTTCTTCTTCCACTTCTTCTTAGGTTGTTTCATTATGAAGTAATAACATCAGTATCACTCATATACTGATATGTTATTATAAGTATGAAACAACCCTATTTCACCATCTATCCATCCTACGGAAAAAGAAATCACCGCGCGTGCGTACGTACGGAATACCGTCTCCACACCGTGGTGTAATCTATTTTCCACCACCACCTTACACGGATGGGTATAATGGTGTAAAGAATAACTATATATAGTTATTATAACATCATATTGATTCTGATATATTGTATAATCCACTCCAATTCAATTCAATATTTATAGAAATGATATCATCGCTCGTGCGTACGTACGGAATACCGTCTCCACGACGCGATGAGATTCATTCTCCATGTTAACCATTTAAGAATGATTATAATGTATATATAAGAAATAATAATGAAATATATGACATTATAAAGCTACTGGATTTATGTATATATATACATATGTATGTCATCTACTTACTTCCATTTCAAGACAATAAGGAAAGGAAAACAGCGTTCATGCGTACGTACGGACTACCGTCTCCATGAACGGTGTTTTTCATTTTATTTATCTACCTATTATATATATATATACTGAATATATATGATATATAAATCATATTTTATATTCTGGAAGTAATTAAATCATGATATAAGTAATAATGATGTCAAGAACAACAAGTCAAAACACCTACGATAAATGAAACGATTTTACCCAAAACGCTTCTTTAACATGGAATTTACAAAAGAACGGGTAATATAATGTCATAAGTGAACCATATATGATATCATAACAATGAATATGATTCTGTAATAAGTCAATAACATGATTTAAATCATTATACAGGAGGTTCAGACACTTACAAAGCAAGTCGGACCTAAGGTAAGGGAAATATCACAATCTCATTTTTATCCGAGATTGTTTATTCGTAAGTATTTACTGGGGTGTATTTTATCATCCACATCCATGTTTCATCAAAATGTAATATTATTTCCATCCATCTACAATTGTTTAAATCCATTTTTACCCTTCGGTGAGTTTTTAGTAATATGTATGAAAGGAATCTTTTGTCGTACGAGGTACTTTTTGACTTTTCCGACAAAAGTACGAAGAATGTTTTTTTTAACTTATACGGCACGAACGGATTTCTACTGTTTTATAAAGCCTTATTTTCATGAAGCTTCCTCTAAAAGATTTCATGACTATTTTCAATAAAATCTCTTTCTTTTAAAGTTGCATGATGTTTTGTGAAAAGAAATTGATTTTGAAGAAGAAAGGATATTTTCCTCAAGAATTCAATTCAAGTGTTTTATCAAAATTATTTTCCATCTAAGATAATAAAGAGTTCTGTTTCTATCCATATTTTTACATTGATTTGACTATGTTGTGATGGAATTATGTTTATGAATTCCTTTATCTTATATGAATGGTTTTATGATGTCATGTTGTTTAAGAATCCCATTTTTATTACATGGGTTATGAAATGATGTATGATTTATGATTTTGTGGCACACATAAGAAAGGATTCATTAAGAGATGGGTGGGACCTATATCTCCCTCCAATGCATTGGGTAAAGATTTTATATCTCATGAGATAGACATGGCTGGAATGGTAGGTTATACCGGTTCAGTGAAACAGGACTGAAACGAGGATTACTCGATTCAGAAAGGGACTTTGTCCACTAAGATAGTCTTGGCAAAGAGTCTTGACTAACAAGAAATGATTCTCTATGATTATGTGTGTATGCCACAATGAGTAATGTTTTAAGTTATGATTTCATTTCACTACTATGATTTATCCCATGTTATGAAATTATGCTCTCTTTTGCAGGTTAAGATTTACAAAAATGTTATGTTCTTATGAAAATTATGTGATTGATATTTCTTTTGTTTAGCCTTACTGAGCATTTGAGCTCACCCTTTTATGTTTTATTTTCCCCAGGATATAAAGAATGGTTTTAGGTAAAAAAAAGAAGATCTTTATGGGAGATGTTGAAGATCTTTCACCAGGATTAGAAGATTATATTCCGAGTTTCCAAAGACACTAAACTATTACGATCCTTGTGTGTGTGTTTTTGTTATGTACTAAGTATTCCGCAAAAGTAATGAAAAGTCCATGTACGTCAGGCTTCGGGTCTCTACAAGAACCCCCTTTCCCTCTCCGGATAATCTTTGTTGCCACGGGAGTCCACCTAGGAGTAAGCCCCGATATTCTAGGCCTCCTTAGAGTGTAAGCCCAAATCTATCATTATGGGCCGCTCCATGCATAAGCCCCACTCCACTTATCATGGACGCACCTTTCGTGATGTAATCGTCTGGTCTTTGCTACCTCTTGTTTCTCACACCGAGCATGACTCATGTGGGCTTAGAGTAAGCATCGACCATAACATCCTCTTATGGGCCTCCTCAGAGTGTAAGCCCCACAAAGCAAACTACATGGACTTTGATCCATGTCAAAGCGTGGTACATAGGAAGCCTCCACAAGGTTCAATCCCACCACTCGGTCGTTTCTTCACGTCAAGTTCCACCCTCGTCCAGCATGATGTTAAACTGTATATGCGAACTACGTGGACTTTGATCCATGCCTCCTAGATAGGGTGCATAGGAAGCCTCCAAGAGGTTCAAGCCTGATCACCATCAGACGCCAAGGTCCACATCCACGTCAGTTCTCCGATGCTCCTATGAGAACTACGTGGACTTTGATCCCCACCTCCTAGGCAGGGTACGTAGGAAGCCCCCATGAGGTTCAAGCCCAAAAACGGTCGATCTGACTATTCTCCACGTCGGTTCACCGCGCCACTCCTAGTACCGCCTTAAGCGAGTTCCGACTCTTCGGGGTCATTAATCCAACGAGGGATGGTAAACCTTGGGCATAAATTATTCCAAACCCCTATGTCCAGTTGACCATTTCCCACCAGGGTTGAATCCGTGGATACTGTGTTTGGGTATAAACCAAAGATTTGCGAACATATGAATACGTCTTAAATCTATAAGAGAGTCTCGGAACATGAAATAATTTCCCCCCCAAAAAGGGTGCGATGAGCCTGACTTCCCATCCTCTCAACCAATGTGAGTTCTTAAGTGTCGCTGGCCAGACCATCTGGTGAACACCTACCTTTGGAAAGCAGGTCCTTCCATCATCGGATACAGAGTCGTTGGGCATTTCGAGGCCCGAAATCCAAAACTAACGAAACAAAAGATGGTGTACCCGACGTGAATCGTTAACCAACCATGACGGATTTAACCTAATCTCACTCTGTGCCCCCTTAAACTCATAAGGAGGGCCAAGCAAGGTCACTGAACACGCATGGTATTATGAGATGCTACTTTGACGGGTTTTATGTTTGTATTTATTAAAACGTTTTTATAGGTACTTTCAGAACTCCATTAAATCCAGTGGAATCGCAAAGGAACTCACAAGAGAGCGCTTCCAATGACGTAAGGAATAGACTTCCTCAGCAATGGAGGACCCCGTCAACCACCCAAAGCCTTCAACACTGGGTCTCGGATGCGCTGATCCGAGAGTACCATGCGAACGGTACTCTCCCAACAGTGGAGATGGCCATGCACGCCCTACAATACATCAAGATTCGCCGGTTGCCTGCCCAGCAGCGGCCGCAAAGGCAGATCAAGATAGACCCTGTCGCTGTCTCCAACCATTTCAGGAGTCAATCCCCAGAACGGGACAATGCGTACCTCCCTTATCTTAGGGAGGCTGATGAGGTCGACGTTGATGACTTCATCCCTGTCGAATGAGGGTTTCGCTCTAAGGCCCCAGCTGGAAGGCATCATCGTGGTCACGCCGCGACCCAATATCCTCGCGCCGAGGAGGATGTCTCCCCAAGGATTCAGGCCCATGCTCCCTGAGCTCCGACGCCTCGGATCACCTGACAAGGGCAGCAGACATACAATTGGGGACCGGTCATCACCTTGGTCCCTGAGGAGGAGCTCCGCTGCCCATCCATAGAGACGTACCACGAACATTCACCTACACATATTCGATCCTCCCAAGCCTTCCATCCAGACATGGCGGCATCACACGAGCCGGCGTGCATCCCCGCCGAGCTGTATCAAGACAATCGCTCATACAGGATGACACTTACCAGAAAGGCACCTCTCCCTGCCCAGGGTCGTGAAGCCCACCATATTGGCATGGTGGAGACCCAGCGCCTGCAAAACTATCTCTTAGAAGTTGCTTCTGAAGCCCTCCATCTGGAGATGGTGACAACCAGCAATGCCCGCCACCCAGATGTAGTGGAAATTCCTAGGCGGGCACGTCTCCCTGCCAACAAAGTTCACCGACTCGATATGGTGGGAAATAAATATATGCGGGGCCAGCTCCTAGTGGATGCAAGAAAAGTCCACCACCCCGATGTGGCCGCAAATGGAGAGATAAACCGGTGTATCCTGGTATAGGTGCAGATTCGTTCACCTGCCCCGATACAAGATAATTTTCAGTACCCACTGACCACTGGAGGACTAGAGCAGGATATTCCTACTCTAATACCGGAATGGGACTTATGCCCATTCCAGCCAAATATGTCTCTCTACATATCCTAGAAATGATGGAGGAGCAGGTATCGATCCCAGATCATATCTTACGGACTTCCCAGAATGTAATTGCATTAGCAACAACAACAAGGACTCGGGCCCGTGAGCCCGTCTCCCCAATTGAGGTGACTCATCTAAGAGATGAGATAGCCACCTCAGAGCGTATCTGTATCCCTGCATCTGCCTAGGAGGGTCACAGGCTATATTCCACAACCCAAGGGAAACCGAATCGAGCATCTTCACTCGTTCCAACTGGGGGACACCCGTCCATCACGGTGGATGCTCCAGAGAAGGCATATATCCCTGCTAAAATCCAAGATGTTCATCGACATATCCCGGCAGCATCACAGGACCCAATTAGACAGGGACCCAAAGGAGGTGATGGTTGTTATCAAGATCAGACGGTCCTCGCTGTCTGCACAAGATCACCCCGAATGTACCGAAGGCAGCCGGAAAATAAAGAGCGGGTTCACGACTCCACTCTGCTGGAAGCTGGGGTTCCTCCACCTACTGTGGTCTGCCCTGAATGTCCTCCCTGGGGTATATTCTACAAACACTCTCCATGCAGCGGGACCACAGATTGTGATGGTAGTCCTCGCTATCAAAGTCACAAGTACAGAGGCCCTCCCCGTAGTGACGTATCATCATGACAAGAAGGCCCTCCCCTTGTTGTGGCCTGCCCTGAAGGTCCTCCCCAAGGGTTACGATGCAACGGAACTCTATGTACCCAGGCATCAAATCATGGTGGTAGTCCTCGCCACCCTGATAACGGAGGTCCTCCTCGTAGAGACGTCAAGCAACGAGAAGGCCTTCCCCTCGTTGCGGTACATTCTGGAGGCCCTCCCCAGGAGGTATCCCGTAGATATTCTCCTTGAGGATGCAGTAATGGTAGTCCTCGCCATTGCCGCAGCTGTGATGGTAGTCCTCACCACCACGGCCGCTATTGAGAAGTTCCTCCCTGCATTGGTCCCAAACAACAAGAAGGTCCTCCCTTTGTCACGGTGTGTCCTGAAGGTCCTCCCCAGGATGCGTGTCGAACGTCAAGCCATGATGGTCATCCTCACCATGATGGCAGTTGTTGCGAAGGTCCTCCCCGTAACGACGCTACGCAGCCAGAAGGTCCTCCCCTTGCTGCGACATGCCATGGAGGTCCTCCCCAGGGTGTGCACTGAAAAATTCCTCTATGCAGTGAAGCATCAAGCAGTAATGGTAGTCCTCACCATTACGGCCGCCATTGCGGAGGTCCTCCCCGCGATGACATATTATTTCAACAGGAAGGTACTCCTCCTGCCGAATCATACACTGAAAGGCCCTCGTATGCCGAGGCACTCAGAAGGACGGGATCAAGCACGTCAGATTCCTAGAATGTCGCTAGCGACACCCTTCTTCGATCAGACGATGGTCCAGGGCCACGTTCATCCTCTGAACCACCTCAGAATCGCCCACATGATGACTCAACACCTACCGGTCCCACTGCCTTTGACCATGTTGACAGTGAGTGCCTCAGTTGGGACGACCAGGTAGAGGAGTCACTAGAGGAGGAGTATGGCGATATACTGCACCTGAGGAAATGACTAGCCATGGATGATATACCAGTCATGTTTTGGCCCACGACCACCTCTCAGTTCGACATACCCAGAGAGTTGTCAGAATAATGCATGTACGACATCCGCCATAATATATAGACGACCCTCCACAGGCTGAAATTGAGCTTCCTGCCCTATGACGGGTATGTAGACCACGTCAAGATGATAGGGTACCTCTTGCATAACATCGACCTGGAGGCCCTTTCCTCGACACGACAACAACGCCCCGAGAGGTGCAAAGGGAATTTAGAGGCAGCTTGCCTCCGTGCACTACACGAGTTGTGCCGCCTCATCGGTGACGCTCCGACGGGAGTCCATATCAGGGGATGGGGGGAACACAGAGCTCTTCATTTCACTTCGCTCCCTACCATGAAAATCCCATTCGGCATGGTATCTTGCAACATCATCACATTGAGATAGAAATCGAGTGGTCCCCATGTTCAGGAAAGGCAACACACCCAATAGAATCGGGCCTTGAGTATGTTCCAGAAGTGTCAGGCCAAACTGGAAGAAGCCATTCAAAAACTTTTGAATCAGGCCAACGAGAGCATCCAGTAGGCCTCTCTCCTAAGAGAGTCCAATCAGCGATCTTTTCCTGCCTCCCCAGAAGGGACTGATCCATAGGTGAATTCAGCACCAGATCTGGTTCACCCCTAGATGGGGGCACGTGAGATCAGGCAGGTCGTGATAGCCACAACCACTACTGAAATCCAGGGTCGACCCCAGCCTGCATGGCTAGGGTCATTTTTAACAAAAAATTTCCCAGTAAGACCAATAAAACCGAGAAGAGACTCAACATCTAGGAAACGGAGCCAACCCCAGCCCTCAGGGCTGGGGGAATTTTCACCCCTTCAACAACAACCTCCCCCACGAGAGTCAGTATTCTCTCATCTAGAGAGGACGGTCAGCAGAGGAGGTTCCCATCCTATCCCGTCATTTGAATCATCATCCTCTCTGAGAGGAAGGCACAACATAAGGTTGAATCAAAGAACACTCCACATCACCCTTCAGCAAGAAGTCCGAAGGCAATCCCAGGTCACGAAAGGGAAGGCCATCCGAAGAAGCGGGAGATCCTCTTCCTATTTGGAAGATGACATCCCCTCCACCCCGCAATATGCATTCATCAACACCATAGAGGCTAACCCCGTGGGTGACACCGGGGAAAATGAAAATCTGAACGGATCGGGAGATGACGGTTCCGGTCAGACTGTGACTCACAACACACCCCCAAGTGTGCACACCCGGAACCAGAGGTCCGCTTTAAATATGGACGCCCCATCAGCTAACCTTCCTCCTCTTACCCTGAGAGCTTCCAACAAGTATAAAAATAACGGAACAGTTACCCTTAACTTGTTCCCTTATCTCGATAAAAACGAGCCACTCACGCTCCAGAGGAACCGCCTTATTGAAAGTGCATACCAAGAAGAGCCACATCATGCACTCCTAGAAAGTGCACCACAAAGGCTAAGGCTTTCCCCGGAAAACGAATCACGATCAGGGCTCCCGCCCAATGAGGCACCTGTTTTGTCCAGCTACCTAATAGTGGATGATGAATACTAGGATTTCCCTCCACTTAGGAGGAAACCGGAGAACGTAAGACTGATCCCTCTGAGGGTACCCAAAAATGGAATATGCACCCTTGGTGCCAGCCAATCCGGATCTTTAGGCAATGCCTCAGGCTATGCCTACCCAGAAATGGGCCCAACAAGATGTAAACTATGACTCACCAACACCATTGAGGCACTAACAGCTCGATTGGAAGCGATGGAAGGTCGACGCGCTCCGATACAGCCAGAGTGAAAACCCTACCCAGATTAGGTGACAAACACACTACCTCCACCCAATTTTGGGAGCCCTATATTCCCCATCTTCAATGGATCAAGCGATCCTAAGAAGAATTTAATGTACTACACATCCTATTGAGCCCCTATGATGGGGACTCCAAAACAACAAGAAGTAGTGAAACTCAGATGCTTCGTACAAACCTTGCAAGGATCCACCTTTGTCTGGTACAAGAGTCTGCCGGCCCAGTCAATAAAGAGCTGGGAAGACCTTCGACAACAGTTCCTGTTCTACATCAGCTCAACGTTGTCTAAAACAATGGTCATCGATCTCAGGAACTGCAAGAAGAGGGAGAATGAGAGGGTCTTAGATTTCATCGCCAGATGGAATGGTCTGACCTATTCTCTGAACAGGCCAATGCCTCAAGATGAGATGCTAGCCATATGCATTGATAATCTTAGAGATGAGCTGTGAACACCACTCATACTAGTGAAGTTCACCACTGGCTTCCACTATCTCTCGGCCATTGCCCAGAGAATCGAGGACTCCCTGCAGCAGAAAAATTCAAAGTCCCGAACAGCCTCCCAGGCTCCTACGAAAAGAGCCCCTAGAGCTGAAGCGTCTGCTGTCACACTCAAGCCGGACCCTGTGCCCGGTCCACCACTCAGTCCTTCGCAAAATCTTCAAGGGCCCCCTGTATATCAGCGCCCACCCCCGCCTAAATGGGACAATCAGCGAGGACCGAAGTGGAACCAGTTTGAGGAACGAAGACAAAAAGTATACTCATTCTGTGACGATCAAGTCCACAACTACTTCATTTCCACCATGAACTGCAACTTTCTCTACCTCTCAGAGCCGAGGAAACCTGGAGAAGTCGACCACGATGACATGCCAGATTACTTCCCCTACCATCGGATGTTGGGGCACAATATCCGAGAATGCTTCATCTTCAAAGACCTCCTGTAGAGGATGGTAGATTCCATACAAGTCGAGCTCAGACCACCCCCAGAACATGTGGAATGTATCTCTACCACCAACTCCGACAAAGAGGAGGGATGGAAAAAATTCACCAGAAAACAAGGGCATAAATTTGACAACTGGATGACTCGAAAGACTATCAACCAGGCCCCGGGCATACATTGAGCTCAACTACAGTAGCCGGTGTTGCCACCAACAGTCCCTGAAGCTGCAGAGCCGACAACATCGGCCTCACAATCCTCTACGAGCCAGTCATCCGTGTGTAATCGAAGGAGGAAACAATCACAAGAGTAGAAGTACACAATGAGGCCAAAGTTAGTCCGGATCCTGACAGACTTTATGCCCTCGAACATGGCGCCACGGGCACCGACCCATCAAACGACATCATCAGAGAAAACCGACCAGGTTGACGTTTTAGAGGATGAAGAGAAAATATTTGGTTCTATTAACGTCATCTATCTCATGGAATCATTCCCTGACGAAGGGTATGGTTACGAACCCAAGTTCCCTGCACGAGGATCTGGGCAGAGGAATCGCAGAGGCAGAGGATACCAGGGGAGGCACAGCCGCGCCTGAAACCAACCCTACGGCTGGACCCCAGCCCACACCGTTAATATCGCAAAAACCTGTGGGAGTGCCCTTCATTGGACATAGCAGGAGAGGGAATGCCCCTCCACCTCCACAAGCGGCCACTCTGGCCCTGTTGTTCTGCGATACCCACCAGAAGAGGAACAAGTGTCTGGCCGCCTAGTACGTGCAAATAGACCGGCCAGGATAAGTCCTCCAAATGTGGGAACACCATCGACATCTGTCCTCATGGCTGGTGCCTCCTCGTCAAATTCCCCAGCTCCCAAAGCACCCGCTAAGACTCTCCTGCCAATGGAGAAGCGTCGACCACTGGAGAAAAAATATGACATCCGTAAGCAGCTGGCGTCAGTACCAGCCAAGTTTTCAATCCTGGATGCCCTGAGTTTGTCATCCGACCATACAGAGGCGCTTATCGAAGCTTTGATCATCCCCTAGGAGTTTCAAGCTAAGGTAGATGCCGCCGAAATTTAAAGAACAAAGACTGACCTGACTGAATGCAATGTGGTGATTTTCATCACCGATCAGGACGAAGATGCCATCATTCAAGGACACATCAGACCGCTATATGTGTATGGCACGCTGAATGGTATTGAGATCCGAAAAGTCTTTATAGACAATGGCTCTGGATTTAACCTCCTTCCCCTACAGACACTCCGCAAGTTGGGCTACAATGAGGATGATCTAATTCCATCATCCAAAAATATGTTGGGGTACGACAAGAGTGAGAAGAAACCAATGGGATATATTAAGCTAAAGACCCATTTTGGTGACCTGGTAGCCTACACAGAATTCCTGGTGGTCTGGCAGAGCACATCATTCAATGCCCTACTGGGAAGGCCATGGCTCCATAAACACATGGCCGTTCCTTCATCCTACCACCAATGTATCAAGTACTGCGTCAATGGACAAAGGGGGACGTTGCACACCGACAAGGCACCTTTTGAACTCTTTGAGTCACATTAAATCAATGCTGAGTTCTATGAGAAAAATAAAAAGAAGCCTTTGGTCGATGGCATCGACTGGATCCCTGCTCCAAATGGCCTAAAAATGGTTCCTGACGACCACCTCAGGAGGCTTGGCAGAGATTATGTCTTTCCCATCAACCATGTGGAATGTAGGAGTTCATGTATGGACACACATTCAGATGTCCTCATGACATCATCCATAACAGTCGAGTGTGACAATGTGGGAACGTCCGCGGACCCTCAATCGGGGGGTGAAAGCTCAAGCATGGAATCCCACGACACCTCGCCTCCGGACTCCCAAGATCTCGTGTCAGGAGCTCTCTCCTATTCAGACCAAGAAGATGAGGATTTGCAAGAAGAAGAGGGGGAAGATCTCAGGGATGCACCTACCGCATTTGAGGAAGGTATCTCTACCACTGTGGACGAACTCAGGGAAATAAACCTGGGTACCAAAAAAGACCCGAGTCCCACTCTCATTAGTGAGACCATGTCTCCTGAGGAACACGAGGTATATACATCCTTCCTAAGGAAACACCAGTACATCTTCACCTTGAATTACATGGAAATTCCGGGACTTAATCCCGAGGTAGCGACGGATCACCTAGGTCTTCCAGAAGACCACTGGGGCTACAAACAGGCCGCCAGAAGGACACACCCATCACATGATGCCAAGATAGAGGCCGAAGTCGATAAGCTCATTAAATCAGGCTTCATCATGGAGGTCCAATACCCCTTCTGGTTGGCCAATACCATCCCCATTAAGAAAAAGAATGTACAAATCCACATATGCATTGGCTTTAGAGACCTTAATCGGCATTGTCTGAAAATTGACTTCCCAGTTCCAATCACCGAGTTGTTAATTGATGCAACAGCTGGGTATGAGGCTCTATCGTTCATGGACAACTATTCTGGAAATAATTAGATTATGATGGATCAAGAAGATGAAGAAGTCACTGCCTTTAGGGCCCCTCAAGGGGTATTATGTTACAGGGTCATGCCCTTTGGTCTCAAGAATGTTGGGGCCACGTATCAGCGTGCCATGCATCGGATCTTTAAGCAGTTCGTGGGGAAATTCGTTAAATGTTACGTGGATGACCTAGTGGTCAAGTCCAGACAGCGCTCAAATCACCTGTCAGGACTTGAGATCATCTTCAATAAGCTCTGACATCATAACTGGAAGATGAACCCCTTGAAATGAGCCTTTAGGGTTACCTCAAGGAAATTCCTTGGCTTCGTCGTATGCCATCGTGGCATCAAAGTCGACCCTGAGAAGACGAAGGCTATCCTAAGACTGCCACCCCCTCGAAATCTCACTGAGCTGAGGGAATTCCAGGGACACTTATCCCATATTAGATGGTTTATAGCCAACCTGGAAGGAAAATGTTTGCCTTTCACCAGGTTAATGAAGAAGGGGGTCACGTACGAATGGACGGACGACAGCCAAGAGGCATTCATCAACTTGAAGAAATACTACTTAAGCCCACCGGTGCTCATGCCCCCGGTTGAAGGAAGACCTCTCGTCTTGTACATGACAACCTTAGAGAGATCACTGGGAGCCTTCCTAGCACAAAATAATGACGTGGGAAGTGAAAACAGTCTCTATTACCTTAGTCGAACCATGATTGATGCTGAGACTTGATACTCAAATACAGAGAAGAGATTTCTGGACTTGGTCTTCGCGGTTCAAAAGCTACGGCATTATCTGCAGCATCATGAGGACCATTTGATCTCATGGCGTAACCCGCTCAAGTACATCCTCAGTCTCCCGATGCTAACCGGACGCCTATCCCGATGGGCGGTCATCCTGCAATAGTTCGACATCCGGTTCGTGCCTCAAAAAGCCATCAAAGGCTAGGCATTAGTAGTATTTCTAGAGGATCACCCTTCAACGGGAACCACTACACTGGACACCGAGTTACCTGATAAAGATATCTTCTCGGTTCAAGAAGAGTTCCCAGCATGGAAAATGTACTTTGATGGCGCATCCCGAAACCCAACCGGGAAAAGGATGGAGGATCCCATATTCAACAAAGTGGGCCTAGGGATAATACTCGTGTCCCCAGAAAATGTAATTTTTCTATATTCCTTCCACCTGTCAGAGGGGTGTACAAATAATGAAGTGGAATATCAAGCTCTCATTGTAGGCTTAGAGCTCGCACTCCAGGCACAAGTACAACACCTTAAGGTAAAAGGTGACTCGGAGCTAGTCATCAAGCAAGTCAATGGAGACTATGATATTAAAATGGAGGAGCTAATCCCACTATTTGGCCATGTCTAAGGGCTAATGGTTGAGTTCTCCACAGAACCAACATTGACTCATATTCCCTAGTCCCAGAATGCTCAGGCTGATGCATTAGCCAACGCGGCCACAACCCTAGACGACCCAGACCAGGATGAAACGGTCATCAGTATTTCTCATCGTCGAATGGTATTTCCATTTGTTCAAGCTAAGACGGAAGAAATACATGAATTCAGTCCTGTCCCCAAGACATATGCTCCTACCACCAACTGGATGATCCTCATCGTGAACTACCTTCAACGGGGAGAGCTTCTATCAGACAGGGGTGAAGGAGAGAAAATATGGAGAAGGGCAATCAATTTTGTCCTATATGGTGGCGTGGGTCAGCAAGAGGTCCTCTACAAATGAGGCCTCGATGGAGTGATCCTTAGATCCATTGATGGAGAAGAAACCTCTGTTGTCATGACTGAAGTACATGCAGGAGCTTGTGGAGCACATCAACCAAGGACCAAGATTTCCCATCAGGTTTGAGGGCTTGGGTACTACTAGACCACAGTGGCACGAGACTGTGAGCATTTTACTGCGAAATTCCACTCATTCCAAATTCATGCCAACTTCATTCACCAACCCCCAGAGCTACTTCATCAAGCTAAGTACTCCTGTACACTTTTCGTCTGGGGCATGGACGTCGTGGGACCATATCCTCCCGCCACGGCCAAACAGCTAAAGTATATCCTCACAGAAACTATCTTCTTTTCCAAATGGGCATAACCCATACCCCTTAAGGAAGTTGGGGCAAGAAACATTTTCAGCTTCGTGAAGACCAATATCATCACCAGATTTAGTGTACCTCATACTATACTGACGGACAACGGCACCAATTTCTACTCTGCTGAATTGGAAAAGCTATACCATGAGTATGATATCAAGGATAACCACTCATCCTGCTACCATGAAATGGCCAATAGATAGATAAAAGATTTCAAAAAGACCCTATCCAACATACTCCAAAAAATGGTGGATAGAGACAAGAAGTCTTGGCCGGATAAACTCCTCCATGCATTGTGGGCTTATCAAACCACAATCTGCACCATTACTCAGTCTACCTCGTACTCATTGGTGCATAGCACAGAGGCGGTCCTGCCCATTGAACTCCAACTTCCGTCACTCCGTGTTGCCATCTGTGATCAATTATCCAATGATGAGCAGTCAGAAAAGCGGCTAGGTGAATTGGAATAGCTAGACGTGTAGTGGTTGCACACTCTACACCACCTGGAAGTGTACTAGAACTGGATCGCACGAGCCTTCAACAACAAGGTTCGCCTCCCGTCTTTCTTGGAAAGAGAATTAGTGCTGGTCCTCCGGACCCCAATGATACCTGGAAAGAAGCCTCCAAAGATGGAGCCGAAGTGGGAAGGACCATATGTTGTACACAAGGTCAAATCCAACGGAGCATATACCCTGATCTCCATGGATAGACAATTTACAACCGCTCCTAAGAATTGGAGATTCCTAAAGAAGTATTTCACATAGATTCTGCATGGAGTACGTCCTCACAGCATGATGTTATATTGCATGGAGTACATCCTCACTACATAATGTTAAACTGCATAGAGTACGTCCTCACCGCATGACATTAAACTGCATGGAGTACGTCCTCACCGAATGACGTTAAACTACATGGAGTACGTCTTCACCTCATGATGTAAAACTGCATGGACTTCGTCCTTACAGCACGATGTTAAACTGCACAGATAACAAGAGTTAAGAATGACCCTCCCCCAGTGTATGTTCCAGACCTACACGGGGTGTACCCTTTGTCCGAACTGCATGACGCAAAAATGCCAAGAACCCAATGGTCCAAACTCGATGACCCTAATCTAAGAGTATTTCGTCCTCACCGCATGACATTAAACTGCATGGACAAGATGATTTAAAAATTCCCTCTTCCCTTGTGTACGGACCAGACCTGCACGGGGTGTATCATATTTCAGAGAACTACGTAAGGCTTGATTCCTGCCCTCGCAGGATATGTAGAGATGCCACATTTCCACACCCTGGCCCAACCACCTCAAAAAGAAAAAAATTCCCATTCCCCTGTGTACAAACCAGACTTGCACGAGGTGTATTCACGTCCTTATCGCATGACGTTAAACTACACGGAATATAATAATACCGCTCATCCTCACCGCATGATGTTAAACTACATGAATTTCAGAGAACTATGTACGGCTTGATTCCTGCCCTCGCAGGATACGTAGCGATGCTAGGATCCACAGTCTTGGCCCAGCCCCCTGAACAAACGATAAAAAATGCCTTCTTTCCCCTGTGTCTGGACAAGACTGGCATGGGGTGTACTTCTTCCAGATAACTATGTACGACTTGATTCCTGCCCTCGCAAGATACGTAGCGATGCCATGATCCATATTCCTAGTGCAGCCCCCTGAACAAACGAAAAAATGCCTTTTTCCCCCGTGTATGGACTAGACTCGCACGGGGTGTACTTCTTCCAGAGAACTACGTATTGCTTGATTCCTTCACTCGCAGGATACGTAGCGACGGCAGGATCCCTAGTCCTGGCCCCGCCCCCTGAACAAAAAAAAATGCCCTTTCCCCCCATGTGCGAACTGGACTGGCACTGGGTGTACTTCCCGTCCTTACCTCACGATGTTAAACTACTCAGAAAATGATGTTAAAAATGCCCCCTTCCCTCATGTAGGGACCAGACCTGAACAGGGTGTATATCTTCTTCCTTACCGCATGACGATAAACTTCACAGACTTCTTCCTGACCACATGACGATAAAATGCACGGACTTCGTCCTCCGCACATGACGCAAAACTGCACGGACTTCATCCCGACCCACCCAAGACACATGGCGATACATGATGGAGATACTCCTTGCACATTTGGATACATCCTCTTCATACACCAGACTCCACGACCCGGATAATTATGGATCTTCATAACCACTCATGGCCATCGGAAGTGGAATGTCATCGACCCGTGGACACCTTTGCATGAATATTCATACCATGCCTTCAGTGGATCTGCATAATGATAACCCCTGGCTCGTCTAATAAAGGAATGATTTCCATAGGCGACACTCTTCCTAGCTCCATACACTTACTAGCCTCAGAGCCCCATACCATACCTCCTGATCCAGAATTTTATGGCGAAGTGGATTACAAGTTCATTCCCCTTTTCATATCCGAGTGTTTCCAGGGTTTCCCTATCTGGATAGCCTACGTGTTCACCGGTGGTTCACATAGCGACCTACGTCAAGAAAAATCAAGCCAGGACTAGGCTACTTTGACTCAAATGGACAATTGCAGTGAATATGTTTCTTGTATACCCGGACACCATTATCCCCACGTGCTGAACTCTGCACTGTGAGCAATCATGGATCCTCATAATCATTCATGGCCATCAGAAGTGGAAAGTCATCGACCCTAGGAATTCATTGTACGACTATGCATACCGTGCCCTCAGCGGCTCTGCATAATGATAGCCCCTGGCTCATCCATCAAAGGCAAGATTTCCTCGGGTGGTACTATTCCTAGCTCTGTACACCTACCGGCCTCAGAGCCCCCACACCATACCTCCTGATATGGGAAATCTCAAAGTTGTAGTTTACGGCCTTCATCCCCCACCTTGTTCCAAGTATATCAGAACATGTTGACTTAGTTATCCTTCGAGTGACTGCAGAAATAGTCCCTCAATGGTCCGAGCTCTATGAACGATAAACTAGAAGCACTTTGTCCTTACCACATGACGTTAAACTGCATGTAATTAAGGCATACCCCCGCACACAAAAAAAAGATCAGCACACGGGGCTCTTTGAAACTCAACAAGCAACCAGGGATGGATATCCCCGACATGACCAGACATTCTCCTACCAAATGACAGACTTCGTGGCCCGGATAATCGCAGATCCTCATAACCATTCATGTCCTTCAGAAGTGGAAAGTTATCAACCCGTGGAAACCTTTGTACGACTATGCATACCATTCCCTCAGCGGCTCTGCATATTGATATCCCCTGGCCCATCTATCAAAGGCATGATTTCCACAGGTGATGCTCTTCCTAGCTCTGTACGCTTACCGGCCTCAGAGCCCCCATATCACCTCTCCTGATCCAAGAAGCCCCAGAACCATGATTTACACCAATCAAACCCCCCCCCCACATCTGGGGAATGTTGAGGTATTCAAGACCAGTTACATTCTGATGAAGAGCAGCCTTTGAAAAAATGACCACCGTCCTCGCTGTATAATGTTTAACTGCATAGAAACCTTTAAAAATGTCCTCGTCCTCGATACATGACGTTAAACTGCACAACAACCTTCAAAAATGCCTCTCATCCTTTCCGAATGATGCTATAATGCATGAAAGATGTCCCAACCACATGACGATAAACTACACGGTCATACTCATCATGGGTTCAATGAGAAACAAAGGCTTTTCTCTGTCCTTCAGTGCATGTGTTAGACCTGTATGAACCACCGCCTCACATTAGTGTGAGAAAGAATTTCTTCACCCGTTCTTGGGATGTTTAGTCTAGGTATTTCCCTCGTATTCAGGCACCCTCTCATCATAATCCATACTTTGTACTCAGAAAAAGACAAACTCTCATTAGCCACCCCTCGTGGTCCCAAATCTCAACTTCCCTGTAGTTGCTCGGCTATCGTAAGTGTATAGTCTTTAACTTAAGGACACCTTTGTACGACTATGCATACCATGCCCTTAGCGGATCTGCATATTGATCACCCCTGGACCATCTACCAAAGGCATTATTTCCTTAGTCAATGCTTCTATCCTTACGAATCTTGGCCTCTGAGCCCCCATTTCTACCCCGGGATTCAAAAACCCTCTGAGCTACAGTTTACCAACCTCTTCCACAATCATACTTGAATGTGGCGGAACGTCTTTGACAAGATTACAGAGAACCAGGAGAAGTCGTTCCATTTCAGATGATGTCCCAACTACATGAATTTAAACCACACCAAGCCCCAACTGCCCTTTATGCTAGATAAACGCATAGGACGAGAACCTTGCTTCCACACTCCTGATTAATACAGATGTTCTCAAAACATTTCAGACATCACATACCCCTTCCGAGCCACCCCTGGTGGTTTTCATTTTTTTTCCAAACCACCCATTGTGGTTTCCAAGAGATGGGATTCCATGAATTCCCCTGGCCATCAGAAATGGATATGTCTTTGACTTAAGGACACCTTTGTATGACTATGCATACCATGCCCTTAGCGGCTCTGCATATTGATCACCCCTGGCCCGTATACCAAAGGTAAGTTTTCCTTAGGCAACACTCTTCCTACCTCTGTACGCCGACATGGCTCCCATGCCTTGAGATATGCCCTTCATGCCGCTCAAATTTATACATGTTTCCCCCCACGTGTGTCAGAAGAGTATTGAGACATCATTTAATCAGTTGAACCCCATTGGGGCTCTCGCCCCACCATATGTGGTCAAAGATATTTGACCTAAAACATCAGTAGAGATAGTCTTGACGACGTGACTTTAAACTTCTCACAAAAAGAAAGAGTCACAAAGCTTGTTAGGCCGAAAACTCAAAAAGGACGACCTAAGAAAAAGCCGGGTTATACCTGCTGGGTCCAAACCAAATGGGCCCAGGAAAAATTACGGCATTAAAAGAAAAAGACAAAAAGTTTGTGGGGGTTTTCCTAAAAAACCCTAGCAATAGTCAAACTATGCTCGCTGGACCCCTTGGTCTAGGAAAAAGTTAGTGTTTGTTTTCCTGGGTTATTATTAATTTTGATTCAAGGAATCGTTATTTACACGACAATTGTTCTCAGTAACAGTAAAATTTCATGGCAACAAGTAATTGACAGAGACTGTGTTTCATTTGAAAAAAAGGGGAGGACGTCCACAAGCTGGGGTCTCTCCCTCACAAAAAAAAGAGGGGGGAAGAAGGGTAAGTAAAACAGGGGATACAAAAGTGGAACTAATAGTCATACAGAAGCCTGAATCGCTCTCCCCACTAGATCAGCAACCGCGTGGCGAAGGTCATTGCAGGACTGTTCCAACACTGGCTTCTGCCTGGTTTCAACCTTCACCACCAGACGAGTACGCTCCACTGTTTTTTAGAGATCGTTGTTCTCTTTTCTGGTAGTTTCAAGATGATCAGTCATAGCCGATAACTGATCCCTCAGCATCGCGGCCCGTTCTCCGCATTCATGCAGCTCGGAGGATAGGATGGTCGCCCAATCTCGAGAGATCGCCTCCTGTGCTATCAGTTGATGGAGATTTGTTGTGGTTTCCCCCAAGGTTTGTCCCCCACAATGAGTGGTATTGAACTGAGCAAGCTTGCATTCATTAGTGTGAGCTTCCTCACAAGCCATGACAACTCGGAAAGAAAGAGAATGGAACTGTTGATAGTCAAAGACACCTGACCCCAAACCCAGGAAGAGCTGATGAAGAGCTTCGGTTTTAGTTTCCCTTTCGGCTAAAGGGGTTTTAGTGATTATTTAACAGATTCGGGGCCAGGCCTACCTGCGCACTACCTGATGGTCCTCCAAGGTACGGGGATCTTTATTATCCTTGCTGGGCGACACGAGAACGATGTCTGGCATGGAAACCCACACAGACATGTGCTCACTAGAAGTTAACTCTGAAGCTGGAATGTCTGGAGCCTCCAACCCGGGTTGAGGCTTGGGGACCAAGTTGCTAAGCCTGGTATCGATTGGCGGAACCTACGGGCTGGTCTCCCTGGGACCCGAAACCAAAGGTTCGTCCTCATCCATGCACAAGAAGGATGGATTTTTCTGAACTGCGTCCACCGTAGGGTTGGGAGAGGAATGTTTTATGAGTTGCTTTGATCGCCAAGCCATTAGTCGGTCCTCCCTTAAAACTGATGAGGAAGGTGTGGTGGATGCAGTAGCCACCATACATCTTGATTTGGGAACCTTTCGGACCACCTTCCCTAGGATCCCATTAGGATAGTATTTTACCCATGTTTTTGCATACTCCATGGAAAGGTCGGCATCCGCCCCCGTGTTAGGCAGGGGAATGCTTGCATCAGACCCCTCCCGCTTCAGCATCAACCACCATTGACGAAGTATAGTCGGGTGTAGTCCTTGAGCCCGAGAAGGGGGAAGGGAAACATGGACTTGCATGCACTTGAACTCGCGAGAAAAGCGATACAGGACATACTGCTCACACAGAGAAACCCCGTCGATCCGTGCGGATAGAAATCTGTCCCTAAGAGAGATCATGTAAGAGCGCTCCTCCAGGCTCCCCTGACGGTTGTCAACTAAGAGTCTAGAAGGGGTGGGGTAGCGAGTGAAGATGAACTGGGTGAAGTCTCTCAGAAGCTCGAGGACGTCACTCGAGTTGAGGGACTTCAAGAGAACTCTGGCTATATCCAGTAGGGTAGGCTGAAAGGTAGGAAGTGGGATGGTCGTGTTGTGATGATACTCATAATAGTGACAATGATCCGCTACCCAACTGTACAAAAATTTAAATGGCCCGCTCAGACGGTAGGGTGACCCACCCACCTGCATGTGGCTTAGTAGCTCATAGATATGGGACAATGTGGGAACGACTAAATTCACTAAGAGGACCTCTACTAACTCAGCTGCCATCATCAAAGTGCAGGTCCGAACACTTGGGTTAACATCCCTGGAAGGAAATAGCCATCCTCTCAAGAACATAGCAAACAGACCGGCCAACCGGAGCATAGGCGATACACCAGGGCGCACCTCATAACCCTATATAAGGTAGTCCCCCGCCTCCAGAACCGAATAGTAGGAACCTGGGGAGGTTCGTGATTGCTGAGAAGGATGTGTCCTGGGATGCTTAATCTTCGGCGTAGGACCAGTGGTGTTCAGAAATAACCCTATCCAAGTGCTATAAGGAATAAGCGAGCGGGCATGAAAGACCTGACCCAATGTCTGCTCTTCCGTAACCAGAAGCTCCTTCGTCAATAAAGGAATCTGTTCGACATCATCCCATGCGTCTGGAATGGGAAAAAATTCATCATACATCTCGCCAGTAATCGGAAGTCCTCGTATCTGGTAGATGTCCCACAGACTAATGCCGACTTCACCGTGGGCAAGGTGGAATGTATTAGTACTTGAACACCAGCGGCTGAATAGGTCAGGCATGATTAAAGATGGTGGGTAAATAGTGAATTGGGAAGTCCACACTGTGGAGTATAGATTGACTACTTCCAGTGATTAGGGAGACTCCTGAAAAACATAATGGACCCAGAAATCCCATGCTCAATCATTTGAGAAGAGCCCTCCAGACCAAAGATCCAACCTGGGAACCCACCCTGCGTCAGGATCCCTTTGAGCAAGGTTGATAATAAAAGGTTAGTCCTTAAGGACATCTTTCTGAGAAAAGTCTTGAGTGCACTGATCACTTTGGGTCCAGGCAGTTATCCTCAGAATAAATGTGTCTTTCGGACCAGAATTAGATATTATCTCCCCGGATTGGGTAAGGTTTTCCTGAATGCATTTTAACGGTGCTTCCAAGAAAGGAGAAGGGATACCAGAGAAAGTAGGGGGGATAGGGACGTCATCTTGAAGACTTAAGCCATAGATCTGGAGACGATTTGAAAGTGGATAACTCAGAATCTCAGGAGAGATCAAGTTCTTCAGTACACCATCATTAGGAATGATGGACCGACTAGATTCTTCGTTGATGCCCTGCGCTCTGTGAATCATAGCTGAACGTATCTCTGAGATAGTTCAGAGGAGCTCCGCGGCAGTCCTGGATGGTGAACGAGGGGGAACCATATTTTCTCCCTGCACAATGGGAGCCAACAATCAGTTAGTCTGGAATAAAAATCTGCACAAAAATAACCAAATATATGGCTAAAGAGCCTTCATAAGAAAAGCCCGCAAGGAAGCCTTGGAGGCTGGTTTGTGATGACATCATCCTGTGAACCAGCCCTTCACGAAATCATCCCGCGAAACCCTTCCCCAAGGAGTGTTGGCCAGGAAACCACGAACCAAGTCTCTCTAGGGAATTTCAATCTCGAGTTTAAGTGATTAAGTTCGGAAGACTCAGATACTTTTAAAGTTCAAGAGATTTTAGTTCATGGAGCATCGAAACCACGAAGTAATATCCTCTACAACCCATAATCACTTACTTTTTAATTAGTTAAGAGTAATGGTTCGTGGTTGGGAAGTTGGTTCGCGGGTGAAGGCGACCGTTAAGAAGGAATGGTTCGTGGAGGTCACTGTCGGTTCGTGGATGAGGCACTTTGTGAAGAAGCAAATACGTGGAGTCAAAGGAGCTCTAGTTTCATGAAGAATTAAGTAAAGGACAAATGAAGGGATCTCTGTATTTATAGGTGTGGTCCCCTACCGGGTCCACCTCTCTACCATAAACTATCTGAGTTTCAAGATAGCATTGCATCGGAATCGCCTCCTCTTCATTCCGATCGGACCCCACTCTGATGGGGGGCATTTGTAGGGTCTTGAAAATTCCGCAAAGGAGATTCTACCCAAATTCCCCAAAGAATTGGGGAAAAAGAATGGGGAAAAATCAAAGAAGGGACACAAAAAGGACCGGTCCGCGGACCAGTCCCATGAATACGTGGCGTGGCCAGGCCCCGTGAAGCCCCCCCCCCCGCGAACCATTGTTATTCGCGAAATGGAGGCGGAGAGCCTCCGCGGTCGTGATGTAGGACGAGAGCCAGTCCGGTCCACCGTTAGGAACTGTCCCAACTGTGGACCGCGTCGACGGGTTCAAGCCGCACCTGCTGTCGTTCGCAGAATCGAGGCAGAACCCTCCGCAGCCGTGGATCACTCCCTGAGTTCGATTCACAGAGAGGGGGGGGGGGAGCATTCAATACCCACCGCGAATCGCGAATTGACCAAGTAATATTTGAACCGGTTATTTGGTTATGGGCCTCCGCAAAAGGTGCCGCGTAGCCACAAATACATCCCTTTCCCCACTGTATAAAAAGAGACCAAGGGGGAAAGAAAAAGGGATCGGAGAACGGGAATCAGATTCGGAGGGATTGGAGATTCGGAAGGAGATCAGTTGAAGGAAGGCTTCGGATATCAAAAAACAGCGAAATTCCCATATGCGAACCACAGTAGTTATACAAATTAACAATGATTGGAAAACGCATAATAACTTGGTGAACCACGAACCTAAAATAACAAAAACAAGGAGAACCGCGAACTATACCCCCTATAAGGATGACTTCCCCACGGACCAGGGAGTTCATGCCTCTTTTCCCATCCATCGCACTGCATAGCACTCTCCTGTGCGGGCGAAGCCCCGACCGACGGGCCTCCGACCGACGCGGCCCTTGGCTGCCGCTGCCCACCTGGAACCCTTCGCGAACCACCCTAGTTCGCGAATTAAAGCCGAATGCGCGAACCACCCTGGTTCGCGGGACACCAATCAGTCCGCAGACCATACTGGTTCATAGACGACCTCTTCAGCCACGTGGAACTTCCCCACACAAAGGGCGCCACCACCCATACCTCTCGGTGGCTCGCCAAATACTTCGGTGTTCTCATTCCCCAATCCAGAAAAAATCCTTCCGATGTAGCCAATTCCTCCACGACTCCCTCATTGGCCTACTCTTCAGCCCTGAGCCGAGGCCTCCACCAGAGCCACCAGATCCGCGTGGTGTAACTTTCAAGCACATCAGCGCGCCATTTTGAGTTCACATACCCACAGTAAGTAGAGGAGAAGGGGTTTCCTTGACCCTTGAGCAGATTCAAGAAGCATTCTTGGGTCCACATTCCCACGGTAATGTGGAGTCTGAGCTCGGGAATCCCATTTCTTCCCCTCCACTTGTTGAGGGTTTTTTGGAGATGGTAAAATATTCATCAAAAGGAAGCCCTCATGCACTGCAAGAGAGGACATGGGCACTAGAGCTCCCCCTTTCCCTCTCCCGCTGAGCTTTGTTGCCACGGGCATCTTCCTAGGATTAAGCCCCGACCTTCTGGGCCTCCTCAGAGTGTAAGCCCCAATCTATCATTATGGGACACTCCATGCGTAAGCCCCACTCCACTTCTCACGGTTGCACATTTCGCGATGTAATCGTATGGTCTTTGCTACCTCTTGTTTCTCACACCGAGCATGAATCACATGAGCTTAGAGTAAGCGTCAACCATGACATCATCTTATGGGCCTTCTCAGAGTATAATCCCCACAAAGTGAACTATGGGGACTTTGATCCATGTCAAAGCATGGTACGTAGGAAGCCTCCATGAGGTTCAAGCCCACCACTCGGTCATTTCTTCACGTCGAGTTCCACCCTCTTCTAGCATGACATTAAACTGTATATGCGAACTACGTGGACTTTGATCCCTGCCTCCTAGACAGGGTACGTAGGAAGCCTCCAAGAGGTTCAAGCCGGATCACCATCAGACCCCAGGGTCCACATCCACGTCGTTTCTTCGATGCTCCTATGCGAACTACATGGACTTTGATCCCTACCTCATAGGCAAGGTACGTAGAAAGCCCCCATGAGGTTCAAGATCAACAACCGGTGGATCCAACTATTCTCCCCGTCGGTTCACCGCACCACTCCTAGCACCACCTTAAGCAAGTTACGACTCTTGAGGGTCATTAATCCAATGAGGGATGGTAAACCTCGAGCATAAATGATTACGAACCCCTGCGTCCAGTTGACCATTGCCCACTAGGGTTGAATCCATGGATACTATGTTTGGGTATAAACCAAAGATTCACTAACATATGAATACGTCTTAAATATATAAAAGTGTCCCAGAACATGCAATAATTGCCCCCCCAAAAGGGTGTGATGAGCCCGACTTCCCATCCTCTGAACCAATGTGAGTTCTTAAGTGTCGCTGGCCAGATCATCTGGCGAATGCCTGTCTTTGGAAAGCAGGTCCGTCCATCATTAGATATGGAGCTATTGGGTGTTTCGAGGCCCGAAATCCAAAACCAACGAAACAATGGGAAATTTCATATATTCCATAAATTTTAAAACAAATATTAATTTCACATTTTCAGTAGAATCAAAATGGGTCATTTTTTGAACATGACAAGAAAATTCCTTTCCAAAAATTTTATAAAAATTCAAACACGGGTTAAAATTTATTTGATAATTTTTTTGATAATATTAAAAATATTTTTTATTTTTTTTAGAGAACATGGTTTTGAAATAACAATGATTTTTTACTGAAGAGAAAATATATATGTTTTTACTAAAAAATGATTTTGATCTATTATGTACACACAGAGAAGAAAATAAAGGGAAAAAATGTATGCCCATGAATTAACTAGAATAGAATACAATTGAAGAGTTTTTTGAGAGATGTATCATAAGATTTTATAATAGGATGTACAAACATAATCAATCTCGACGACATTAGACTATAAAACCATTACCACTTTGTTAATATTGAATCTTAAGCCCCATGAAAAGATAACATTAAATAAAACTTAAAATATATTGATAAAAAATAATTTCATGATATTAAATTTTAATGTGTCCGCATATGTATCTCATAAAATAAGATTGGTGCATAACCTACCATATTTCTCAAAGAAGGAAAATTGAGTCAAAAATATATTAACATAGGCCCGACTTCCATCATACATATTTGAAACTCATCTATAATAAATATAGGTTTATTATAAATATATTAAAAAACCATAATAATATATTTTATACCATATATTATATAATTATTTTCTTTTATGACCCATTTATTAACAATTCTTTGTTAAAATCACTATTTCTGTTGATAATTTATTCACCTTTCATGTATGTTTTGGTTTGGTAATTTCAGTCATTTTACTTTTATCATGGTTATATCATCTCTATAATTTTATCCATGATATAAATGTCATATATATTTAGTATATATGTATTTATTTTAATCCATAAAAGTTAGAGATAGAAAATGAAATATATCGTTCGTGGAGACAATATACCATACACACACATGATTGTTGTTTCCTTTTTCTCAAAGGATGTTACAAAAAAATAAACATTTATTTAAATTTAAAGAATCATTATTATTTTATATATATAATTTATATTAATATAATATATCCTTATTACCATTCATGTAAAATAAAAATGAAAAACATTTCACATCAATGTGTAGAGGTGGTAGTCCACATATACAAACAAGCGACATTATTGTTTACTAACTGATTGTAAGGTAAGAATTTATATATGAAATTATATTTACAAAATTATATTCGTATAATAAATATCCCATATATTTTTTAATTTAAACCTTTATACATTTTATGTAAATCATTAGTGAAAAACCAATCACATTGCTCTGCGAGGCGGTAGTCCGACGTACACACGAGCGATGTTATCATATCCCCCATGAAATGAAAATTAAGAATGTATATATGATATCATGATTTAAGAAAAATAATAATTTCATAACTATCATGTAAATAAATTTAAATCCATAATTATATCCATCCTTGAAAGGTGGTGAGGGAAAATGAATTACATCGGTTCAGGAGGCGGTAGTTCACCGTACACACGATCAGAGGATTCATTTCCCATTTGTTATAAGTTTAGATGTATATAGGTTATTACATTAACATAATAACATATAAGTATATATTATATATTGTTATTTTTATATTATCATAGTTTAATATTATTTTAAAGAGTTGGAAGAAGAAATAAAACAAATATGCATGTTTAAGAATTTTACCTCCTCTTTAGAGAGCCTCTTTAGGTATATAACTAAATCATTTTTAAAGGGATTATTTGAAACAACCCAGGTAATTATAAATTAATTTTCATTCTTTGTGGAATTAAATAGTATAATTATTTTCAAATATTCAATGAAATAAGTTGTATTTATAAAAATTAATGAATTTATACTAATGGAAACGTAACTTGACCTTAGGAATAGTAACATGAACATTAGGAATTGTAATCCAGACAATATAATAGTAACCTCAACTATGAGATTATAAATAAAATTTATGTATCTTATAAGTGTAATCATGATATATTTATATTAGAGAATATGTAAATAATTGTTTTGAAAATGATAAATTAAGTGTTGGTAATTTTTAAGTCATAAATGTTTAATTACAATTTTATAATTAATATAATTATTTACAAGAAAATATATTTTCAAAAAATATATTCATAAAATATTATTTTTTTCTTATTATTATAATATAATTTTATTAGATCTTGATTAAATTTTCAAGGTGTTTTAAAATCAATTATAGTTTTAAAATTGGTATTTTTCGAATAAATTATGATTTTAATCAAAAATTAAATGTCTCATATTTATAAAATTATTTTCAAAAAATGGAGTTCATTTTTGAATTCTACATGTCATAAAATGGTTTTGGAGTTTTTTTGGATTTTTCTAAAATAATTGAATTTGTGATGAATTGTGAAATACGGTAATTTATGATATAAACTAAATACATGATTTCTTTAGTCAAAGATGATGTATGGATAATGTATGAACAAAATCTCAAACTCTCCTACAAATCTTTATTATATTTTATGATAATTCTCCAAATATTCATAGTCTTGAGCCAAATTAATAAACTAATAAATAAAATAATCAAAACCCCTCCTCTCCTCCACTATAAATACCCCCAACACCTCTTCCCCTCACACCTAAAATCCCTGAAGCTTTATAAATTTAGACTAAAATTCCTTCCAAATCCTCTTACACATGTCCAAGACCTATTGGTCTCACCCCAAGGCCAAAACCAAGGGCCATAAAGAGGTTCTCAAGGGAGAAAATTCAAGAGGTAAAAATCCTCTTTCATTTTCTTTTATTTTCTTTTCAATTCCTTTTCTTTTCATATACTCCATTCACATCCCATTATCCAATAGGAATTAATAATATAGTATATTTTATATACTATAATTTTATCAAGTTTATGTGAAAATTCATCATCAAACTTCTTCTCCTCTCCCTTTTATTCTAAAAAATAAAAACATTGTCCATGATGTGTCGATTTTCCGACATCATGGATAGAATTTGTTTTTTCAATTTCCATTAACTCCTTAATGTCTAGTCATAAAAATATTCTAATTGTGGAAAAATATTTTATATTGTATTATATAACCACTTTTAAGTTCAGGAATCAACAAATATACATAATATTAAATTATATAATGAAACTAGTTCGTGATTATCAAAGAATAGGCAAATGATCTAAACAAATATCATCAATGTTTTATCTAATGATTAAAAATAATATACAAAAAATAACTAATTTATGGTTTAATTTAATATTATATAAACATATTAATACCATTTCATTATACTTTCATTGTATTTTTTCCATTCGATGAGCAAATCCATTATGAACTGACTATGGATAACATGTAAAGAACACACCCGGAACAATGGAAATAACAAAATATTATTAATAAATGGGAGTAATGATGTTATAAAATTATTATATAAGGTTTTATAAAAAATAATATGTTTCTATAAAATATAAATAACAATACTTTAATAATTATATATAAGATTTAATGATATTTTATGTAAGAAAAACCCGAGGTAAAAAAAATTCTTAACCCAATTTTCATTCCTTGGGTTAACCTTCTACTTAATTGATTTTTTCATGCTATGATAATTTTTGAAATCAATGTTCAATATATTATGATTTATTATTTTAATTTTATGTGAGTATATATATTCATTTAATTTTATTAATTATAGTTTCAATGATATGGTATATATAAGGGATCTTCTTTAAAAAACATCTTTTAAAATTATATTTTTTACAAAATTAAAAAGGAATGTTTTTATAAAACATTTCATGTTTTATAATTATTTTATTGTTCATGGGAATTATTTATTATGAATTTTGGACCTATATCTCCCTCTAATTCAATGGTCATGTTTAAGTTGGAGGTTAGCTGTATGGTTTCTTCAAGTGCAACTGTGATGGTTACACTATAATGTACCTGTGAGGGTACCATATAAGGTAGTTGTATGGGTTAAAAATCATAAGGTAGCCAATATGGTTACAATATTAAGTATTTAATTCCCCATGTTACCTATATTGTTTAATTATTTTATTCTCGGTCTTTTTGAAATCAAATATTTTCACAAAGTAACTATATGATACTTATCAGTTGAAAAGTAAGTCTCTGTGAAAATGATTTTATATATTTATAAGTATTCTTGTAATAATTGTTTATTTACTTATTTTAATATCCCTTACTAATATTTTTTTGGTCATACCATGTTTTAAAATGTTTTTAACAGGTTTTAAGGATGGGTAAGAGAAAAAAATCCCAATATGAATGTTGTTAAGATATTTCATGAAATGATTTCAAACTTTTTATTAAATAAAGTATATTATGGAAGAAATAGATAATATTTTAGTATTAAACACTTTTTATTATTTTGAGTTGATATTTATGAATTATTTCCTAACTTTATAAAACTCTAAACCAAAAAGATTCTAGGGAATGTAATGAAGTAAATTCTAAATGAATTTATTAGTAATGTAAGTTTTAAGGCCGAGTCCTTGTATTAATAATAAAAATAACTTGTATAGTATATTGAGGGGGGATTAATGATTTTATTTTGGTATGTATTGGTTAAAATAAAGGGTTTTTTAAGTGTTATAAGTGAATGAGATGGGATGACCTTTTATAAGTGTGGGAGAGGACACACATGAAAGTTTTCAAAAGATAAAGTGATTACAACATTTTCATCATTCCAAAATCCACCATAAATGGGTAATTATAAATAATTATAGGTTATAAGGTGTAAATAGTCACATAAAATTCAGTTTTGAATTTTTTTGTCATTTCTAACCATTATCTTCTTAATTTAATCCCCTCGATAAACTCGTTTTTACATTGATTACAGTAATTAATTTTTACTATTCATTATGGTTAAAAATATTAGTTAAAAATATTATGTAATATTAATTATTGTTATTGAAAATATTTAATCAATTTTATAAATTCAATTCCCCTAAGTAGTATAATTTAATTTAAAATTAAACCCATAGACACGCAAAAAAATGGGTTTTCCAAAGAAAAAAATATTCAAATGTTTCAAAAACATTTATATTAGGATCTAATATGAATTCGATTAAAATGTACTGAATTTGTTTAATTGTAATATAATTAATCTAATTTTAATATAAAAATAATCAAAATATAATTTAACTTTGTAAATAATTTAAACAAAAATATGGTTTTTTTGATAAAAATCATTATTTTTCATTATTCATCAAAAAATAATTATTTTCCAAAAAATCCTAAAAATTCACCCAAAGAAAAATTCGAAATGTATATATCAAAAATAATGTTTATTTTCTCAAATAAATGTTCCAAAATTTGTGAAAATTAATTTTATATTAAGTGCATGAAGCATGACTTAACCTCCTTTTGGAAAAATATAGTTTTTCAGAAAACATTTATTTTTTCTTTTAAACGGTTCTTATTTTATTTATAATCAATAGATAACCATTGAATATATTTTATACATGTGTTAAACATAAAAAATTTATATTTTAGTTATTCATACTCCTAATTTATATCTTAATATCTAGGTTTAATGGTCATGTTTAAATAATAAATTTTTTATAGAGTATTGTGTTTTTGTTTAACTCAGAGTAGTGTACCACACAATATATTGAATAGATTTAAAGAAATAGATCATAAAATATAAATGTGTTCGATTATATAATATTATTGGTGTTTTTTGTAATATAAATTATCTAAGATGTTTCTTCTCTTTTAAAATCTTGGGGCATTACATGGTATACTATATTGAGTGGAAGAACCAGATAAAGAAATGAGGATTCGATGAAAAATAGAAAAAGCCACTAGATGAAATGTTATTAGAAAAACAATATCATATGAATAATATTAGATGGAAAATATAATATAAAGGAGTTATGGATGAATAGGTACTATATTAAGAAGTAAATAAATGGAAAAATATTTTTCAAATAGAGGAATAAGGGAAGAAAAAAGAAAATATGTGCTTGTTGCTGTGAATAAGAAGAAATTTGTGTTCATTAATTTTCATAAAAGAAAAGGAGAAACAAAATTCATGGATAATTCTACACAAGTAAGAAAAAAGAAATAATAATAAAAAATGAAACATTGTGGCATCCAATAGAAATCTCAACCGATGGAAGACATTATTGGTGTTAAAAATCAGCATTAATATATTGAAGATTATTTACACATGAAATATAAATAATCAATACGTATATGTAAGTTAGACAAATATTTCACTATTCCATAGAGTATGATTATTTTCTACCCCCTTAAAAACTTAATGGAACCACACCTGGGAATTTTATTACATCTAAGATAATAAAAAATATTTAATATCACATCATTGTGTAAAATATGTGTATTGGTCATCACCATACACAAAAAATACAGCTTCTCTCATTGAGTAGTGATCCCTATAGAAACATTATATTATATTCTTTACATTATTTCATCCACTTTAATATGATAAAAAAGTAGAATAATATAACTTAGATCCTAATTGGTATAATATAAAAATTGATATTTTTTAAATTGGATTAAAAAGTCCCCAACACTGATTCACCCCTTCCCACTCTCAGTGTTGAGTGTATCCCAAATTGGAACCCTCACCATATTTGTCTATATATTTAATGAATAAATTATTCAAGGAATATCTTGATTAATTTTTTATGGTTTTAATTTATTATATCATGATAAACTCTACGGTATATAGAGATCATGAAGACCACTTACAGATTCTCCTCAAGACTCTAAGGGAGAATAAGCTATATGGGATGTTCAATAAGTGTAAATTTTGGATTTAAAAAGTTTCTTTTGAGGGTTATATTATCTCCTAGAATCTAATATTGGTTGACCCTATAAATACATATGTTATTAATGAAGGTACCATAATAATTAATATAATTGAGATACTATTTTTCCTTATCTTAGAAGGTTACTATCAAATATTTTCCAAAACAATTCTTCTTATCTAAACTATTAACCATGTTCACATGGTCAAACGAATGTGAATAAATATTTGAGGAACCAAATAAGAGATTAATTAATGCACTGGTATAAACCTTATCATATAGATATAAGGTAATTTTTTATGAAAATTTATTCATTAAAGGAAGGACTAGGTTCTATTATTATAATGAATGATAGAGTTATAGCTTATGCATGATGATAGTTGAAAACCCCTTAGAAAAACTATATAACTCATAATATTGAGTTATAAATTGAAATATTTCCATTAAATATATAAAGATGAAATATTAAAAGTGAAATATGTCATATATGTATATATCACAAAATTTTGATGTATATATTAACTCAGATATAGTTTATCACGATGGAAATGAGATGGATTGAGCTACTTAAGGACTATAAATGCAAAATAAACTAAAAACCATGGAATAAAAACAAGATTTAATACACATTGAGTTGGATTTATTAAAGAGTTTTATCAATTATGAGGATTTACATGGATATTATATTCATATATTTAGTAAATTTGGATATGGAAATTATTATGGAAAGGGAAGCATCATTCCGTTTCAAAGAAAATAGGCAACCATATTTACAAGAGAAGATAAATAAGTGTCAATTAGAGAAAAAGGGTATAGAAAAGAAGATCACAACCATGAAACATGGGAGATTGGTAGAGTTTATATATGAATATGCTGTATTGGAGTTCATAAAGATACTTTGTTTACCACCAATACCTGATTTGAAGAGTTAATTACATGATAAATCTTATATATTTAATTTCTATACACACAATAGTAGCACAATGATGTATATATATTTAAGGGATCACTTATACAATGAAAACATGATGGGAAATTTATTTGATTATGTATCATGATTATTCGTATTCCAATAACTAAAGTCTAAGTGAAAAATCCCAAAGGGCGAGATGTGAGCTCTCCATATACCAATATGGAAGTGAAACAATATCATACTAGAATTTGTTATTAGTATTATTGTGACATATAAGAATAAATATTTTATATGTGTTATTGTGGATTTCCATACCAACATTTCTCATTTCCTAGAAATATGGGAGGATTTGGCACTTGAATGTCCTGTATGAATCTATATCAACTACATTATGAGACTTCATGGTGCACTTTTATTGATTTTATCTAAATGTGACCCTCATTTCACACTAAATTTTATAGGGTTTCTTCAAAAGTCTTTTAACATTGTTATACATTTGAGTAGTTCTTATAAAACCAAAAAATATGGGTATTTTTAATGTAACATTCAAATATTATAGGAAATTTGAAGGTCATGTTCACATAACATCAAAGGAACATGGGGATAATACCGATATTTCATGTAATTCATATATAAAAATATATTTCATTCAATCACAAAAAATCATCGTATCAGGATTTGATTGGAAAAATATGTCATGATCCAATATATTGGAAAAATGTTTGGAAAAGGAGGTTTGTTAGTCTATAACTAATTAAGGAAACAAATAAGAAGGTGCAAGCTATACATAATCATATCAAGATTGCTCAGAGTAATCATAAAAGATATACTAATAATTAGAGGAAGGAATTGTAATTTCAATTAGAATATTATGTCTTATTAAATTAATTTACATAGAAGGTATTTATAAGAATTTTTATGAAATTTAATCTATGTTTGAGGTACATTAATCCCTATAAAATTTAATAGATAATTGGAGTTTTTTATTATTGTTTTCGTTTTCCACCCAACCACTCTAAAGTGAATATATTCTTTCATGAATCAATGTTAAAGAAGTGCATTCCAAAACTTACACATGTATTGAACATTGATGAAATAGTTTTCAGACTGAACTATTTATATAATGAAGAATTTATTTAGGTTTTTAAACTAGAGGATAAGTATTATAGAATTAGAGAACCCAGATGGTTAAAGTACATTGATGGAATCACAGGCTGGAAGAGGGAACATGAGTGCCTAAAGAAGTAATGAGGGATAGTTTCGTTCATTTTTACCTAGATTTATTCAACCCTATATTGCATGAAAAATTTATTATAAGGGGGATAATGTAATAATAGATAAATTTCCGTAATAAATAATCATATTTTTATTTCAAAAGATGCACTACTGATAAAAGGTACATATTTAATAAGAACAATATAACTAATAACACATAATAGTCCAAAATAAATAATACAACTATAATATAGATTTATCATAAATCATATTATTCAATTTAAATCATACCTATGATGAGAATAATGTGAAATAATAATAATACAACCATGTAATTGATATATTGAAATAACTAAAAATGAGAATTATTATTTATGGGATTAGTTTTAATGAATTTATAGGAATTAAATCTATTCACTACAATGCCATTGGGAATCATTTCCATTAAAAATTATGACTATTAGGTATTAAAACTATTATAAATTATGACCATTTGGAATTATGAAAAATGGTAATATAGTTTTTATAATTTAACCATTATAATCTATGTATTTTATTGGTAATATTGATAATTAATTAATATAAAAGGGTAAAAACTATGTTTTTTACTAGTATAAACATCCCTTGTGAATCTAATTTATCATATCTTGGGAAAGATGTTGCATCATAAGGGTTTTCCCTGGACCAAGCCTAATAAAAACATGAATAAGCAATCTTGGAGGAGAATCATGTTATATGGAAATTGAAGTAAGTAAAAACCACTACCTGATCAATGTTGGCCATACAACAACATTACTATAACAAACTTTCACACCATACATTTAGAGACTATGCTGGCGGGATAAAGGTTTATGTATATAGGAGTTAAATATAAGTGTAGTGAAAAATAATTTTTTTAAAAAATAGTGTTTACTCTGATACAACATTTTTACCAAATGTATCACCCATTTATAAATGATAAAATTTATATAGTTTTAGGGTGGATTTTATAAAATATATTATATATTTGAAATATGGATATCAAAATTAAATAATGGTAGATTTTTCCTAATTTTTTGAGATTGTCAATTTTTTTTTATAAAAAGTAAAATCTGCAATTAATATATGGAAAATATTATAACATCATAATGACTTAAAATTGATTTAATAATTAAAAAAATTCATCCCAATCCAAAATGGGTTTATTTATTAATATAATGTATTAAAAATTAATAAAATAAGTTTTTAAACCAATAAATAATATAACAAAACATAAATTATATTTTAATGTTTTAAATAATTTTTTTTGAATTAGAATATTTTCCAAATAAAAAACAATATATTTTAATGTATTTAAACCTTAAAATATTAAATTTCAAAAATAAACTCCTACATGTTGAAAACAATGGGATTTAATCCAGATAATTCCAATGGTTTCTCTTATTCATTATCATATATTCCAAGTCATGTTTTTTAAAATTAATAAAAAACCACCTCATATGAGAAATGGAACCACCCATTATCTAATTATTATATAAGATAAATTTGGAATATGCTCAAAATAAATAGGGAGGTGAATTAGGTTTAGTGTGTTTTTATTAAATTTATTTTATACCCCTTTCATTTTACCTCTATATATTTAGGTGAATGAATCTCTCTTCCTATCACCTTACTTCCATTATGTTAGCACATCGAAACACACATGAAACAAAGAGAGAGGATATTTACATATTTAACCTTAAAATAAGAATGGATAATCCATAGGTTGAATTATAAACACCAACTATCACACAACCCCTAGTAAAAATCCTATGAGCTATAAAACGTATGGTACAAACATGACCTTGAGTTGAAAATTTGTTTACAAATAGAACATCAACATTCCACTGGTTATTCATATTGACTCTTAATAGTTTCAAAAAAAGAAGAGGGTAAAAAGAATAAAATATTACACCAATAGTGATTATTACTTTATATTAGTGTTTTTATTATTCATTTCTTTTATTCTTCTATTACTTTCACAAAAACATGCATAAAATTATACATATTTTTTTTATGAACGGTAGTGTACGGACCCTCCTTTTTCTCTTATTAGTGGTTAATAATAAGGTAGATATATCTTATTTTTCAAAAAAACAACTATAGAAACTTCTATGATCACTTTTTATTATGTGAAAATAGAATTTTAGAAAAACTTCTTATTTTCTTCTTCTCATTCACTTGGCGTAAGAAACTTCCTTTTTTATAAAAACTGATATGCATAGAATTCCCTCTATTCACAATTATTATTATTCTTATTTTATTAGTACACAAGGGTTGTACAATTTTATCTCTTATTCTCTTTGATTAACTAGATATACGTGATACTGGAGTTAGGACTTCTCTTTCCTTTGATATTCAGACTTCTTAAATTTTGATACATTATCATTTCCCCACCCATTTCCAAATCCTAAAAATATTTATTTATATAGAGTTTTTTTTCATTAAATTACTCTTCTATTATTTTCCTTTCTATTTTTCTTCATCATTCAACTTATTATAACTTTATGGACTTCCTTTGTCTTCTACAAAATATGAATATTTGAAAATTGTATCCATATATGCATGAAAGTTGTATAAACACGTCATGGATACTCCTTATTTTGTGGTAATATACTCTCCACAAATATTATTATTTCCATATTCTATATGGAACAAAATTATAGGAATCCAGATACTTTAAAAATTGCGGAAAACATTACTTATAATAATCTAAATTTGATTCTTATTTCTTTAAAATACTTTAATTTTGGATCTCTTATGATGTATAAGAATTTAAATTCGTATGAAGCATAGATTCATATATTGTTTTTAAAAGGATTATGAAGTATCAAAGAATTAAAAAGCTGATTTTTATATATTCTATAAATTTATCCTTATAATGTTCATGATCATCCACACACAGATCAATATTTACAAATCTAATTTATTGGATTTGTCTTATACTGATCCAATATATGTTGAACAATATTACATGAAAATACATCCATGAATCCCCTTATGCGACTTACCCCACATAGATCCCTATTCGTGATCCTCATTATGTCAAAAACTCACTTTTTAGTCTCCAAATATTATCCATTGGTCTTATATTGATCCTTGTTATACTTCTGATTTATCGTTTTTATCATTTTATAGAAGTATATACTTATGAAATCATCTATACCATATGAACTATTATTCCGTCCATTTTTTTAGAAGTTATAATTTACTTATAGTTTCCAAAATTATTTATAATATTAAATTAAAATATCTTCATTTTTCATTGAACTTTAAATTAATTCAAAAAAAAATATCTTGTAATGATCTATATCTCGAGTCATCTTAATTCTCACCTTCGTTATATATTCATTTTTTTATTAAATTATGCATGCATGGACTCTTAATGATAGAATACCACTAAAATTTATATCGTTTCATTATAAATTTATTTTATATGAGCTTTGAATATTCTATTACTTTTCATTCATGGTCTTTTTATGCTCTTAGATCATTCCCATATAATATATAAAACATTATATGTTTCTTAAATGGAGAAGAACACATTGATAATAATGAACTAGACATGTATCCAATATCATGATCTAGAAGACATGGTACATGGTATTATTTTGAACTTGATTCAGATTGAATTTTTAATGATCAATAACATCATGTTGTTTAGATCTCATATCAATTTCACAGTACGAATGACACCTTCTTATAATCCTCAACACTTCAAATCGGGCGAAACATGTCACTTAAGGATATACCCCCATCAGGCATACAAAATCACAAAACACATTAATTTTTCTCCAAGTGATACTATATTATCTCCCTAGGATAGTTCTAAATCATGATATATTTATAATATTTTGCTTCATGTAGGACTCACATTTGATCTTGGTTAGAAATTCTCAAGAGAAGGCTTGGCTGCTCGGGATCCCAACCAACATTTAATTAGCTTATTTTTTAGTGGTTATATACTTCATAAGGATAAATTATACTTACAAAACTACCAATCCTATTCTAAATTTCCTCTTCAAATATTGATCCACAACACTCATATTCCCATTACAATCACTCATATTCAAATCCCTTTCCCAAATATAAAATCATGTAGAACTTCAAAAATGATGTAATAAAATCATGGATTCCTCAACCTCATCCAATATAGTTACATATTTTTAATCTTTAATAATATGTATGGAAATTAATAAGAACAGTAATCATAAATATATTTATTATATCATCAAAATTACATCACAAAATTAAAATTATTTAAAAATCATTACAATCCATTTCAAACAATTTGTCCTTCAAATAAAAAAAATATCATATTTGTTATATGGATAATTAAAATAATATCAGATTTTTTAGATAATCTCAAACCCCTTATTCTCCATTTGAATTATTCTTTAACATATTAACATCACACATCATTGGTACTCTAAATTTACTGACTACCATTGATAACAAGTACAACCCACAAAAAGAGGGCTCAACATCCACTTCAATCCAAAATCTCTTATTACATTATTGCACTCATTGTCTTTATCAAGAGTCTCTCTAATGTTTTTCTAAGCTTATAAGTTTCTCTTATGAAGCATTAATAAGTAACATTCCAAATATATGGTTTCTAATCCCCCTCTATCATTTTTAATTGAAATAATTTTGTTATATTGCCATTTAAAATTGTTTGACATATTATTCCATGATTATAATTATATGAAACTCTCATGAAATTTATATATTTTTAATGATATATTAATTATATCCACTCAGTATATCCTTATACAAAGCTTATATTTTTTATGAAAGGATTCCTAATCTATTCTTATCTTTTATTATGTGATCCTTTTTAATTCATTTTCATTTCATTACAAAATGTTTTGAGGATCCAGGATTATAAATTCCATATCATAATATCAAGGAGATATCACCATTTCATTTCATTATACAAAATTATTAATATATTAAAATTCTTAAAAAATATTGTAGTTATAAAATCTTAGTAAATTTTAGATTTAAGTCTTTCCTTATAATAATATCCTTATCTGGATTCAAACATATGGATACAATCTCTAGTTTAAATGCAGCTAGGGGTAACATCCCTGAATAAGTTTGGTTGGATATTAAATTGATATTTAATTAGTGAAAAAAATGGGAATATGTGATTATATAGTTTGTCACTACTAGAGGATAATATTGGTTTGGTAAAATGATATTTACATACTATTAGACTCAATGACTACTTCATATTCGTATCCAAAAATTATGAAAGTAACATTCATTGCTAATTTCTTAGAATTTATATAAGGGTACTTTAAATTACATTGGAAATATCCTATAGTTTCTAAACTGATTTTTGGATATTCACCTATATAACCATATTAATTTATTTAATGGGGAAATATTGGTATTCTATATATCCAATACTGTTATATAGAGACATATTTTTGATGTATCATTGATTATGTTTAAGGTTCCTTTGGGATCATTAAAATATGTATTGTTTATCCATTATCCTTATATAATATATGTATTAGACTATTATGTGATGAGTGGGTTCCAGAATTATACATATTCTTGAGGCATTAGTAGATCTCATGAGACAAACTAGTTGGCAATTCGGGGTTCTACATACCCATTTATTTATCATGTATTTGAAGGAGGAACTATCAATATGTTTATGATTTCCAATATTATGCTTTCCATCAAATTGGGATTATTTATTATTAACCATGTTATTTATATTCCATTGATATGTTATTCTAATGTTATCATACTTATGGATTTAATTTAATTATTTATTCCTCATAGATTATGTTTGGATGATTATGATATTAACATTCCAGTGTAAAATACCTATTACTGATCATTTGATCTCATAGATTTATATTTATTTCTATTTCTAATGGAATACAAGAGGATTAAAATGTTTTACATATGGATTTTAAAGATGAAATAAAAATTATTTCATCTTTTTATATAATGTTTCTTAATTTTTAAATTTAATGTAACATTTATTTATGTATCCAATTTCCCTATAAAATAAAATTGTTGGATATTATAATCTATGTATTTTTTACCAATTTAATAAATTAACAATATGCTCTAGTTTTCTTTATTTTGGGAATTACACCAATTTTTTCACCTATATAAATTGTCTAATGATTCTAGAGAAAAGTCTATAAATTGATGATATAACATAGTCCATGACAATTCTATCTCTTGGAATTTTTTTACTCCATCTTAGTTCCCCATATTTATTAAGTTAGTAATTTATTAATTAGGTTAACTAAGGTGATCTTTACTCACCACATTTGATCTAAAATGGTTTAGAAAGAACATATAAATCTTATAGTTTTACTCTAAGGGCTCTAGATAATTATCACTATGTGATTAACTGGTCAACTTCTTTATAATGAACTAAAAATCATGTAATGATAAAAACAATAGAACCCAATAATAAAATAAAATTAAAATTAAAATTTAAAAGGTTCGAAAAGATAATTGTGTTAAAAAAATATTTTTATTCTTAATTTTAGCATCATTCTCAGCAAAAAATGATGAAAAATTGACCACTCACTAGGTTTCACCCCATATTATATGGTTCAAATTTTTTGAAACTAAATGAGTTATTGATCCTTACACATACTATGAGGGTATAGAATAGGTTATGTTTACAATCATTCCCAAAATGAAAATAAAGTAAATATTTATATAAAATTATCACCTTATTATAAACCATTTTGTTAAAATATTAATTGATAGACCAGACTAATAGAAAAATAAATCTAATATTATTGGAAACAATTAATTTGATACATGAGATATGAATTAAATTCCAATTATTTTTTTTCATAAAATATGTTTCTTTATTTTCTTTATAAATTGAATGAAGTTGTTGGGTACATGATTGTTAAAAAAATAATCATCTTCTTTATGCTTAAATACACAGATCCAGGAAATAAACTAAACAAGGTACATTAAGACCAGTCATAAAATAGAAAATAGAATCTAAAATATTGTTCATAGTTTGATATAATGAACCATATTTGACATCCTTCTTTAACAAATTTTCTTTATCTTTTACTTATTAATGAATAGTATAAAATTAATGTAATAAATTTGTTAAAAATAAATGTAATATTTTTATTAATGAAGCCTATGGGATCAATTATCGTTCCTTTTAATGTTAAATTTTTATACCTTATGTGAACAGCCACTCATGATCCAAGAAATTTTAATAATCAAAATACTATTCATATAAAAGACTATCTAAAATAAACAAATAATTTTTGAGAAGTTAAAAAATAAAAATAAATAAAAAATATTAATTGAAATGGAATCAGACATATAAATAAGATGTTCAATATGAAAAAATAATCTACAATGAAAATTCATTTGAAATGAAATATTGTGTAATAGGGGAAACCGAAAAAAATAAAAATATATTAAAAATAAGTTTAGGGTAATAAATATTTATAAACTAAAAATACAGTTTTGTGGTGGATCCTATATATAGAAAAATATTGAAAAATTTTATCCAATTATCTATAAAAATGTTTGTATCTTCTATATATTTAGACCATGTGTATTAGCTATGGTCATGATGGACTTGTATGTACTTATTTTCATATGATTTACTTGAATTATAGTAAGGTATAAATGAGAATACAAAGTTAAATATTTTTCTAGAATCCTTATGGATTGTCTTTTATATATACCATATCCTTCATAACCATGAAATAATTATAATCATGGATCTATAGTGAAAAAAATCATTCACTTTAGGAATAGTGTTGGGAGGTTACTATTGGTGTTCTTGGAATGAAACACTATATGGGTAGATACACAATATATTTTAAAATTGTTGTGATAATGAAAAATACATGTTTATAATGTAATATATACTCCATGGCATAATTATATTTATAATCTTCAAGACCTTCTCATAAAATCACCATTCCTTGGTTTTCCCAGTACAATGGAATAATCAGTTCCAACTTCCTCATTCTTTTCTAATTTTTTTAATTAAAAAAATGATTTATTATACATAAAATCATTTAAATTTATTATAATTACGAACAGTAATAATTATTTAATAATAAACCTAAAACGATGAAGTGATTTTATAAATCAAAGTATTATGTTAGTGGAGAGACATGACAATAAATCAATCCATATACTCAGTAGTGACCTAATATTAAAAACATTAGTGTGTTAGTGAATTATTTGTATATAAGTACACTATCTGATGTATGATCCTCATATATATATAAGGTGAACCAATTAAAAGTTATATTTTCTCATGCTCTATCTTATTTACTTGTATTATGTGTTTTCTTTGATATGTAAGGAATATTTCTATATTCTTCCAAAAAAATAAAAAGGTCCAATCTATAATAAATGATGTCCACACAAATTCACTTCCCTCGTAAGGTGACTATGAAATTAGTGATTAAAAAATAAATATAAAATTTTAAATGTTATTTATAATAAGTTTTTATAAATTTATTTATTATAAGAATAATATTTTCAACATGAAGGTAAATATGATGTTAATTAACCCACCAATCATATATATATTAACCAAATATGATCACATATTCGATCTATCAAACTATTTTTTTTCTCTACTATAATATAAGTAATTCATATTAGTCATACCATAGATATGATATTGAATAGACCTTATAAGAGTATATTTAACACTAATGAAAATTAAAAAAATTTCATATATAAAGCACTTGAGAAAAAAATTTATAAGAAGGTGATATTTTTTCTTTCTCTAATAAAATTCTAAAAAAATTAATCAATTTATTAAAATTTGATAATAAGGTGAATGAAGATAAACTTTTTTCTTTTAAAAATAATATTTATGATATCAAAATGTATCCCATTAAACTATGTGGTAGTTTCTTCCATTGAATCATTAATGTTTTTAGATCTATGCGATTACTTAATGAGAAGACCCCAAATAATGAAATTATGTAAATGATATTGAGAATACTCCCACTTTTTTATATTGAAAATATATTGGAATTTAATATATTAAATATTTCCTAATTAGAATATAAAGATATAAATATTATAATAGGGGCATTAAAAATATGGTTCAATTGATAAGGAATGATTAATCACTCATCCAATGTTTTGACTTTCATTGTGATATAAAATATTCATATAGATCATAATTAATAAGAGTAAAATGTAAATGATGAATTTATCTCACTTACAGATATAATATTATAATTAGGGAAAGGTGTGATTGAAGTAAAATTATCCTCAATATATTTCAAGTGTATAAATTTGGTTATATATCCCCAAAATGATAATGAAATAAGACACAATACATTGTGATAATGAATTCTCATAATTATGATAAATTAAATTTTTCCAAGGGAGAAATTAAAAATTTATTTTTGGAAATAAATTTAAAAAAGGTTTAAAATTATTATATGAATAAATAAGGAATAAAAAACAATGAAAACCATATTGGAGAATGTGGAATTAAATTCAAATCTAATTCATAAGATTTGAAGATTTAAATTGCTGAGAAGGCTGATTCTAAAATCCATAATGATGATCAATTAGAAATTGTTATTATTATATAATTCTAAGTTAAAAAATCAATAAAAATTTATATATTTGTAGAAAAAATATTAATAATATTATAAGATAGATAAATTTATACTTATATTATATTGTTCAATTAAAAGATAAAACAACTCATCTAGAGAGAGTATTGGGAGACAAAACTTTTGTTTCAAAAAAACCAAAAGATATAGAATATTTGAAGTTTAAAAATCTATTATAAGGATAAGGTAATTGAAAACATTAATTCATATATTAATGAAATAAGAAAAATGATATAATCAATTTAATAATAATATGTTCCATTGAATCAAAACATTATGGCTAAATTGATATCTATAAATTCCAAGATAAACCAAAATTTTGGAATTTTTATTTAAAAAAGTAGTCAAAGAAATATTTAAAATAAAATAAGCAATATTAAGTTGTTCTTCAATAATAAAATAACATATTACTGTGGAATATTGGGTTTTGATATAAATGGGAGTTATAAAATACTAAGAAAACAATATTTCTTCCAGTGAGTGAAAATATAAATGGGTAGAAAATGGTTTAAAAAAATATCAAACCCAACTATAGAGATTATTAAAATTATATTATTTATATTTTAATCATATGGAGAAGTTGTTTTAAATTAAATTCCCATTTATAGAGTGATAATTGTTTTCTATTTTCATCACACTATAAACTATTATGATAAAGGAAAGATTAATTTGTGAGGAAAAACCCGAGAGAACGCAATGAAAGATAAGAACATATCCTAGAAAATTTAGTCAAAATTACATATAAAAGTGTTATTTTCATTATTTAATCATGGTACCTATGGAATTTAATTATTTTTAAAGAATAATATAAATTAAATAAATGGAATACTTAGAAAAAGTTGACATCTAACTCATGAAAACCATTTCATTAAAGGAAAAATTATCTGCTCTTGTAGAGGAATATAATTATATCACTTTTTTTAGTGATAAATAAAGATATAACCAATTTTTTTTGCAACTCATCTAGGAATATATTGGAAGGGAAAAAATATTAAAGAGAATATGATATTGTCCAATATCACAGTAAATTTTTCCATAATAGTTATGTGTGGTTACTTTATAGTGGGTTTACATATGATATGATTAGTTATAGATGATTTTTTAAGAACATGAATACTTGTATTAATATCATGGATAAATTTATTAATTATGGTGCAATAAATAGCCAAGGTGGTAAACAGATATAGATTGTTGGAAAATAATTTAAAAATTAAGATATTATTTTTTTGATAGAATTTGACATAACCTATATTAGTGAGTCAAATTTTTGAATAAAAAACTATAAATTAAACAAATATGAAATTAATATTGATCAAGTCAAAGGATAATGATTCTTTCATTTGAATGCAGAGGACATATGTAAATATTTATCAAGTAGATATCGTAGAAAACTCATGCTTCCTCACAGTAAAAGAGTAAAATATTTTATGCAACCAATATCTTATATGCATACATCAATAATGTATAGATAATAATTTAAGTAAATATTTAAAGAATGATATTCAAAATTATAAATGAAATTTTAAAAAATTAAATTTGATGAATGTTCCGGGAATATGGTTCAAAATCCATTAAATCCAATAAGAAAGGTCCTTACACAAATTTTATTTAACACAAAAAATGTGTGTGGCCTCATAAAACATAAGATTATAAAATGAGAAAGTGATTTTTAATTAATAAATTAGAATATCTTCCATCATATTTATGAAACAAATAATGTGGGTGATTTATTTTTTCAAAAGATACCATAGAAAAGATAAAAATTAAATTATATGGGTTATAAATACTCTATGATAAGGGAATGAATAATTAACCTATTTTGAAGAAATGTTTTTCTTATAGAAACATAAAATCAAACATGAGGTATCCACCATGAGGGATATAAAATAAAATAATGTTGTAAAAAGGAGGAATAACTTAGTAAAAAAATATAAAATACATTACTCTTTAAGATTAGTATCTCAAGAAAATATTCTAAATAATTTTTTAAAATAGGAGTTTATACTATGAAAAAAACATTCATAGTCCCTAGAAGATAGTGAATCTATAAGAGATGTTACACATGAGAAGAAAAAATCTATAATATTTTGGAGTTTTTGGAATCAAGGGTTTCATTTTAGAAAAATAAAGACAAACTAAAATATAATAAATAAGGAATATTGATCAAATAACAATTTACTTAAAATTATATCCATTATATTTTGGTAAAGTAACCAAGTATAAATTATGGGTTATATTTGATATATAAATAGGCTAATGAACATGAAATGAATTGACAGCTTGAAAAGAGTATAGATGATCATAATCACAATATAACTAAATGAGTGTTGAGAATAAATATGAAAAATAAAGGTCATGAGTTAAGGAACAAAGAAATATTGGTTTTTGAATTTTATAATAAAATTAATGGAATTAAATTTGAATATATATTTATACTTTTGGATAAAATTGAGTAAATTTGAACATTTTTCATAGTCGTAACAAAAAAGGGACACAACATCTGTCACATGGATTTGAAGGTGAAAATATGGAATGAGGTTTCAAAAAATGAATTCAATATTTAATAATTATGGTGTTTTCCACTTCCTGATTATGAAATAAATTTATGTCATTTCAAAAATGATTTATATGGGTTGAATAATATACCATATTCTAATTATAATAAATTTGACCCAAATTTGATGAAACAGAAATTCAAGAGAGGAAGGATTGATCTAAATATCTATATAATGATAATAAATCTAGAATAGTTCAGGATTCTTATCTCTATAAATGAAATAATTTTCAGAAAATGAAAAGAAGCATTGTATGAATAGTTTCTAAACTGAAAAATTTAATACCATGAAATGAAAATAATCATAGTACTATCTTCTTAAAATATACTACATGTAAATCAACATATTGAGTACACCTTTATATCTCAAAAGAATTATGTGAAAGAGTTTTTAAATAATTTTGATACATAAAATTTTAAGTTGGTTTACAAATAAATCATTATTGGAACAAAACATGGAAAGAATAAAACAACCTGTTAATCCAACATTATTCTAAATAACAATTGAATATATAATTTATTTGATAGAAAAACATATTGATATCTTTATAAGGTATGATGATAATGTTTTAATTAAATTTTAAAAATGAGAATCTAACAGAATTTAATAGAATCACTTGGAATTTAGAAGGTACCCATGATTATTGACATATGTATAAAGTGGGAGATAATAGGGAACTTTTGGAATATTAATATGTGTAGTAGGAAGGATAAATTATGTAAAACAATATAAAATTGGAATAACATTCTTTATCAAGATAAATTTCATTAGATGGCTTAGTAAAAATCCATAAAATTATTCTTCTTTCATAGCTAAAGTGGAGTACATTTTTTCAATAAATATATGACCCCAACTAATTTGGATATGGAAAAATATAAAAGATATTTTTTATGAATTAATGTTCATATAGTGACTTTTTATGAAAATATAAGTGTGATTGATATTAGAAAGTGATAGAGAGGGTTAACTTAACCAACACCAATTTGTACTTTTAGATTACAAAATATTGCCAATAAGTTTAGATATATATACATATATATATATATATGTATTATTCTTAAAATTTTAGTATAATTACTTATAAATTTACTATATATAGTAATGTTATTATATTATTCATCATATTAAAGGATTATAGAAGATCCCCATTATTATAATAATTTATAGATACTATGAAAGTAATCTTAAACATTGGTTTTATTGGATATATATATAATTAAAATGGGGTATAAAGGATGTTTAACTATCATGTGTAGTAGGATTATAGGAATTTATTCTTATTATCATCAATGTTTCCTTTTATGATCTCAATTATGGAAACATTGATGACTAAAACTCTTCAAGGAACACTATATTTTACATGGGTCAATTGATATTCCAATATATGAGAATATGTTTTAGTATCTTTACTTGAGATCATTATCAATGTATAACATGAATTTATTATTTAAATATATTATAAAACCCATGAAATTTTATACTTGTGGTAAGGAATCCTATATTTGGGGTAATTTAAGTTGTATGACAAGGATTAAAATATCTAGAATGGATTTATCCCTTTTATGTGTTCGAAGAAGATATCTATAGACCTCTGACATGGATAGAAGTTACATTCTAAAATCCATGGCCATGTTAATTATATGAAATTTAATTGATGATAATCATTGATATATATATATATCAGTCAGATATTTATAATGAAATTATTTATATAACTATACGAATGAGATATCAGCTGAAAATTAGATTCTATCATCTAGTGAAAGTTAATATAATATTTTTTATTTATATGAAATATTTTAATCAATTTATGTTCCATGAATTGTTTTCAGATACCTATCTTGGTCTATGAGTTTGAATAAAATCTATTAAGATAAGGGATTAAAGGGTTACCCACATAGTGTATATAGATACTCCACTAATTCAGATGAATCAATATTTTGGATAATTATTGACTCATGTTATTAGGTCGGTGATATTTAAAGTATAAATAATCACAAGTAAAATAAAAAATATTTAAATTTAATTACAATTTATTAATATTAATAATAACATTAATCATATTTATTTATCAAGGGGTTCACATGTTTTTTACACTTAAATAGGGGAATAAAGTAATGTTATTCTAAAAAAACATTAAATGTTCAAGGATTATTTAACATATATAGAAGGATATAAAATGATTCAATTATTTATAAATATTTACATGAGACATGGGAGTATAAAAATTGATTTTTGATGCACACTTAACATTTATGATAATTTTAAAAAATTGAAATATATTTTTTGGGTAATTTTGTAGGTCATATTTCATAAGGGACTAAAGTGAAAATAAGAAAACATAAAACCTAGGTATAAATGTATGACATATGCCTAAAATATGATTCCATTATTGGTTTCATGAATTTTAGGTTTCTCTAATAATTATAAAAAGGCATTGAGAGTTAAGGAAAGAGGATTTCATTGCACAACCAATTTAATTTCTCTTTATCATATCATGTTCATGGTGTTTTAGTGATCATATATATACAAAAATAATTTTTTATTCATTTATATCATATTGAAATAAAATATTGATGAACTAATATCTTTAGTTTACTTTTAAATGATTTTATAGGGGTTCTTGTTGGAATAATTTGAGTTATTAAAAACCAATGATGAGCGGAGTAAGCCAAGATCATTTGAATCATTTGATAAATTATTTATTTTAATTTATTTTAATTTTATTTTCCATGTATGAAATATATGAGAAAATATTGGGGATGGAATATCAGATATGGTATTATTGTAATATATAATTTTTTTTTAAAATAAAAACATCAAACACTTCCGGTGTTCCTATGTTCCTCTAGAAAGGACATGGTAAAAAATTCACAAAATAATAATATTAAGATCCAATCTCATTTTATTAAATAAAATATATTGGAAGAAGTGTTCAATTTGGATCATATTAGAATGAATGAAAAAGTGAAAGATACATCACAAAACTATTAGTCACACTTCCATTTGAGAAGCATTGATTGAATCTTAGAGGTTGATCACCTTCATCAACTTAAGAGGATTTTTAAGATTCCATATCCCCATATTTTTAAATTTAAAAACATATTGTTTTCTTATAATGGATGAATAAATATTTTAATTTTTTTATATTATTAAAAGAGTAGTAATTATTGATACATATTAATAAATATGGTAATAATATACTTGTATATTATATTATTAAAGGTGGAGGCACCCTTTAATGAAAAAATATATACTCTAATTAAGGGTAGTTATTTTATAAATTTTTTCATGGATAAAGGTGGTGATATGATACAAAAGAAAAGGAATATTGAATTTCACAATTAAAACAAGAAAATTGAGTCTTATATGAAATGTTTTATGACTAAAGGTATGGAGTAATAATCTTATAAATAATTCTATAACACCTATTTTATACCCTAAATGTAGATCTTGTAAATACAAAGTAATGTATGATATTTTAAATATCCAATTATATTTTTAAATTAATCCATATTTTATAAGTATTTTTAGAAATATATTTGGGGACATAAGACCTTATATATTTTTAAAAATCGAAAGGTGTAGAATTTTCAAACCCTTATTGAGATAAGATTATAGAATTTTAGAATTCAATGAGAATTGGTTTTTTTTCAATTTTATTTAATTTATATAATATGGCTATGAAAATGGTTGGGATATATTTAAAATGAATTCATGAAATTTTATTTTCTTTGAAAATGATCAAATCACATCATGTTAAATGGAACATTGGAAGTCATTATTTAGAATGATTTTTGAAGGGATACAATGAAAGATACTTGTTTCCACTTGGATGATAATAATGTTGTGTTTTACTATACCACATCATGTTTAAATAATTCCATTATAGGTGCAAGGCATTTTAATAATGGTTCTTTTAACACATTTTCTAGTTTATATGAGATAGAGAGAATAACCACATCATAGTTTTAGACATGGTGAAATTTCTGTTTTGTTGGATCTTTAGTTGAATTTGGTTATGAAGAAATTATATCAATAGTTCTGAAGGTATATTTTATTGAATGGATAAAATGGTATAATCATAGAAAAATAACATTATTTCATGGTTTTATTGTTGTTTTATGATAATTTATTTATAATATACAGAAAAAAACACATCAAAGTCAACATCAAACCATGTTGTGGTTTAGGAGAGATATAAAATACGAGATGATGGAAATAAGTAATATTTCTATTGAATTCAGATCACAAACCATTTTATTTTGTGTAAATGTATTTACCATAAAAGAAAATTGTAGTTAATGTGGTTATTTCATGGATTAGAGTTACTTTAAATGTTTTTTATATTTGGATAGATTTTAAAATATAGAAACTTGTAAAGATTTTATGATAGATTTGACTTATCTCATATAGATATTTGGGATGACCTATTATTAGGTGACATTGGGTATTATAACTAAATATAATATAGAGGATATGTTAATGAGATATTTAACATTTATAAAATTAAAATTATGGAATTTATATCAAAATGGAGAAGATATAATTTTTTTTGATAGGGAGAGATAGTATTGTTGTGATAAAACTAAAAAAATTATAATAAGTTGAAGATAGAAATTTATTAATGGAATAGGTAGAGAGAAACCTATATTGGGTTTTTGTGTTGATTTATATTGATTATTTACATTTTAATTACTTTTTATTCAATCTTATGATTATATATTATTTAATTATTTAATAAAGTGATAAGAATATGTGGTGATCCTTAGACCTGGTAATAACCTACTTTAAAATGATCAGATTCACATAAAAATGTGTTAGTGAATTATTGGTACACTATTACAGTTTTAGTTTTATACTCCATGGATATATCCCATTCTAGTGAACCATGGAAAATCATTTTGTTATTGTGATAAACATAATTTACTTAGATGATGTGTTTTATTTGATATGTGTGATAGTATTTAATGTTATTTCTAACACAATGTAACACCCCGACCCCATAAGCCTAGAGCCGATGCATTATTTTAATACATTGGTATGATTACAAGTAATCAAGTCCCGAAGGACTGAAAAGATTAGTAGTATTAGAAAATATATTACATAAATGAACATTACATTACAAATTCTAACATAAAACACAACATAAATAATCCTTTGAGAATGCCATTATTCCCCTAGCATAACACTGAATATCAGTCATAAAACACATCTTTATATCCTATTAAAATAAAACATAATAAAGGGGTGATCTTAGATGCTCAATAAGGATAAAAAATATAGAAAAATCTATCATAAATAATAATAAACTTTTAAGGAAAGGTATAAAACTGAAAAACAATCCTTTTAAACATAATCTTCAGCATAACATGGAAAGAATAAATCAAATTATACCATTTAAAATAACATATATATATTCTACTGGTAAAATAATAACATTTAATATGAATAAATAATCTTATAATAGAGGAATTTATAATGCTAGACATATGAAACATACTATTGAGGCCTTGGCCAAGACATTTAGAAATAATTGGTTATGGCGTTAGCCAAATCCATATCTAAAAATAAATGGGAAATCCCTTGGCCAAGTCCATATCGATTTTGTCTCATGAGACCTACCAAAGAATTAGGGGGCTATATCGGGCTCCAACTATCACTTGCTAAGTCCAATACAGTCATCATTTGAAAAGAGTGAAATATAACATAAACACTCATCTAAAAACAAGCATCCAAAATGTTAATAATTTAACCATAAACCATGAATGGTATTAAAATAGAATATCCAAAGTCAAACATATCATAAACCATTAAACATAGTATGGAAGATTTTATCATAATAAATCAATCTCAATTAAGAATAAAATCCAACAAAGGATGTGGACATAGATGAAAATAATCTAATAAAATCATTAAAACTGTTTTAGAGAAATATATATTTTTTTACATTGAAACAATTAAATGTATAACAATTTATAAAAGAAGAAATTTAAAATAAATTTTGTAATCAAATTTTCACATACCACTTGGAAACTTTTGAAAGGAATTACCATTTTAAAACAATAATGTCCGTATAAATAAATCCTTAAAACCATTTTGAAAACATGGACATTAATGGGAATGGTTTAGAAGTATAAAACTTTAAAACATTTATATTGATTTTTTAGTTAAATATTCCCTCACATTAAACCTTAAAAATATTCCTTTTTATTTTTTTAATGAAAATGGGCTTGTATGATAAATTTACGCCATTTGATACTTACTCTTCAACAACCTCTAATAATAATGAGATTGTAAAATTAACCATTACTTTAGGTATGATACTCTCTGTACGTGTACGAAACACATTTATAATGTTTTTAAACATATTATTATCTTATATCAAAATCATAATAATATTTATGATGTCATATATGATTCTTTTATGACATTATATTACCTTTTAATCGAAAATTTCATGTTAATGCAACATTTTGGGTAATAATCGATTTGTTTATTGTATTTGTTTTGACTTTTTATTCTTAGAAATATTACATAGATAATGATTTAATTACTTCCAGAATGTATAATATGATTTATATATCATATATATTTATAATATGAATATATATAATAGATATATATATGAAAATGAAAACATCGTTCATAGAGACCGTAGGTCGTACGTACACATGGATGTTGTTTCTGTTTTCTTATCATATTGAATGGATGCAAGTGAATGAAATATATGTAGATAAATATATATATTATTTAAGAATCCTTATTATTACATATATTTCATAGTTAGTCATCATATATATATTTTTATAATCATTACTGGATGGTGGGCGTGGATGATTAGTCCCATCGTGTCACGGAGACGGTAAGCCGTACGTACACTCGAGCAACAATATCATTTTATTAATTGTTAAATGGTATGGAATAAGATGGAATAAAAATTTTAATGAAATAATATTATGTTATATTTATTTTTTACTTCATTTATATTCATCATTATACCCATCAAAATAATGTATAGATGGAAAACAGTTTACACCATGGCATGGAGACGGTAAGTCGTACACACACACACATAGTGATATTGCTTTTCACAAGATGGGTAAAAGGAGGAATAACATTCTCCCATAATCATAAAAACATCTCATAATATATTATATTATATATTTATTATTTTATTATGGTAACAAATTAGTAATAGTAATTAGTAGAAGAAGATAACATTGAAAGAAGGGATAAAACGATTACATCTTCTTCGAGTGTCTACTTCTGATTTTCACAAAAGGACTCCTTAGGTTTGTTTTATTAATAAAGGGTGGTATATAGGAAACTGTGAGGGAGTTTGGGAGGATATTTGTCTATATTTGTTCCGCGACAAATGGATTTGGAGGTTTGTATAAAAGGAAGGGATAAGATCCCTTTTATAAGAGAGGTGAGGGGAACTTTAAGAGATTGTTTAAATATTTATTTATTATTAATTGATTATAGATTTATAATATCTAAAAAGTGATTTATTATGATTTTAAGATGATTATGGGTCGAAATCCTCTCACAAAAGTACTTTTAGACAAGTTTAGGTTATGAAATTAACCATATCTTTTGGGATTAACCCTTAATTAAATAGTTTGACTCTTAACGTGTCTTCATGTATTTTTATACTATAGGGTAAATATAGTTACTATAAAATGACAATATAACCCCAAGAGTATCATTAATGAAATTTTTATCATTATTAATTTCATTTTTCTAAATAATATTTTTTTAGGATTTTTATATCATTTAATAAAATAGTATTTTTTTAAACACATTTATGTCAATTTTGACACTATTTAGTAACTGATTTTTTAAGTCATAAAAACATTATTAGTTAAAAAAATGAATTAAATAAAATATAAAATGTAATTTTATTACAAAAATTCTTTTCTGACATAAAAACATTAAAATTACATTTATTTTATTATTTATAATACAATTTATTTGATTCCTTCATTAATAAGAAAAATACTGCATCATTATTGTTCCATAAATAATTTTAGTTATTTAATGTGTGAAAATTAAAAATAAAATATCATGATTTAGGAAATTGTTTTTTTATTTCTAATTACTATTTATAGTTGAACACATCACTTGCATAACTTGAATTAATATTTTTTTAGTAATAAGATACATGTTTATGTTATATTTTCCTTTACTTTAAATTAATTATTATAACAAGTCATTTTCACACCCAAGTGGATATATGGAGTCCTAAAATAAATATAAGGATTATAATGGTCGTCAAAATTTCATCCAATAGGATTATGACACATGTTTGGGTATTCTTATATTATTATAGTATTATTTTTTACCCATATTTACCTGATCTACCCTTTAACCATGGTAAATAAAAATAATTACTGAAATTACTATTCACAATGTCAAAAAATAAAAGGTATATATTAAAAAAATTTGGACCTTATGATTCCAAATATGGAATCCATTTTCCAAATTCAAAACCCACAATTAGAAGAAATTAATTTAAAATTAATCATCATTGTCAAAAATAGAAAGTGGGTTTTTAAGAAGTAAAAACTATTAAAAGATTGATATGTTTTTAAGTCCAATTTCAATTTTAAATTACTTCTAATGACCAAATTTGGATTAAATGAAAAAAATATAATCCAATTAAACTTTAAAACCACTTAGAAAGAGAATATAACTTTAATAATAATTTAGATGCAAAACAGTTTTGAATTAAATTTGAGTATTTTTCACTATTCATTAAAATATAAAAGTTATCATAAAAACACCAAAAATTTATCCAAACTAATTTTTATGTCCCGATTATAAATAAGAATTTATTTTCCTCAAATTTAATAGATAAAGTGTCAAATATCGTATTTAAAAAGGGTTCTCCATTAAAATATAGAAAAACTTCATTTTTTGAAAAATACATATTTTTTTTAAAAAATTGAATTTTTCATTAATTATGTCTATGAAAAAAATAATATGAATGTTAAAATTATATGTGATATATAAAATCTAAAACCTGGTAAATAATATAAATAAACTCTTTTTAAATGGCTAGTTTGATAGGTTGTGGTGTGCTCGAACTCAGTGTTGCGTGTAGCACAAGCTATCAAATTTTTAAGAAGAAGCATGCCATCGAAGCTTGGGGGGTTACATTATCCCCTCCAATAAATCACATCTTCGAAATTTAAACTCAATATTGAAAACTAGGTGTTTGTCATTTTAAAATATCTTAGTTTAAATCCCACATAAAAAATGGATTAATGAGACCTCTATATTAAAATAAAGAAATGTAAGTATGAAGGTTAGTGTAAATAACACATACTAGAGTTCCATGTAGGAAAACATGGACACGAAAAAAAATCTAACCATCAGGTTCTAATGAAGAGTGATAGAGAATCTTATTAGGATAATGTTAACAATCTGAAATCCAGAAATCTATAATGATCCAAGGGACCATTTGATTCATCACAAAAGAAAGTACCAGGAAAATATTTTTGGTTTTCAAGATCCTTTACATAAAGTTGAAGAACATGAGATGAAATAATTACTTGATTTTAGTAAAATATCAACATTGGTCATTCCCAAAACAATTTACACTTCATTTCTTATTCATGGAAACAAAGTTGAATTTGTCATTCCTGAAGTGTTGGAAGATCCTAAGAACCATAAATATAATAATAGGTCATTCCATATATCTCAAAAAAAGTATTAGAACAGGTTTTCACATATGAATGAGTCCACCAATAGTGAGATAATACATTAATCTAAAAAAATTCAAATGGATATAACTGATACTATCCATAAATGGATAACCTTAAAATCCTTCCGAAAACTGAAAACCTACAACTTTAGAAATATGTGAACCAAATAAGATTCACATTTATCATCGATATCTTATAGGACAGTTGTTGGTTGTCACATTCCAAACATGTGAATATCTTCATCATGTATTCTATTGAGTCACGATAATAATAATAATTATTAGACATCCTTACTAAAAACATGCATGTTTTATTGTTCCAAAACATAGTGAATTATTCTTTAAGTCCCAAAAATTTGTACACTTCATCCATGATAGAATAACCCTCTTGTCGATGAATCTATAATTAGTCCTAAAAAAACTAGCATCATCCAATTTACCTATTGAAATACAATATATCAAGAAACTAACATCATCCAATTTACTTATTCAAATCTAACATATCCTTATCCAAACATTATTATCTCAACATAAGGAACATATTAAGGGTTATATTTACCTTATTCATATAGTATCCAAATATAATTTTCCCCATATATAAATTTTATTGTACATTATAACTATTCAAAATATTCTTGAAAATCAGTAGTGTAAAACATAAACTAAACACTCCTTATATAATCAACTATTCATAACTCTTGGATCCAACCACATCAAAACATCAATCATTCAAACATAATGGTTGAAATGGAATATGACCTTCCTTGGTTTATAGGTATATTTTTATTTCTAGGAAATTGATTAGGGTAATTCCCGTGATTTCCACAGATGAGACATTTAACTCCATAACAATTTGTCACTCTATGACCCTTTTCCCGCAGAGATGACATCTTCCCATAAATTTTTGGTATTCCTCAAGGTTCTTCTTTACTTCCTCTTGACCTGTATAAATCCAAATATTCGTTCCTCTATGATTTTTAAAATTTGAAAATTTATAAATACTCATATTCCTCTTATGAAATGTGTTAAGAATGTCATCAAAGATCAGATTATTAATAATATATCGTGATAACTGATTAATCATAATCAATATATCATTCTCTCTAATTTTTATCCAATTTTGTTGCTCAAAATCACCATATTTTCCATCATACTCAATGTTAATCCAATTCCTTCTAGTTTCCTCCATTACCTAAGACCAACAAGCACAGATTGAGAAAAACATATCATTGAAGAAAACCATATAATCAAAGGACAATACATTCAATCTATAAACCCTAATATATGTTTTCTAAATCTATTTCCAAGGTTGTTACTAAATGTTTTCTGATACCAACTATAACGCCCTAACCCTAGAAGTCCAGAGATAGTTCATTATTTTAATACATAGGCATGATTACAAGGAATCAGGTTCTGAAGGACTAATCAGTTTAGCAGTCTTAGAAAATAGATTACATACATGAAATTTACATTATAATTTCTAACATAAAACATAGCTTAAATAATCCTTTGAGAACACCATTATCACCCTATATTAACCCTTCATATCAATCAGAAAACACTTATAGGAATCCTGGGAAAATGAAACATAATAAAGGGGTGAGTTTAGATGCTCAGTAAAGATAAAAAATATAGCAGAATCTATTATAAATAAATACAATCTTTTATGGAAAGGTATAAAATTGAAACACATGCCTTTAAACATAATATTTATCATTATATGGTAAGAATAAATCAAATAATTACATTAAGATTTTAAATATATATTATACTAGTCAAATAATCACATTCAATATCAATAACTAATGTAATAATGAGAACATGTATAATGTCAGAAATCGTAAACATATCATAGAGGCCTTGACCAAGACATCTAAAAATAAATGGTTATGGCCTTAGCCAAATATATATATATGAATAAATGGTAAAGGCCTTGGATATGTAAATATATAGTTCCCCTCATGATACCTATCAATGCATTGAGGGGCTATATCAGGCCCCACCTGTCATTTACTAAGTCCAATAAATTACTCATATGAAAAGATTGAAACATAACATAAACACTCATATTAAAACTAGCATACAAAATATTAATACTTTAACAATAAACCATGGATGGCGTTAAAATAGAATATCCAAAGTCAAACATATCATAAACCATTCAATAAAATATGGAAGGTAGTATCATAATTAATCAATATCAATTAAGAATAAAATCTAACAAAGGATGTTGACATTGATGAAAATAATCTAATAAACTCATTAAAACTCTATTAGATAATTATACCTTTTTTAGTTTGAAAACATAAAAAGTTGAAAAATTCATAAAAGAGGACATTTAAAAGACATTTTTGAATCAAACTATCCCATACCACTTTGAAACATTTTAAAGGAATTAAAATTTTAAAACATTTGTGTCTATATAAATAAGACGTTAAAACCATTTTGAAAACATGGACATTAATGAGAATGTTTTAGAAGAATAAATCATTACAATATTCATAACATTGTTTTAGTTAAATATTTACTTACATAAAAACATAAAAATATTAATTTTTATTTTTTAAAAACTGGTATTTGGATGATAAAGATGTCCCATTAGATACTTATGCATCAACAACCTCGAATAATGATGAGATTGTGAAATTAACCATTACCTTAGGTCTAATACTCACCGCACGTGTCTAAAACTCAAGTATAATGTTTTTAAACATATTATTAAATTATATAATAATAAAAATAAAATTTATTATATCATATATGATTCTTTTATGACTTTATATTACCCATTTATTGACAATTCCATGTTAATGCAACATTTCGGGTAATAATCAATTTGTTTATCGTACGTGTTTTTACTTGTTATTCTTGATCATATTACATAGATCACGATTTACTTAGTTCCATAATGTGTAATATGATTTATATATTATACGTATTCATAGTATAAATATATACAATAGATAGATATATAAAATGGAATACCCCATTCATGGAGATGGTAGGTCATACGTACGAATGAATAATGTTTCTGTTTTCTTATCATATTTAATAAAAGTAAGTGAATGACATATATGTATATATATATATATAATTCCAGTAGGATTATTATGTCATATATTTCATAATTATTCATAATATATATATATATATATATATATATTTATAACCATTCATGGATGGTGGATGTGGAGGATGAGTCTCATCGCCTCATGGATACGGTAATTTGTACGTACAAATGAGCGACAATATCATTTCCTTAAAGGTTAAACGGTATGGAATAGGATGGAATATGAATTTTAATGAAATAATATCATGTTATATTTATTATTTATGTAATTTATATTCATCATTATACCCATTGAAATAATGTATAGATGAAAAATAGTTGATCCCACAGTGTGAAGATGGTATGCCATACATATGCACACATGGTGATATTATTTTCCATAAGATTGGTAAAAGAAGGAATGTGGTTGTACCATAATAATAAAAAAATATATAATAATATATTATATTCTATATTTATTATTTTTGTATGGTAACCACTTAGGAAGCGAAATTAGATTAAGAAAAGAACTTTGAAATAAGGGATAAAACAATTCCCTCTTCTTCGGGTGTATTTTTTTGATTTCCATAAATGTAATTATTGTGTTGGTTTTATTCCTAGAGGTTATCACCTAGAATGGATTAAGGAAATTTGGGATGAAATTTTGGTAGGGGTTGGATGATCCAAAAGCCTTTGGAGGTGTGTATAAATGAGATGGAGAAGTTCCCTTTTATAAGATAGGTGAGGGGAACTTCAGGAAAAGCTTGAAATATTAATTTCTTAATAATTTTTTTTCAGTTTATGATACCTCAAAAAGTAATTTATTTTTAGGTTAATATGAGGATGGGTCGAAATAATATTATTCAATTATTTTTAGATATGTTTTTGTTATGAAATTAACTCTATCTTTTGGGATTAACCCTTAGATAAACAGTTTAACTATAACACTCTCTTCTTGTATTCTTTTACTACAGGGTTAATACAGTTACTATAAATTGTCAATAGAACCTAAAGTGGATCATTTATGTCATTTCCAAAATTATATAAGTCAATTTTCTAGATGTTATATTTTTGGGATTTTTATATCCTTTAAAAATATAGTATTTGTTTTAAAAACACATTTATGTCAAATTTGATACTATTTAGTAATTGATTTTTGTTAATGTCATAAAAAATTGATTTATTAAAAATGAATTATATAAAATATAGAATGTCTTAGTCATCCAAAAAATTAGTGTATGAAATAAAAAAAATTAAAATTACATTTATTTTAATATTTATCATAACATTTATTAGACTCCTTTATTAATAAAGAAAAATATTGCATCATTATTATGTCATAAATAAATTTTATTATTTAACATCTAAAAATTAAATTTAAAATAACATTATGTAGGAAATATTTTTATATTTATAACGACTTTTTATATTTTAATGTACCACTTATATAAGTCGAATTAAATTTTTTACCAACAAGATACATGTTTTTGTAATATTTCCCATTATTTTAAATTAATTAATATAACATGTCATTTTCACACCCAAGTGGCTCCATGGGGTCCTAAAGTAGAGATAAGGATTCTCATGGTCTTCAATATATCATAAAATAGGATTAAAACACATGTTAGGGTATTTTTATATTATTATAATATTATTTTTACCCTTATTTACCTGATTTACCCTTTAACCATAATAAATAAATATAATTACTAAAGTTACTATTCATAATGTCCAAAAATAAAAAGTACATATTTAAATAATTTGAACCTTATGATTCAAAATATGGAATCCATTTTTACAAATTCAAAACACATAATTGGAATAAATTAATAAAAAATTAATTCCCATTGTCAAAACCCGAAAGTGGGGTTTTAAGAAGTAAAAACTATCAAAATATTAACATGTGTTTATGTCCAATTTCAATGTGAAATTACTTACAATGAAAAAAATTGGATTAAAATATAAAAAAATAACCCAATTACACTTTAAATCCAATTAAAAAGACAATATAACTATATAACTAATTTAGATGAAAAATCTGTTTTGAATTAAAATGCAATATTTTTCACTATTTATTAAAATATGAAAGTTATCAGAAAAAGACCAAAAATTTATCCAAAATAAATTTTTATGTACTTATAATAAATAAGAATTTAATTTAATCAAATTTAATATATAAAAGTGTAAAATATTTTATTTAAAAAGGGGTTTCCATTAAAGGGAGGAAAAACTACATTTTTTGAAAAATACTTCTGTTATCTGAAAAATTGATTTTTTATGTTTATTATATCTAAGAAACACATAATTATAATTTTAAAATTATATGTGGTATATAAAATTCAAAATTTTGTTAATAATATTCATAACCACTTTTTACACGGCTAGTTTGATGGGTCGTGGTACGCTCAAACTCGGTGTTGTGGGTAACGTATGCTATTGAATTATTAAGAAGAAGCATACAGTTGAAGCTTGGGGTGTTACACATAAAACCCACTTCATACAATAAGAAATATTCATACCCTAACTCACCCATCTTGTGGTGATTTTGAAATAATTAGATGTTTAGATTTTGGTCTACCACATCAAAACATTTAAAAAACATTAGAGGATTTTTATTGAATTAATTTTTATTACTCTATATATATGATTAAAAATAATTTAACAATTAAAAATATTGTAATTTAATATTAAAAAATAATACAATTTATCTTTTATATAATTTAAATTCCATTAAAAAGTGATGAGAATAAAAATTCCTATATTTTCACATCATATATATAAATAGATAAGTTGAATGTAAATTTATCTCTATATCTACGTGAGATGAATTTCCTATACATAGTTAAATTTATCTAAAACTTAAAAAAAAATTATATTATGTTCAATGTATGATAAATTTATTCCATATATGTAATTAGAACAGTCATTTATCATCCATATAGAAATTGAAAAACTCTTTATGATATGTTATTATCACATTGAATAACATATATTTATAGATGAATAAAACAATAATTCATTTTCATGAACATTAACTTTAAACACTCAAAAATTAGACTAATGCTTATTTCATGAGAAATTATAGGTAAATTTAAAATATAAAAGAGAAAAATGATTCAAATACTCATAAAATTCATTTAAATGATCTCATTGGGTGGGTGATATATTTTTTTAATAGGGTTAACAATTGGAATGATGTATCACCCACACATAATTCTCATAATATAATTATGGGTTATTGATGAGTGTTTTCATATGAATTATCAAAATATTTTGGATTTTCACTAAGTGAAATATAGGTGTAGAGCTATTTTACTATATTTAGGAGTAAGTGAACTAAATATACCATAATATATATTAATCGAAAAAACAAGAAATGGAAATGGAAACCAAATTATTGGGGGGGTTCTATGGAGTGATATGAAAACAAAATAAAAAAGAAATGATTTTTTTCTTAAAAACTATAATTTAAGAGAACATAGTCAATATAACATACACCTTAAATATTCATTGATAATTATACCTTATGTTTAAATAAATTTAATTATTATCTTATAATCTTCTTAATCACTTATCCCTATAACACAACCACAAATATTGGAAAAATTGGCCCTAGGATAAATTTAAGAATTTTAATCATGAAACCCCACTTTGATTGTGGTACAAAAGATAAATTATTGTTTGTTTGGAATTAGGGTATATTACCCACCCTATAAATGAGAATTAATTTGTTTGGGAATTATATTCAAACCCTAAGAATCAATCCAAATTTTATTATACTTAGTGATTAATGTTCAACTCTTAGGATTCACAAAAGATGAGGATTGAGGTCAAAGTAAAAACTGAATGTGTTACCTATAAATTAAAAATAAATTACCTGTTTAAAATTTATGAATTATTGTATTTTAATGGATTCAAAACAAATAAATTACTAGATTCTGAATTATATTTTATATTAACAGTGACTACTCTTCCATGTGTGGATTTGTTATAATGGTGATGATTTTATTGAGGAAATGATTAAAAGGGTAATACCCAATGTTGTCTCTACTATTAAATTCAACACCAATAAATTAAAATAAAATGAGGTTAAAATAATATAACAATTATCAATTAAAAATATATATTACATGTAAAAAAAAATAAGTAATAAGTATAATAATAGGATCACCATTATGGAAGAAATCATTTTCCAAATACTTCTTTTCTACAAATGGTTATAATAGTTGAATGGAACCGATATCTTCATATAAAGCCTCTTAAAGATACTTAAAATACTCCACAAGTGTGAAAAATTCCATTAAGATTAGTGTTCATGGGGAGGGTGGTGGTTCCAGGGTTTTAAATTCTAATAAGGTACATGTGTTATTATATCTTAAAATACTACTCAATTTTGAACCACCATTTTGATTGAGTGTCTACGTGAACCAGTTTTCACTTCATTTTGTTGGAATTTTTAAAATTTATTTCATTAATATAATTTAATAATACTTCCTAATTTTTGCATATATGTAAATGTTATTCTACAAATGATAATGTTAGTTTGAATATATTAAATCTATTTCAGCTTTGAAATAATGGACACATTCAGCTCTATAATAATGATATCTAGCTGGCATAGTCAATATATAAAATATAGGTAAATAAATGTACAATATATAAAATTCCATGTCCAAAATATCATCATAGTAAATGTTATGATTAAAATAATTGATGGAAATTTAATAAGGAAAAAATATTTTTTCAGGGAAATTTCAAATTTATGCTCAAAATAATAAATTCCATTAAATATTACAATAATTCCCCATATAGGGAAATTATATAAAATATTATTAGAAAAATATTCAATTAATATAATATTTTATTGGATATCCCAAACATAAATTTTTTCTCTCCTAGGAAAATTCAATTCTCATACAATCTAAAAAATTATGCATATTGACACTACTTAGTCCATGATGGAAATATGAGAAAATAAAGTGTAGAGACCCTAACCCTAATAGCCTAGATCCAACAAATACATTATTACATTTTTATAATATACAAGTAATTGCATCTCGAATGACTTAATAGTTTATTTTTAATTTTAAACTAGATTTATACTTCAAATTCACACTATAATTAAAAACATAAAATATACAATGTGTTTTCGTTGAGAACACCATTATTCATAATAGCAATTCCCTACATATTAATCACAAAACATTTCCTGGTATCCTGGGGAAAATAAATCATAAGGGGTGAGATTATATTATCAGTAACGGTATTAATATAGTGGAATATATCATGAATTAATAATCATAATAAATATGTCATGGTAAATAAATGATACACATGAAATTTAATCAATAAACTAAGCATAATATATGATAAATAATTGATGATGAAATAAAACCATATAAATAATCATATATGTTTTTAAATTAACTATCAATATTATAAAAAATCATATAATTAAATGGAAATAAATAACTAATCTCATAATTAGGGAATGTACAACACTGAACATATGAAACATACTATCATGACATTTCACAAGGAATTTTAAAATTTTGGGTAAAACCCATATAATTTGGCCAACTGATTTGTCTCATGAAATCTATTGATAAAAAAATTTGATAACTATAACCATGCCCCAATAATAACTTAATATGTACAATTAATTAACCACATGAACGGGGTGAAACTAAATCAATATAAATATTTAATTGAAAATCTATCATAAAAAATGTTAATCTTACCCTAATAAAATAAACATAATCATAAACCATCTAGTGGTATATGGTGAATGGTAATAAAATTTTACATCCTTAATCCAAATGATTATAAACCATCCAAATAAAGAATAAGGATGATATAAATATAATATATCCTCAGTGTATCATAAATACAATAAAGGTTTAATTTAGTTGATGAATATAAATACCAAAAAATAACCTTAATACATTCTTGGAGAAAAAAATATTTTCACATTAAAAATATTTAATTTTGAGAAAATGTTCAAAAAGTATTTTTAAAATAATTTTCATTGAAAATAACCTTTAGAAACATTTTAAATATTATATAAAATATTGGGTGCCCGTGATGGAGGAAAATTCCATTCATGTTGTATATATTAAAAAAAGATTCCTTTCACATTCTTCATAAATGCCAAATAGGCATTGATTAGAAAATGACACGAAGATTCATTTAATTTTTTTTAAAATTAAAAAATGGGAAAAAATTGAAATAAAAATTAATTTTGATAATGTTAAAAACATTTTTGAAAACATTTTTAGGAAATAAGATTTTTGAAGGAATATAATTTTTGACCGAAGAGAGAAATGAAGTTGGATTTCCTAAAAACATTTTCTCAATCCCATTAAGTGCAAAAGTGATGGAAAATGGTACCATTACTTGAAAATTTTACTAATAAATAAAGGATAAGAAAATATATTGGTTTTAACATAGAAATGTGAAATAATTCCTCCAAGGTATGTTTGAACATAAACAATCCCAAATAATGATGAGATTGTTAAACAACCCTTACCACTTGGGTATCTTTTGAATCATAATCCCCATGAAATAAGTAAATTAAAATGAAAAATTAAATACCTTTAATTTATGTATAACTATGATATAACATTTCAAAAGGAGTTGTAATTACACCACACAATGGAATAAGTGATGACTTTGTCATATGTCTCACAGATGTAAAAGTTAGATGAGAAACTCTTACCTCAAGTTCGAATTCATTTGTGTGTGTAAAAACGTCATATATAATAAATATAGGTTTATTATAAATCTATAAAAGAACAATACTCATTTATATCATACCATATAATATCCTCTTATAAAATTTTACCACCTGTTTCTTAATAAAATATCATTATTTTCATTTTTTTGGGTGTTAATTGCCTAGTTTGTTCATGCACGTTTTGTCATGAAATATATATTTATTATATATATAATTTAAATAAATAATATATTGAATGATAATTATGTTATAAATATTTTATTTTTTTCATTATATTCATCTCTATAACTACTCTTTGAAATTATACATATAAAATGAATTGCATCACTTCATAGATACAGTAGGTTGGACATATACACGAGTGACGATATCATTCACTTAAAGGGTGAAATAGTAGGTAAGTGTTTGATATATTAATTTAGTATAATTTATAACATTTCATATATATCACATATATTCATTAAATTTATCCTTATTGATTTTTATGTAAAGTGTAAAAGAAAAATGAATCACATCGCTTCATGAGGTAGTAGTCCAGCATACACTTGTGTGATGTTATAATATTTTAAAAAGTTGTAAATAAGAAGGTATATGGGAAATTAAAACTCCATAATTATATTTATATTATAAATATTTTATATTTAAATTAAAACTGTTATTATATTTTTAATCCCACCAAATTAGCTTCAGAAAATATAGAATAAAAGAAATAACCAAAGCATGGGTATTATTTCCTCCACAAAAAAAAGAAATTTGAATCATGCAGGACACATAACCTTTATAAGGACACCAAATTGTGTGAAATTCAGAAGGTCATGAGAACCTTTCATGCATTTTTGGTGATAGTCTTATGATTATATAAATCCCCTTTGAAAAATTCCTTCTATTATTGAAAAAGAATATTGACAAGCACTAATGATCACATGGAGTCTTCCATTTGAGTTCCTATGATAATGAAACTTTTCAAATGATAGATTCCTAACAATCATCCAAATACCCTTGTAAATAAATGTGGGAAAAGGTAGAAGCCTCATGTGAATGGGAGTTAGTTTGATCTTCATGTGATGTGTTCATACGATTTGTAATACCTCAGGAAGTCCTTGATGATATGTCCACCCTATCATGCAAGAGAATGTTGGCGTGTCACCTTCCCCTTGGGAAGGACCTAAAATATATCCATTACAAATTGTGATACCCTGATGACTCTACATACATGAAAAGGTATTTTCCATGGAAATTCATGTGTGTCATCATGAGATACATCATTGATCACGGGATGCATCATAGTCAATAAGAGTGAGTATCCATGAAAATTATTACATAACAACACAAGATCCCATGTCATTTTAAAATAAATGACGAAATAAAACAAGAAAAGGTGGAAGATAATAATTAATGGACAATTAATTAATCTTCAATAGAAATAGGTTATGTTCCCTGGGTGATCACCAATGATCATGTGAAGGCCCTATGATAAGACATATTAGTCCCACGAAGACCCCTAGACAAGACTACATGGTCTTATAAGCATCATACGACATGAAATCATCATTTCATAAAGGACCCCAAACAAGTATTCTTCAATCACTCGAGATCCTTTCCACTGTTTTCCTGATCCCATGAAGGGTATCAATCATGTCAAATCAATGGAGTAAAAAACATTTCACATGTCAACATGGTTATGAAAAATCTATTTTATCAATTGGGGTCTAATAAACATGGTGTTGTAGGATCATTATTGTGCTCACTATGGTCATGCGACACCATGGATGACCCATGGAAATATCATGTACATCACGTGATGCAAAAATCCCTTCACTGAGTCAATCTTATATTTGTGTGATACCTGCCATGAAATATGAAATATGACTAGGGTAGTGAGGACTATGAATCCTGGCCCCCCTAAAAAGAGTCACACACACACAAGATAAAAAATTATACAAGGGAGTACAAGGGAGGAATTCATAGAGTGTCAAGTCATGCGATCACAACGGTATTCCATCATATAAAATTTGGGAAACAAACTGACGGATCATGCGACATGAATATATGATTCATGTGATCGACTTGTAGATCACATGAAGGTATTCTAATGGACTAACAAGATTATTTAAGGGATTTTTTTCATGTATAATGAATCATTAAAAACATAAAATAGATCATTGTTTACAATAATTGAGGGACATATGAAATGAATACAAAAATAGATTGAAAAATATGGAAGGCTTTGGAAAAAATAGATATGCTAATCATCATTTACTTTTCATGGCCTACCATATCATGAGAAAACATCAGTACTTGTCACCCAAGTCATTAGACACCCTATGGACTTGGCATACATATCATGTTACCCCTCCATA